>CM016620.1:32810935-33542673 GCA_005393395.2 Gossypium australe
GCCCAAAATGATATCGAATTCGCCAAAAGGCAATTCCATCAAATCTGCCAGGAATTTTTCTCCTTGAATTTCTAAGGGCACGTCTCTAAACAGTTTATTTACCAACACTGACCGTCCTAAGGGGCTAATTACCTTCATCTCACTATCAGAAATTTCAGATTCTAATTTCAAGTTTCCAGTTATGGTGCTAGAAACATACGAGTGGGTAGAACCAATATCTATCAAGGCAATAACAGGTACATCAGAAATGAAAAACGTACCAGTTATCACATTAGGTGCATTGCCATCCTCACGGCGTCTGACTGCATACACCAATCCTGGCTGTCTCGCATCCGTATTGCCTCTAGGACCATTGCCTCGACCCGCTGCACCTTGACCACGTCCAGCCCCATTACCACCACGACCTCTCGATGGTTGCTGAGCTCCTCTTGCCGGTGGTACATCAGTATTACGAACTTCCTGAGTTGTATCCATACGTCGAGGGAAACTTCTATATTGATGATCCGTCGACCCGCATTTATAGCAAGCACCCATTTTCCTCCAGCACTCTCCAGAATGCCTTTTTCCACATTTAGCACAATCTCGACTCTGATTAACAGCTACAGGTGTTATCCTTGAGCTGGTTCCTCATTCCAAGGCCTCTTCGTAAACCTTTTTGAAGAACCCGAATACTTTATATCTCTCTTGCTTCGAACTTGCTCCCGATTCTGACGTTCTGAGTTCTTAGCCTCTTCGGCTATCTTGGCCTTCTCCACAAGCGCGACAAAAGTTCTAACTTGTTGTGGGGCTATCAGAACCCGCAACTCATCTTTCAAACCATCCTCAAAGCGTACACAGCGCTCATGATCCGTTGCCACTATCGTTCGAGCATAGCGACTCAAACGTAAGAACTCAGCCTCATATGCTGCCACCGTTTTATTTCCTTGCACCAGGTTCAAGAATTCCTTCCTTCGGGCATCCACATAGCTTGTTCCCACATATTTCCCTTGAAAGGAAGCCTTGAAGAATTCCCAATTAACTAATGCAGCATCAGTGCCTTCTCGGACAGTAAGCCACCATTGGTATGCTTCGTCCCTTAACAAAGATATCGCTCCTCTTAGTTTTTGTTCCACAGTGCACTCAAGATCGTCCATAATTCGCTCCACTGCCTCAAGCCAATATTCCGCGACATTGGGAGCTACACCAGAGACACCTCTGAAAACCTCAGCTCCACTCGATTTCAATCGCTTCGATATCGACCCACGAGCTGTTGGCCCAGTTCTGGATCCAGCGACCCTTTCAAGGACTCGCAGCATTGCTCGTGTCACAGCATTATCTTCATCCATATGGTCATGTGATCCCGTCTCACTCTCGAGTGACGCAGGTGCATCCATTTCCGGCATATGACCCGGCGCTTCAGTTGCGCCCCTAACGCCTCGTCCTCTACCACGGCCACGTCTACCGCGTCCACGACCACGTCCTCTAGTGCTCATAACGACTAATTCGATTTAATCTGATTAAGAGTTTTATGAATCAGAATAATATTTCAGTTGTTTATTAACGATATTTTATGATATGAAAGAGATAGAGTTGTTTTCGCAATCATATCCTATTGTCTCAATCTCTATGGTTTTCAACACTTAAAACTAGAAGTTCTAGAGTGTTTCTTATGATCATATCATAATAATAAACAATCAGTATACAGATACTTACTTGACTTGGCGCGGGATGCTCATGGTGCCATACTACCTTTAAATCAAAAATCTAGAAATTTTGAATTGTTTTTCAACCAAATATCATTGTTGAACCCAAACCACAGCCGAGTTTTGAAATTGGGCTCTGATACCATTAAATGTAACACCCCAAACCCGGTCTATGCATTTAGACGAAATTTGGTTTGTCACACCAATCAAAAATTCATTTATTCTCGAGTGGTTAATGTAAAGTAGTGCTACAAAACCCTATAGAAAATAGAATCTAATAAAAATTTAGTATGAGGATTTGAAATTGATGTTTCAAGAAAATACTGTTTAAAACTTATCATTTAGAAAAATATTTATAAAACCTTAAATTTATTGTAAAGGAATTTGGCAGAAATTTTAAAGAAAATAATTTAATTATTCAAAATGTTATAAAACAATATTTTTAAGAAAACCAGATAAATTTAACATAGGCCCATAATAAGAGTCTTAAAACGAAATTTAAATCCATGCACGCAATAAAATCCATAAAAACATAATAAGAGGCCTTATTACATCAAACCCATAATAATAATTAAAATAAGTAACTTAAAATAAAGTTCATAGTTTATAAAACCCATGCTTGTAGTATGGCCTCCACCAAGTCATCACCGGCCCAAGTCCACATCAATTTCCATTACCTGAAATGGTTATAAAATTGGGTGAGTTACAAAGAACTCAGTGTGCAACTCACTTACCACCATTATTGGGCCAGATCGTCCAGATATTATGCTGGGCTTGAGCCCATTTGCAGAATTCAACAATATCATAAAGTAAAATGAAATAAATTAAAATGCATGTAAAATGAATTTCCCAACCAAGCCTAATTTCCATCCGCTAACACCCCCGTACCAACCAACACACCTGTGGGGATCAAGTCAACCCACCCCGCCAAACACACCAATCATAGGCCTTAAGCCTTTTATAATTTCGTAGTGCACTACCGAACTAGATTGTGACATTGTCACCGAACTAGAGGCATTAAGCCGAGATTTTGTGGCAGAGCCACCGAACTAGATTTTTGGCAACAGGCCATTCTTCTCTTCATTAAATACCCCGCCCCATGCAATCATGCGTGTATAACAAAATATAGCCATATAACAATTTATCAAATCATCCATAACATCAATTGGGTCTATTAATTAAACATTTCATTTGGGCCCATAAAACAATTTATTATCTTGCCCATTTAACAAATTAGCGGACTTTGGTCCATATATCGAACTAGAGGGTTTTTGGCCCAATTTATCGAACTAGAGGGTTTTTGGCCCAATTTATCAATCTAGCAGGATTACAGCCCAATTTATCGATCTAGCAATATTTTATCGCAATTTTTCCAACTTTGACCGTTTTCATGCATTTACTCAAAAATATGAATTACTACGTATTTTCCCGTTTTTGCTATTTTTACGATTTTATCACAGTACTTACAATTTGGTATCTAACCCGAAAAATGAGTGTGAAGTTACACACCTGGTTATTGAGAGAACTAGACTTTCCCGCTCGTCAACACCTATACGTATCATGATAATTAGAACACTATAATCTAATAATAAAACCGATCTAAACATAACGATCTAGAATTTTACCCTCGGATTTTCGTAATACTTCTACTTGCGGTTTCTCCCCGATCGATGGTTCGCTAACCGATGAAAATCCACGAACAAACAGGGGTTCGGGAGTACGAACAACTTCAAACAATTGATCCTCCCCGGATGAACGTCCGCAACCCGGTGGAAAATCCCGAATTCCCAAAATCGTCCTTTGCTTAAACTTAGGGGGAATAACGGAACCTCCCCTCTTCCGAAGACTGAACACCGCCCTCTTCTTCCCTATCTTGAATGTCTTAAAAGACCAAATGATTATTAATCCATCCTAATAATATATCGTAAAATTTGACTAAGAGTTATTAAGGATGGGATTTCCTTACCACGATAATCCTTGTTCCACAAAATGAGAGTCGACCCAAAACGTTCCCTTAGCACTTAAATCGTTTCCAACTTTTAGGATACTCACGAACACTTGATCCCCTATCTTCCGTTATCGCACTAAAATATAACGAATGAAAACGTTACTAGAATGAACTATTAACTAATCGTATCTAGGAAAAATCCTTACCGATTGTCCACGGTTGAAAAGAGTCGATTGAGGAAGATATTTGTGATCAAAGGAAGATTCGACTATGTAACCAAAGAAAAGAGAGAATTAATTCGGCTAAGGACACACTATCATTCGGCCATTGAAGAAAAAGGAAGAAAAATATAAGTGAAAAGAAATAAAAGATGAGAGAAGAATGATGATGATGTTGTTTCGGTTTTCAAAGAGAATGGAAGAGAAAAGAAAAGAATGGTCTTTTTGGTATTGGTAATTTCGGCACTATGAGAAAAAGACACACAAAGAATACTAAGGTGATAGACAAAAGTGACCAAATGGTCAAAAGATTAAGGCTTACCAATGCTCAAATTCGGCCAAAGGAAAAGAGGTTGAGAGAAAAGTTGCAAAACTTTGCACAAAAACTAAAAATGACCAAAAGCAAACTCCTAAACCTTACCAAGCTACTAGCAAAATTCGGCCAACCTCCCCCCTAGCCATATTACCGTCCCTATGCATGGTCAAATGGCCATGATTTTGTTTCCATAACATTTTCCTTGATACTAGCCCCATGTCTCCATATCTTTCCTTAATTTCTTGATTCCATACCATATGATAACACTTGCCTTATTCCTTTGATATACTAACCAAAAATAACAAAGTCAACACTTACCATAAATAAGCTTGGCCGACACTTACCATAGAAGAACAAAATAAAAGTTGTCAAAATGCCATCCAAGGGATTCGAACCACTCCCCTCATGCACTAACTCATGCGCCAACACCACTTTGCCATTTACTCAACTTGTGTCACTTATTAACACTTAAATTAACTTAAGTATTAATGACACTTGATCCACTTCAATAAATTTTCAAAACTAAAAATTATTCTATACCCAATTAATTCTATACTCTTCTTCAGGACTATAATAAGCACAAAAATAAATAAGTAAATTTTCCTTCATAATCCAAACACTAAAATACGCAATAAAACAAGACTCAGATTTTTAGGGTGTTACAGCTTTCATATATTAAACCAAACCTATTTATTTAAATTACACTAAACAAAAATACAATTCACTTCAATAATATACCATCACATTCGGCCATCTCTTAAATTTATGCTTTAAGTTTTCAATTTTTCAGCTTTTAATAAGTTCATAATTAAATATTTAACACATACTCGCTTAAGGACTTACCTCGGTTGTCAATAGATCGTGTAAATCGGCTATTCGAGAACCTTCGTCTTTCCCCGATCCAATTCCGCTTTTCTTTGCTCTTAATCTTAATCAAACAAATTGATTGCTGAAACTCAAAGCTCCCTAACCCTTATTCTTTTCTTCATATTCGGCCAAGGAAGAAATAAAAGATGATGGCTTTATTTTCTATATGATTTATGATATATTAACATAATATACAATTTACCTTTTTATCCATTATAACAAAATATATAAAACATATATAATAAGGTCATTCTTGACCATTGCCGCCCACTACCATTTAAAATGGGCTAATTGCCCTTTTAATGCCCCATATTAAACAACCATCATCAAATAGGCACTTTTCACTATAGTTTGCAACTTTTACAATTTATGCGATTAAATCATTTTTGTCAAATTAAGCACACAAACGATAAAATTTTTCTACGAAACTTTCACACCTATTAATTCACACACAATAAACACAAAGTATAATATTTAAATAATTCTCGGACTCGGATTCGTGGTCCCGAAACCACTGTTCCGATTAGGGTCAAATTCGGTCTGTTACATTGGAGGTTCGGCCAAATGCACCTAATTTAAAATATATAACTTTTTCAACATGTGCACTAAATATCCATTAAATATCTCTTAATAATTTAATCATGATTTTTCTCTCTTTCTCCCAAGTGTGCCGTCCATCATGCTTCACTTTAATCTCCATTTGCTCCAATTCCATGCTTCCATCTCATCTTGTCTCCCATGAAGTTGCCGTCCAATGCATTATGTATCAAAAACAATTAAAAATTTATTTAATTTCTTTTAGCACATGCTTGTCTTTAGCTACCGTCCATCCATGCTTTGTTTACTCCATGCATGCTCCAACAATTTAATAAATAATTATTCCCCAAAAAACATTTTGCCCATTGCTGCCCATTACTAAGCACACATGCACATTCTCTTATTTATTTATTCTATAGTTTCCATGTGCTTATTTGCCATCCATTATTAAGCTCCCATTTAAAATTTCAAAAACCCATGATATCAAGCCATCCAACAAGTGTTCCACTAAGCACTTCTATCATGCCGTCCAGCACCTTCATCATGTTGTCATTGTTGATTAAATTATTTAATCCAAAGCCACATGCATTTCCACTAAACAACATATTTGCACATTTTAATTTCATCATGCTTCCATACTCCATATTGCCGTTTGCTCCACATGGTTCTTGTTTATTTTAATTCCATCATTTGTTTAATCAAGTCAAACATGCCATCCAACCTTGGTCCTTTATGCTCCAATGTGTCCACCAAAGGTAAGCCATCCATGCTTCACTCCTATCATGCTTAATATTCCCTCCCATGGTCGTCCGTTCATGTTCTCTTTTAAAATATTTGGACTTCACTCCCAAGCACCATACCGTCCATAACCACATGCAACCTTGCGTGATTTCCTATAAAACACATAACCCAAACATTAATTTGAATAAAATTTAACTTGAACCAAAAATTAAAATACTTTATTTTAAACACCAGACATATTAAAAACTATATTAACTAAACAATTTAATTAATATGAAATAACATGTAGCAAAATAATAAATGACTGAATTAATTAATTAACTTAAACTAAATTAATTAAATTTCATTCTAGCAATTTAATTAACTTAAACTAAGTTAACTAATTTTTATTCCAACAATTAAATAATTAGAATGAGCCAAGAGTGAGCTATTAACGAGCTCAATGAGCTAGAATGAGCTCGAATGAGCTTAAATTGAGCTCAAGTGAACTAATCCGGTCCAATTTGAGAGTGCAACAGAGTGCATATCCGCTTCACGGCACTTGGGACATTGAAGTCGAGCTTCATCGACATGGAATTCGTTGGCGCCCCAGGCGTGCTCGTATCATAGACTCTAAACCCTAAATCATAACTCTAAGTACTCGACCATAAACCCCTAAACTACAAACACTAAACCATATTTAACCATTAAACCCCAAAATATTTAACCCTAAAAACTCTAAACATTGAAATTTTATTTCATAGGGATTTATATTGATGTGTATATATGTAGATTAAACTTTATATATATTAAATGGTTTAGGTTTTAAGGTTTAATTGAGATTTGTAAAATGATGAAATTATATGAAATATTAAAAAATAAAGAAAAAGTAAAACTCAAAAAATAAAAAGTTTATAAAAATAAAAAATGAAATACATGGAAATTGTCATACAAGTTGTTATGTTTAAAAAACTTAAAAAGTTTTAGTCATCATTATTTCCGTTTACAAAATAACAGTTCAATTTTGTTTTTTTTAATTAATAATTTAAATTAAACTATTTAAAAATTGAGGTGAACATTAACTAAAATAAAATAAGTATTAAAATGAAAATATTATACAAATTTAAATACATTACCCTTACCTGCCGACTAATGTCTGTATATTACAAATAAAAATATTCAAGTACATAATAGTATTAATAGTAAAAGTTTTATAAATATCATAGTTTATTCACTACTACGTTATACTTTGTTTTTACTTGTTGATAGTTACAATAATAATCATATAATATATTTTCACATACAAATAAAAATCATCCAATAACAATAATTAAAATAATAAAAGGCACAAAGAGTGTAACACCCCAAACCCGGCCCATACACTACGGCCGAATTCAGAATGCCACTGCAGAAAACGTTTGAAAAATATTTTGGCTTAAAGTAAAACATAAAAATTTATTGCCTTTAATAAAACATTGGGTATTTAAAATTCTGACATAAATTACATTGTTTCAAATTCTTCGATTAAAAACTTTATCATATATTTTAAAAGGAAAGTTGCTAAAAAATAAAACATTTTCCGATATTAATATAATCGACAATCCAACTTAAAACATAATAAAAATCCTTAAATACTTTAGGAGGCCCTTATTACAATAAATAAATACTTAAAATACTGAAACATAAATTGTATAAAGAAAATCCTCTTCTGCATTGGCCACCTCGTATCCACTCCAACTCGGTCCAAGCTTTATGCATCACCTGCAATGTTGGTAAAATTTGGGTGAGTCGAACAGAATCAGTGTGTAATTAGTCCACTGAATTCCACCCACATATCAAATCACATATTAACCCACATATCAGATATCAATGCAACTTATTCACATGTTTTCACTTATTGGGCTTGGCCCATTTCCATACCACATATCGGATAATTAACCACGTGTTTCCACATACTGGGCTTGGCCCATTACCACATTAATCCACTTCACATATTGGGCTTGGCCCATTTCCACATTAATCCACATGTCAGATAATAAGTTCATGTAAAATGCACCCAACCCAGCCTAGGGTCCATCCTCTACACACTCCCGTACCCAGCCACCACACACTAGGGGATTACTAAATCACCCTCCAACCGCTACACACCAATTTGGCAATTAATGCCGTCCACGCGAACTAAATCGCAAATAATCCACAACGCGACCTCAGTCAGCGCCAATCCACGATGTAGCTCGTAGCTAACATCCAAACCACGATGTGACACATAGTCATCACCAACCACGATATGGCACATAGCCGATATCAACCACGATGAGGCACAGAGCCACTCATCATTCCACGTGAACTTAATCACAATGATCCACAACGCGACCTCAGTCAACGTCAATCCACCATGTAGCTTGAAGCTAACATCAAACCACGTACTCGAAGTACACCCTGTCCTTCTTTCATATTCAAATCCCATCCCATGCACATGCAACATACGATAATGACATAATATAATAATGCATGTACATGTTAATCAACATACCACACATATACACATTAATAGCCACATCACATTCAGATTTAGTACTTACCTGGTTATCGACATACCCCTTAAGGGTATCCATTTCCATAATTGTTACTGCACTTATTAGCAAATACACATAACACATACAGATATAACATATAACCCAGAAAACGGTGGGTTAATCACACACTACACATGCAATTATAACGTATATCTTGGAAAACGGTAGACTAACTACACACCTGATAACTTGAAGCGTTACGCCCTCAATCCTGATACTATCGCTAAGCGACACTACGGCTATCTGCCTACTTTCCTGCTCTGACGCTGGCCCACACCCCGGTGGCCAATCTCGAACTACAGAGACTGATCTCCTCTTGAACTTAGGGATAGGGACTACCCATTGTCCTCCTTGACTGGTATTTGCGTCCATCGACAATACTTAATCAGATCAAACGATTAATCGGTAACAGTATAATCTATCATACTGAATCTAAGAACTTATCGAATAATCTTACCCAAAACGAATAGAAATCCCGGAAGCTCCTCTTAACCACTGTCGATTTCCTCCTAAAAGCCAGAGTCACAATCCGTCACACTTAATAACCAAAGATATGGCCTAAGGCCGAATATTAGCAACCCACTTACCTTGCTTAACCAAAACCCGAAACTGCACTTGCTATGGAGTTAACGAAATCCCTGCATGCTATAAGTTAGGTTCGGCTTCAACACATGAATACTTATGAATAAAACCCTTGGCCGAAACTAACCTTTACCTAGATCGAGATCCCAAAACTGTTACTTGCTCCTGAAGTTGTCGATATCCCTATTAACCACTGTTAGAATCGGCTTAATACATAAATCTAGGAAAATGGCCCTTGGCCGAATACCACATAGGCTTACCTTGAAGAATCGAATCCACGAAACTCCTTTGATGCTTCTTAATGTTGGCTACACAAAAGAAACACTTATAAGGGCACTATGAACATTCGGCCATGCCTAAAACCAAGGCCTCACTCACTTGATTTCAGCACACAAATAAAAAGAGAACCCAAACCGATTGCCTAAGGGAGAACATACTTACCACTATCAAACACCCTCAGAGAATCGGCTTCTAGCTCCCAAAGAGAAAGAGTTTCGGCACTTAATGGTGAAGAGAGAAAACGCCAAAGTGAAGAGAGTTTTATGCTTAGAGGATTCGGCAATAAAGAACAATGGTAGAGGGGTTTCGGCTTTGCTGCAAATGAGAGGATGGGTTTCGTTTTTAGGAAGTGAATGGAGGGGAGATAAGTTGCAAAAGAAAAAGAAGAAGATGCACAAAATGACTTCCAACTTTCGGCTTTTGGTCAAGAAATAAGGTGCAAATTTCGGCAAACACAAAGGTGAAAAGAAAGTTCGAAAGAGAGAATACTGAAGAAAGAAAAGTGAACCGAAAAAAATCTAAATCCCTTATAGCAAATTCGGCTATTCCCCCCACTCATGACCGAAAATTAACACCCAAAAGAGACCCACATTCGGCCACTACATCCTCTCCTATCAACTCCCTTATTATTCTCTTTAACACCCATTCAAAAAAATTAAAAATAAAACAACAATTATCCTTCACTAATCTCCTATTTTATCTCATATCTTCCCATTTAAACTAAATAAAATAAATCAACAATTATCTTTTATCCTAGCCGAATTTTAAAGAAAATCAAGCTTAATCCTCATCCATTTGAAGTCCCATTGCCGTCCAAACACTTCCCCTCTCTACCTTGATGCAAAAGCAAAATAAAAGCCACACCTTATGCTGCCAGCAAGACTCGAACCTCCTCCCTTCTCCCTTGCTTGAGGCGTCACTCACCAAGGCCCCAAGTGGCGCCTTGCAGCCACTTTACCAAGCCAATTCTTATGTCCAAATTCCCTCAAAAATTCCCTTAAGGCCTCCTTAGCCTAGCTTCCCCTTTTAGACTTAAATTCCAATATTTTTCCAAAGCATTCTCCTTCATCCTAGAGTTCTAAAAAACCTTAAAACACACTCAACCATACACTGAGCCTACTAACTCATGAATTATGCATTAAATGTATAACCCCTAAATCTAGGATATTACAGTTCTACCCTCCTTAAAATAATTTCGTCCTCGAAATTACTTACTAATGAACAATTGCTCACCCTAATTCACCACACTACGCTACTGCTGCGCACTCTGATCTAAAAAAAATGAACATATTTCTATGCATAGTCTCAAGGTTCACATCCAAGGTTCCAAACACTTCACTATCCTTATAAGAAAAAGCTAATCCTATAACAACCAAAGCAATAAAAGGGTATTCCAGAAACAAGGAACATACCCGTTGTCCCATCTGGCACATCTTCCTCCTTGCGACGACTGACTGCTTAAACCAACCTTGGTTGCCTCGTATCTGAGCCCTCAGTACCTCTGCTTGGTGTTCCACGACCTCGGCCGGAATCATTCCTTCCATGGTTCGGACCACGATTCCTTGTCACTTGCTGACCACATCTGCCAGGCTGCCCATAACCCTGGCCTACTGCCCGAGTCCTATCCATCACTTGAGGACATTTTTTAACCAAATGAGCCTTAGACCCACACCGGAAACATTCCTTACTATTTCCCCAACATTCTTCTGCATGAGCTCTTCCACACTGAGCACATGTACGACTCTGATTCTCAGCAACTGGTACAGATGCACGCACAAAATTCTCAATCCTTGGTCTTTTCTGAAAATCTCCAGATGACTCTGACGGTCCAAAACTTCTCTTGTTCCAGTTCCTAACCTTATCTCGGTTCTGTCTCACAGTCCTCTTAACTTCCTCAGCGATCTGAGCCTTCTCCACTAGAATAGCAAAGTCTCTTTCTCTCTGCGGAGCAATCAATACTCGCAGCTCGTCTCGCAACCCGTCTTCGAACCGGACGCACCTCTCGTGATTAGTAGCGACAATCCCCTTAGCGTACTGACTTAACCGCACAAATTCCGCTTCATACTCTGCTACCGACTTACCTCCTTGTACCAAGTTTAGAAACACCTTCCTTTGCGAGTCTAAATAACTAGCTCCAACATATTTTCCTTCAAACTTAACTTTGAAATACCCCCAATCCACTCGATCTGCAGGGGTACCTTGTCTGACAGTGAGCCACCACCGATAAGCTTCATCTCGGAGCAACGAGACAGCACCTTTCAGCTTTTCCTCAGCAGTACAGTCCAAATCGTCCATGATCCTTTCGACTGCCTCTAGCCAGTACTCCGCCACATTCGGAGCTACCCCAGATACTCCTCTAAAAACCTCGGCTCCGTTCGACCTAAGTCTCTCAGGCACTGATTTTCGAGCTCCATTGCCCACATTAGCTCCTGCCACTCGCTCTAGCACTCGCAACATAGCCAACGATACTGCGTCATCTCCTCCAGTCTGATCTTGATCCTCCATGCCCACCGCTGGCGGCGGCACATCATTTTCTGACCCATGGCCAGACCCTACTGGTTCCGATACTGTCATTCTACCTCGACCACGTCCACTAGAACTCATATCTAACATCGCGATTTAATCTGATTAAAAAGTTTTATGCATTAGTACTTTGTTCCACTGTTTATCCGCGAGCAGTTTTATGAAAAGAAGTTTAATAGTGGTTCTTTCGATCAATCAAAGTTTCATCTCAAGTTTACTATTCTAATTCAGAGATTCACATTCATGCATTCACCACATTCAACACACTATTATGGGCATTTTTGTCCATTCCCAACCCAGGGGTATCTTCGTCATTTGTCTTACAGGGGTATTTTGGTAATAAATCAGGGTTAATTCGAAAATAATCTTTACAAATCAAAGGCATTCTAGAATCTTCAAAACTCGAGGGTATTTTAAAAATTTTTCTAAATCAAAGGTATTGCAGAAAATTTTAGAAATCGGAGCTCTTTCGGTAATTTTGGAAGTCAGGGGCATTTTAGTAAATTTTCCCGAATCAGGTATCTTGCTATTTTGAAAATTAGGGTGTTCGGTATTTTATAGAGTAGGAATATTTTAACAAAAGTCGAGGGTATTTTGGGAATCTCAAAAACTAAGGGTATTTTAGTAATTTACAACACAGGGGTATTTGGGGTAATTTTTGTAAATCGGGAATATTTCAAAAAAAATTTCAAAAATAATCTTTCTACAAATCAAAGAGGTAATTTGGTGATTTTGAAACTAAGGTTTTTTTTTATAAAACTGTGTGGCTAGTCCCTTTCGGGTTTTAATTATCGGGTTTTAGGGTGAACCGTCACTACGCACCAGGTAGGATTCGAGTAAAGAGGAGGTGAGTCACTAGGACTACTTAAATACCAGGCTCTTACTGAATCCACTCCTAGACATGCGTACAATGGTTGCCACACCCTAACTCGGCGACATACTTCACAGGTTTGTTTGGTTGCACTTAAATCTTATGCATTCTGTGTTGGAGTAGACTAGTCCTAGGGTCCAATAACTTAGTATACTAATCTACGTTCCCATGATGCCCATACAGTTCACATATACAAACCACTTCAGTAGTTAGGGGTACTTACCTGGTGGACTTCGGGTCGGAGGTACAGGTGCCATGCCAGAATAAACCTGAAAAATTTATGAAAGCCTATATCTTTGAAAAGCCCATCTTAAAAAAAATGTTTTTGGGCCCAAAACCCTCAAAGCCGAGTTTTGAATCGGGCTCTGATACCAAACTGTAACACCCCAAACCCGGCCCGTACACTACGGCCGAATTCAGAATGCCACTGCGGAAAACGTTTGAAAAATATTTTGGCTTAAAGTAAAACATAAAAATTTATTGCCTTTAATAAAACATTGGGTATTTAAAATTCCGACATAAATTACATTGTTTCAAATTCTTCGATTAAAAACTTTATCATATATTTTAAAAGGAAAGTTGCTAAAAATAAAACATTTTCCGATATTAATATAATCGACAATCCAACTTAAAACATAATAAAAATCCTTAAATACTTTAGGAGGCCCTTATTACAATAAATAAATACTTAAAATACTGAAACATAAATTGTATAAAGAAAATCCTCTTCTGCATGGGCCACCTCGTATCCACTCCAACCCGGTCCAAGCTTTATGCATCACCTGAAATGTTGGTAAAATTTGGGTGAGTCGAACAGACTCAGTGTGTAATTAGTCCACTGAATTCCATCCACATATGAAATCACATATTAACCCACATATCAGATATCAATGCAACTTATTCACATGTTTTCACTTATTGGGCTTGGCCCATTTCCATACCACATATCGGATAATTAACCACGTGTTTCCACATACTGGGCTTGGCCCATTACCACATTAATCCACTTCACATATTGGGCTTGGCCCATTTCCACATTAATCCACATGTCAGATAATAAGTTCATGTAAAATGCACCCAACCCAGCCTAGGGTCCATCCACTACACACCCCCGTACCCAGCCACCACACACCAGGGGATTACTAAATCACCCTCCAACTGCTACACACCAATTTGGCAATTAATGCCGTCCACGCGAACTAAATCCCAAATAATCCACAATGCGACCTCAGTCAGCGCCAATCCACGATGTAGCTCGTAGGTAACATCCAAACCACGATGTGACACATAGTCATCACCAACCACGATATGGCACATAGCCGATATCAACCACGATGAGGCACAGAGCCACTCATCATTCCACGTGAACTTAATCACAATGATCCACAACGCGACCTCAGTCAACGTCAATCCACCATGTAGCTTGAAGCTAACATCAAACCACGTACTCGAAGTACACCCTGTCATTCTTTCATATTCATATCCCATCCCATGCACATGCAACATACGATAATGACATAATATAATAATGCATGTACATGTTAATCAGCATACCACACATATACACATTAATAGCCACATCACATTCAGATTTAGTACTTACCTGATTCGACATACCCCTTAAGGGTATCCATTTCCATAATTGTTACTGCACTTATTAGCAGATACACATAACACATACAAATATAACATATAACCCAGAAAACGGTGGGTTAATCACACACTACACATGCAATTATAACGTATATCCCGGAAAATGGTAGGCTAACTACACACCTGATAACTTGAAGCGTTATGCCCTCAATCCTGATACTATCGCTAAGCGACACTACGGCTATCTGCCTACTTTCTTGCTCTGACGCTGGCCCACACCCCGGTGGCCAATCTCGAACTGTAGAGACTGATCTCCTCTTGAACTTAGGGATAGGGACTACCCCTTGTCCTCTTTGACTGGTATTTGCGTCCATCGACAATACTTAATCAGATCAAACGATTAATCGGTAACGGTATAATCTATCATACTGAACCTAAGAACTTATCGAATAATCTTACCCAAAACGAATAGAAATCTCGGAAGCTCCTCTTAACCACTGTCGATTTCCTCCTAAAAGCCAGAGTCACAATCCGTCACACTTAATAACCAAAGATATGGCCTAAGGCCGAATATTAGCAACCCACTTACCTTGCTTAACCAAAACCCGAAACTGCACTTGCTATGGAGTTAACGAAATCCCTGCATGCCATAAGTTAGGTTCAGCTTCAACACATGAATACTTATGAATAAAACCCTTGGTCGAAACTAACCTTTACCTAGATCGAGATCCCGAAACTGTTACTTGCTCCTGAAGTTGTCAATATCCCTATTAACCACTGTTAGAATCGGCTTAATACATAAATCTAGGAAAATGGCCCTTGGCCGAATACCACATAGGCTTACCTTGAAGAATCGAATCCACGAAACTCCTTTGATGCTCCTTAACATTGGCTACACAAAAGAAACACTTATAAGGGCACTATGAACATTCGGCCATGCCTAAAACCAAGGCCTCACTCACTTGATTTCGGCACACAAATAAAAAGAGAACCCAAACCGATTGCCTAAGGGAGAACATACTTACCACTATCAAACACCCTCAGAGAATCGGCTTCTAGCTCCCAAAGAGAAAGAGTTTTGGCACTTAATGGTGAAGAGAGAAAACGCCAAAGTGAAGAGAGTTTTATGCTTAGAGGATTCGGCAATAAAGAATAATGGTAGAGGGGTTTCAGCTTTGCTGCAAATGAGAGGATGGGTTTCGTTTTTAGGAAGTGAATGGAGGGGAGATAAGTTGCAAAAGAAAAAGAAGAAGATGCACAAAATGACTTCCAACTTTCGGCTTTTGGTCAAGAAATAAGGTGCAAATTTTGGCAAACACAAAGGTGAAAAGAAAGTTCGAAAGAGAGAATACTGAAGAAAGAAAAGTGAACCGAAGAAAACATCTAAATCCCTTATAGTAAATTCGGCTATTCCCCCCACTCATGACCGAAAATTAACACCCAAAAGTGACCCACATTCGGCCACTACATCCTCTCCTATCAACTCCCTTATTATTCTCTTTAACACCCATTCAAAAAAATTAAAAATAAAACAACAATTATCCTTCACTAATCTCCTATTTTATCTCATATCTTCCCATTTAAACTAAATAAAATAAATCAACAATTATCTTCTATCCTAGCCGAATTTTAAAGAAAATCAAGCTTAATCCTCATCCATTTGAAGTCCCATTGCCGTCCAAACACTTCCCCTCTCTACCTTGACGCAAAAGCAAAATAAAAGCCACACCTTATGCTGCCAGCAAGACTCGAACCTCCTCCCTTCTCCCTTGCTTGAGGCGTCACTCACCAAGGCCCCAAGTGGCGCCTTGCAGCCACTTTACCAAGCCAATTCTTATGTCCAAATTCCCTCACAAATTCCCTTAAGGCCTCCTTAGCCTAGCTTCCCCTTTTAGACTTAAATTCCAATATTTTTCCAAAGCATTCTCCTTCATCCTAGAGTTCTAAAAAACCTTAAAACACACTCAACCATACACTGAGCCTACTAACTCATGAATTATGCATTAAATGCATAACCCCTAAATCTAGGATATCACAAAGAGAGAGTAATACAACGCCGCTTCATTTTGAAATTTTAGTGGAGTTTTTAAAAAAAAACGCCGTAACAAAATACTATATGTTTAAACGACACAGTTATATATGTGTTATTAGTGGCGCTTTGTACAAAACGCCACAAAATATATCAAGCAACTGCTAAACGGCGACGCTTCGTCTAAAAATGCGGTGAATGTATCAAGTATCCAAACGAATGACATCATTTTGTACTATGTTTTTAGTGGCGTTTTGTATAGAAACGTCGCAAATATGTTGTCATTAGTGGCGTTTTATCATAAGCGTCGCAAATTTTTACTCACCTAACTTAAACGACTTCGTTTTTTTGCCCTCAATTTTCCTGAAAGTCAGATTCCCCCGGTTTTTTTAACCACTTTTCCTAAAATTTTCTTGCCCTAATTTCCCAATTTCCTCCAAGCTCTTCTTCCCCAATTTCGTGATTGAATTTCTGAGAAATTTTTGCTGCCTACTATTTTGCTACTTTACAAAAAGGATAAGAAGATAGTTATATATGTTATATTTGTTCTTTCCGTCTTCCCCAAAAAGTCCAAGACTCCAGAGGAGAAACCTTCATGTTAAAAATTCTCTTCCTTGACCGTGAGAAGGCAAATCGATGGTGAAAGGTAGGGGAAACCTTCATGTTTTCTGTTCTTATTCATTCTGTTTTAGGGTTTAGATATTGATTTAGATTTCAAAAATTGTACATACACATATTGGGCATATTTGCTAATTTTAAAACAACAGGTCCAATTCTTTTCTGAACTGTTCTTTATTTCTCAGGTTGGCTACACCAAAAATCAAGAGGAAAAGCATTTTCCTACTGTAATCGTGTTAGAGGCAAGAATACATTTCTTTACCTTTTATTTTTAAGGCCATTGTTGTTTATTGGCTGAATCCCCCAAAATGAAGGGTTAGAACTGCATGCCAAGTTCAGATGAGTAAAAAAGGTGTAAAGGTTTAGAGGTTCAGCTTCTGACGATTCCCTTTGGGCTCAAATTTGTTATCAAGAACTTCAGCTTTCAACCCCTCAAGATTATCATGGAAACCTTCTACCTTGTTTTATGGTAATTTTGATTTCATTTTTCCAAAACCCATTTCTTTTGTAACATCCAAAATTTGAGTATTATTTGTGTTGGCTCGAGTATGAATTTTGTGTGTTAGCGTAGTCTTGTGAAGGCTTGATTTTATTTAGGAAGTTAGAATAATTTTTAGTATGGTTTATTTAATGAAGTGGATTAAGTGAACTTGACACTTAAGTTAATTTAGGTGTTAAATTAAAGCACATGAGAAGTTAGTGGCATAGTGGATAAGGAGCTTGAAAGGTTGCTTGAGGGAAATGGTTCGAGTAGCATGGAAAGCATTTTGAGGATTTTATTTTTGTACATTCTAGCATTGATGGACGGTCAAACTTTATTTATGATAGGTTGGACTCTTAGTTTTGGTAAGTTGAATATTGGTTTAAGGAAAGCATGAAATTGGGGATAAGAATCTTAAGGTTATGGAAGGTTGGGGAGACATAAGGCTAGGCTTTAGGAAGATGTTTTGGAAAGTATTCCAAGGCCTTTAGTGCTTGTATGTGGACGGCATGTATGGCTAGGGGAGTGGCCGAATGTTGTTAGGAGGCTTGGGGGGGATAGTTGGCCAATTTTTGTTTTTGAGCATCTTTTTGTATTTGTTTTTCCTCTCCAAAAACTCCCTCTTTGGCCGAATGTGTCTTGTGCATTTTGTGCAAATTTTTCTTTTGGTTTAGTCTTCATTTTGTTTGAACCAAAAATGTTATTTTCTTTCTCTCATCTTTCCTCTTGAAACCGAAACCTCACTTGGCATTTGTGCACTTTCTTTTCGGCAAATAAGTGTTTAGCCGAACCTCTCTCTCCCATATCTCTCTCTTTTCTTCTTTTGATATTGGTTCATAATCACATTTTATTTTACTCTCTATTGGCCGAATCTTTCTCCATCTCAAATTCCATTTCTTTTTCATTTGCTCAAAGTTAAAACATCCATTTTCCATTCTATTTTTCTTTTCCTTTTACTTCACCATAGCCGAATCTTCTTCCTCTCTTTTGGGGTAGTTTTGGCCGAATATTCAAGGGTAGATTCTCTTTGGTTTTCTTCAATAGGTTTTGGAAAAAGGGTAAGCGTTCATGGCCATTTTCCTTCTTTTCTTTCTCTTTTCTATGTCGTTTTCTTGTGGACAAAGGCCGAACCTATGGGCATTTGTTTGCAAAGTTCTAACTATTTTAGGAACCGATTATTCTTTTAGGCTCCTCGGGATGTTGGAAGCAATCAATCTAAGCCTCGTTTCTTTGTCAATCGTTTTGGGTAAGTTTAGGTAAGATTGGTATTTTGAAGCAATAACTCTTTGAGATTAAGTGGTATGGCCGAATGGCCTTTGTTTATAATCTTAGTATTGGCCGATTGTAGGACAAGGTGATCTAGTGCGGTAGATCGGATCTTTGGAAATTAGTTCTTGCGTTGGTGAAAGGTGTGTATCTTACACACTTTATAACTTGGTTCATATATGTATATATGTGTGTTAAATAACTATTCATGTTGTTAAAGCTAAAATGATGAGATCTTGATATGATACCATGATGGTATGAATGAGGATTTGGGTAAGTCTGTTTCGATATGTTGTTAATACATGTGGATTTAAATCATGATCTATGATTTATGATATTTTTGTTATGTGATTCATATCAAAGTATATTGACATGATTTGTTTATCTATTGCATTGGTATGGGCAACATGAGAGGAGGGGGCAGATTGAATATCGTGACTTCGGTCACCAGTGATTTGGTATCACATTTGTGTCTTCGGACACCAGAGGTTTGGTACCTCCAGTGATTTGGTATCACAATTGTGTCTTTGGGACACCAGAGGTTTGGCACCTCATAACGACTCGTCCCTGTGGTTAACACCACCGTGGGTTGGCCCCACTTTTGAGATATGGGATCGTCGCCAGTGATTTGGTATCACACGTGGGTTGGCCCCACAACTTGATTATTCGTGACTTCGGTCACCAGTGATTTGGTATCACATTTGTGTCTTTGGGACACCAGAGGTTTGGCACCTCATAGCGACTTGTCCCTGTGATCTAGTATCACCGTGGGTTGGCCCCACTTTTGAGATATGAGATCGTCGCCAGTGATTTGGTATCACACGTGGGTTGGCCCTACATATGGATTATTAGTGACTTTGAGTCACCAGTGATTTGGTATCACAATATTGAATATCGTGACTTCGGTCACCAGTGGTTTGGCACCACCAGTGGTTTGGTACCACACGGGGTAGAAAAGGAGTTATGGATGGCTAGGTTGGGTGCATTATACATATATGTTGCTTTGTTATAATTTGTATAAGTATGTGGCATTTACCCGGGAGAGGGAATATACACTGAGTCTTGGTGACTCACCTTCTCCTTTATCGTCTCAGGTGATTCGTGAGATCGCGGATAAGGAGCCGGATGAACTCGAGGAGGCCATGCAATAAAATTTGGTTTTACATGAACTACCATTTGGGTACTTTATTTTAATTTGGTTTTCATATTTTTATGGATTTGTAATAAGGCCTGTTTATTTATGTTTTGGATTATTTATATGTTTTGGATTTGTTTTAAATTTGGCTTACAAATTACATGTTTGATATAATAATTTGAGCATAAAGTTTTCTAAATTACAAAATGCGATGGTTTTTAAAACGTTACCATCGGGTAACATAAATCATTTGATAATTTTAACATCTTAAGTATTTTCGATAACTCATACTATTTTCAAAAACTCAACTTTTCCGAATTTCTTTTAGATACAGTTTTCAACCTAATCACTATGGTTTCTTTAAAATATTAAAAAGTTTTCTAATCTATGGATTTGCAACTAAGTTTTAAAGACTTATTTTTGAGATTTCAAAAGTAAATTATCAGCTTTCAATTTATTATACACTTGTTTTCTACAAACAAAGTTCAACAAAGAGTTTTTCACAAAAATTTAATCGTTAACTCGTTTTTCTTCAAAACGTTTTCCTTCGTGGCATGCCAGATTCGGTCATGGCGTATTGACCAGGTTTGGGGTGTTTCAAATTGGTATCAGAGCTAAGTTCAAAAGCTCGGCTGTGGGCCCGAGGCCCAAAATGATATAAAGTATGGTTTTAAAATGTTTTTGTTTAAAATTATATGGTTTGAAAGGCATGGCCCCGAGTCTCCGGCATCAATCTGCCCTGGTAAGTACATCAAAACTGTTGATTTTGATGATATAATTATAGTGATGTTGATATGACTATATAGTAGTAGGAACTACTTTAGAGACCCAAAACTATAGGTTTGGTGTACTCGCGAAACCTCTTATTAAAACTTTTCATAAAACTGTGCTTTAAAGAAAGTGGAATATTGACTAATTCATAAAACTTTTAAATCAGATAAGTCGAGACTTTAGACATGAGTACTCGAGGTCGAGGTCGTGTTATGCGTGGACGTGGTCGAGGTAGGATGGCTGTGTCTGAGCCAGTGAGGTCTGATCAAGGATCCGAGAATGAGGTACCACCAGTCCCACCACCAGCGGTTGGAGTTGAGCATCAGGATCAAACGGGGGATGACGCAGTGTCTCAGGTGATGCTGCGAGTTCTTGAGAGGGTAGCTGGAGTAGGTGGAGGCGCGGGAGCTCGGAAATCAGTACCTGAACGACTCCGAGCCAACGGAGCCGAGGTATTTCGAGGTGTTTCGGGTGTCGCTCCCAGTGTGGCTGAATATTGGCTAGAGGCGACGGAGCGAATCATGGATGATCTGGATTTGAATGCCGAGGAAAAGCTGAAAGGGATAGTATCGCTTCTTCGGGATGAGTCATATCAGTGGTGGCTCACGGTGCGGAATGGTGCTGCGGCGGAGGATCTCACTTGGGATTATTTTAAGGCAGCGTATCAGAAGAAATATATTGGGTCTAGTTACGTTGATGCGCAGCGTAAGGCATTTCTGAGTTTGGTCCAAGGAAGTAAGTCCGTATCAGAGTATGAGGCTGAGTTCTTGAGATTGAGCCGGTATGCTGGAGGTATTGTGGCTTCGGAGCACGAACGATGTGTCCGATTCGAGGATGGTTTGAGAGATGAGCTAAGGTTGCTGATTGCTCCACATTAGGAGTGAGAATTTGCTGCGTTGGTTGAAAAGTCTGAAATTGCTGAAGGGATAAAGGAATCTGGAAGACAGAGTTACGATCAGAATAAGCATAAGAGAGGTTATGGATCATCTGGGTCAGCCGGTAATTCTCAGAAGAGGGTTAGGCAAAGTGGGCCGAATCAATCTGGAAGGCCTGTTACGGCTAATCAGAGACCAGCACAGTGTAATCGGTGTGGGAAGTTTCATTGGGGCGAATGTTGGACCGGAGGAAAAGGATGTTTCGAATGTGGCTCACTGGATCATCGTGTGAGAGACTGTCCACGTAAGCAAGCCAGGAATCAATCTGAAGGTCAAGGTCGTGCTCAGTTCAGAAAGGAGGGACCGTCACCGCAGAGAGGTCGTGGTAATGGTAGAGGAGGTAATGGCTCTGGTCGAGGCCGCGGAGCATCGGGCAAAGGTGTAAGCAACACTGAGGCAAGACAGCCTGGTTTGGTGTATGCAGCGAGACGACGAGAGGAGGGCGACGCACCGGATGTCATAACCGGTACGTTCTTAATCTTTGGTGTTCCATATACTACTTTGATAGATGTGGGTTCAATGCACTCGTATGTTGCTAGTAGCATAGTAAAGACCATGAGCTTAGATTCTGAGACTGCTTCTAGGAGGATGACAGTACTTAGTCCTCTAGGTCACTCTGTAGAAGTAGATAAGCTGTATAGGGATGTACCCCTAGAACTTCAAGGGGTAGTGTTTGTAGCTGATCTGATGGAACTGCCGTTTGAGGAGTTCGATCTGATTCTTGGGATGGACTGGTTGGTCAAGTACCAAGCAAGTTTGGATTGCGCTGCTAAGCGCATGGTTTTGAAGACAGTTGAGGGTAAAGAGGTGGTCATGATAGGTAATAGAAGAGATTATCTATCCAACGTGGTATCTGCGTTAAAAGTTGTGAAGATGGTCAGGAAGGGCTGTGAGGCGTTTGTAGTCCACGTGTGTGCTTTGGAGGCTAAGGAGTCTTCTGTGGGGAATGTTCGAACTGTAAAGGAATATGCTGACGTATTTCCTGAAGAACTTTCGGGACTGCCTCCGGATCGTGAAGTCGAATTCGGTATAGATTTGTTACCCGGAACGGCGCCAGTGTCTATAGCTCCGTATAGGATGGCACCGAAGGAATTGATGGAATTGAAGGCTCAGATTCAAGAGTTATTGGATCGAGGTTTCATTCAACCAAGTGTTTCGCCATGGGGAGCGCCGGTACTTTTTGTCAAGAAGAAGGATGGAACGATGCGGATGTGTATTGATTATCGCCAGTTGAATAAGCTGACGATCAAAAACAAGTATCCTTTGCCGAGGATAGATGACTTGTTTGATCAGCTTAAAGGGGCTGCAGTTTTCTCCAAGATTGATTTAAGGTCTGGGTATCATCAGCTAAAGGTGAAAGAGTCTGATATCCATAAGACGGCATTTCGCACTCGGTATGGGCACTACGAGTTTCTGGTGATGCCGTTTGGATTGACTAACGCGCCGGTAGCATTCATGGACATGATGAATCGGGTATTCCAGCAGTTTTTGGATCAGTTTGTTGTGGTATTTATAGACGATATTTCGGTATACTCAAAGTCAGAGGAGGAGCATGATGCGCATTTGCGAGTAGTATTGCAGATTTTGAGGGAAAAGCAGCTTTTTGCTAAATTTAGTAAGTGCGAGTTCTGGCTTAGGGAGGTGAATTTCTTAGGTCACGTTGTATCAGCCGAGGGGATTAGAGTAGATCCTCAGAAGATTGAGGCAGTGTTGGACTAGAAGCCGCCTAAGTCTGTGGCTGAGATTCGGAGTTTTCTAGGTCTGGCGGGGTATTACCGAAGATTTGTGGAAGGATTTTCCTTGATCGCCGCACCGATGACCAAGTTGTTGAGGAAAGGAGTTCCATTTGTGTGGACCGAGAAGCAGCAAGAAAGTTTTGACAAGTTGAAGAAGATTCTGACTGAAGCTCCAGTTTTGATTCAACCCAAGGCAGGCAAGGAATTCACGGTTTACTGTGACGCATCACATACTGGTTTGGGATGTGTGTTGATGCAGGAAGGAAAGGTAGTGGCTTATGCATCTCGGTAGTTGAGACCACATGAGGTTAATTATCCAACGCATGACTTGGAATTAGCAGCTGTGGTTTATGCTTTGAAGATTTGGAGACACTATTTGTACGGAGAGAAGTCGATAGTCTACACGGATCACAAGAGTCTTAAGTATCTTTTGACTCAGAAGGAACTTGAGGCAGCGTAGATGGATCGAGTTGTTGAAGGACTATGACTGTTCGATTGAGTATCATCCGGGCAAGGCTAACGTGGTGCCAGACGCGTTGAGCCGTAAGGTTGTATCAGACTTAAGATCGATGTTTGCTCGTCTTAGCTTGTATGACGATGGGAGTCTTTTGGCGGAATTACAAGTCAAGCTGACTTGGTTAGATCAGATCAAGGAGAAACAGTTAGAGGATGATGGTTTGAATGATCGGAGGTTGCGGGTTCAGAATGGTGGTTTAGAGGATTATAGTTTGTCCAGTGATGGAATTTTGTGTGTTAAAGGGAGAGCTTGTATGCCGAAGGATGTTGAGTTGAGGTAAAGGATTCTGCGGGACGCACATAGCAGCCCATATGCTATGCATCCTGGAGGTAGCAAGATGTATCGAGATTTAAGAGAGCAGTTTTGGTGGTCAGGTCTGAAGCGGGAGGTAACTGAGTTTGTGGGTAAATGTCTGACGTGTCAGCAGGTCAAGGCGGAACATCAGTTACCGTCTAGGTTACTTCAGCCGGTGAAGATTCCACAGTGGAAGTGGGAGAGGATCACTATGGACTTTGTCAGTGGATTACCCCTTACGCCTAGTAAGAAGGATTCAGTTTGGGTGATTGTGGATTGTCTGACTAAGTCAGCTCATTTCATTCCGGTAAGGTGGATTACTCGCTTCAGAGGTTAGCTAAGTTGTATGTGGCGGAGATAGTGAGGTTGCACGGTGTGCCAGTGTCGATCATCTCAGCCAGAGATCCCAGATTTATGTCGAGGTTTTGGAGAGCGCTACATCAGGCTTTGGGTACACGGTTGGATTTCAGTACCGCATTTCATCCACAGTCTGACGGGCAGTCGGAAAGAGTTATTCAGATTTTAGAAGATATGTTGAGAGGTTGTGTTTTGGACTTCAGAGGCAGCTGGGAAGAGTTTTTATCGCTAGCTGAGTTCGCGTACAACAATAGTTATCAGGCAAGCATTAAGATGGCACCATATGAGGCATTGTATGGTAGGCGATGTCGCACACCTACATGTTGGACAGAGTTGGGTGAGCGTCAGATGTTAGGACCAGAGTTGGTTGCAGAAACTGAGGATAAGGTGAAGATAATTCAGGCTCGTTTGAAGGAAGCTTCGAATAGGCAGAAGTCATATGCCGATCTCAAGCGGAGGGATATAGAGTTTGCCGTGGGTGACAAAGTTTTTCTGAAGGTCTCGCCATGGAAGAAGGTGTTAAGATTTGGGAGAAAAGGCAAGTTAAGTCAAAGCTTCATTAGACCGTTTAAGGTGTTGAGACGAGTGGGACCAGTAGCTTATCAGCTCGAATTGCCAGCAGAACTGAGTCAGATTCACGATGTGTTTCATGTTTCCATGCTTAGACGCTATCGTTCTGATCCATCGCATATCGTGGCAGTAGAGGAAGTAGAGGTGAATCCAGATTTGACGGTAGAAGAAGAACCTGTGCAGATTCTAGATCGAGACGTGAAAGTTTTGCGCAAGAAGTCAGTTCCTTTAGTGAAGGTTTTATGGAGGAATCATGCCGTAGAAGAAGCTACTTGGGAACCGGAGGATGCGATGAGGCAGCAGTATCCTCAACTCTTTTGATCAGGTAATTTCGAGGATGAAATTTTCTTAAGGGGGTAGAATTGTAACATCCAAAATTTGAGTATTATTTGTGTTGGCTCGAGTATGAATTTTGTGTGTTAGCATAGTCTTGTGAAGGCTTGATTTTATTTAGGAAGTTAGAATAATTTTTAGTATGGTTTATTTAATGAAATGGATTAAGTGAACTTGACACTTAAGTTAATTTAGGTGTTAAATTAAAGCACATGAGAAGTTAGTGGCATAGTGGATAAGGAGCTTGAAAGGTTGCTTGAGGGAAATGGTTCGAGTAGCATGGAAAGCATTTTGAGGATTTTATTTTTGTACATTCTAGCATTGATGGACGGTCAAACTTTATTTATGATAGGTTGGACTCTTAGTTTTGGTAAGTTGAATATTGGTTTAAGGAAAGCATGAAATTGGGGATAAGAATCTTAAGGTTATGGAAGGTTGGGGAGACATAAGGCTAGGCTTTAGGAAGATGTTTTGGAAAGTATTCCAAGGCCTTTAGTGCTTGTATGTGGACGGCATGTATGGCTAGGGGAGTGGCCGAATGTTGTTAGGAGGCTTGGGGGGATAGTTGGCCAATTTTTGTTTTTGAGCATCTTTTTGTATTTGTTTTTCCTCTCCAAAAACTCCCTCTTTGGCCGAATGTGTCTTGTGCATTTTGTGCAAATTTTGCTTTTGGTTTAGTCTTCATTTTGTTTGAACCAAAAATGTTATTTTCTTTCTCTCATCTTTCCTCTTGAAACCGAAACCTCACTTGGCATTTGTGCACTTTCTTTTCGGCAAATAAGTGTTTGGCCGAACCTCTCTCTCCCATATCTCTCTTTTCTTCTTTTGATATTGGTTCATAATCACATTTTATTTTACTCTCTATTGGCCGAATCTTTCTCCATCTCAAATTCCATTTCTTTTTCATTTGCTCAAAGTTAAAACATCCATTTTCCATTCTATTTTTCTTTTCTTTTTACTTCACCATAGCCGAATCTTCTTCCTCTCTTTTGGGGTAGTTTTGGCCGAATATTCAAGGGTAGATTCTCTTTGGTTTTCTTCAATCGGTTTTGGAAAAAGAGTAAGCGTTCATGGCTGTTTTCCTTCTTTTCTTTCTCTTTTCTATGTCGTTTTCTTGTGGACAAAGGCCGAACCTATGGGCATTTGTTTGCAAAGTTCTAACTATTTTAGGAACCGATTATTCTTTTAGGCTCCTCGAGACGTTGGAAGCAATCAATCTAAGCCTTGTTTCTTTGTCAATCGTTTTGGGTAAGTTTAGGTAAGATTGGTATTTTGAAGCGATAACTCTTTGAGATTAAGTGGTATGGCCGAATGACCTTTGTTTATAATCTTAGTATTGGCTGATTGTAGGACAAGGTGATCTAGTGCGGTAGATCGGATCTTTGGAAATTAGTTCTTATGTTGGTGAAAGGTGTGTATCTTACACACTTTATAACTTGGTTCATATATGTATATATGTGTGTTAAATAACTATTCATGTTGTTAAAGCCGAAATGATGATATCTTGATATGATACCATGATGGTATGAATGAGGATTCGGGTAAGTCCGTTTCGATATGTTGTTAATACATGTTGATTAAAATCATGATCTACGATTTATGATATTTTTGTTATGTGATTCATATCAAAGTATATTGACATGATTTGTTTATCTATTGCATTGGTATGGGCAACATGAGAGGAGGGGGAAGATTGAATATCGTGACTTCGGTCACCAGTGATTTGGTATTACATTTGTGTCTTCGGACACCAGAGGTTTGGTACCTCCAGTGATTTGGTATCACAATTGTGTCTTTGGGACACCAGAGGTTTGGCACCTCATAACGACTCGTCCCTGTGGTTAACACCACCGTGGGTTGGCCCCACTTTTGAGATATGGGATCGTCGCCAGTGATATGGTATCACACGTGGGTTGGCCCCACAACTTGATTATTCGTGACTTCGGTCACTAGTGATTTGGTATCACATTTGTGTCTTTGGGACACCAGAGGTTTGGCACCTCATAGCGACTTGTCCCTGTGATCTAGTATCACCGTGGGTTGGCCCCACTTTTGAGATATGGGATCGTCGCCAGTGATTTGGTATCACACGTGGGTTGGCCCCACATATGGATTATTAGTGACTTTGAGTCACTAGTGATTTGGTATCACAATATTGAATATCGTGACTTCGGTCACCAGTGGTTTGGCGCCACCAGTGGTTTGGTACCACACGGGGTAGAAAAGGAGTTATGGATGGCTAGGTTGGGTGCATTATACATATATGTTGCTTAGTTATAATTTGTGTAAGTATGTGGCATTTACCCGGGAGAGGGAATATACACTGAGTCTTGGTGACTCACCTTCTCCTTTATCGTCTCAGGTGATTCGTGAGATCGCGGATGAGGAGCCGGATGAACTCGAGGAGGCCATGCAATAAAATTTGGTTTTACATGAACTACCATTTGGGTACTTTATTTTAATTTGGTTTTCACATTTTTATGGATTTGTAATAAGGCCTGTTTATTTATGTTTTGGATTATTTATATGTTTTGGATTTGTTTTAAATTTGGCTTACAAATTACATGTTTGATATAATAATTTGAGCATAAAGTTTTCTAAATTACAAAATGCGATGGTTTTTAAAATGTTGCCATCGGGTAACATAAATCATTTGATAATTTTAACATCTTAAGTATTTTCGATAACTCATACTATTTTCAAAAACTCAACTTTTTCGAATTTCTTTTAGATACATTTTTCAACCTAATCACTATGGTTTCTTTAAAATATTAAAAAGTTTTCTAATCTATGGATTTGCAACTAAGTTTTAAAGACTTATTTTTGAGATTTCAATAGTAAATTATCAGCTTTCAATTTATTATACACTTGTTTTCTACAAATAAAGTTCAACAAAGAGTTTTTCACAAAAATTTAATTGTTAACTCGTTTTTCTTCAAAACGTTTTCCTTCGTGGCATGCCAGATTCGGTCATGGCGTATTGACCGGGTTTGGGGTGTTACATCTTTATTTGTCTTTCTAATTCCTTTCTTAGTTTGGATGCTTGAATTTTTTGTTCTTCATTGTGTTTTTCTGTGAAATATTTTGTTTTTTTATTATTATTATGCATATGTTCTTGTTGTTGAATTAGGAAAAGATCTAATTTTATATTGGTTAGTTAAATCAGTTCATTGGGATTGATGACTCAAACTCTTGAAATTTTACTTAATAAGTTGGAATTTATAACGAGGAACAAATTTGGCTGAAATATTTAATAAATCAGTTTAAGGGGACCAGAGACTCAAATTTAGGAAATTTTAGACGAAAATAAGTTGAAATTTATATGTTGTAAAATATTTTATGTTGTATAATTTTCTAATTCTTTTCTTCGTTTGGGTTTCTTTAATGGATTTTTTTGGATAAAAGGACCATTTTGCAAATAAATCAGTTTAATGGGACCAGAGACTCAAATTTTGGAAATTTTATAAGAAAATAAGTTTGGAATTTATGAGGAGGAAAATATTTAAATAAAATATTAAAATAGGCCCTGAACCATATTGTTTTACTTAGATAAGCCCTTATTCTTTTTCTGCACCATTTCGACATAATTTTAAAATTATGTTATGGTTACAAATTGGCTGATTTCTGTATTGAAGCCGAGTGGCGGCCTTGTTATTGCTTGTTCTACCTTAATCTCTTTTAAATTTAAAGAAAGGTTTGAAAGTTGATAAAGTGTGGATTGTGTGCGATTTTTGTAGAGCGACACTGCTACTGTGTTGTTAGAAGTTATTGGGTATATCAGACTCCCCCATGATCAACTTGAGATGATGGTTCTTCCACACCGGCTCTTTAATCTTTTAACAGTTTCTGCCCTACTCCGAAGCTACTTCTGTCTTGTTTTTTCAATAAGAGATAATTGATGGTTTTTCTGTTAAAAATCTCATATTTGAATATTATTTGAATATTGGGACCATATTTTATTTATAAAAGTTAATGAAATCTACAATCCAACTGGTTTTCGTATATGTTCTCTTTAATCTATAAGAGTTGCTTTTTTGTTCATCTTTCGCATATGTTCTCGTTTTTGTTGTGCTAATTAGATGACTTAAAATATATATATATATATATATATATGATTTGTTGTTGTATCGAGATGGGCATAATAGAATACAGAGAAATTGAATACAGATTTCTACTAATCTTGGCAATTTGGTTTCTGGCTTGTACATTCCCATCAACTTTATTGTGAAATGAATCTCTATGATATATTGATATATTTTTAATTTTATGGTCTTTGAAGCTTGCATTAGCATAAAGCATGAAAATTTCCATGCAATTTTCTGTTTGATTTTGAAGCAGTATCATTTGCAATTATGGCAAGCATGTTCAAAAAGGCTTAATCTCAAATTGTAACCAACTGAGTTTAGTATTTGCTGCTGATATAAATGAGTTCACACTTTCCATTTTTACCTTCTGATGGTCTAATTTGTGATATGAACTTATTCTGACCTTCTAAGTTGTAACATTCCAAAGTTAGAGGGGTTCTGCATTTCGAGCATTCTGTGTGTTTGGCTTGTTTTGATTGCTTATTGGATGTGTTTGGGGGTCTTAGGAAGGCCTGGGTTCGAGTTGGAGTCTTGAATGAACTTTAGTTTTAGGGCACCTTAGGGGGAAGCTGTTAGAGGTAGGTCTTATGTATAATTGAGGGTTTTTGGCATCACAAGATGGGGAGTGGTAGAGTGGCAAGGTGACGCCTAGGAAGCAAGGGGAGGTGACGCCACAGGGGAGCAGTGAGGGAGCAGGTTCGAGTCTCATAGCTTGCTTTTTGGAATTTCTTTTTGGCGTCAGGATGGGGGTGGTAGATTTCGGCATGGACTCTTTAAGGGGTAAGTGTTGAAGGGGTCAAAGAGTTTGAATGGATGGCCATGAAGGGTTGGGGGAGTTTGAATTGGTCAAACTAAATCAAATGGATGATGGAGAGGGAAAGTAGGAGGAAATCGTGGAAGGTGATGTTGGTGGTAGAGTTGGCCGAATTTGGGGAATTGGTGGAGTGGAGTTTCGGCTAGGGGTGTATAGGTTGGTAAATTTTGACATTTTGGATGTGGGGAGCTGAAGTGAACAGTAGCTTTTGAGTGGTTAGGTGTCGAAAGTCTTTAGGAGCATTTTAGTTTCCATTTTGGTCATTTTCGGTCATTGTGTGAGAGTAGTGAAACCAAAACTTCAGCCCTTTCTTGGTATCCTTTTTTTCTTTTGTTTTCTTCCCCTCTCATCTTTTCTCTCTTCAACCGAACCTAGTGCCTCATTTCCTTTCCACTATTTGTGACTTGTTTCTTCTTCATAGCCGAAACACCTTGAGTTTTTCTTCTCCTTCTTGTTCCTTTGGTGAAAGCCAAATCTGTAAGTGTCTTAGCCGAAACTTATTCCTCTCTTTTATCTTCTTCATTCTCTTCTTTATTTCATATTTCTGTGGAAGCCGGAACCCCTTTTTGCATCAAGTGTAGGCCCCTTTTCTATCGATTTTGTTGATAGCTGAACATAAACTCTTCATTCGTCAAACTCTTGTTTAGGTAAGGAGCTTTCTTCTCTTTTCTCCTCGTTCTCTGTCTTTTTCTCTTTGGGTTGGTTAAGCCGAAGTTCTGACTCACTCTTTGGGGCTCTGAGCGGTTGTAGAAGGGTGTAAAACCATTATCTCTTTGTCGTGTGGCCTGGTTGCAAGAGGATTTTGGGACTCCATCGGTTTCTTAGGCCAACCTTTTAGCGTTCAGTTTCTGTTAATCTAGGTAAGGAACTTCTGTGGTATGAGTATCTATTCTTTCTTTCTTTTCATTGCTTTAACCTGGTTCTCTGATCAAGATCTGTCATGGATACGAATGCCAGTCAAGGGAAAGAGGAGGCTGGACTCGTAGTCTCTACCCCTAAATTTAAGAAACGTGCAGTATCAGCAGTACGAGACTTTCCACAGGGTTGTGGACCGGCTTCAAATCTGAGTAGACAGATTGCGGTTGTTCCCACTTCTGAGAGTGTCGACAACATTGAGAGTTTAGTTCTTCGTGTTTACAGGTGTGTAATTTCCACACCTTACTTTATTATGGTGTATATGAATTTGCATATGTTAATTGAAGCTGAAAACTTCGGTAATGCTTACCGAGTTACCCTTGGTGGGTAAAACCAGAGGGATCAGGTTAGTTACTTAAAATCTTTATGACCTGTATGTATCGTAGCATGAAAAGATAAAAGCATGATGCCTATTGATGCATGTTATATTAATTACAGTATGTCAGTATGTTGCATGGGATAGGATAATGATATTGTGTAACGCCCCAAACCCGGCCCACGAGCCTTGACCGGATCTGGTATGTCACGGAGTAAAAACATTTTGAAAGATTTGGATTGACAGTGGAAATTCGAAAATTTGCTGAGGTTATTAAACAGTATTTGCTAAAACTCAGGTGGGTTTGATTTTTATAAGTATGGTCGAGTTGAAACCTTTGAAAACATTGGGTCATTTTAAATTTTTAGAAACATCAGTGTTTTCGTTAACTTGGTAAATTTTGCTACCCGATGGTAACATCTTTTGAAAACGCGTACGCGTACTTATTTTGAAAACGTTACTTTTAACCGATCGATTTAACAGTTTATAAGTTCATTAGCAATATAATAGAAATAAAGTAAAAGCAACTACTCAAACACCCAAATAATAATTAGCGGCCATATTACAAACCAAATCAAAATTTAGCAAATAGTAAACTTTAACGGTACGAAATAAAATTTCAAGTCCAAGGAACAAGCATGGCCGCCTCGAGTCCTCTCCGACTCCATCTCCGCGATCTACTCACCTGCAAAATGATATGGGAAGGGGTGAGTCACCAAGACTCAGTGTATAAATCCCCAACCCGAAAATGCACCTCATACACAAGATATTAGTAAAACATGCAAATATGCAACCCAAGCTAGCCATCCATACTCCTTTTTCTACCCCGTGTGGTACCAAACCACTGGTGGTGCCAAACCACTGGTGACCGAAGTCACAAATATCAAATGATGGGGCCAACCCACCGTGTGGTCAAAACCACTGATGACCATAGGTCACAATATCAACATGTGGTCAAAACCACTGGTGGTGCCAAACCACTGGTGACCGAAGTCACAAATATCAATATGTGGTACCAAACCACTGGTGGTGCCAAACCACTGGGACTTAGTCACAAATTATATCAACGGTGTGGTCAAAACCACTGGTGGTACCAAACCACTGGTGACCGAAGTCACAAATATCAAATGATGGGGCCAACCCATCGTGTGGTCAAAACCACTGGTGACAGTCCATAGAGATCATCTCCCTCCTCTCATCAATCCCACCATCATCATGCTCACATAACAAGTATCATGATCCCATTTATCATGCATTTGTATATAGCATAGCATTTAACAGCATATGATGGCATACACAACATACATCATAGATCAAGTAATAGGGGACTTACCCGAAATCCAAGCTTATGCCCACAAGGCAAAGTTACTACATGAGAGGTTATATATATCACCATAATAACAGTTTATACTAATAAAGTGTGTAAGAGTTTACACACCTGATTAAACGAAGATCTATAGGGAAATCCCGAATCTATGCGATATCACAAAAGTCCCGAAACGCGTTACTGTATTGCTCCTATATTCGGCCTCTATAGGTTAGTATCCCAAAAAGCCTTATTCGGCTAAACTAATGATCCCGAAGGATTAATCGTACTCGAAACAGAATATGGCCCTAGGCCGAACCCTTATTATCCCTTACCAAAGAAATTTGAAATCCCGGAAAGCCACTCCTATCCTTTGAAACTGACGAAATCCCTACATGTTCCTTGTTAAAATCGGTTATATAGCAAATCTATGGAAAGTGGCCTATGGCCGAATGGCATATTGCCTTACCTCGAAGAATAAATTCTCGAAAGGCTCCTCTAGCTCCTTGGTGTCGGCTACACACAAACGTACACTATTAAGACCTTATACATATTCGGCCAACCTTACCAAGGCCTAAACTCAAACTTTCGGCACATTAAAAAGGAAAAGAAGAGAACTCGATTTTTAAAAGAAACACTTACTTCTATTGTTTCCTTGAAGAGACCAAAAGAGAAGAGATTCCGATTATGGCTCCCAAGTGTTGATGAGATATTCGGCTACACCAGATGGAAGATGAAATTTTAGAGTAGAATGGGGGGTGAACATTCGGCTACTCCGAAAGAAATAAAAGAGAGAAAGAAGAAGCAAACTTGGCACACAAAATAAGCCTACCTCCAAGCCGAAAATACCACCCTAGGACTCCTTCAAAATCGAAACTCAAGCTCCTAGAGTTCCCATTTTGGCCAAGATCAAAATGAAAAGAAAAGAAGAATAAATTCAAGGAATTTCGGCACCCTCTTGCTCTATTCAAAACCGATTGTGGAGGCCCCTAGAGCATGCTTCATAATCGGCCATGCACAAAATTGGAAAAGAACAAAAACAAGCTAAAGAATTTTGGCCATGCTTTCCTTGCTATACTCAAGGCCGGCCATGCTCCTCATTTTTTTTTTGTGATAATTTCATCATCAAAAACAAAATATTGTTTAACAAATCCCCCATGCAATAAAACCCATCACCATTGAAATAAGGTAATTCATTGTTTATTCATTCTCCCATTACTACCCCATCTTCCTATAAAATAATAAAATAAAAAATAAAATAAAATAAAAAAATAAACCCCATACTTTCAATAGCTTTTGAAAGCAACCCATTTTGCTTTCTTCAGCCCCTAGGTGCCGTGCCCATGCGCAGACCACCCTCACGACAGCAAAAGGAAAAATTAAACCTCCAAAGCTGCCCCTAGGTCTCGAACCCGAGACCTGTAGAAGGCATCCCAATGCAGCGCCCTTAGCCACTCGGCCAAGGCGTCTTTTGTGTCATAACTCGCCACACTTTTCCTTTAAGCAGTCCCTCGTGAGCTTCCTTGTCTCAACGCCAAAAACAAAAACAAAACGTCCATGCGCTTCCATCAGGACTCGAACGCGAGTCCTCGTGCCGCAAACACTTATCATGCCCCACGCCACTTTACGACCTTGACTTTCATGTCTACCAAAGCTCGCAAAATCTTTTTGAAGCCTCCTTAACCCTTTCCTTTTTAACGCCAGAATAAAAACGTCCTTTGCTCCCAGCATGACTCGAACTTGAGTCCAAATGCCCCCAGGCCTTTAAGTGGCGCTCCCAAGCCACTTTGCCAGGCCGACTTCCATGCCATAACCTCGCCGAAAATATTATTAAAGCCTCCTTCACCTAGCTCCTGTAATGCTAAAAATAAAAACTCCCCCAAACGCGATTCCTGCAGCTCGAACCCTCCTTTGCCGCACTCTCCTAGCTCCTTAGGCAGCGTCCCAACCATTCTACCAACTGCTTCCTTGTGGCAAGCTACTTCAAAAATTTCCCTTAACCCCTATCTCACCTAGCTTTTTCTCCTTAGGTACTAAAAGAAATTTTAGCCCTAAACCCTACCTAACCCGGGGTTATGACTAGACCCTGAAACAAGTCAAATGAGCATAACACTCCATCTCTTCGAGCATATACATGAAAAATAATTTAATTGCAAACGACCCCTTAATTCAAGATGTTACAGTTCTACCCCCCTTAAAAATAATTTCATCCTCGAAATTACCTGGATCAGAAGAGTTGGGGGTATTGCTGCCGCATCACATCCTCGGGTTCCCATGTGGCCTCTTCCGTACCATGGTTCTGCCATAACACCTTTACCAACGGTACCGTCTTCCTCCTCAGAAATTTAACATCTCGATCCAAAATCTGTACCGACTCCTCCTCAAAAGACAAGTCCGCGTTCACCTCAATATCCGCAATCGGCACGATATGTGATGGATCTGACCGATAGTGCCTAAGCATTGACACATGGAAGACGTCATGAATCTGACTTAATTCCGCCGGCAACTCGAGCTGGTAAGCTACCGGTCCCACACGTTTCAACACTGTGTACGGCCCGATGAACCTAGGGCTTAGCTTGCCCTTCCGGCCAAACCTTAGCACCTTCTTCCAAGGTGATACCTTCAAGAAGACCTTATCACCCACTGCATACTCCACATCCCGGCGCTTAAGATCAGCGTATGATTTCTGCCTGTCTGATGCCTCCTTCAGACGAGCCCGAATTACCCTAACCTTGTCTTCCATCTCTGCCACCAACTCTGGCCCCAATATCTGACGCTCACCCAGTTCTGTCCAACAGGTAGGAGTACGGCATTTCCGACCATACAGTGCCTCATATGGTGCCATCTGAATACTCGCTTGATAACTGTTGTTATAAGCGAATTCTGCGAAAGGTAGGTACTCCTCCCAACTACCATGGAAGTCCAAAACACATCCCCTTAACATATCTTCCAAAACCTGGATTACTCTCTCAGATTGTCCATCAGACTGCGGATGAAAAGCCGTGCTGAAATTTAACTTTGTACCCAACGCCTGATGTAAGGCCTTCCAGAATCTTGACGTGAACCGGGGATCTCTATCAGAGATAATGGACACAGGCACTCCATGCAACCGCACTATCTCAGCTATATACACCTTGGCTAACCTTTGAAGCGAGTAGTCAACCCTTACCAGTATGAAATGGGTCGACTTAGTTACCCGGTCCACTATCACCCATATTGAGTCTTTCTTACTGGGCGTAAGAGGAAGCCCACTTACAAAATCCATCGTAATCCCCTCCCACTTCCACTGTGGGATCTTTACTGGCTGTAACAGCCCTGATGGCAACTGATGCTCAGCTTTAACTTGCTGGCATGTAAGACACTTGCCCACTAACTCGGTTACTTCCCGCTTAAGACCCGGCCACCAAAACTGCTCCCTTAAATCCTGGTACATCTTGCTGCCACCAGGATGCATAGCGTACGGGCTGCTATGAGCTTCTTTAAGTATTCGTTGCCTCAAATCATCATCCTTAGGCATACATACTCTCCCCTGAAAATACAACACTCCATCACTACCCAAGCTGAAACCCTCGGCCTCACCACTCTGTACTTGCAACCTCCGAGTACTCAAAACTTCGTCGGTCAACTGCCTCTCTTTAACCTCATCGATCCAAGACGGTTTTACCCGCAATTCCACCAGAAACTACCATCCTCATAGAGACTTAGGTGAGCAAACATTGCTCGCAATTCTGCCACCACTTTGCGACTCAAAGCATCAGCGACTACGTTAGCCTTACCCGGATGGTATTCGATAGAGCAATCGTAGTCCTTTAGCAACTCAATCCACCTCCGCTGCCTCAGATTTAAATCTTTTTGGGTCAAGAGGTACTTCAGGCTCTTGTGATCCGAGTACACCACCGACTTCTCCCCATACAGATAGTGCCTCCAAATCTTCAAGGCAAAAACCACAGCAGCTAATTCTAAATCATGTGTCGGATAGTTACCTTCGTGAGGCCTCAACTGTCGTGACGCATAAGCGACCACCTTTCCTTCTTGCATCAACAGACACCCTAAACCAGTATGCGATGCATCACAATACACAGCGAATTCATTTCCTGACTCAGGCTGAATCAAGACTGGTGCTTCTGTCAAAAACTTCTTAAGTTTGTCGAAGCTCTCTCGCTGCTTCTCAGACCACACAAACGGAACTCCTTTTCTCAGCAACTTGGTCAACGGTGCTGCGATTAAGGAGAAATTTTCCATGAACCTTCTGTAATATCCTGCCAATCCCAGAAAACTTCGAATTTTTGTAACCGACTTTGGGGGTTTCCACTCCAATACTGCCTCAATCTTACTAGGATCTACCCTGATTCCCTCAGTTGAAACAACATGCCCTAGGAAAGTTACTTCCTTAAGCCAGAACTCACACTTGCTGAATTTGGCGTATAACTGTTTCTCCCTTAGAACTTGCAGAACCACATGAAGGTGTGCGTCATGCTCCTCCTCAGACTTCGAGTACACCAAAATGTCGTCTATAAACACTACGACGAATCGATCCAGATAGGGTTGGAAAACCCGGTTCATCAGGTCCATAAACGCGGCTGGTGCATTCGTCAAACCAAAAGGCATTACCAAAAATCGTAGTGCCCATACCGAGTACGGAATGCTATCTTATGGATATCAGCTTCCTTCACCTTCAGCTGATGATACCCCGACCTAAGGTCGATCTTAGAGAAAACCGATGCACCCTTGAGTTGATCGAACAAATCATCAATCCTGGGCAAAGGATACCGGTTCTTTATTGTCAGTTTGTTCAGCTGTCGATAATCTATGCACATCCTCATTGTTCCATCCTTCTTCTTGACAAAAAGCACTGGAGCTCCCCAAGGCAATACACTCGGTCGGATGAACCCTCTATCCAACAACTCCTGGATCTGAGCCTTCAACTCCACTAATTCTTTCGGTGCCATCCGATACGGAGCTATAGACACTGGCGCGGTTCTGGGTAACAAATCTATACCAAACTCAACCTCACGATCAGGAGTAGACCAGGGAGTTCTTCTGGAAATACATCAACATACTCCCTTACAGTCCGCACATCCCTCACAGCTGTATCCTTAGCTTCCAAAGCACAAACATGCACCACATATGCCTCACAACCTTTCCTAACCATCTTTTCCACCTTCAATGCCGAAACCAGATTGGATAGGTAACCTCTCCTCTTACCTATCATCACTACCTCATCTCCTTTCACGGTCTTTAACACCATGCGCTTAGCTGCGCAATCTAGGCTAGCTTGATACTTTACTAGCCAATCCATTCTGAGAATCAGATCGAACTCCCAAAAAGGTAGTTCCATCAAGTCAGCCAAGAACACGACCCCTTGGAGTTCTAGGGGTACATCCCTATAAAGTTTATTTACTTCTACAGAGTGACCTAGAGGGCTTAACACAGTCATCTTCTTAGAAGTAAGCTCAAAGTCTAAGTTCAGATTTTTCGCTACGCTACTAGCAATGTATGAGTGAGTCGAGCCAACATCAATCAAGGTGTTATAGGGTACTCCAAAGATCAAAAACATACCGGTTATGACGTCCGGTGCGTCGCCCTCCTCTTGACGCCTCGCAGCATAGACCAAACCAGGTTGCCTAGCCTTAGTACCACCGGTACCTCCACTCGATGTCCCACGACCTCTGCCAACACCATTACCTCCCCTTCCTGCACCACGACCTCTCGGTGGCTGCTGGTTATCCCTCCTATTCAGTGGACGTTCCTGACCCTCAGACCTTAGCCTAGCTGCCTTTTTCGGACAGTCCTTAACTCGATGTGTCACGGATCCACATTCGAAGCATCCCCGATTACCATTCCGACACTCCCCCGTGTGAGACTTTCCACACTGAGCACACCGTGGCAGCCATTGAGTATTAGCAGCAGCAACAGGCCTAGCAGCTTGATCTGACCCACCATACCTTGTTCTCTTTTGCTGGTTTCCAGAAAACCTCGAAGATCCGGAGCTCCTCTTATTCCAGCTCCTATCCTGATTCCGTCTAAAAGGCTGTCTTACCCCTTCAGCAACTTTAGCCTTCTCTACTAGAATGGCGAACTCCCGTTCCTGTTGCGGAGCTATCATCATCCTTAGCTCATCCCGCAGCCCATCCTCAAATCTGACACAGCGTTCATACTCAGTACCCACAATACCACGAGCATACCTACTCAATCGGAGAAATTCAGCCTCATACTCTGCCACCGTCTTATTACCCTGAACCAGGTTCAAGAAAGCCTTTCGTTGCGCATCCACGTAGCTAGCTCCTATATATTTCCTTTGGTAGGCTACCCTAAAGAATTCCCATGTGAGATCCTCCGCTATCGCTCCATCCCTTACGGTGAGCCACCACTGGTAGGACTCATCCCGAAGTAGCGAGATTATACCCTTCAGTTTTTCCTCAGCTGAAAAATCCAGGTCATCCATGATCCTCTCAGTTGATTCCAGCCAATACTCCGCCGTACTGGGGGCCACACCTGACACACCCCGGAATATCTCCCCCTCATTCGCTCGGAGTCGCTCAGGCACAGATTTTCGAGCTCCTGTACCTCTACCTGCCCCAGCCATCATCTCTAGAACTCGTAGCATAGCCTGCGATATTGACTCGCCCCCCGTCTGATCCTGTTGTCCAACACCAAAAGTTGGGGGGGTGGTGGAGGTGGTATCTCATTATCAGATCCCTGGCCCGACCTAATGGGTTCTGACACAGCCATCCTGCCTTTACCGCGTCCTCGACGGCTGCGTCCTCTAGAACTCATCTCTTATCGCGTGATCTGTCTTAAAAGGTTTTATGAGTTAGTCATTGTTCCACTGATTATCGGCGAAGAAATTTTATGAACGGAGTTTAAAAGTTGTTCTTTCGATCAAACAAGTTTCAAGTCTCCTATCCTAATTCAAAGATACACATTCACTTATTCCATCACCTTTTTGTCCAATTCCTATCCCGGGGGTATTTTCGTCATTTGCCCTATAGGGGTATTTTGGTAATAAACCGGGGTAAATTTGTAAGGTTTTCATAATTCCGAGGTATTTCAAAAGTTGCAAAACTTTGAGGGTTGAATTTGTTCTCCAAATTGGTGGTGTTGCAAAAATTTTGAAAACCAGGGTTATTTTTGTAATTTTACCACTAGGGGTATTTTTTTTGAAATTTCCATGAATCAAAATTTTTCCGACCAATTTTTGTAAAAATAGTCCTCACAAGTTAAAGGGAAATTTTTAAGAGTTTTAAAACTAGAGTTTTTATAAAAATACGGCTAGTTCCCTTTCGGGTTTCAGTTATTGGGTTTAGCCTATGAACAAGTCCTCACGGTTAGGGTGAACCGAAGCTACGCACCAGGTAGGATTCCTGCGAAGAGGAGGTGAGTCACTAGGACTGCTTAAAAACCAGGCTCTTCCGGATCCAATCCTAGACATGCGCACAAAGGTTACCACACCCTAACTCAGCGACTTAGTCATAGGTTTGTTTAATTAGGCAATTGGATATCTTATGCGATTGTTGGGGTAAACTAGTCCTAGGGTTCACACACCTTTCATACTATCTACGTTCCATTTCTACCCCTTTATAGATAATAATTCACACAGAGGTTAGAAATACTTACCCGAGCGGATTGGTGCCTGAGACTCGATGCCATGTTGTTCAAAACCATTTTCGTAATATTTCACAGAGGCCTATCAAGAAAACATTTTTGGGCCTTGGGCCCCCACAGCCGAGTTTTGAACCGGGCTCTGATACCAAATATGTAACGCCCCAAACCTGGCCCACGAGCCTTGACCGGATCTGGTATGTCACGGAGTAAAAACGTTTTAAAAGATTTGGATTGACAGTGGAAATTCGAAAATTTGTTGAGGTTATAAAACAGTGTTTGCTAAAACTCAGGTGGGTTTGATTTTTATAAGCATGGTCAAGTTGAAACCTTTGAAAACATTGGGTCATTTTAAATTTTTAGAAACATCGGAGTTTTCGTTAACTTGGTAAATTTTGCTACCCGATGGTAACATCTTTTGAAAACGCGTACGCGTACTTATTTTGAAAACGTTACTTTTAACCTATCGATTTAACAGTTTATAAGTTCATTAGCAATATAATAGAAATAAAGTAAAAGCAACTACTTAAACAGCCAAATAATAATTAGCGGCCATATTACAAACCAAATTCAAATTTAGCAAATAGTAAACTTTAACGGTACGAATTAAAATTTCAAGTCCAAGGAACAAGCATGGCCGCCTCGAGTCCTCTCCGGCTCCATCTCCGCGATCTACTCACCTGCAAAATATATGGGAAGGGGTGAGTCACCAAGACTCAGTGTATAAATCCCCAACCCGAAAATGCACCTCATACACAAGATATTAGTAAAACATGCAAATATGCAACCCAAGCTAGCCATCCATACTCCTTTTTCTACCCCGTGTGGTACCAAACCACTGGTGGTGCCAAACCACTGGTGACCGAAGTCACAAATATCAAATGATGGGGCCAACCCATCGTGTGGTCAAAACCACTGATGACCATAGGTCACAATATCAACATGTGGTCAAAATCACTGGTGGTGCCAAACCACTGGTGACCGAAGTCACAAATATCAATATGTGGTACCAAACCACTGGTGGTGCCAAACCACTGGGACTTAGTCACAAATTATATCAACGGTGTGGTCAAAACCACTGGTGGTACCAAACCACTGGTGACCGAAGTCACAAATATCAAATGATGGGGCCAACCCATCGTGTGGTCAAAACCACTGGTGACAGTCCATAGAGATCATCTCCCTCCTCTCATCAATCCCACCATCATCATGCTCACATAACAAGTATCATGATCCCATTTATCATGCATTTGTATGTAGCATAGCATTTAACAGCATATGATGGCATACACAACATACATCATAGATCAAGTAATAGGGGACTTACCCGAAATCCAAGCTTATGCCCACAAGGCAAAGTTACTACATGAGAGGTTATATATATCACCATAATAACAGTTTATACTAATAAAGTGTGTAAGAGTTTACACACCTGATTAAATGAAGATCTATAGGGAAATCCCGAATCTATACGATATCACAAAAGTCCCGAAACGTGTTACCGTATTGCTCCTATATTCGGCCTCTATAGGTTAGTATCCCAAAAATCCTTATTCGGCTAAACTAATGATCCCGAAGGATTAATCGTACTCAAAACAGAATATGGCCCTAGGCCGAACCCTTATTATCCCTTACCAAAGAAATTTGAAATCCCGGAAAGCCACTCCTATCCTTTGAAACTGTCGAAATCCCTACATGTTCCTTGTTAAAATCGGCTATATAGCAAATCTATGGAAAGTGGCCTATGGCCGAATGGCATATTGCCTTACCTCCAAGAATAAATTCTCGAAAGGCTCCTCTAGCTCCTTGGTGTCGGCTACACACAAACGTACACTATTAAGACCCTATACATATTCGGCCAACCTTACCAAGGCCTAAACTCAAACTTTCGGCACATTAAAAAGGAAAAGAAGAGAACCCGATTTTCAAAAGAAACACTTACTTCTATTGTTTCCTTGAAGAGACCAAAAGAGAAGAGATTCCAATTATTGCTCCGAAGTGTTGATGAGATATTCGGCTACACCAGATGGAAGATGAAATTTTAGAGTAGAATGGGGGTGAACATTCGGCTACTCCAAAAGAAATAAAAGAGAGAAAGAAGAAGCAAACTTGGCACACAAAATAAGCCTACCTCCAAGCCGAAAATACCACCCTAGGACTCCTTCAAAACCGAAACTCAAGCTCCTAGAGTTCCCATTTCGGCCAAGATCAAAATGAAAAGAAAAGAAGAATAAATTCAAGGAATTTCGGCACCCTCTTGCTCTACTCAAAACCGATTGTGGAGGCCCCTAGAGCATGCTTCATAATCGGCCATGCACAAAATTGGAAAGGAACAAAAACAAGCTAAAGAATTTTGGCCATGCTTTCCTTGCTATACTCAAGGCCGACCATGCTCCTCATTTTTTTTTGTGATAATTTCATCACCAAAAACAAAATATTGTTTAACAAATCCCCCATGCAATAAAACACATCACCATTGAAATAAGGTAATTCATTGTTTATTCATTCTCCCATTACTACCCCATCTTCCTATAAAATAATAAAATAAAAAATAAAATAAAATAAAATAAAAAAATAAATCCCATACTTTCAATAGCTTTTGAAAGCAACCCATTTTGCTTTCTTCAGCCCCTAGGTACCGTGCCCATGCGCAGACCACCCTCACGCCAGCAAAAGGAAAAATTAAACCTCCAAAGCTGCCCCTAGGTCTCGAACCCGAGACCTGCAGAAGGCATCCCAATGCAGCGCCCTTAGCCACTCGGCCAAGGCGTCTTTTGTGTCATAACTCGCCACACTATTCCTTTAAGCAGTCCCTCGTTAGCTTCCTTGTCTCAACGCCGAAAACAAAAACAAAACGTCCATGCGCTTCCATCAGGACTCGAACGCGAGTCCTCGTGCCGCAAACACTTATCACGCCCCACGCCACTTTACCACCTTGACTTTCATGTCTACCAAAGCTCGCAAAATCCTTTTGAAGCCTCCTTAACCCTTTCCTTTTTAACGCCAAAATAAAAACGTCCTTTGCTCCCAGCGTGACTCGAACTTGAGTCCAAACGCCCCCAGGCCCTTAAGTGGCGCTCCCAAGCCACTTTGCCAGGCCGACTTCCATGCCATAACCTCGCTGAAAATATTATTAAAGCCTCCTTCACCTAGCTCTTGTAATGCTAAAAATAAAAACTCCCCCAAACGCGATTCCTGCAGCTCGAACCCTCCTTTGCCGCACTCTCCTAGCTCCTTAGGTAGCGTCCCAACCATTCTACCAACTACTTCCTTGTGGCAAGCTACTTCAAAAATTTCCCTTAACCCCTATCTCACCTAGCTTTTTCTCCTTAGGTACTAAAAGAAATTTTAGCCCTAAACCCTACCTAACCCGAGGTTATGACTAGACCCTGAAACAAGTCACACTCCATCACTTCGAGCATATACATGAAAAATAATTTAATTGCAAACGACCCCTTAATTCAAGATGTTACATATTGATGAAAGGGGAAGTATTTATCGGTGACTCTGTCACACTGCTTGATGGCTCGGTGCCATGTACTTATCGGTGACTTGGTCACATTATCGTAGTGGCTAGGCCACATATATCGGTGGCTCTGTCACATTATATCGGCTTTGAGCAGCATGACTGTCAGCATGACTACTAAAGAGGAGTGTAGCGGATGGAGGGTTGATTGTAGAAATCCCCAGGAGTGTTGAGGTTGGACATATGAAGTGGAGTGTAGAGGATGGATCATTAGGTTGGGTTGGGTTACATTGCACTCATTATTGATATGCCATGACATTAGGGCTAAGGCCCAATATAGTACTGTGGGCTTAGGCCCAGTTATCGTGGTAAGGGGAATTACACACTAAGTTCTTGTAACTCACCCCTCTGCTAACTTTTACAGGTAATAATTCTTAGATCAGTGGACTTGCTGGAGGAGTGGACTCAAGGTGGCCATGCACGGGTTTTTTTTTAATTCAACTAAACTTTGCTTTATTTATCATTTTCTGCTTTTGGGTATTTTGTTATGTAATAAGGCCACCACTATCTTGCTTTAATTTCGTTTTAAACTTTAGACGTTTTAATTCACAAATTAATCGATAGGACGTGTTATAAAAAAACAAAATGGAGGTTATTCACAAATTAACTAACGATTTTATAAACAAAATTTGACAATAAAACATCAAGATTACTCTAATGTAACGTCAAAGGTTTTCAAACGTCACCTAAACACAAGAATTGGGGCTAATTAAAATCTTCGTAAATTGATTACTGAGTTTTCAATGAACAACTAAAACTTGAAGTTTTCAAAGAAAGGATTTTAAAAATTTTCTGAAAAACACGAAGTTTCAAAAAGATATTCCCATGTGAAATGCCAGATCCGGTCGTGGTGTTTGGGCCGAGTTTGGGGTGTTACATAAGTTTTTCAAAGTATTGGATGATGTAAAAGTATGATGAAAATTTGTGTGCAAGGAAGGGAACCTATTTTTGTTAGTAGGTTAAAATATGATGCAATTCCTTGGAATTTAATCTTCCTATTTTTATTTTTAAGAATTTCAAGTCTCGATTTAAAGTAGGGGACTATATTTTAATCTTGTTGGCATGGAGACAAATGCAAGCCAAAATCTAAATCCTATTTGGTACGAGTATAGTATATGAGTTCCAAATAAACTTTTTTCAATAGCTAATTTTTAGCCACTTGCGTATGACTTGCTTTGAGCATTTTGAAGGTTGTATTATTATTATTTATATTTTTCCAGTTTTACTCGACTTTCTAATTCCAAGTGTAATTTTATACCAATGGTTTTTTATTTATGACAAATCATTTTAATAGTTATGTAATAATTAAGCCTTTTCTTATATTCATACACTAAGTTATCAATGAAGACATGAATGATTATGGTCACTTGCAAGTTATGTATCTCATCTGTATAAACATGAATTATACTTAAATTAAGGATCAAAATAGTTTGGAAAATGGTTACATCAAAGTCTTCACCATGAATCTATCATTTTATATTTGCTATTGTAGCATTCGGTGATTGAGACCTAGTGCAGAGTTCATATTATCCTTATTCTAAATCAATATATCAGCAAAACAAAATGACTGCTTAGCAATGTTTCTAACTTGGCCCCATCAGTATATCGTATAACCTAAGACTGCATTAATATAAGAGGATGCAATGCATTAGGTTCCTTCCTCTATTTGAAGGGAGATTATCTTTTATTTGTTTTAAATGCATATATTTTTGTGAAAGTCCAGTTATTTACATTAGTAATTACTCTCTATCTCTAACATGTATCATCTTATTTATGTAACAATCTATGTAACAAATTATGTAGCAATTGTTTTCAATTTATGTTTAACAAGTAACCTTGTATATATTCATATGTATTTGTTACAGATTTGTATTGAGAAAGGTATCCGTACTTTGAAAGTGAGTAGAATTGAAGAGGACTTAGACCAACTAATGAATTGACTATTTTTCTTGCAGTCAAAGAATGTGAGTATTAGTTTTTAGTAAATAGTATTTTGTAATTAATCAATAGCATTTGTTAATTCATATGTTGTTTGTATTTCAGTTACTGCTTCCTACTGCTCCTGCAACTGTTGGATTGGATTTGGTGGTAATAACTTAATAGGTATAAAATCATTATTATTCTTATTTATATTCATTTTGCTGATTTATATTCATTTGATAGAAAAACATTAGATATCCAATTGTTGTCAAGATTATTAATCTTTTGTGATTCACCTTCGATATTAATGTTGTTTGTATTTCTGACTGCAGCCCTTGTTTCTTGGTGAGAGTGGAGTAGACCATCTTCTTGAAATTATTAAGGTACGTTTTAGTTCAAAATTCTGATCAGTAACAGTTATATCATGATAAATTTGTCCAAATTACTGTCCAAATTGCTGTTTATTATCTTGCTTGGTTGGTATATATGCTGTTTATTATACTACTGTCCAGAAAAAAAAAGATTCAAAGTATATAGGCTAGAAACCTAACGGGTTGCCTTATATCTCATTGTAAGATATAACAGATCCTCCCCAGGTGTAACAATGCCACGTATGATGAATCTTAAAAAATTTCTGTCCAAATTGCTGTTTATTATATTGTTTGAACTGCTATATATTCTGTTTAATATGTTGTTGTTTATTATATTGTTACAACTAGTATAAAAATGACATAATTAATCGTTAGCTTAATGGATCCATTTTTATATTAATAATGTTTGATTTTATATTAATAATGTTTGACCATATAATTAATTAGTTGCTTATGACATATTTGGTATCCTCTATTAAGTTGCTTTTAAGTAGTTATAGATTTAGAAATTATATTGTAAGTATGATTAATAAATTAATTTATACACAATCTGATTAAAAAAATGTTAATAAAAAATATTTAATTTGTTATAAAATTAATATAAACAAATTTTGCAAGCATATTTAAATTAAATTTTTTATATTTAAAAACATTGTGTAAAAAATACTATTTACAATAATATTGTTTTTAATTTTAAAATACGATTTTAATATTGTTTGTAAACAACATTGGTTTATAATTTGATACCAACATCTTAAATATTTGAATATGCTAAAATTAAATTTCTTTTCAGAAATTGGTTTTGTTTTAGTCAAACCCCCAACGTAGAATTCTTAAAATATATTTTCATTATTTAAATATATTTTCATATAAAAATCAAATTACTAATTTTTTATATTAATAATGTTTGATTTCAATATTTAATATTTTAAAATGTTTTTAAAACTTATAATTTTTTTATGAATATAATAATAATGACCAAATTTCATGTAGTTTAATGTAATAATTAAAATATAAGCATTTAGTTTAAAGATCAAATTTCAAAACTTTCATCAAATTTCATAACTTACATAATACATAATTTACATAATTTTAATATCAAATTTCATAACTTACATAAGTTTAAGATCAAACTTCATAACTTACATAATACATAACTTACAATGCCATGTATGATGAATCTTAAAAAAATCTTTGTTTTAAAAATCAAATTCTTTAAAAAAAAGATTCAAAGAATATAGGCTGGAAACCTGACGGGTTGCCTTATATCTCACTGTTAGATATAATGGATCCTCCCTAGGTGTAACAATGCCACGTATGATGAATCTTAAAGAATACATAACTTACTTAATTTTAAGATCAAATTTCATAACTTACATAATTTTAAGATTAAACTTCATAACTTAAATAATTTACATAACTTACATAGTACTTAGTTATATATATGATCATATCATTACTTACATAAATTATAAATTAACAATTTAGTTGTGTAATTTATTGTCAACTTTAGACTTCAACAACTACGAAATGGATAGGACTTGGATGAATTTGTCAAGGGTAAGCAACAGTTATCGAAATAGAGTAGAAACTTTTCTGAATTTTGCATTTCAAAATGCAAGCCAAGAGAATATGATTCTTTGCCCGTGTAAGAAGTGTTGCAATATCAATTGGCATTATCGTGAAGTTGTCTACGAACATCTAGTTGTTGATGGCTTTGTCCGGGGGTACAAAAAATGGATTTTTCATGGAGAGTGAACATCTAGTGGAGCATCTTCATCGATGAATCTGGGTTATCCTTATAGTGCTTACAATCAGAATGTTGGAGATGATAACATGGAAGGCATGTTGCGGGATGCTTTTAATATGCGCAGTGATGGTTTAGGGTCATTACCACCTGACTGGGTGCAACCGATGATTATAATTTTGTTGGAAATACTTTCACCAAAGGGGGAAGAAGTGTACCTGATGAACAGCCAAATGAAGAAGTGGCGAGGTTCTACATGTTACTTGGTGAAATGAATGAGGAACTGTATGAGGGATCAAAATTTTCCAAACTGTCTTTCTGTATTCGACTTTTTCACTTGAAATGTTTGGGAGGATGGACCGGAAACTCGTTGACAATGCTGTTAGAGTTTCTGCAAGAAATGTTCCCGTTTGTGAAAATCCCTCAATCTTCCAAAGACATGAAGAAACTGATAAAGGATTTGGGCCTTGGCTACAACAAAATTCATAGTTGCCCAAATGACTGCATGTTGTATTGGAGTGATCGAATAAACCAACAGTGCTTTCATGTATGCGGTCAATCCCGTTGGATTAATAGAAATACAGAGGATGGTAACGAGGATGAACACGATACACAGTCAAGGAAGCAGCCAGTTAAGATTTTGCGGCATTTTTCGCTAATGCCAAGGCTCCAAAGGCTTTTCATGTCGTCGAAGATAGCCGAGTCAATGACGTGCAACCATGATGGACGAACCGATGATGGATTGTTAAGGCATCCTGCAGATTCTTTAGCTTGGAAATCATTTGACTCTAAATTTCCAAGCTTTGCAAGCGATCCTCGGAGTGTGAGGCTGGGGCTAGCATCGATGGATTTAACCCTTACAAAATCATGAGCACTGCGTACAGTACTTGGCCTGTGGTGCTTGTTCCTTACAATTTGCCTCCACGGGTTTGCATGAAATAATCATCCTTTATCTTGTCTATGATTATCCCTAGAGAGAAAGGGCCCTGAAATGATATTGACATATATTTGCAGCCACTTATTAAAGAGTTAAAACAATTACGGGTTGGAATTGAGACATACGATGTACTGAGAAAGGAGAACTTCAATTTACGTGCGGCTTTGATGTGGACTATTAATGACTTCCCGGCCTATGCCAATTTATCTGGTTGGAGTACCAATGGACGTTATGCTTGTCCTTGTTGTGCTGTGCAAACATGTTCGCAATGGTTATATAATGAGAAGAAGTTCTTTTACATGGGGCATCGTCGGCGGTTACCAGAAAATCATAGATTTAGATTTCAGAGTGCTCAGTTTAACGGTACTGAAGAGTTCGGAGAAGCTCCTTTGCAGACCAGTGGATCCGAAATATTATTCATGTTGAAAGATATGAATTTCATTTATGGGAAGATGAATCAACTGGCCAACACGCAAAGAAATAGAAGATCAAGGGATGAATCTGATGATGAATCTGATAAAGAGGATAATCCTAATGAGGCGGACTTATGGAAAAAAAGAAGTATTTTTTTGAGTTGCCTTATTGGGAGCATCAGGTTTTACGCCATAATCTTGATGTCATGCACATTGAGAAAAATCTTTGCGAGAACATCATTGGAACTATTTTGAATGTCGATGGCAAATCGAAAGACAATCTTCAGAGTCGACTTGATTTAGTCCACATGGGAATTCGGTGTGAGCTTCATCCCCAAGCACTTCCGAATATGAAATATCGGTTGTCGCCTACTATTTTTTCAATGTCGAAGACGGAGAAAGAAGTGTTCTGTATGGTGTTGAAGGATATAAAGTCCTGGATGTGTATGCATCAAATATATCTCAATGTGTGAGTCTTAAAGATCGAAGACTATATGGCTTAAAATCGCATGACTATCACATCTTGATGCAAGACTTACTGCCAGTTGCTATGCGGTGTTGAATGTCGAAAAAGGTGATGTCTTGTGTAATTGAACTGTCCAATATAATGAAAGGCATTTGTGGCAAAGTTTTGGATGTTCAAGAACTTGAGACATTACAAGATCGAGCCGCATTGATTTTATGCAATCGGGAGAAGATCTTCCCGCCTTCCTTCTTCACAATTATGGTGCACTTGTTAATTCATCTCCCTCGTGAAGCAATACTTGGTGGACACATTTTCTATCGATGGATATATCCCATTGAAAGGTCTTAATTTATTTTTAAATTATTCCTTCATTCACCTAAATGTCTTTAGTTGCAACTTTTAATAATGTTCTATACCGTGTTTAGGTTCCTATCCAAACTGAAGTCTTACTGCCGCAATAAACATTATCCGGAATGATCAATTGCCGAAGGCTACTTGGCAGAGGAATGTATGACTTTCTATTCGAGGTATTTGGAAGATGTTGAAACAAGAATGAACAGACCAAGTAGAAATGCTGGGCTCATAGATCATAACTTGGCTGAAACTTATTTATTTCAAAGTTTAGGAGAACCAATCGGCAAAGTCGAAATTGCAGAATTAGACGATAGATCGTGGGTCCAAACACATCGATACGTTTTTTTTCATCACGAGTCAATGGAACCATTACGCAAGTAAGTTGTAGAATTTGATAAATATTCATCAATTATAATTTGTCTGTCTTCTAACAAAGTAAACCTTTTTTAACATAGTGAGTACAATCAAATATTGAGAGGTAGTTCACGGTCCCGAAGATTACATCGACGAGAAATTAATAAGTTGTTCACAGAATCATTTCATGAATGGTTAAGCCAAACGGTATGCAATTGAAGTTTTCATTGACAAGTAATAATGTTTTCTCATAACATTTATAATTACTCGATTTACTGTAACATCCAAAAATTTAGAATTTTATGTGTTGCATTATTTCTTGCGTTAAGCTAGTTAAAAATATTAATCGTGTATGTTTAGGGGTTTTGAGAAGGCTCGGGGTTTATTTGGGCCCTAGTAAAAATTCTGTGTTTAAAGCCTATTAAGGAGAGATAGTAAGTGGCATTAAGGCTTATGGAAATAAATGAGTAATTTGCTAGCATAAAGGAGCTTATGGTAAAGGGGATATGGCTCCACATGAAGGACTTTGAGGGAAGAGGTTCAAATCCCATCAAGTATAAAATTTTTGACTTTTTTTTGTATTCTTTCCCTAAGTGTCGGCCAAGATAGTATATAAGGCAAGGTGTACTTTTTAATTTTGGCAAGGTGGCTAAAGAAATAAGGAAAGGATGAGGGTAGGGAAAGAAATCAAAAGAAAAGGCAAGTATAGGGAACATGTTGGCCTTTTTCAAGGAAGATGTTTTGGAAAGTTTTGGTTGGCCAAATTTTTGACCTTATTTTCATGTTATGGACGGTTTTGGTATAGGGAGAGGTAGCCGAATTTTCTTTGTCTTTTGGTAAAAACTTTGGTGCTTGTTTTGGCCAAAATTCCTTTAGCATCATTTTGTGTCATCTTTCTTTCTCTCCAAATTTCTTCTTCTCTTTGCTGAATCTTCAAGCCTTTAGTGTGCATTTTTGTTTCTTCATTTCTTTCTTGTTTCCAAAAGTACCAAACCATTGAGACCAAAATATTTTTCATTCATCTTCCCTTGAAAATCGAAGCTAGTAAGCACTCCTTCTCCATTTTTCCTTTCTTTTCTTTTTCACAAAATTCTTCAAGCCTTCATTCTTCTTCTTTAATCCATACCACCATAGTCGAATATTATTGCTCATTTTCCCTCCATAGCCGAAACCTTCATCTCTTCTTTATCATTTTTTCTCATTTGGGTTAACATTCTTTCCTCGATTAAATTGGTAAGTGAATTCTTTTCTATGTACATATTCTTTTTTTTCTAGCCGAATAGGTATATATCACTATTCGATTGTACATCTTGATCTTAATCGAAATAGTGTTATCTTTGTAACACCCCAAACCCGGCCCAAACACTACGACCGAATTTGGTGTGCTACAGAAAAAGTATTTTTTTTCGAAAATCCCTTTAAGCCGAATTAACTTTTTGATAAAAGATAGTGTCCGATTTATAGCATTTGAGGAGTATAAAAACCGTACTTAGGTTTATTTTAAAAATATTCATTAAGTCAGATTGTTACCGATTCAGGTGTGCCCGATGGCACAATAAAACATTTTGCGATTAAATTTTAGAAAACATGTGTACTTAATTTAATGTTAAGAAATAGTTTAAACAAATTAATCCTAAAACATAGAATAAATAAAAAAAATATATCCAGGAGGCCTTATTACAACTTAATTAAAATAAAACCAACATTAAAATAAAATAAAACAAAATCCAAGTTCATCTAATTAAAATTTCCACTGCATGGCCACCTCGAGTCCATCCTGTAACATCCTAGAATCGGGGCTAGTTGTGATTGAATGATTTTTGTGTTTAAATTTTTGCTATAGTATTAATCGTGGAATAATACGGCCTAAATAGAGGTCTTGAGTGAGCTTGGTTTAGTAGAAAATTTAAACTTGGAAGCTTTAAAGGTAGGGGGCCTCAGAAGATAGGAGTTAAGTATAAAATTGGGCGGATTATGGCATAAGGAAGTGAGTGGTCTAGTGGCTAAGGGCACTGCCAAGGGAGCTTGAGGGTGCGCCAGAATGGGTCAGAGGTTCGAGTGGCTGGGGCGCATAGCATTTTATTTTTATGCGCTACAGCAGGGAAGGCTTTAAGGGAAATGCGAGTTGGTTCGTAACACAAAAAGGCGCCTGGCCGAGTGGCTAGGACGCTTGCTGCATGGGGCCCTCTCGAGGTCGAGCGTTCGAGTCCTGGAATTCGCACTTGAAGCACTCCATTTTTGCTTTTAACGCTAAAGAGAAGGGAGCCAAGGCAAGGATAGTTTAAAAGAAATTCGCATTGAGTTATGGCATGAAAGTTCAGTAGCAAAGATGGCAGGGGGCTTGGGCATGTTGCTTCAGGTCCCGTGTTCGAGCCTTAGGAGCAGCACATAAGGCGTTTAAATTTTTGCTCTTAGCGCTTTATCTAGAGAAGCCATTGGGAAGAGATTAAAAGGAAGATGCGACGCAATCCTACCATGAAAGTCAGGTCGGTCAAGTGGTTAAAGCGTGGGGGAAATTCTGCCTCAGGTCTCGCGTTCGAGACCCGAGGGTAGGGTATGTACGTGCTTTTGCTTTTTCGTCTCTGGCATTAATGCGTGCAGGAGCCAGCGACCGAGTGTTTAAGAGGAAATGCTGACGAGTTATGTCACGAAAGACAAGCTGGCCGAGTGGCTAGCGCTTGGAGGGTACTGCTCCGGGTCCAGGGTTCGAAACCCATGCAGCGCGTGGAAGAAATCTTTTTTTCTTGGGCCGGCGTATGGGGGGTTTTGGCATGCACATGCACGCGTGGGGAACCAAGTGTGAAGGCTGCCTCATGTTCATTTATTTTTTTGTATTACTTTATCTATTTTACCCAATATTTTAGAAGATAATGGAAGCATGGGTTGATTTTCTCTCTATTTTATGTGTTGGAAATAGAGAGAATATTATGGAATTAAGGCTTTGAAATTTGAAAGGGGTGGAGTTGTTGGCCGGCCATGAAGTTTAGGAAGGATTATTATTCTTTTCTTCTTTTCAAATTCATTGTTTTAGCCGAATGAAGCTTGGTGAAGAGAAGCTTGGCCGAATTTCCTTGTTTCATTTTGGTGCATGACCGGTTTGTGTAGATTAGAAGAAAGCCAAAGTCTTTTTCCTTCTAATTTGTCCCTTGGCCGATTGATGCATGGCCAATTTTTTTTTTAGTTGTTTTTGGTTCCTTTTGTTTGAGCATGCCGAATCCTGCTTCTTCTTCCTCTCCTCCGTTTTAGCTTTAAGTAGCCGACTACTCCTTTGTCTTTCTACAAGACTTGGCCGAACTTTGGTGATCAGCTAGGTGAAGAAATCGTCGAGGTAAGGGCAACCAACTCTTGTGGCCGTGAGTTTTAGACCTTGGCCGAAAATAGGAGACTTCAAGGGGGCTTGGGGTTTCGGTTTTTGAAGAGGCTCTAGGGGGGTGTTTTCGGCTAGCTCCTATTATTTTCTTTCCTTCCATTGTTTATATTCTAAGCTCTTTAACCTCGTCAAATTTGCTTTCTTTTCCCATTGTAGTCTTAGCCGAATGATGCTTACCACCTAGAGCATAGGCCGAATCCGCGAAAAGAGGGGTATTTTCGAAAGTTGGTAAGAATTTCCTCTTTTACTTAGGTTCCTTACCTCTCTTTTGAAGGGCCATTTTAGTATCTATGTTTGACCGATTTGTGCACTGTGATTTTAGGGGGATAAATCGGCTATGAAACCAGAAGCTTTCAAGATTTCAAGTCATATTAGTTCGTATTAATAAAGGTTCGGCCTATGGCCCTGTTTTATTATGTTATGACCAATAACCTTGGACTTGTTAATTAATCGATAAGACCCCTAAATGCTAACCCGTGATGGCCGAATAATAGGAGCTATACGAGGACGAGTTCGGGACTTTTTAAATATATCACATAGATCCGGGATTTCTGGTAGACCTTCGATAAACTAGGTGTGTAAGCTCTTACACACTTTATTAGTATAAACTGTTGTTTGATAATATTATAACCTCTCATGTGGTTACTTTGCCTAGTGGGCATAAGCTTGGTATTCGGGTAAGTCCCCTATTACTCGATTTACGATATGTGTTGTATATATATCATCATATGCGGAAAAATGCTATGTTATGTACGATTGCATGATATATGGAATCATGACACTTGTGATATGACCATGATGATGGTGGGATTGATGAGAGGGAGTAATATTCGTGTCGACGGACACCAGTGTTTTGGTAACACATTGTGACTACGGTCACCAGAGGTTTGGTACCTCCAGAGGTTTGGCACCTCATAGCGTCTCGTCCCTGTGGCTTAGTACCACCGTGGGTTGGCCCCACATTTGAGATACGGGATCGACGCCAGTGATTTGGTATCACACGATGGGTTGGCCCCATCATTTGATTGTGACTTCGGGTCACCAGTGGTTTGGCACCACCAGTGGTTTGGCACCACACGTATTGACGAATATCGTGACTATAAGTCACCAGTGGTTTGGCACCACCAGTGGTTTGGTACCACACGGGGTAGAAAAGGAGCATGGATGGCTAGGTTGGGTTGCATAATTGCATGTCATACTAATATCTTGTGTATGAGTGTTATTTTCGGGTCGGGGATTTATACACTGAGTCTTGGTGACTCACCCCTTCCCATATCATCTTGCAGGTGAGTAGAGCACGGATGCGGAGCCGAGGAGAGCTCGAGGCGGCCATGTGGGTTTTGTGGACTTGAAATTTTATTTTGCCCCGTTTTAAGTTTAAATATTCACTACAATTCGATTGGGTTGTAATATGGCCGCTTATCATTTTGGATGGTTAGGTAGTTGTTTTTACCATACTTTATAACTGATGAACTTACGAACTGTTATGCAAATCAGTTAAAGGTAACGTTTTCAAAAATAAGTACTCGTACGCGTTTCAAGGAAAATGTTACCATCGGGTAACGAGATTTTCTAAGCTTTTGATCACGCTAATGTTCTAAAATTTAAATGGTTAAATGGTTTTAGAGGAAGAAAGGATTTTCAACTCAACCAAATCAACCCACTTGAGTTTTAACAAACACCGTTTTATACCCTTAACAAAATTTTCAATTTCTATTAAATCCAAACCCTTCAAATTTCCTTTATTCCGTAACATACCAGATCCGGTCATGGCTTGTGGGCCGGGTTTGGGGTGTTACAAATTTGGTATCAGAGCCAGGTTCAAAAACTCGGCTGTGAGGGCCTAAGACCCAAAAATGTTTTGCTAAGATATGCTTTTGAAAACCCCGTTGAAAATGATTTTGGTTGAACAACATGGCGTCGAGTCTCCGGCACCGATCCGCTCTTGTAAGTATATTTTAATCTATGTATGAATAGTTATCTGTAAATGGGTAGAAAATGGGACGTAGATAGTATGAAAGGTATATGAACCCTAGGACTAGTTACCCCAAACAATCACATAAGATTTATAATTGCCTAATTAAACAAACCCATGACTAAGTCACCGAGTTAAGGTGTGGTAACCCTTGTACGCATGTCTAGGATTGGATCCGGAAGAGCTTGGTATTTAAGTGGTCTTAGCGACTCACCTCCTCTTCGCGGGAATCCTACCTGGTGCGTAGCTTCGGTTCACCCTAACCGTGAGGACTTGTTCATGGGCTAAACCTCTATTATTAAAACCCGAAAGGGAATTAGCCGCATTTCTATAAAGACTATAATTTTTAAAGACTTCCCTCAAACTTATGAGGATTTTACTACAAAATTCCTTTGAATTATGAACATTTCGAAATACCCTTAGGGGTAAATTACGAAAATGCCCCTAGTTTTAAAAATTCTACCAAACTACCTCAAAATTTCTTTTTAAACAAAATTTTCCTTATTTTACAAGCATACCTAAAATCCCTAATTTACAAAATGTCAAAAATGTTGTGCTTTTGGAAAATTACAAAATTGCCCCTAAATTGCAAATTACCAAAATGACCTTGATTTTCAAAGTTTTGCAACACTACCAATTTGGGAAGACAAATTTTTTCAAAAGGAACCCCCAAGTTTGGCAAATTTTTAAATTTTTAAGTTTCCCTTGATTTGTCAAAACTTACCTTGTTTTATTACCAAAATACCCCTGTAGGGTAAAGGACGAAAATACCCCCGGGTTAAGAATTGGACATAGAGAGGGATGGAATAAGTGAATGTATATCTTCGGATTACGATAAAAGACTTGAAACTTGTTTGATCGAAAGAACAACTTCTTATTTTCGCCCATAAAATCTTTGCTAATAATCAGTGGGACATTGGCTAACTCATAAAACTTTTTAAGACAGATTGCGCTTTAAGAAATGAGTTCTAGAGGTCGCGGCCGTCGGGGACGCGGTAGAGGCCGGATGGCCGTAACAGAACCAGTTAGGTCGGGCCAAGGATCGGATAATGAGATACCACCCCCACTGCCACCCCCAACTTTTGGTGATGGACCTCAGAATCAGACGGGGGGTGGGTCGGTATCGCAGGCTATGCTGCGTGTTCTAGAAATGATGGCTGAGACCAGCAGAGGTACAGGAGCTCGGAAGTCTGTATCTGAGCGGCTCCGATCCAATGGAGCTGAAGTATTTCGGGGTGTGTCAGGTGTCGCACCCAGTACAGCCGAATATTGGTTAGAATCGACCGAGAGGATCATGGACGATCTCGACTTATCAGATGAGGAGAAGCTGAAAGGAGCAGTGTCGCTTCTAAAAGACGAGTCATACCAGTGGTGGCTCACGGTTCGAGACGGCGCCACAGCGGACGACCTTACTTGGGAATACTTCAAAACTACTTATCAGAAGAAGTATGTGGGCACCAGCTACACTGATACTCAGAGAAAGATCTTTCTGGGACTGGTACAAGGAAATAAGTCGGTATCTGAGTATGAGGCAGAATTTCTGAGGCTGAGCCGCTATGCCCGGGGAGTCGTGTCAACTGAGCACGATCGTGTTCGCTTTGAAGACGGACTTAGGGATGACTTAAGGCTGTTGATTGCTCCACAACAGGTACGTGAGTTTGCTGTTCTGGTGGAAAAAGCAAAGGTAGCTGAGAGGGTCCGGGAGTCTGTGAGGCAGAGCTATGATAGGAGCAAGCAGAAACGAGGTGTTGGGCCATCTGGATCGGGAATTAGTGCACAAAAGAGGGCCAGACAGAGTGGGCCGAATCAGGCTGGAAGGCCCATGGCTTCTAACCAGAGACCGGCTCAGTGTAATCGCTGTGGAAAGTCACATTGGGGAGGTTGTTATACCGGTGAGAGGGGTTGCTTTGAATGTGGATCCCCGGATCACCGTGTAAAAGATTGTCCTCGGAAGATGGCAAGGAATCAGCCAGAGGGTCAGAACCGTACTCCAGCAAGGAACGTGGGGCCACCGCAGAGGGGTCGTGGTAATGGTAGAGGAGGCAATGGTCCTAATCGAGGTCGTGGGATTCAGGGCAGAGGAACAGGCAACACAGAAGCTAGGCAGCCTGGCTTAGTCTACGCAGCGAGACGTCGCGAGGAGGGTGACGCACCGGACGTCATCACCGGTACGTTCCTAATTTTTGGTCTTCCCTATGTTGCATTAATTGATGTGGGTTCGACGCATTCATACATTGCCAGTAGTGTGGTAGAGGCTATGAACTTAGATTTTGAGGCTGCTCTTAGCGAGATGATTGTAATTAGCCCTCTAGGACACTCTGTGAGGGTGAACATAATATATAGAGATATACCCCTAGAACTCCAAGGGGTAGTGTTTGTGGCTGATCTGATGGAACTGCCGTTTGGGGAATTCGACCTAATTCTTGGAATGGACTGGTTGGTTAAGTATCAGGCAAGGTTGGATTGCGCTGCTAAGCGCATAATTCTAAAGACGACTGAAGGTGATGAAGTGGTCATGATAGGTAACAGAAGAGATTATCTATCAATGTAGTGTCTGCCTTGAAGGCCGAGAAAATGATCAAAAAGGGGTGTGAAGCTTTGTTGGTTCAGATTTATGCCTTGGAGGCTAAGGAATCAGCAGTTGAGAAGGTCCGAACTGTAGGGGAATTCGCTGATGTGTTTCCTGAAGAACTTCCGGGTCTGCCCCCAGATCGAGAAGTGGAGTTCGGTATAGATCTGTTGCCCGGGACGGCGCCTGTGTCTATAGCACCCTATCGAATGGCACCGAAGGAGTTGGTGGAGCTGAAGGCTCAAATTCAGGAACTCTTGGATAGAGGGCTCATTCGACCTAGTATATCTCCGTGGGGAGCACCTGTGCTGTTTGTCAAGAAGAAAGACGGGTCAATGAGGATGTGTATCGACTACCGTCAGCTAAACAAGTTGACAATCAAAAACAGGTATCCGTTGCCTCGGATTGATGACCTGTTTGATCAACTGAAGGGTGCCTCGGTGTTCTCAAAGATAGATCTTAGGTCGGGCTATCATCAACTTAAGGTGAAAGAAGCTGATGTGCACAAGACGGCATTTCGTACCCGATATGGGCATTACGAGTTTTTAGTGATGCCGTTTGGGTTGACCAACGCGCCGGCAGCATTCATGGACTTGATGAATAGGGTGTTTCAGCAGTACTTGGATCAATTTGTCGTGGTGTTTATAGACGACATATTGGTTTACTCAAGGACGGAGGAGGAGCATGATAGGCATTTGCGCATAGTTCTACAAGTGCTGAGGGAGGAGCAGTTGTATGCCAAATTCAGTAAATGCGAATTCTGGCTTAGAGAGGTGACCTTCTTGGGTCACGTGGTGTCGGCTGAAGGGATTAGAGTGGACCCCCGCAAGGTCGAAGCGGTGTTGGAGTGGAAACCACCTCAGTCAGTGGCGGAAATTCGAAGTTTTCTGGGTCTGGCCGGGTATTATCGAAGATTTGTGGAGGGATTCTCCTTAATCGCAGCGCCGTTGACTAAGCTATTAAGGAAGGGAGTCCCATTTGTTTGGTCAGAAAAACAGCAAGAAAGTTTTGATAAGCTAAGAAAGATTCTGACGGAAGCCCCCGTTTTGGTGCAGCCTGAGGCGGGGAAATTGTTCACAGTTTATTGTGATGCGTCCCATAATGGGTTGGGATGTGTGTTGATGCAGGAAGGTAAGGTAGTGGCCTATGCATCCCGTCAGCTAAGACCACATGAGGTTAACTATCCTACTCATGACTTAGAGTTAGCGGCAGTAGTCTTTGCTTTGAAATTATGGAGGCATTACTTGTATGGGGAAAAGTCGATAGTCTATACGGATCATAAAAGTTTGAGGTACCTCTTGACTCAAAAGGACTTAAATCTGAGGCAGCGCAGATGGATTGAACTGTTGAAGGACTACGACTGTTCAATTGAGTACCACCCAGGCAAGGCTAACGTGGTGGCTGATGCGTTGAGCCGAAAGGTCGTGACAGACTTAAGGGCAATGTTTGCTCGTCTTAGTCTATACGACAACGGAAGTCTTTTGGTAGAATTGCAAATTAAGCCAACTTGGATCGAGGAGATTAAGGAAAAGCAATTAGGAGATGATAGTTTAAACGCACGGAGGTTGCAAGATCAAGATGGCGGTTTAGAAGGGTATAGTTTGACTGGTGATGGGGTGCTGTGTTTTCAAGGACGGCCTTGTATGCCGAATGATGTGGGTTTGAGACAAAGAATTCTTCAGGATGCACATAGCAGCCCATACGCTATGCATCCTGGAAGTAGCAAGATGTATGGAGATTTACGAAAGCAGTTCTGGTGGCCAGGGTTGAAGCGCGAGGTAACTGAATTCGTGGGAAGGTGTCTCACATGTCAGCGGGTAAAGGCTGAACATCAGTTGCCATCTGGGTTACTTCAACCGGTGAAGATTCCTCAGTGGAAATGGGAGAGGATCACTATGGACTTCGTCAGTGGGCTACCCCTCACGCCCAGCAAGAAGGACGCGGTTTGGGTGATTGTGGACCGTCTGACCAAGTCAGCTCATTTCATTCCAGTTAGGGTGGATTATTCGCTTCAGAGGTTAGCTAAGTTGTATGTAGCGGAGATAGTGAGGCTGCATGGTGTGCCAGTGTCGATCATCTCAGACAGAGACCCCAGATTTACATCGAGGTTTTGGAGGGCACTACATCAGGCTTTGGGTACACGGCTGGATTTCAGTACCGCCTTCCATCCACAATCTGACGGGCAGTCGGAAAGAATTATCCAGATTTTGGAGGACATGTTAAGAGGCTGCGTTTTGGACTTCGGAGGTAGTTGGGAGGAATTTTTGCCATTAGCTGAGTTCGCATACAACAACAGTTATCAGGCAAGCATTAAGATGGCACCTTATGAAGCACTGTATGGTAGGAGGTGTCGCACACCCACTTGTTGGACAGAGTTGGGTGAACGACAGATGTTAGGACCGGAATTGGTCGCAGAAACTGAGGATAAGGTGAAGAAGATCCAAGCTCGATTGAAGGAAGCCTCGGATAGGCAAAAGTCATACGCTGATCTCAAACGGAGGGACATAGAATTTGCCGTAGGAGACGAAGTTTTTCTGAAGGTCTCACCACGGAAGAAAGTGTTAAGATTTGGGAAGAAGGGCAAATTAAGTCCCAGGTTCATTGGACCGTTTAAGGTGCTGAGACGAGTGGGACCAGTGGCTTATCAGCTCGAGTTACCTGCAGAACTGAGTCAGATTCACGATGTGTTCCATGTCTCCATGCTTAGACGCTACCGTTCTGATCCATCACACGTCTTGGCAGTTGAGGAAGTTGAGGTGAGTCCAGATTTGACGATGGAAGAGGAACCGGTGCAGATCCTAGATCGGGATGTGAAAGTTTTGCGTAGGAAGTCAGTTCCCTTAGTGAAGGTCCTATGGCGGAATCATGGCGTGGAGGAAGCAACGTGGGAGCCCGAAGATACAATGCGGCAGCAATACCCCCAACTCTTCTGATCCAGGTAATTTCGCGGACGAAATTATTTTAAGGGGGGTAGAACTGTAACATCCTAGAACCGGGGCTAGTTGTGATTGAATGATTTTTGTGTTTAAATTTTTGCTATAGTATTAATCGTGGAATAATACGGCCTAAATAGAGGTCTTGAGTGAGCTTGGTTTAGTAGAAAATTTAAACTTGGAAGCTTTAAAGGTCGGGGGCCTCAGAAGATAGGAGTTAAGTATAAAATTGGGCGGATTATGGCATAAGGAAGTGAGTGGTCTAGTGGCTAAGGGCACTGCCAAGGGAGCTTGAGGGTGCGCCAGAATGGGTCAGAGGTTCGAGTGGCTGGGGTGCATAGCATTTTATTTTTATGCACTACAGCAGGGAAGGCTTTAAGGGAAATGCGAGTTGGTTCGTAACACAAAAAGGCGCCTGGCCGAGTGGCTAGGACGCTTGCTGCATGGGGCCCTCTCGAGGTCGAGCGTTCGAGTCCTGGAATTCGCACTTGAAGCACTCCATTTTTGCTTTTAACGCTAAAGAGAAGGGAGCCAAGGCAAGGATAGTTTAAAAGAAATTCGCATTGAGTTATGGCATGAAAGTTCAGTAGCAAAGATGGCAGGGGGCTTGGGCATGTTGCTTCAGGTCCCGTGTTCGAGCCTTAGGAGCAGCACATAAGGCGTTTAAACTTTTGCTCTTAGCGCTTTATCTAGAGAAGCCATTGGGAAGAGATTAAAAGGAAGATGCGACGCAATCCTACCATGAAAGTCAGGTCGGTCAAGTGGTTAAAGCGTGGGGGAATTCTGCCTCAGGTCTCGCGTTCGAGACCCGAGGGTAGGGTATGTACGTGCTTTTGCTTTTTCGTCTCTGGCATTAATGCGTGCAGGAGCCAGCGACCGAGTGTTTAAGAGGAAATGCTGACGAGTTATGTCACGAAAGACAAGCTGGCCGAGTGGCTAGCGCTTGGAGGGTACTGCTCCGGGTCCAGGGTTCGAAACCCATGCAGCGCGTGGAAGAAATCTTTTTTTCTTGGGCCGGCGTATGGGGGGTTTTGGCATGCACATGCACGCGTGGGGAACCAAGTGTGAAGGCTGCCTCATGTTCATTTATTTTTTTGTATTACTTTATCTATTTTACCCAATATTTTAGAAGATAATGGAAGCATGGGTTGATTTTCTCTCTATTTTATGTGTTGGAAATAGAGAGAATATTATGGAATTAAGGCTTTGAAATTTGAAAGGGGTGGAGTTGTTGGCCGGCCATGAAGTTTAGGAAGGATTATTATTCTTTTCTTCTTTTCAAATTCATTGTTTTAGCCGAATGAAGCTTGGTGAAGAGAAGCTTGGCCGAATTTCCTTGTTTCATTTTGGTGCATGACCGGTTTGTGTAGATTAGAAGAAAGCCAAAGTCCTTTTCCTTCTAATTTGTCCCTTGGCCGATTGATGCATGGCCAATTTTTTTTTTAGTTGTTTTGGTTCCTTTTGTTTGAGCATGCCGAATCCTGCTTCTTCTTCCTCTCCTCCGTTTTAGCTTTAAGTAGCCGACTACTCCTTTGTCTTTCTACAAGACTTGGCCGAACTTTGGTGATCAGCTAGGTGAAGAAATCGTCGAGGTAAGGGCAACCAACTCTTGTGGCCGTGAGTTTTAGACCTTGGCCGAAAATAGGAGACTTCAAGGGGGCTTGGGGTTTCGGTTTTTGAAGAGGCTCTGGGGGGGTGTTTTCGGCTAGCTCCTATTATTTTCTTTCCTTCCATTGTTTATATTCTAAGCTCTTTAACCTCGTCAAATTTGCTTTCTTTTCCCATTGTAGTCTTAGCCGAATGATGCTTACCACCTAGAGCATAGGCCGAATCCGCGAAAAGAGGGGTATTTTCGAAAGTTGGTAAGAATTTCCTCTTTTACTTAGGTTCCTTACCTCTCTTTTGAAGGGCCATTTTAGTATCTATGTTTGACCGATTTGTGCACTGTGATTTTAGGGGGATAAATCGGCTATGAAACCAGAAGCTTTCAAGATTTCAAGTCATATTAGTTCGTATTAATAAAGGTTCGGCCTATGGCCCTGTTTTATTATGTTATGACCAATAACCTTGGACTTGTTAATTAATCGATAAGACCCCTAAATGCTAACCCGTGATGGCCGAATAATAGGAGCTATACGAGGACGAGTTCGGGACTTTTTAAATATATCACATAGATCCGGGATTTCTGGTAGACCTTCGATAAACTAGGTGTGTAAGCTCTTACACACTTTATTAGTATAAACTGTTGTTTGATAATATTATAACCTCTCATGTGGTTACTTTGCCTAGTGGGCATAAGCTTGGTATTCGGGTAAGTCCCCTATTACTCGATTTACGATATGTGTTGTATATATATCATCATATGCGGAAAAATGCTATGTTATGTACGATTGCATGATATATGGAATCATGACACTTGTGATATGACCATGATGATGGTGGGATTGATGAGAGGGAGTAATATTCGTGTCGACGGACACCAGTGTTTTGGTAACACATTGTGACTACGGTCACCAGAGGTTTGGTACCTCCAGAGGTTTGGCACCTCATAGCGTCTCGTCCCTGTGGCTTAGTACCACCGTGGGTTGGCCCCACATTTGAGATACGGGATCGACGCCAGTGATTTGGTATCACACGATGGGTTGGCCCCATCATTTGATTGTGACTTCGGGTCACCAGTGGTTTGGCACCACCAGTGGTTTGGCACCACACGTATTGACGAATATCGTGACTATAAGTCACCAGTGGTTTGGCACCACCAGTGGTTTGGTACCACACGGGGTAGAAAAGGAGCATGGATGGCTAGGTTGGGTTGCATAATTGCATGTCATACTAATATCTTGTGTATGAGTGTTATTTTCGGGTCGGGGATTTATACACTGAGTCTTGGTGACTCACCCCTTCCCATATCATCTTGCAGGTGAGTAGAGCACGGATGCGGAGCCGAGGAGAGCTCGAGGCGGCCATGTGGGTTTTGTGGACTTGAAATTTTATTTTGCCCCGTTTTAAGTTTAAATATTCACTACAATTCGATTGGGTTGTAATATGGCCGCTTATCATTTTGGATGGTTAGGTAGTTGTTTTTACCATACTTTATAACTGATGAACTTACGAACTGTTATGCAAATCAGTTAAAGGTAACGTTTTCAAAAATAAGTACTCGTACGTGTTTCAAGGAAAATGTTACCATCGGGTAACGAGATTTTCTAAGCTTTTGATCACGCTAATGTTCTAAAATTTAAATGGTTAAATGGTTTTAGAGGAAGAAAGGATTTTCAACTCAACCAAATCAACCCACTTGAGTTTTAACAAACACCGTTTTATACCCTTAACAAAATTTTCAATTTCTATTAAATCCAAACCCTTCAAATTTCCTTTATTCCGTAACATACCAGATCCGGTCATGGCTTGTGGGCCGGGTTTGGGGTGTTACACATCCGGCTCCACCTCCGCGATCTACTCATCTGCAAAATGTTAAGGGAAGGGGTGAGTCACCAAGACTCAGTGTGTAAATCCCCCACCCGGAAAATACATCTCATACACAATTCATTAATAAACATGCTCATGCAACCCAACTAGCCATCCATACTCCTTTTCTACCCCGTGTGGTCAAAACCACTGATGACTTAAAGTCACAATTTAAATGATGGGGCCAACCCATCGTGTGGTCAAAACCACTGATGACCATAGGTCACAATATATCAAATGTGGTCAAAACCACTGGTGGTACCAAACCACTGGGACTTAGTCGCAAATAATCAATCGTTGTGGTCAAAACCACTAATGACCATAGGTCACAAATAGTCTGATGGGGCCAACCCATCTTGTGGTCAAAACCACTGACGACAGTCCATAATTCATCCCCCTCCTCTCATCAATCCCACCCTCACATGCTTATACATCAAATTTCATATATCATGTCATAGTATTAATCATCATGTGATGGCATGCAAACATATATCAAAAATTACAAGTTAGGGGACTTACCCGAAATCCATGATTATGCCACAAGCTAACCACAACCAAAAGATTTAAGGCAAACAATAATGTCATGTAAATTAATAAAGTGTGTAGAGAGATCTTACACACCTGTTACTATCGAAATTCCTAGATCCCGAAAAGCCGATCTACGATGCTAGATCTTGACCCTACATTCGGCCAATTGTCAGTGTTAATACCAAAGGCCTATTCGGCCCTATCTACTCCATACCAAAAGTTCTTACCTTGAACGGATTTGATTTCCAAAAAAATCCCGAAGCCTTAATTAGTCCCAAAACCGATTGCTAGAGGGTTGTATTGAGTATATCAAAATCCCGGAGTACCCTATGGGAAATCGGTTCCTATGAAGAGAAATAGTTAACCACACCATCAATAAATGCCGGATTACGGTAAGCCATAACAAGAACAAAGATTTAACACAAGAGAGTCCCTTACCACACCTATTGAATTCGGCAGCACCCTTGGTTAGGGAGGGAAAGATTCGGCTTAAACACAATTGGAAGGGCTGGAATTTTAGTGAAGGAGGAGGGTGTATTCGGCTTAGAAAAACCAACAATGCTGGAAATTTCTGAACAATTTTGGCTAAGAGCTTAAGGGAGAATTCGGCAGCACAATGAAGGGAGAAAGAAGAAAAGAATTTTGCTGGAAGTTTTGGGCACTTCTATGCTGTAACAAAATCAAATATGGACAGCCCACAAGGAGTCCAACAATCGGCAAACGCCCTCTTATTTTGGTGATAATTCCAGCTTAATTATCACCCAAAAAGAATAATATTTATCTCTTACTTTTATCACCTCTTCAAATAATAAAATACTAATATTTATCTCCTATCCATCTCTTCATCAATTCAAAATAAAATAAACTACTACAACACCCTTCCAGCCGAATTTGAGAGTCCAAAATTGAACCAACACTCTCCCATTCACGCCAGCAGCATAAAAAATAAAAAATAAAAAAAAACAAAGTGCAGCCCCTAGGGTTCGAACCAGCGACCTGGTGAAGGCAACAGCAGCAGCCTCCCTTAACGCCCCAAACCAACTCTTCCCTTTGGACTTTCATGTTAAATATTCCCACCATTTATTTATAAAGCCTTATACCTGAGCCCTTTTCTCTTTTAGCGCCAAAGCCCAAAAATAACACTCCTTGCGTCCCTTGCATTTCGAACCCGAGACCTTCGTGCTAACACCCTTAAGTGGCGCCCCAAACCACTCCAACCACCTGGACTTTCATGCTCAAACCTTGCCCGAAATTTCTTTAAAGTGTTCTTTACTTTAACGCCCCAAAAAACCCAAAAATAAAACATTCCCCCCTTGTTACTGCCGAGACTCGAACCCAAGACCTCCTTTGACGCCACCTCCAAGGCACCTAAGTGGCGCATGAAGGCCACTTAGCCATGCTGTTCTTTGTGTCACGTTTCGCCCAAAATTTTATTTAAGCCCTATCTCACCTAGCTCCCTCCTTTTAGGTACTTAAAAAGAAATTTTTAACACTAAGTCAGGCCTAGCTCGGGTTAAATTCTAGACATTAGAACATGCCAAATAAATCATAGTATTTATTTCTTCAAGCACACACACATGGGAACAAATAATTAAATTTTCAAACAACCCCTAATTCAAGATGTTACAGTTCTACCCCTCTTAAAAATAATTTCGTCCTCGAAATTACTTACTATCGTTCAATCGTGCATCCTTAACTCATCACACTACGCTACTGCTGCGCACTCTGATCTTTAAAGAACTATCATACTTTCTAGACACATTCTCTAAGTTCATAATCAAATTTCCCCACACTTCACTAGCAACATAAGAACGAACTACCTTAACCACAAATAAGACAATTGAGGGTATTCCGAAAATAAGAAACTTACCCGTTGTCACATCTGGCACATCTTCCTCCTCGCGACGGCCAACTCCATAAACCAACCTTGGTTGCGTCGCCTCTGCACCTTCAGCACCTCGGCCATGCCCGTTACCATTACTATTACCTCTAGCTGCACCTCGACCCCTTTGTGGTTGCTGGCCATCCCTCCTGAATTGACCACGTCCTTGACCCTCAGCTTGAGTCCTAGCCAACTTTCTCGGACAATCCCTTACCCGGTGCCCCATTGATCCACACTCAAAGCACCCTCGATTACCATTCCAACACTCCCCCGAGTGGGATTTTCCGCATCTACCACACTGAAGTGGCCACTGAGTAGGCCTTGCGGCTCTTTATGATTCCCCAAATCTAGCCCTCTTCTGTGAACCTTCAGCGGACCCTGAAGACCCAAAATTCCTTTTATCCTTACTCCTGTCCTGATTCCGCCTAACAGACTGTCTTACCTCTTCAGCAACCTTTGATTTCTCTACTAGGACAGTGAACTCCCGTTCCTGCTGCGGAGCTATCATCATCCTTAACTCATCTCTCAGCCCATCTTTGAATCTAACACAACGTTCATGCTCGGTACCCACCATACTACGAGCATACCTACTCAATCGGAGGAACTCGGCCTCATATTCCGCCACTGACTTATTTCCCTGAACCAGGTTCAAGAAAGCCTTTCGCTGTGCGTCTACATAGCTAGTTCCAATATACTTCTTTTGGTAGGCTTCCCTGAAGAATTCCCAAGTAAGGTTCTCTGCCACCGTTCCGTCCCTTACGGTGAGCCACCACTGGTAAGACTTATCCCGAAGCAAGGAGATGATACCCTTCAACTTCTCCTCAGCGGTGAAATCCAAATCACCCATAATCCTTTCAATGGATTCCAACCAATACTCCGCCACACTGGGCGCCACTCCAGAAACTCCTCTAAATACTTCTGCTCCGTTAGCCCGGAGTCGTTCAACCATAGACTTACGGGCTCCTGCACCCGCGCCAGCCTCAGCAACTCGTTCTAACACTCGTAGCACCGCTTGGGATACTACATCGTTACCACCCGTCTGATCCTGAAACTCAGTTTCCGGTGTCGGCAGATCCGGCACCTCATTTCCAGACCCATGACCAGACCTTGCTGGCTCCGACAAGGTCATCCTACCCCTACCACGACCACGCGGCGGACGTCCACGACCTCTTGAACTCATCCTAACGATTGCGTTTATCTGTTTAAGAATTTTATGCATTAGTATTTCCCTTGATTATCCGCGAAGAAATTTTATGAAGAGAGTTTACTAGGGATTCTTTCGATCAATCAAAGTTTTAAGTCCTCTATCCTAGTTCACACAGAAAAGCACATCCATTCCTTAATACCTTCTGTCCGTTTCTATCCCAGGGGTATTTTCGTCATTTTTCCTACAGGGGCATTTTTGTAATAAAGGAAATTTTGAAAACCTTTAATAAATCAAGACATTTTAAAATTCCCCAAAACTGGAGGTTATCTCAAAAATTTGTCAAATTAAAGGTACGGCAAAGTTTTGGGAACCAGGGGTATTTTGGTAATTTTGTCAATCAGGGGTAATTTTGTAAATTCCCAAAGTCAGAGTATTATTTTGAAATACAAGATTTCTGGGTACCTTTGCAAAGTAAGACAATATTATTGAAATCAGGGTAATATGGTAATTTTAGAAATTAAGGGTATTTTCGTAATTTTTCCACTAGGGGCATTTTGGTAATTTTGGTAAGTCGAAAATATTTTGAAAATTTTCCAAAAATAAATTTTCGCTACTATTAAAAAGAGATGCTTTAATGATTTTAAAACTAGAGTTTCCATAAAACATGGCTAATCCCTTTCGGGTTTTATTTATTGTGTTTAGCCTATGACCGAGTCCTCTTGGTTAGGGTGAACTGAAGCTACGCACCAGGTAGGAATCCTGCGAAGAGGAGGTGAGTCACGAGGACTGCTTAAATACCAAGCTCTTCCGGATCCAATCCTAGACATGCGCACCAGGGTTACCACACCCTAACTCGGCGACTTGGTCGTAGGTTTGTTTAATTAGGCACTTAAAGTCTTATGTACTCTGTTTGGGGTAAACTAATCCTAGTGTTCAACCACTTAATCATACTATCTACGTTCCATACCTACCCTTCTACAGATAATAATTCATACAGAAGTTAAAGGTACTTACCTGGGCGGATTAGTGCCGGAGACTCGGTGCCATGCTGTTCAAGCCAAAACAGTTTCAAATCATTCCAATAAGGCCTACTAACATAAAAACAAAACATTTTGGGCCTTGGGCCCCCACAGCCGAGTTTTGAACTGGGCTCTGATACCAATTTGTAACACCCCAAACCCGGCCCAAACACTACGACCGAATTTGGTGTGCTACAGAGAAAGTATTTTTTTCAAAAATCCCTTTAAGCCGAATTAACTTTTTGATAAAAGATAGTGTCCGATTTATAGCATTTGAGGAGTATAAAAACCATACTTAGGTTTATTTTAAAAATATTCATTAAGTCAGATTATTACCGATTCAGGTGTGCCCGATGGCACAATAAAACATTTTGCGATTAAATTTTAGAAAACCTGTGTACTTAATTTAATGTTAAGAAATAGTTTAAACAAATTAATCCCAAAACATAGAATAAATAAAAAAAATATATCCAGGAGGCCTTATTACAACTTAATTAAAATAAAACCAACATTAAAATAAAATAAAACAAAATCCAAGTTCATCTAATTAAAATTTCCACTGCATGGCCACCTCGAGTCCATCCGGCTCCACCTCCGCGATCTACTCATCTGCAAAATGTTAAGGGAAGGGGTGAGTCACCAAGACTCAGTGTGTAAATCCCCCACCCGGAAAATACATCTCATACACAATTCATTAATAAACATGCTCATGCAACCCAACAAGCCATCCATACTCCTTTTCTACCCCGTGTGGTCAAAACCACTGATGACTTAAAGTCACAATTTAAATGATGGGGCCAACCCATCGTGTGGTCAAAACCACTGATGACCATAGGTCACAATATATCAAATGTGGTCAAAACCACTGGTGGTACCAAACCACTGGGACTTAGTCGCAAATAATCAAACGTTGTGGTCAAAACCACTGATGACCATAGGTCACAAATAGTCTGATGGGGCCAACCCATCTTGTGGTCAAAACCACTGACGACAATCCATAATTCATCCCCCTCCTCTCATCAATCCCACCCTCACATGCTTATACATCAAATTTCATATATCATGTCATAGTATTAATCATCATGTGATGGCATGCAAACATATATCAAAAATTACAAGTTAGGGGACTTGCCCGAAATCCATGATTATGCCACAAGCTAACCACAACCAAAAGATTTAAGGCAAACAATAACGTCATGTAAATTAATAAAGTGTGTAGAGAGATCTTACACACCTGTTACTATCGAAATTCCTAGATCCCGAAAAGCTGATCTACGATGCTAGATCTTGACCCTACATTTGGCCAATTGTCAGTGTTAATACCAAAGGCCTATTCGGCCCTATCTACTCCATACCAAAAGTTCTTACCTTGAACGGATTTGATTTCCAAACAAATCCCGAAGCCTTAATTAGTCCCAAAACCGATTGCTAGAGGGTTGTATTGAGTACATCAAAATCCCGGAGTACCCTATGGGAAATCGGTTCCTATGAAGAGAAATAGTTAACCACACCATCAATAAATGCCGGATTACGGTAAGCCATAACAAGAACAAAGATTTAACACAAGAGAGTCCCTTACCACACCTATTGAATTCGGCAGCACCCTTGGTTAGGGAGGGAAAGATTCGGCTTAAACACAATTGGAAGGGCTGGAATTTTAGTGAAGGAGGAGGGTGTATTCGGCTTAGAAAAACCAACAATGCTGGAAATTTCTGAACAATTTTGGCTAAGAGCTTAAGGGAGAATTCGGCAGCACAATGAAGGGAGAAAGAAGAAAAGAATTTTGCTGGAAATTTTGGGCACTTCTATGCTGTAACAAAATCAAATATGGACAGCCCCCAAGGAGTCCAACAATCGGCAAACACCCTCTTATTTTGGTGATAATTCCAGCTGAATTATCACCCAAAAAGAATAATATTTATCTCTTACTTTTATCACCTCTTCAAATAATAAAATACTAATATTTATCTCCTATCCACCTCTTCATCAATTCAAAATAAAATAAACTACTACAACACCCTTCCAGCCGAATTTGAGAGTCCAAAATTGAACCAACACTCTCCCATTCACGCCAGCAGCTTAAAAAAATAAAAAATAAAAAAAAAAACAAAGTGCAGCCCCTGGGGTTCGAACCAGCGACCTGGTGAAGGCAACAGCAGCAGCCTCCCTTAACGCCCCAAACCAACTCTTCCCTTTGGACTTTCATGTTAAATATTCCCACCATTTATTTATAAAGCCTTATACCTGAGCCCTTTTCTCTTTTAGCGCCAAAGCCCAAAAATAACACTCCTTGCGTCCCTTGCGTTTCGAACCCGAGACCTTCGTGCTAACACCCTTAAGTGGCGCCCCAAACCACTCCAACCACCTGGACTTTCATGCTCAAACCTTGCCCGAAATTTCTTTAAAGCGTTCTTTACTTTAACGCCCCAAAAAACCCAAAAATAAAACATTCCCCCCTTATTACTGCCGAGACTCGAACCCAAGACCCCCTTTGATGCCACCTCCAAGGCACCTAAGTGGCGCATGAAGGCCACTTAGCCATGCTGTTCTTTGTGTCACGTTTAGCCCAAAATTTTATTTAAGCCCTATCTCACCTAGCTCCCTCCTTTTAGGTACTTAAAAAGAAATTTTTAACACTAAGTCAGGCCTAGCTCGGGTTAAATTCTAGACCTTAGAACATGCCAAATAAATCATAGTATTTATTTCTTCAAGCACACACACATGGGAACAAATATTTAAATTTTCAAACAACCCCTAATTCAGGATGTTACAATCTTCCACTCCTTCATATCTTAATCACCCTCTTTTTCGTAGTGTTCTAAGTGGGAGGCCGTGTATCGTTCTAGCCTTAAGTTGAACGGTGAAAATTGGATCCAATATCGTTAAGGTAAAGAATTCTTCATGGATTATTTGAAATCGTTCTGTATTTGTTTAAGTTATTTTCGAGATAATAGTGGTTGTGACTAATCGACTACATGTCTTAGGGTCTAAATCTCTCGATCAATCGACTTGTTGATCATACGATTATAGTGCTAAGCCAAATCCTTTGTCATTAGACAATCCATATTTTTATCGTAATATCGTTTTGACTAAAATCTTATTCAATGGAGGCAAGCGATATCGAATCAAAAGGGATAGCGATTGGAGATTGAAAAAGGAGCGGATTTGCGATCCCTACTCCTAAATTCAAACAAAGGGCAGTATCGGCGGTTCGAGATTTTCCACCGGGTTGTGGACCGTCATTCGGGGAAAATCGACAAATCGTGGTCGTTCACGATTCCAAGGGTAAACACTTTAGATCGTTTATTTTAGAGTTTGATTAATAAATCACGTATGTCGATTAATCGAGTGTTACGATATCTTAGGTGTCGACGATCAAGAAGGCTTAGTGCTTACCGTAATCAGGTGTGTAATCTCACACCGTTTTTTGTGGGTTTAAGATTGATATCATATTGGAAATAAATCGCTATGATTAAAATCGTAATATGGTGTAAACCGGGAAATGGCCTAAATTTCACTATTTTGATAAAATTGACAAAATCGGTAATAACACTGTGAGAATTACGAAAACGCCCCTAAAGGGCTGAATTACAAAATTACCCCTAATGGGTTGATTTGATATATTGCCTTAATGGGCCGATTTGATATATTGCCTTAATGGGTCGATTTGATATATTGCCTTAATGGGCTGATTTGCAAGTGTTACAATAGGCCGAATTTTTGCAATGAATCTCTGAATTAATTGTTGTTGTTTATATTTGTAAATATCATGATTTGCTATGTATGATGCATTTACATGATTTTACATGGGATGGGAAAATGTTGAAGAGAAGTGATTCCGGTGGCACTGCCACAAAAATGTTTGTTAATATGATACTATGATTCTGGTGGCTCGGCCACAATCAAAATTTGTTATAAATGGCATAATGCCTGCGATTGGTGTGTTTGGTGGGGTGGGTTGACTTGATCCCCACAGGTGTGATGGGATGGTACGGGTGGTGTGTAGCGGATGGACTATTAGGTTGGTTTGGGATTGCATTACATTCATTGATATATTTGATACATTATTATGTAAAAAGGGGCTTAGGCCCAAAATATTGCTAAATGGGTTTCAGGCCCAGAGGATAACGGTAAGGGGGTTGTGCACTGAGTTCTAGTAACTCACCCCGTTTCCTTAACCCTTTCAGGTAATGCTCAGTGACGTGGACTTGGGCCATGGATGACTTGATGGGGGCCATACTTTAGAAACGCTTTTATTTGGACTTAGATTTCTCGTTTACTTTATTAATTTACTATTTTGGGTTAAATGTTGTAATAAGGCCACTGGTTTATTTTATATTGCTTTATGTGTGACATACTTATATTTTGCTCAAATTACTTTAAATGGGATTTTTCTAAAAACTTAAACAAAAGATTTCCTAAAATGGATACACAAATGGTTTTTATAATAAACTTATATAAATATTTTTAACTCGGAAATTTTCTCTCAAATTTTCATCAATAATTTTCAAAAGTCACAGTTTGTAAAATCGTTAGTTCAAATTTATCGATTTATCAATCAATCTTCGAAGTTAGTAATATTTTGTCAAATCAAAATTGTTTTTCTTGACTTTAACAAATCAATACCTATTTATGTACGAATGAAAAGGGATTAAATATATTTTTCTCGTGTGACATGTCAGATCCAGCCATAATGCATGGGTCGGGTTTGGGGTGTTACATTTACTTTCGATTCAATAGGTTTGGAGTCGGAATAAAGTAAATGACGAAGTTAAATGGCTTTCACAAGGTCCAAACAGAATAGTGAAAAGATATAGTGCCTTCCTCATCAACGGATACAGATTTCATACAAGGTATCACGAGAGATTGAGGAGAACCCAAAATTGTGGAATTGTTGTTAATTCTTCAATTACAAGTTATGCTAGTGCTAGGGACAGTAATCCTGTTGAGAGGAATCTAGAGTATTACAGACTTATTACTGACATCATTGAATTGGATTATTATTGCAAATGGAAAGTTGTCTTATTTCGAGGTGATTGGGCTGATGTGAATATGGCTCTCGGAATAAAAAACGATCAATATGGTTTTACAGTGGTGAATTTCTCTCGATTGATTCACACCGGAGAACAACTGATAGACGAGCCGTATGTGTTTTCTTCTCAAGTGAAACAAGTTTTTTACTCAGAAGATCCAACTGATAAAAGTTGGTACGTTGTACTTCGAAACACCCCTAGAGACTTGTTCGACATGGGCAATGGAAGTAGAGATGACATCGTCGAAAGATCAGAAACTCTGCCTTTTCCAGAACAAAACTTAAATGAAAATATCCTTAGTACTAGTACACAATTTCAATGGGTTCGTCAGGACGTGGACGAAGATATTTACGAATTGTGATGTAGTAAGATTTTACGATTTTTTTATTTATATGTAATATTACAATTTTAATCTTGGTCATTTTATATAATTTAACTATTTTATATGTACCATTATTGTTTTCATTTGTTACTAAAATTTCAACTATGTTATGTGTATTGCAGGAAAAATGAGTAGAAGAAGATTGCGAGATTTAAAGATTGTACAGAATACTGTGAATTCCGAAGAGGGTAATAGCGAACACCAAACAATTGTTGGATCCTCGAGTGTGCCTGACATAGATGATGAGCCTGTAGAATTACAAAGTAATGTTAAGTTTATTTTACATGCATGTTGACTTTTATTATTGACTCATTTTTCAGTTTTAATATAACAATAATATATCATTGTGCAGCTGAGGGTGGTGGGACGCGCAGAGGTCGTGGATGTACGCTGGTTAGAGATTTATACGAATTAAATCCCGTCGAGCGTGTGAAAGTAAGGAAAAATTGTCATGGCCAGCCTGTTGGCCCTGAAGCTCAACTTCTAGCAGGCTATATGGGCATTATTGCATGGAATGCAAATATGTTGCCCATCAATTACGAGTCATGGCATCACATGCCTGATGCAAACAAAAATCAAGCTCTCCATAACATTAAGGTAACAAAACGTGAATGTAATTTATAATACTTTTGTTAAAGTTTCTAAACTTATGTTTTTTTAGGAGAGATTTGCTTTGGAGGTCTCCGATGACTATATAAAGAAGACATTGGGAAAAAAATGGAGAGACCATAAAAGCACACAGAAAAAAGAATATTTTAAGAAAGAAATAAGCCTCGAGGATAAATTGTGAAATGTCCCGCCGTAAATGTTGAGGTATCAATGGAAGATGCGGTTAGGTTTTGGAATTCAAAGAAAGGAGAGGTATTACCTAGTTTTAAACTCTTATAAATTTTTCGATTTATAGTATTTACTATATACGTAATAATAATTTTATTATGTAGGACCGTGAGCGTGTTGGAACGAGCAGCAGGCAGAAACAAAAATTCACGCACACGGCAGGGTTGAGAAGTTTTACTTCTGTAGCTGAGGTCGAGGTATTATAATTTATTAATTATGTCAAAAATTAATGACTTTATACTATTAAATTATATTTTTACTACTACACTGTAGGAAGTCTCCACCGGTCAAAATGTTGGACGCGTTCAGCTTTTTGACATTACGCATAGGAAGAAGGATGGGTCTCCGATGACATCCGAAGCTGGAGAGATTATGGTATATTTACTTAATAAAATTTGATTTACTATAAATATTTATAATGTTTACTTATCATGGTTTAATTATTCGTTAGTATTTTTAAATTAATAATGTTAAGATATGTTGCATTCATTCGTATTGTATATTTCGTTTCTAACTTTTTGATTGATTTATTAGGAGAAACTAAAGGAGAAGAAGGCATAGTATGAAGCGGCTGCTTCGAGTGATAGTTCTGCTAATCTTGATCGATAACAGAATTATTACCGATGTTTTGGGTCCTGAAAGGTATGGTCAGAATTTTTATGATACATTTGCTATTTTTTTGCCGAAATTATATGCTACATTTGCTATTTTTTTATTACTGATATTTTGGGTCCTGAAAGGTATGGTCAGGTCCGATTTCAAGGATCTGGTGTTACCCCGACCCAATATTTTGGATCTGGCTCCCACCAGTACATGCCTTCCGGTAGTCAAGCTCAAGCTGAAGTTCAGAGGTTAAAAGACCAAATGTCTTAGATGCAAGTGAGCACGGTTCAGCAAATTACTGAGGTTGAAAGAAAATATGAAGAACTTCGAGCGGATGTAGCAACGAGGGAGGCAGCGGCGACAGCGAGGGAGGCAGAGCAGAGCAGAAAATACGATGAGCTCCAGCTACAGCTTCAGCAGATGATGCAAATGTTTCAGCAGTTGCAGAAGCCGCCATCTTAGTCCCTAAGTTTCTCTTTGTAATATTATTTTTAACATTGTTACATTTAACATTATTGTAAGAATAGTTTCAATTATACTTTATTTATTAATTTACATCACATATCTATTATTAAATTTGAAGTATCATTTAGATTTAATGCTTTTGGCGAGATTTAAATGCTACATTTGTTGTTTTGGGTTGAAATTATCTGTTTTTGGTTGGTTTTAGTGCGGGAAGGGTAGGATATTAGAGAAATTGACAATTGCAAATCTGTGCAAATTACCGGCGTTTGTGGGAAAAGCACCGCTAAAAGTCAAGAATTTTAACGGCGTTTGTGGTTAAAGCGCCGCTAAAAGTCAAAGCGCCGCTAAAGGTCAAGACTTTTAGCGGCTTTTGCAGAGAAAGCGCCGCTAAAAGTCAGGACCTTTAGCGGCGTTTTTTCCTCTTAAACGCCGCTAAATTTTGCGACACTTCCTTTAGCGGCGTTTTTTGTGGCGCTTTTAAGAACGCAGCAAAGACTATTAGTGGCGCTTATAAACACCGCTAAAAGCCAAAAAACGCCTCTAAAATTCTGTTTTGGTGTAGTGAAGGCTTGAGTTGATGGCCAACGTCCAAGGAATTAGAGTTAAAACAGATTAGGTATTCAGTCAACACTACAAAACAAGCCTACTTACCCCATAGTATTCGACCAAAGAGGTATTCAAGGAAGAAATCAGAGATGTGCGAAGAACAAGGCAGTCGACGCTCCACCAATTGTCAGAGACTATCATCCACAAGGTTTCAAAATAACAAGACAAGATTTATGACATCCAGTCTATATTGGAAAAGTAGAGAAACAAAAAAGAGGGGAAAAGAGGAGATGTAGGATTCGACTTACCACAGTGTTATGAACAGAAGAAGAGATGTCGCCCATTACCAAACCAACTGGCACGGCAGAGAAAGAAAAAGAGAGTCGGCCACTCAGTCAAAGAGGAAAAAGAAATGTTGAGAAGAAGAACAAGAAGGTTCGGCTATGAACCATAAGCCGAGGAATGGAAAGGAGGAAAAGGGATTCGGCAGCGGAGAAAAAGAAAAGTGCAAAAGTGTGCAGAGAAAAGTGTCAAAAGAGCCTACCACATTCGGCCAAAGAGAGAAAACAACCCAAATGAGCAGTATACCTCCCCTGGCCAAATTTCTTGAGTGCCAGAGTCCAAATTCGGCACAATTCCCCCTCTCAGCTCCTTGATTTTCTCCTTGAATCTCTCCCCTTATCCCTCATTGAACCTTTGCATGACAAGTTCAAACTCCATCCAAATCCTATTCAAACTACCTTTAGTTGTGTTTTAGTCCAACTCTACTACCTACACAGCTCAAACAGCAAAATAAATACCCTCTTGCACAACCCAGGAATTGAACCTCAGACCTCTCAGTTACACAACACGCCATCTTGCCACTAGACACAAGCTCTTCTTGTGTCATAAAACATGCATTAATATTTATAAGGCCTATATGCCAGTGTCCAGATTCATTTAAGAGGAAAACTAAAAATTTTGCAACAGCCAAGACTTGAACCCAGGCTTCTCACACACCCCCATACACACCCAAATCGCTTAGCCATTAAAGCAAACAAGCAATTTGTGTCAAACCATGCAAAATTAAAGACCCTATATTTTTGGGGCGTTACATTTTCGTCCCCAAAAATCTTACCAGTGAATAAGTTTGGGTTTTGATTTCTCATAGCATCCTTGGTTTCCCACGTAGCTTCTTCAACCCCGTGCCGATGCCACAAGACTTTCACTAATGTGATTTTCTTATTTATCAATTCTTTGATCTCGCGAGTTAAAATTTGAATTGGTTCTTCATCATATGACATATCTGACTGAATTTCAACCTCAGTCGGGGAAATGACGTGTGAAGGGTCAGACCGGTATCGTCGTAGCATTGATACGTGAAACATATTATGTATTTTTTCTAATTCAGACGGTACAAATAATTGATAAGCAACTAGCCCGATTCGCTCAAAAATCTCGTAAGGTCTGATATATCGCGGACTCAATTTCCCTTTTCGACCAAACCGCAATATCTTTCTCTATGGTGACACTTTCAGAAACACATTATCCCCGATCTAAAACTCAATATCTTTTCGTTTCAAGTCTGCATACAATTTCTGTCGATCTGACACTGCTTTCAGACAATCACGAATTACTTTCACTTTTTCTTAAGTCTCTCTGATTAGATCAACTCCGTAAATCTTATTTTCACTGAGCTCACTCCAATACAATGGTGTTTGACATTTACGACCGTATAGAGCTTCGTATGGTGCCATCTTTATACTCGATTGAAAGCTATTATTGTAAGCAAATTCAATCAATGGTAGGTATTTCTCCCAGCTACCTTCAAACTCAAGAATGCAACATCTCAACATATCTTCAAGTATCTGAATAACTCACTCGGATTGACCATCCGTTTGTGGGTGAAATGCGGTACTGAAATGTAGCTTTTGTACTCAGTGCGTCTTGCAATTTCTTCCAAAATCATGAAGTGAATCTCGGATCTCTATCCGAAACAATAGATAGTGGTACTCTGTGTAATCGAACAATCTCTTAGATATACAACTCAGCTAATTTATCAAGCGAGTAATCTGTACGCACTAGAATGAAATGTGCAGGTTTCGTTAATCTGTCAACAACAACCCAGATTGCATCTTTCTTTCTCGGAGTTAAGGGTAAACTCGAAACAAAATCAATGGTTACTTGTCCCATTTCCACTTAGGAATTATGATAGGCTGTAATAAACCTGACGGCACTTGATGCTCAGTTTTGACTTGCTGGCAAATCAAACATTTCGAAACAAATTTTGAGATATCCCTTTTCATGCCATGCCACCAATAAAATTGTTTCAAATCATTATACATTTTCATGCTTCTCGGGTCTACTGATACACAATTACTATGTGCTTCATTCAAAATCATCTGAATCAACTCTGAATTTCTCGGAACACATATTCGATCTCTGAATCTCAAACAATCATCGGAATCAATTTGAAACTCTGAATCATAATTTGAATCACATTGAACCCGTTTTGCTTGTAGTTCATTATCAAGCTTTTGAGCCTCATAAATCTGCTGTATAAACAACGGTCTCGCTTTCAACTCGGCTACTAATGAACCATCGTCAGACAAAGCCAAATGTGTATTTAAAGCACGTAAGGTAAACAAGGACTTTCAACTTAAAGCATCAGCAACTACATTCGCTTTCCCTGGATGATAGTCTATCACTAATTCATAGTCTTTTAGCAATTCTAACCATCTCTGATGTCGTAAATTCAATTCTTTCTGAGCCATCAAATATTTCAAACTTTTGTGATCAGTATAAATATGACACTTCTCACCAAATAAATAATGACTCCAGATTTTCAATGCGAACACTATCGCAGCTAACTCAAGATCGTGCGTCGCCTAATTCTTTTTGTGTGGTTTCAACTGTCTTGAGACATAAGCTACAAATTTACCTTCCTGCATCAAAACACAACCAGGCCATTTAACGATACATCACTAAAAATTATGAATCCTTTACCCGACTCAGGCTGAACTAACACTGGAGCTTCAGTCAATAAAGCTTTTAACTGCTCAAAACATTTCTAGCATTTATCTGACCACTCGAACTTAACATCTTTTTGAAGCAATCTTGTCATCGAAGTTGGAATCATCAAAAAGCCTTTTACAAACCGTCTATAATATCCCTCTAGTCCCAGTAAACTGCGGACCTCAGAAACTTTTCTCGGAGTCTTCCAATCTATAATCGCAGTTATCTTACTCAGATCAACCCGGATACCATCAGCTGAAACAATATGTCCTAGAAATCCAACTTCTCGTAGCTGAAACTCACATTTGCTAAACTTTGCAAACAACTGTTTATCTCTCAAAGTTTGTAGTATGATTCTCAAATGCTCAGCATGCTCAGATTCGTCATGAGAGTAAATCAATATGTTATCAATGAACACAAGTACAAATTGGACTAAATATGGCCTGAAAATTTGGTTCATCAGGTCCATAAAAACATCAGGTGCATTCATTAATCCGAAAGGCATAACAGAAATTCGTAGTGTTCGTACCTTGTTCTAATCGCAGTCTTTGGCACATCCGAGTCTTTTACTCCCAGCTGGTAATAACCTGATCTCAAATTGATTTTTGAAAACATTGTCGCCCCTTTCAACTGATCAAACAAATCATCTATTCGTGGCAAAGGGTATTTATTCTTGATCGTCACTTTGTTGAGCTATCGATAGTCTATACACATTCTCATCGTGCCATCTTTCTTTTTCACAAATAAAACTGGTGCACCCCAGGGAGAGAAACTCGGTCTAGCAAATCCTTTATCTGTTAACTCTTGCAACTGAGCTTTCAGTTCTTTTAACTCTGTCGGGGCCATTCTGAATGGAGTTATCGATATCGGCGTAGTTCCCGGCACTAACTCAATGCCAAACTCAACCTCTCGGATCGGTGGTAAACCCGGTAATTCTTCAAGAAACACATCCGGATACTCACACACAACTGGCACTTTTGTATCAAGCACATAGGCAAAATAAGCTTCGCATCCCTTTCTCACATATTCCTAAGCTAACATCGATGAAACCACTATTGGTAAACCATTCAAATCATCTGACTCAATCCGGATAATCTCATTATTCTGACATCTCAGATCAATCGTCTTTCGTTTACAGTTTACTATAGCATCATGTAGCGTTAGCCAATCCATACCCAGAGTTATATCAAATTCATCAAATGGCAACAACATCAAATCAGCCGAAAAACAGAAATCTCGAATCATCAATGGACAGTTCTTGCACACTTTATCAACCAAAACACACTTGCCTAAGGGGTTTGATACTCTAATAAAAAATTCAGTAGACTTTACAGGCAAAGTCTTACTGGATACTAAATTCATGCATATATAAGAATAAGTTGATCCTGGATCTATCAATGCAATCATATTAGTATCATAGAGAGTGAAATCACCAGTGATAACATCTAGAGATGATGCTTCTTTGTTAGCACGAATACCGTAGGCTCGTACAGGTGCTCTGGCCTCAGACCTCACAGTTGTAACACCCCTTACCCAAATTCTACGCCGGAACCAGGCTCGTGGCATTATCGTATTAAAACTACTTGATCGCCACTTAGGCTCACTGACTACTCTCTTAAGTCACCTCTACAACCTCACTATCGACATATAAGGCCTTACTCATATACACGAGGGCTCTCGAGACTATCTCGGAACTTTTTCCCAATCTTAAATTTTTCCTCTTTTATACAGGGCTCACACGCCCATGTTCCACAACCGTCGGGAATACTGGCTACATACACACGGCCTCAAAGCCTAGTCACACGCCCGTGGCCAACACTGACTAAACTCACACGGCCTATGCACACGCCCGTGTGGCTAGTCCGTGGTCTATTCTGACTTAAAATGTTAACATGCAGGGGACACACAGCCAAGTCACATGCCCGTAGTCTGACCGTGTGTCACACATGGTCTAGACACACGCCCGTGTGTCTATCCACATGGACAAAAACAAAGCTATGTGCTAAGTTCCTTTCACCCCTCTAGCATACACAATATGCATTCATTCAACACATCCATAATCAACTCAAATTGAAGTGCAATCTCACATAGATAACTACATCTTTAACATTGAGTCTCATGTACCAGAGTGTGCTGACAGTGTGGGCGGTCTTCCAATTGATCTTCATATCTCGATTCAACACTTTTTCTCTATAAGACAAGGGAAAAGAAAGAAGTAAGCTTTGAGCTTAGTAAGTTTACACATAAACAAATAAGCATCATAGTATAAGCCAAACAACAATTTACATTATACTAACATATAATGTACAACTATGCTTACTCTTTCTATCCCTTACCACATTTCCAACACCTCATGAGTCACATGCTCATAACCCTGCATTTCAATATCACATTTACACAATATACAACACAACATCATTTCTCGATAATTCATCCACACAGCTAATTAACTCAAATATACAACCACACAGCTAATTTCTCGGTGGTTTCGCACTTAGCCCACCACAATCAATTAATAAGGTAGTATCGCACTTAGCCTACCATAAGGGTATTCATAGTGGTTTTGCACATAGCCCACTAGACAATATACCTAACGGTAGCATTGCACATAGCCAGCTCATCATCAATATTCATTAGGATGGTATCGCACTTAGCCCACCATTTAGCATTCTCACTACACATTCACATATCTACTTACTTAACCATACATCCATTCACAAATTCTACCACATTCATCCCACATAGGTTCACAATCATTCTCAATCATGCTACACACTAGCTAGCATTAAAAAATTGTAAGTATGATTGCATTGTTTATGTATAGACTTACCTCGGTACTCAAACGTATAGAAATGTGCAATTTAGTCCACCACCTTGCTTTGCCTCGATTTCGATCCGGGCTTCGTTTTTCTTGATCTATAACGATAAATAAACTTATTCAGTACACACATTCACTAAATCGACCCACATCTCATACTTTAGTAAAATTACTATTTTACCCCTAAACTTCCTCATATTTACACTTTAGCCCCAAGGCTTGTAAAGTGATTTTTATTCAACTTTCTAGCCTTTCATGCTTAGCCAAATCACTTACTCAACTAAAGCAATCATCAATTCTCACTAAACCACACATGTATGACCAAACTTAAAACTTTTACAAACTAGTCCTTACATGCATTTTCATGGAAAATCACTTAACAAAAGATGTTCCTACTACATCAAGGTTTCATAATCTTCCATAAAACATCAAAATCCATGCATGTCATACATGGCCACATTTTTTAACATCCATTATAGCTCATCAAATGGCTAAAAATAGCTTACTCATGCTACAAGGACTTCAAAAATACAAATAATATCAAAAACGGGGCTAGAATACACTTACTAGCTAGCTTGAAAAGTTGAAGAGCCCTAACAATGGCTTCCTTCAAATTTTGGCAGCTTGGGGGAGAAGATGAATGAGTTTGTCATATTTTCTCCCATTTTAATCATTTAATTGTTAAATGACCAAAATGCCCTTTTTGATAAACATTCTATTTTAACTCATTCATGCCCAATTTTGTCCAAAAATTAGAAACTAGGAAAATTGCTATTTAAAGACCTCTAATTAATATTCTAAAGCAACTTCACACAAAAAGCTTCTAGAATCTCACATTTTGCAACTTTTGCAATTTAGTCCTTTTGGACAATTCAACTACAATATCACGAAACTACTTCACGAAACTTTCACACTAGCATGCAAACGTGATATAAACCTCAAAAACTCATACATAGACCTCAGGTTTATGGTCTCGCACCACTATTTCGACTAGGCCCAAAATCGGGATGTGACAACTATCCCCGCTTTATAGATTTTCACCCTCGAAAATCTTACCAGTAAAGAGGTTTGGATGTTGCTCTCTCATAGCTTTTTCCGTTTCCCACGTAGCCTCTTCCACACCGTGTTTCTGCCACAACACTTGCACTAATGCTATGCTCTTATTTCTCAACTGTTTCACTTCTCGAGCCAAGATCTTAATCGGCTCCTCTTCATAAGACATATCCGGTCTTATTTTAATTTCCGTCGAAGGAATCACATGTGAAGGATCGGAGCGATACCGTCGCAACATCGACACATGGAACACATTATGAATCTTTTCCAACTCTATCGGTAAAGCGAACCGGTAAGCTACTGGCCCAACTTTGTCTGTAATCTCATACGGACCTATGAATCTTGACTCAATTTCCCTTTTCGTCCAAATCTCATAATCTTTTTCCACGGGGACACTTTCAAAAATACTTTATCACCCACCCCAAACTCAATCTCTTTTCTTTTTAAATCCGCGTACGGTCGGTCCGAAGCAGTTTTCAGACTATTACAGATTACTCTTATTTTTCCTTAGTTTCTTTCACTAGATCGACCCCATGGACCTGCTTTTCACTAAGCTCAGTCCAATACAATGGAGTCCGACACTTACGACCATACAAGGCCTCATACGGAGCCATCCGTATACTCGACTGATAACTGTTGTTGTAAGCAAATTCGACCAAAGGTAGATATCTCTCCCAACTACCCTCGAATTCTAACACACAGCATCGAAGCATATCCTCAAGAACTTGAATCACTTTTTCAGACTGACCATCAGTTTGCGGATGGAATGTAATACTGAAATTTAACCTCGTACCCATGGCCTCTTGTAACTTCTTCCAAAATCTTGAAGTAAACCTTGGATCTCTATCCGATATAATAGATATAGGCACACCATGCAATCTTACTATCTCTGCCACATATAACTCGGCTAGCTTATCCAGTGAATAATCAACACGTACTGGAATAAAATGAGCTGATTTCGTTAGTCTATCCACAACAACCAATACAATATCTTTCTTTTTCGGAGTCATCGGCAACCCCGTTACAAAATCCATGGTAACCCGATCCCACTTCCATTCGGGAACCATCACAGGCTGAAGCAATCCTGAAGGCACTTGATGCTCAGCTTTCACCTGTTGACAAATCAGACACTTTGCCACAAATTCTGAAATATCTCTTTTCATACCTGGCCACCAATATAACTTCTTCAAGTCGTTGTACATTTTCGTACTGCCCGGGTGCACTGACAAATAACCACTATGTGCCTCATGCAAAACCTTTCGGATCAACTCTTCATCTCTAGGTACACAAATTCTGTCACGGTACAACAAACAATCATTCGAGCCCACTCGAAAATCAGAATCACTTTCTGATCCGCACTTAGCTCTCTTAGCTTGTATCTCACTGTCATTTCTCTGAGCCTCACATATCTGTTGAACAAATAGTGGCCTAGCTCTCAACTCTGCCAAAATAGCACCATCATTAGATATTGCTAAACTCGTGCTCATAGCTCTTAGAGCATATAAGGATTTCCTACTCAGGGCATCCGCAACCACATTCACTTTTCCTGGGTGGTAATCAATGACTAATTCATAGTCAATAACTCAAGCCATCGCCTCTGTCTCAAATTTAGATCTTTCTGATCCATCAAATACCTCAAACTCTTGTGATCCGTAAAGATTTGACACTTCTCACCATACAAGTAATGTCGCCAAATCTTTAACGCAAAAACAATCGCAGTCAACTCCAAATCATGAATCGAATAATTCTTCTCGTGCGGTTTTAGCTGTCTCGAGGCGTAAGCGACTACCTTACCCTCTTGCATCAACACGCAACTGAGACCATTAAATGACGCATCACTATAAACCACGAACTCTTTCCCGGATTCAAGTTGAACGAAAATCGGTGCCTCAATCAACATTGTTATCAGTCTCTCAAAACTCTATTGACATGTCTCCGTCCATTCAAACATGACATTTTTGTGCAATAGTTTCGTCATTGGGGTAGCAATCACTGAGAACCCCTTTACGAAACGTCTGTAATATCCTACTAATCCCAAGAAACTTCTAATTTCTGACACGTTCCTCGGCTGTTTCCAATCCACAACAGCTAAAATCTTACTCGGGTCCATTCTGACGCTATCACCTGACACAATGTGTCCTAGGAATCCGACCTCTCAGAGCCAAAACTCACTCTTGCTAAACTTAGCATACAACTGTTTATCTCTTAAAGTTTGCAAGACAATTCTCAAATGCTTTTCGTGGTCATTCTCATCCCAAGAATAGATCAATTTGTCGTCAATGGAGACAACTACAAACTTGTCCATATACGGTCTGAAAACACGGTTCATCAGATCCATAAAAATCGTAGGCGCATTCGTCAAACCAAACGGCATAATCAAAAACTCATAATGGCCATACCTTGTTCGGAATGCAGTTTTCAACACATCTTGTTCCTTCACTCTCAGCTGATAGTAACCAGACCTTAGGTCTATCTTGAAGAACACTGTAGCTCCTTTCAATTGATCAAAAGGATCATCTATCCTTGGTAAAGGATACTTATTCTTCAATGTCACCTTATTGAGTTGTCTGTAGTCTATACACAATCTCATAGACCCATCTTTCTTCTTCACAAATAATACCGGAGCACCTCACGGTGAATAACTCGGTCTTACAAAACCCTTATCTGTCAACTCTTGCAACTGAACTTTCAGTTCTTTCAACTCTAAATGTGCCATTCTATATGGAGCAATTGAAATAGGTGCCGTTCTTGGAACTAACTCAATCCCAAACTCGACCTCTCTCACTGGAGGTAATTCGGGTAAATCTTCCGGGAATACATCTGGATACTCGCATACTATCGGCACTGTTTCAAACTTAACTCCAACCTCTCGAGTATTCAACACAAAGGCGAGATAGGATTCACACCCTTTTCTAAAACATTTCTAAAACTAGAGAAGAAATCATCACTGGTAGACTATCTGATCCACCTGATTCAACCCGAACAACATCTCCACTCTCACAAATCAATTCAATAAACTTACTACCACAGTTCACTAAGACACTATAGGTATTCAACCAATCCATGCCTAGGATCAAGTCAAACTCATCAAATGGCAACAACATCAAATTTGCCAGAAAACAATGACCTCTAATTGTCAAAGGACAACTCTTACACACCTTGTCCACTAACACAAGCTTTCCTAACGGGTTTGACACCTTAACCACAATATCTGTATACTCAAACTAGATGCCAATCTCATGCAAAATAAGAGTGAGTAGACCCTAGATCTATTAAAGCAATAACAAAGGTGTCATAGAGAGAAAAAGTACCAGTTATCACAACTGGGGAGGATGCCTCTTTGTGAGCGCGAATAGCATACGTCCTCACAGGTGCCCGACCCTCCGGTCTCACAGTAGAGTCTCTGGACACACCTCTACCACTAACCCCACCTCTTGGGTTTCTTGCTGGTCTACCCCTTATAGGCACATCACTTGATCTCATCTCTTGTTTCTCTTTCTTATCATCCTTCTCGGGGCAATTTCAGATAAAATGGTCGGGGGAACCACACTTATAACATTTTTGACTATTTCCCCAACATTCTCCGGTGTGATACCTACCACAACTTGGACACTTCGATTTATTCTTCGTATTGCCCAAACTTTCCATTGAGGTGGCTTGGACTCTCAAACCCGTACGAGTATTGCCCAAATCTCGATGCGAATAACCCACTGGTGTTGTCGTCCGAGGATTCACTTCCTTGGACCTTTTCAACTGGGCTTGATACGACTTGCCCATCGGCATCTTTCTCGCATCTCGGGCTTCACTCACAACCCTCCCCTTTTATATACTCAATTCTTCGGCATCAAAAACCACCACACTATCATAGTACTCTTATGGCATGTATAGCTAGACTCTTACTGTAACATCCTGGATTAGGGGTTATGCGTTCGTGCGTAATTCATGAGATAGTGGGCTCAGTGGGTGTGTTGGATGTGTTCTGAGGAGTTTTGGGAACCCTAAGATGTAAGGAAATGTATGGAAATATAAGGAAATGTAAGGAAATGTAAGAAAATGTATGGAAATATAAGGGAATGTAAGGAAATGTATGGAAATGTATGGAAATGTAAGGAAATGTAAGGAAATGTGAGGAAATGTGAGGAAACTAGGAAATGCAAGGAAATGATTTAGAAATGATTCAAAAGAGGAAAGTAAACATTTCGGGAAACTTGGAAATGTAAGGAAATGTTAAGTTTAAAGGAGGCAAACGAAAATTTTTGGAAACCTGGAAATGTAAAGAAATGTCAAGTTTTAAAGTTTAAAAAGAGGAAATTAAGGCAAGGTGGGCTTAAGAAAATTAATAGGAAGGATTTGACACACAAACAGGCTTGGAAAAGTGGCCTGAAGATGCCACTTAGGGCCTCTGGAAATGGCGCCACATGCAAGGGTGTTGGGCCTAGGTTCGAGTCACCTGGGAAGCAAATAAAAGAAATTTTATTTTTGCTTCCAGAAGCACAGAGGTGGACGGCAACAAGGCTTTTAAAAGGGGAGTTTTATTCTCTTTAAAATTCGGCTAAAAAGGGGATAAATAATGGATTTATTTTAGATTATTTTCAAGAGATAAATGAGGATTTATTCTTTATATTTTTAAATAAAGTGATAAAGATATGAGAGTGGTGGCCAAGTAAGGGACTCTAGCCTAGTAATTTTGGCTATAAAAGGAAGAGTAAGGCTATTCTTCATTCATTCTTTTATGTTCTTTGGAAGCCTCTGCCGAATTCTCTTCACCAAATCTTCTTCTTCTTTAATTTTTGCCAAGCCGAAATACCTTGTGTTCTAGCCGAATCGTCCATCTTTATTCTTCCTTCTCTTTTCTTTCTAATCCCTCCAAAAGCCGGAAGTAAGCCTTTTAAAGCCATAGCCGAATATCTTAAGTGGTTTCAAGCTTAGGTGCTGTCGATTTCTTCAAAGGTAAGAACAAGTTTGATTTCTATTCTTTTCTTTTAGATTTGTCGAAATCTAGGACTAATCCCATCAATATTCCTGTTGTCGAAACCTTGAAGAGATCTTTTGGGATTTACTAAGTGTCAACTACAAGGAAGGAGAAGTTCTTTTCCCGAAGGTACACCATAGGCCGCGTGTTCCCTAGTTATTCGGTGAATTTCGGGATTTAAAATCCACAAGGTAAGTCATATTTAACATTCGGCTAAGGGTTATTTGTTATGAATAAATGTTAGAAATTGATCTAACATGAAGTTATAGGGAATTCGACCGACATATAAGGCAAGGAATACTTTCGGGATTTGGAAATTGCAAGGTAAGTTTTAGTGTACTAATCCTACTAGGATTTGGATTTATGGCCGAATGGTTCTTTACTAAGTATTGAATGATTGATTAAATGTAGAGATCTAAGATCTAAGGCATTAGATCAAGCTTTCCGGGATTTGGATTCGAAACCCTAAGCGAATCAGGTGTGTACCCCACACTATCTTTTAATACATTTTATGGCAATATTTAATATAAGTATGTATAAGAATGTGAATATGGCTAAGGTACCCTAATGTGGTACAAAGTACTCAGGTACGTTTCCTACTCCCACTAGGATTACGAAATATGTTATATTTAACATGTAAAAAGTGACATGAATGTGAATTTAAGTATGATATGCATGATATGAATAATATGGGACATTTGGGTTATATGAGAAAGGGGAAGTGAATGTGGTGACTTCGGTCTCACTATCTGAATGTGGTGACTTCGATCACATTATCTGAATGTGGTAACTTCGGTTACGTTATCTGAATGTGGTGTCTCATGACACAATTATTTAATCTGGTGGCTATGCCACGAATTTTATATGGGCGATGAGCACGTCGACTGCAGCGACTGCCTTCGATGGTGTGTAGCGGATGGAGGGTTGACTTAGTAGTCCCCACGGTGTGTAGGTTGGTACGGGGATGTGTAGCGGATGGCATCTAGGTTTGGGTTTGGGATTGCATCATTATCTTGAATTATTATATGAACATGATATGTATGGTATGCCTAAATCTATTAAATTTTAGTGTTGGTTACACATTGAGTCTGTTTGACTCACCCTGTTGGGGAACATTTTTCAGGTGATGATCAGTAATGGACCAGGTCGGCAGGAGCTTAATGGTGGCCATGCACAGCAAGGAAAAATTTATTATTTGGACTTTTATTTTATTTAAGTATTTTAATTTATTTTAATTTTGGGATTATTTTGATGTAATAAGGTCATAGTTGAACTACTTTATTTTTTTTATTATTTATTTTGTTATGAATATTTATCACTTAAAAGTTTAAGTAAATTTATTTTAAAACAAAACCTAAACGTTTTGTCACTTAAAGTAAAGGATTTTAATAATGAAATGAACTTGTTTTCAACTCAAGCCCAACCCAAACCAATCTTTCTTTCAAAACACACAAGTTTTTCCTAAGTAACAAAAGAAATTTGAAACGGTTTACACCGGGGAACATACCAGATCCGGTCAAGGCTCGTGGGCCGGGTTTGGGGTGTTTCAGTTTGGTATCAGAGCCCAATTTTAAACTCTCGGCCTGTGGTCTAAGGCCCAAGACGTTTTCAAATCGAGCCCAAATGAGTTTTTATGGAAACATTTTAAAAATAAGCAGGTTTTCTGGCATGGCACCTAAGTCTCCGACCCGAAGTCCACCAGGTAAGTACCCCTAACCTTTGTGTGATATCTATTGTGATCTGTAGAAGGGTAGAAATAAGAAGGGAACGTAGATTAGTATGATAGGTACTTGAACTATAAGGCTAGCTTACCCCAACAGTTACATAAGATTTAAATGCTTAATAAAACAAACCTGTGTCTAAGTCGCCGAGTTAGGGTGTGGTAACCATTGTGCGCATGTCTAGGATTGGATCCGGAAGAGCCTGGTATTTAAGCAGTCCTAGTGACTCACCTCCTCTTCGCAGGAATCCTACCTGGTGCATAGCTTTAGTTCACCCTAACCAAGTATTCATGGGCTAAACCCCTAACTAAAACCCGAAAGGGATTAGCCACATTTTTATGGAAACCCTAGTTTTAAAATGACTAAATTACCCTTTTGATTTATACAAGCTATCCCATAAAATTTTTCTGAAATATTCTTGACTTACAAAAATTTACTAAATTACCCCTAGTTGTAAAATTACAAAAATGCCCTTGGTTTATGAAATTTCCAAAATACCCACAGTTCTTATTCAAAAAAAAAATCATTACTTTATAACAAGTCCAAAAACCCTAATTTGCAAAATATCAAAATACTTTGATTTTGGAAAATTACGAAATTGCCCCTAACTTATAAAATTACCAAAATGACCCTGATTTCTAAAATTTTTGCACCGATTTGGAAAACAAATTCTCAAAAAGAACCCTCAAGTTTTGCAAATTTTGAAAAACCCTTGATTTATTAAACTTTACAAATTTACCCTGGTTTATTACCAAAATATTCCCGAGTTCCAAAATTACCGAAATACCCTGTAATTTAAAAATTTCCGAAATACCCCCGGGGTTTCAAAAAAACAAAATTTCCAAAATACCCTTATTGACAAAATCACCAAGGAACCTTATTTTGACAAATTACGAAAATACCCCTTAGGGAAAATTACGAAAATACCCCTGGGTAGTGGAAAAACAGCAACAATGAAAACTACAACGTTTCTCTGAATGAACGAAAGTTCATAATTGATTGATGAATGTATGAATGTAAAGACTGTATGCATGTATGAATACGAAAGAACCACTCCTAAAATTCTTCTCATAAAACTTCTTCGCGGGTAATAAGTGAAACAAGGACTAATGCATAAAACTTTGTAATCAGATTAAATCGCGACGTTAGAAATAAGTACTAGGGGACGTGAACTTAGAGATTGTGCCTAGAAAGTATGATGGTTCTATTAAGATCAGAGTGCGCAGCGTAAGCATAATGCGGTGAGAAGGATTGTACGACTGTTAATAAGTAATTTCGAGGACGAAATTATTCTTAAGGAGGGTAGAACTGTAACATCTTGGATTAGGGGTTATGCGTTCGTGCGTAATTCATGAGATAGTGGGCTCAGTAGGTGTGTTGGATGTGTTCTGAGGAGTTTTGGGAACCCTAAGATGTAAGGAAATGTATGGAAATATAAGGAAATGTAAGGAAATGTAAGGAAATGTAAGGAAATGTATGGAAATGTAAGGGAATGTAAGGGGAAATGTAAGGAAATGTATGGAAATGTAAGGAAATGTAAGGAAATGTGAGGAAAAGTAAGGAAACTAGGAAATGCAAGGAAATGATTTAGAAATGATTCAAAAGAAGAAAGTAAACATTTCGGGAAACTTGGAAATGTAAGGAAATGTTAAGTTTAAAGGAGGCAAACGAAAATTTTTGGAAACCTGGAAATGTAAAGAAATGTCAAAGTTTTAAAGTTTAAAAAGAGGAAATTAAGGCAAGATGGGCTTAAGAAAATTAATAGGAAGGATTTGACACAAAAACAGGCTTGGAAAAGTGGCCTGAAGATGCCACCTAGGGCCTCTGGAAATGGCGCCACATGCAAAGGTGTTGGGCCTAGGTTCGAGTCACTTGGGAAGAAAATAAAAGAAATTTTATTTTTGCTTCCAGAAGCACAGAGGTGGACGGCAACAAGGCTTTTAAAAGGGGAGTTTTATTCTCTTTAAAATTCGGCTAAAAAGGGGATAAATAATGGATTTATTTTAGATTATTTTCAAGAGATAAATGAGGATTTATTCTTTATATTTTTAAATAAAGTGATAAAGATATGAGAGTGGTGGCCAAGTAAGGGACTCTAGCCTAGTAATTTTGGCTATAAAAGGAAGAGTAAGGCTATTCTTCATTCATTCTTTTCTGTTCTTTGGAAGCCTCTGCCGAATTCTCTTCACCAAATCTTCTTCTTAATTTTTGCCAAGCCGAAATACCTTGTGTTCTAGCCGAATCCTCCATCTTTATTCTTCCTTCTCTTTTCTTTCTAATCCCTCCAAAAGCCGGAAGTAAGCCTTTTAAAACCATAGCCGAATATCTTAAGTGGTTTCAAGCTTAGGTGCTGTCAATTTCTTCAAAGGTAAGAACAAGTTTGATTTCTATTCTTTTCTTTTAGATTTGTTGACATCTAGGACTAATCCCATCAATATTCCTGTTGCCGAAACCTTGAAGAGATCTTTCGGGATTTACTAAGTGTCAACTACAAGGAAGGAGAAGTTCTTTTCCCGAAGGTACACCATAGGTCGCGTGTTCCCTAGTTATTCGGTGAATTTCGGGATTTAAAATCCACAAGGTAAGTGATATTTAACATTCGGCTAAGGGTTATTTGTTATGAATAAATGTTAGAAATTGATCTAACATGAAGTTATAGGGATTTCGACCGACATATAAGGCAAGGAATACTTTCGGGATTTGGAAATTGCAAGGTAAGTTTTAGTGTACTAATCCTACTAGGATTTGGATTTATGGCCGAATGGTTCTTTACTAAGTATTGAATGATTGATTAAATGTAGAGATCTAAGATCTAAGGCATTAGATCAAGCTTTTCGGGATTTGGATTGGAAACCCTAAGCGAATCAGGTGTGTACCCCACACTATCTTTTAATACGTTTTATGGCAATATTTAATATAAGTATGTATAAGAATGTGAATATGGCTAAGGTACCCTAATGTGGTACAAAGTACTCAGGTACGTTTCCTACTCCTACTAGGATTACGAAATATGTTATATTTAACATGTGAAAAGTGACATGAATGTGAATTTAAGTATGATATGTATGATATGAATAATATGGGACATTTGGGTTATATGAGAAAGGGGAAGTGAATGTGGTGACTTCGGTCTCACTATCTGAATGTGGTGACTTCGGTCACATTATCTGAATGTGGTAACTTCGGTTACGTTATCTGAATGTGGTGTCTCATGACACAATTATTTAATCTGGTGGCTATGCCACGAATTTTATATGGGCGATGAGCACGTCGACTGCAGCGACTGCCTTCGATGGTGTGTAGCGGATGGAGGGTTGACTTAGTAGTCCCCACGGTGTGCAGGTTGGTACAGGGATGTGTAGCGGATGGCATCTAGGTTTGGGTTCGGGATTGCATCATTATCTTGAATTATTATATGAACATGATATGTATGGTATGCCTAAATCTATTAAATTTTAGTGTTGGTTACGCATTGAGTCTGTTTGACTCACCCCGTTGGGGAACATTTTTCAGGTGATGATCAGTAATGGACCGGGTCGGCAGGAGCTTAATGGTGGCCATGCACAGCAAGGAAAAATTTATTATTTGGACTTTTATTTTATTTAAGTATTTTAATTTATTTTAATTTTGGGATTATTTTGATGTAATAAGGTCATAGTTGAACTACTTTATTTTTTTATTATTATTTATTTTGTTATGAATTTTTATCACTTAAAAGTTTAAGTAAATTTATTTTAAAACAAAACCTAAATGTTTTGTCACTTAAAGTAAAAAATTTTAATAATGAAATAAACTTGTTTTCAACTCAAGCCCAACCCAAACCAATCTTTCTTTCAAAACACACAAGTTTTTCCTAAGTAACAAAAGAAATTTGAAGCAGTTTACACCGGGGAACATACCAGATCCGGTCAAGGCTCGTGGGCCGGGTTTGGGGTGTTTCACTTACACCCGCTACAGTAGTGTAACACCCCTTACCCGAATTCTACGCCGGAACCAAGCCCGAGGCATTACTGTATTAAAACTACTTGATCGTCACTTAGGCTCATCGACTACTCTCTTAAGTCACCTCTACAACCTCACTCTTGACATACGAGGCCTCACTCATATACACGAGGGCTCTCGAGACTATCTCGGAACTTTTTCCCAATCTTAAATTTTTCCTCTTTTATGCAGGGCTCACACGCCCGTGCAAGATGAGGCACGCCCGTGCATAGACCCACACGCCCATGTTCCACAATCGTGGGGAATACTGGCTACATACACACGGCCTCAAAGCCTAGTCACACGCCCGTGGCCAACACTGGCTAAACTCACACGGCCTATGCACACGCCCGTATGGCTAGTCCCTGGTCTATTCTGACTTAAAATGTTAACATGCAGGGGACACACGGCCAAGTCACACGCCCGTAGTCTGACCGTGTGTCACACATGGTTTAGACACATGCCCGTGTGTCTATCCACATGGACAAAAACAAAGCTATGTGCTAAGTTCCTTTCACCCCTCTAGCATACACGATATGTATTCATTCAACACATCCATAATCAACTCAAATTGAAGTGCAATCTCACATAGATAACTACATCTTTTCATATAATATAGAATGGCCAACAACTATGGCATTATACAAAATGTATCATCCATTTAAAGGCCAACACATCTTAACCATTTACAACAAAATTTACTAACTTGTCTAGCCCCTATACATGCCATATACAAAACATTGAGTCTCATGTACCAGAGTGTGCTCACAGTGTGGACGGTCTTCCAATTGATCCTCGTATCTCGATTCAACACTTTTTCTTTATAAGACAAGGGAAAAGAAAGAAGTAAGCTTTGAGCTTAGTAAGTTTACACATAAACAAATAAACATCATAGTATAAGCCAAACAACAATTTACATTATACTAACATATAATGTACAATTATGCTTACTCTTTCTATCCCTTACCACATTTCCAACACCTCATGAGTCACATACTCATAATCCTGCATTTCAATATCACATTTACACAATATACAACACAACATCATTTCTCGATAACTCATCCACACAACTAATTAACTCAATTATACAACCACACAGCTAATTAATTCAATTATACAACCACACAGCTATTCCACACAGCTAATTTCTTGGTGGTTTCGCACTTAGCCCACCACAATCAATTAATATGGTAGTATTGCACTTAGCCTACCACAAAGGTATTCATAGTGGTTTTGCACATAGCCCACTAGACAATATACCTAACGATAGCATCGCACATAGCCAGCTCATCGTTAATATTCATTAGGATGGTATTGCACTGAGCCTACCATTTACCATTCTCACTACACATGCACATATCTACTTACTTAACCATACATCCATTCACAAATTCTACCACATTTATCCCACATAGGTTCACAATCATTCTCAATCATGCTACACACTAGCTAGCATTAACAAATTGTAAGTATGAATACATTGTTTATGCATATACCTTACCTCGATACTCAAAAGTATAGAAACGTGCAATTTAGTCCACCACCTTGCTTTTGCCTCGATTTCGATCCGGGCTTCGTTTTTCTTGATCTATAATGATAAATTAGCTTATTCAATACACACATTGACTAAATCGACCCATATCTCATACTTTAGCAAAATTACTATTTTACCCCTAAACTTCCTCATATTTACACTTTAGCCCAAAGGCTCGTGAAGTGATTTTTATTCAACTTTCTAGCCTTTCATGCTTAGCCGAATCACTTACTGAACTAAAGCAATCATCAATTCTCACTAAACCACACATGTATGACCAAACTTAAAACTTTTACAAAATAGTCCGTACATGCATTTTCATGGAAAATCACTTAACAAAAGATGTTCCTACTACATCAAGCTTTCATAGTCTTCCATAAAACATCAAAATACATGCATGTCATACATGGTCACATTTTTTAACATCCATTATAGCTCATCAAATGGCTAAAAATAGCTTACTCATGCTACAAGGACTTCAAAAGTACAAAGAATATAAAAAACGGGGCTAGAATACACTTACTAGCTAGCTTGAAAAGTTGAAGAGCCCTAACAACGGCTTCCTTCAAATTTCGACAGCTTGGGGGAGAAGATGAATGAATTGGTCATCTTTTCTCCCTTTTTAATCATTTAATTGCTAAATGACCAAAATGCCCTTTTTGATAAACTTTCTATTTTAACTCATTTATGCCCAATTTTGTCCAAAAACTAGAAATTAGGAAAATTTCTATTTAAAGACCTCTAATTAATATTCTAAAGCAATTTCACACAAAAAGCTTCTAGAATCTTGATCGATGAAATCAGAGCTTTAAAAATTTATAAAAGAATGATCAGACCTGGAGACTAACTCTGACAACGATTAAAGGCAAGTGTACCGATCGAACAGTAGTATAGCTTAGGCAAGATCGGATTGTCGAACCCAAAGGAACTAAAAGTATTAATACTAACTTTCTCTTTATTAGTTAACCTTAAAATTAGAGTGAAGATTGTTTTTAAACTAAATTTGATAAGACCTAAACTAGGAACACAAAGACAAAAAGGGCGAATTGGAAAATAACTTAAAGAAACTCAATTGATCACAACGACACCCTCAGGAAGAATCCACCTAGACTTCACTTGTTATCTAACCTTTAATTGTATGATCTATTTACTTAACTTGATCCGTACGACTCCCTAACCTATATTAAACCCTCTCTCGAGGCAAATAACATCTAACCCTAGGTTAATTAGTGGAACTCTCGTTCGCTTATAATAACCCCCAGGATAGTAGTAAATCGATCAATGGACTCCTATATTAGGTTTCACCCTAATCTGGCAAAATCTTGTAACCCTATCTCTAGGCGTTCGATCAACTCCGCTTAATTATGTTAGATCTTCTCTTAGGCAGGGTCTATTCCTCCTCCACCTAAGCACATTAGATTTGGATTAAGCAACATAATTAAGAACAAACTAAGTAATTCATCATATAACTTAAAAATAAAATAACAAGATTCGTCTAGGTTTCATCCCTTTCAAGTATCTGAGGGGTTTAGTTCATAATGAATAAAGAAAACATAGCAAGAGAAAACATAAAACAAAACATAAGAATTTCCTAAAACCCCATGAAGGAATTCAAGGAGAATTCCGCCGTCTGGAGTATAACTCTGGCTTCTTGGGATAGATCGACTGGCTATCCTCGTGTTATTCCCTAACTCTAACCTTCTTGGCTTGGCTCCTTGTCCTAGCTTCCGATGCCTTCGGCTTCTGCCGAGCTCCACTCTCAAGTTGTCCCCTAAAGTGTTTATATAGACTTTGTGATGCCTTACTTGGCCCCTAAGTATCCTAATTTAAGTAGAATTCCTAATAGGGTGTTTGAATAGGCTTTGGAATGTGTTTCTTTGCCTCCAAGTATCCTTTCCCAAATGAAATTGCTCTTTCTAGCAACAGGGACACGACTATGACACACGCCCGTGTGGATCGTGGCTAGGCTATGCTCGGACTTTTAATGAGGCACGACCGTGTTAGCTTTGGGCTAGGTCGTGTCAATTTCTCTCTTGGCCTAATTTGGTCCGTTTTAAGCTTGTTTCTCGTTCTTTTCATCCTTGGGTGCTTTCCTGAGTATAAAACATGAAAAGAAAGGATGAAGAGCACCTTTTTATATGAATCAAGGCTTGAATCATCCAAAAGCATACTAAATGTGGGATTAAATATGTTACTTTTACGGTTTATCAAATCTCACATTTTGCAACTTTTGCAATTTAGTCCTTTTATACAATTCAACCACAATTTCATACATGGATAACTCAACTCAAAGAGTCCTAAAGATTCAAACAATCAAAGTCATACATTTGTAGCACAAAAAGTGTAGGTGTCTCCCCTTATCTAAATAATTACCTTTAATTCAAAATCGACAAGGATTGACATCCTCACTAAAGATTCACTCAAATCACTCGAGGTGTTTAAGGTTCAAAATTAAGTTCTCAAAAGTCGAACATGAAAAGTTAATCCCATAGACTTGCATGAAAATCAACTCTCGACCACTAAAATATGATATGATAAACAAATCAAAAGGTCTTTGTTAGGGTTGTAACGGGGTAAGGGTTAAGTTGTGGATAAAGGCTAAAATTAGAAGGTTAGAATCGAGATTGAATTGATAAGTACCTACCTAAGAATACTGAAATAATATTTACATCAACTGATAATAATCCTAATAATACGAGCTTTTCTTTCTCTCTTTTTTTTAAAAAAAATAAACTTTAACTGTATAAGCTCACCACTAATACTGAATATACTTCGATTTTATTTATTTATTTATTTTTTTAGAACAAATTAAAGGGTAGTCAAAAGAAAGGATGGTAACAAATACAAAGGGGTTTTTGGGTTATTAATAGGTGAGTCAATAAAAAGGGTTGTTAGGATCAACGGGGTTCACTAGGGGTTAATTATGAAGGTAGGCTTTTAGTGGAGTAAGTGGGTTAAAACCTAGGTGCCTTTATCATCTCGGTATATCAAATCATAGGTGTGGTCTCGACAAGTATAATCAATGCAAGTTCTAGAATAATAAATCAATGTTGACACACTCATAGTCAATAAAGTGAGCAAGAAAAAATGTATGCTCTATAAGGCTCAAGATCTCACAAAAATTATGGGTTTTTGATGTAAACCTTGTGAATTTCAAACTTCAAGGTAACATTTAGATTCAGGTAGACAACCTAAAAATTTTAAATTTCTAAAAAATAGACTTATCATGCTTGATTCTCTAGTATCCTTCAAATTTAATCATCAATGCACAATTATCAATGACTTAATCCAAAACATATCCATAAAAATCATAAATCAGGGAAATTTCATTCTAATCATAGTATGAGAAACTTTACTTTTAAATAAGGCATAATTCAGGGATTTTCAAATAATACTGTAGTTAACCCCCCACACTTAAGTTGTACATTGCCCTCAATGTACAAAGATAGATAATATCAAATAATCATAAAATCATAAGATGGAGAAAGAAGTGAAACTTCCTGAATTTTGGATGAAGTCAATGAAAAGAATCCAGATAGGATTGGTGGTGAACATGGGGAAACGTCTCGAACCGTTTGAAATTGAATCCTTGAAGCAGCCGGTCTGATTTTATTGTATCCTAAGCTAAATCTAAATATCATAAAGAATAAGAAGAAGAAGAAAAAAATAATAAAATAGAAATAAAAATAAATAATGAAAATAAATAATGAAAAATGAAAGACAACTAGAAAAAGGGAGAATGAGGTTTAAGTAGAGATGTAGCCTGTGTTTTGGGATTTTGAATTTTGGTCGCGTTCAAGGTGTTCCGGCACGGCCGTGGGTGTAGTGGCACGCCCGTGTCTTTCTTCACACGATCATTTAATACGGGCGTGCTCCTCCCGTGTTTGGTAAGTCAAAATGTTTGCACAGTTGGAAGGCACGACCGTGTTTAGCCCGTGCTTAACAAGTTAGTAACCTTGCACGGGCGTCGGCACGGGCGTGGACTATCATCGTCACCCGTGTTGGGAAAATAAATTTTTCTATGTCGTGCACGGCTACTGGCACGCCCATGGTGCATCCCCTGGCTTCCATACGGCCACGGGCACGCCCGTATGTTTGGCCGTATGGCCTAGAAATTTGCTCTTTGGTTAGTTTATGGTTAGGTGCTAAAAGGAAAAAGAAAAGAAATAATAAAAATAAAATAAAAAATGTAAAAATGGGGTTAGTGCTCGGGTTGCCTCCCGAGAAGCGCTCGTTTATAGTCTTAAGCTAGACTTTACCTCTCATTCGTATGGTCATGGTGGTTTGAGGAGGTGAAAATCCTTTCTCATACGATCACTTCGGTTATGGATATATAGTTTAAGTCGAGTAATGTTTACCTCAAAAGTGTTGAATTTAGGATTGCTTACCTCGACTGTGCCGTATAGGAAGACATTAAGTACCTCAAAAGTGATTTCTTCGTTTGTCTTGAGGTCTGAATTGGTGATTCGAGGGTCATCCTTATTCAACAATACCTGATCCTCTATTTTGATGTGATTTGTTGTTCCTATCAGCTTGTCTGGGGTCTCCTTCAGTTTCACTTCGTGCGGCTCCTATTCCTCTCTGATTTGTGTTTCCTGCTCTTTTAGTTTGTCAACCCTAAGGCTTTGTTCCTTATGTGTTTCTTCTTTGTTGGCACGAGGTCTAAGATTTAGCTCAGCTAAGTGATTTCGTGATGCTTCCTGTAAAGAAGGTTGAACCAAATGATTATCAATAGAATTAACATTCGTACCTTTATTACTCGATATCCTAGCTGAGTCAAGAGCTTGAAGAGTGATTGTTTCGTCGTTCACACGAAGTGTGAGTCCACTGAATTCTTCCTCTGTGTGGTCTTTCTTTATTGCATCGGGATATGGCACACGAGCTTGGTACTCTGTCTTTACCGAGTTTGGTAAATCATGGCTTACCTCAACCTTACCTTCACTTACCACAGGTTCTTGCCTTGGGTCAGATTCCACTAAAAATTCACTGTTATGAGCTTGTACGGCTTGGGGCCCATGATTCGGCTCAAGTTTGTAGCCTTGTGGTGTTTCCTGTGGTGAAAGTTGAACAATTTGATTATCAACTAAATTGACTTTCTCACCTTCATCACTTGATGTCCTGGCCGAGTCAAAAGCTTGTAGACTGATTGATTCGTCACCTACACGAAGAATGAGTTCTCCTGTACCAACATCAATTTTAGTCCTGGCGGTTGCTAGAAAGGGTTTTCCTAAAATTAAAGGAATCGAATTGTCCTCATTCATGTATAAGACAACAAAATCTACTGGGAATATGAATTTATCAATTTTGATTAGAACATTTTCTATTATACCCCTAGGAATTCTGATAGTTTTATCAGTTAACTGAATGCTCATCCCAGTTTGTCTGGGTTTCCCTAGACCTAGTCGTTTAAACATTTTATAAGGCATAACATTGATGCCTGCCGCTAAATCAGCTAAAGCATTATCAATAGATAAATTACCGATTAAACATGGAATTGTAAAACTCCCTGTGTCTTTTTGCTTCTGTGGTAGTCTGTTCTGTAACATTACTGAGCATGCTACGTTTAATTCGACGTGGTGCTCCTCGTCTAATTTGTGTTTGTTTGTCAAGAGCTGTCTTAAAAATTTCCTCGAGTCTGGCGTCTGAAAAAGAGCTTCAAGAAGAGGTAAGTTAATATGTAATTTCTTTAAAATTTTAAGAAACTTACCAAATTGTTCTTCTAAATCATCTCTTTTCATTGCTTCGGGATAAGGTATGCGAGGTTGGTACTCTTTGATTATCGGTTTTGGCTTTTCTTGTGTTACCTCTGTTTTACCTTCGTCTACCTTGTTTTTTGGTATTGCATTGGGTTCATCTAACCCTTTACTGTCCTGAGTGGTGATGGCTTGATTTTGCTCCTTAGGGTTAATCTCCGTGTTACTAGGTAGACGCCCTTGCTGTCGTTCTGTCATTAGCTTTGCAAGTTGTTCGACTGCGTTAGTGACTTCCTTGACTGACGTAGTAATTTCCATGATTCGGCACTTGTTGCTTTTGATTGTTCTCTTAGTTTCTTGGATACGTTTCTCCGTGTCTGCCGAAAATTTTATCAACATCTCTTCAAGGTGCGACTCCTCTTCCTGTTGGTGAGGTGGTTGTTGAAAGTTTGGAGGAAGTTTCGGTCTTTGGCTATTTTGATCATCCCACGAGAAATTGGGATGGTAACTCCAACCTGCGTTATAAGTGTCATTATAAAAATTATTTTGTGGTCTAGAATAGTTACCCGTATAGTGAGCTTGCTCGTTTTTCATGCCATATCCGTAGGGTGGGTACTCAGGATTCGCCGCTCCTCCTAGATTCGAGTCATATTGCATTACTGAGTGTACCTGTGAGGAACTGTACAAACCACCAATCTTTTTATTCATCATCTCTAGCTGGTTAGATAACCTGGTGACCACGTCGAGGTTGGAGACACTGGCGGCTTTTGTTGGCGTTGTCCTCATAACTTGCCACTGATAGTTATTTAGTGCCATCTCCTCTAAACTAAAATTACCTGTCATAGCAAAGAAAAATTAGCAAAGTAAAAATAAAACAAATAAAAAAATTGCAATAATAAAAAATGGCTAAAGTAATAAAAATTAAGCTTTCTTAATATTTTAGTTCCCCGGCAACGGCGCCAAAAACTTAATCGCTAAAATTAGATCTTTAAAAATTTATAAAAAAATGATCAGACCTGGAGACTAACTCTGACAATGATTAAAGGCAAGTGTATCTATCGAACAGTAGTATAGCTCAGGCAAGACCGGATTGTCGAACCCAAAGGAACTAAAAGTATTAATACTAACTTTTGCTTTATTATTTAACCTTAAAATTAGAGTGAAGATTGTTTTTAAACTAAATTTGATAAGAACTAAACTAGGAACACAAAGACAAAAAGGGCGAATTGGAAAATAACTTGAAGAAACTCAATTGATCACAACGACACCCTCAGGAAGAATCCACCTAGACTTCACTTGTTATCTAACCTTTAATTGTATGATCTATTTACTTAGCCTGATCCGTAAGACTCCCTAACCTATATTAAACCGTCTCTCGAGGCGAATAATGTCTAACCCTAGGTTAATTAGTGGAACTATCGTTTGCTTATAATAACCCCCCAGGATAGCAGTAAATCGATCAATGGACTCCCATATTAGGTTTCACCCTAATCCGGCAAAATCTCGTAACCCTATCTCTAGGCGTTCGATCAACTCCGCTTAATTATGTTAGATCTTCTCTTAGGCAGGGTCTATTCCTCCTCCACCTAAGCACATTAGATTTGGATTAAGCAACATAATTAAGAACAACCTAAGTTATTCATCATATAACTTAAAAAATCAAATAACAAGATTCGTCTAGGTTTCATCCCCTTCAAGTATCTGAGGGGTTTAGTTCATAATGAATAAAGAAAACATTGCAAGAGAAAAGATAAAGCAAAACATAAAAAATTCCTAAAACCCCCTGAAGGAATTGAAGGAGAATTCCGCCGTATTGAGTATAACTTCAGCTTCTTAGGATGGATCGACTGGCTATCCTCGTGTTATTCCCTAACTCTGACCTTCTCGGCTTGGCTCCTTGGCCTAGCTTTCGATGCCTTCGGCTTCTGCCAAAATCCTCTCTCAAGTTGCCCCCTAAAGTGTTTATATAGACTTTGTGATGCCTTACTTGGCCCCTAAGTATCCTAATTTAAGTAGAATTCCTAATAGGGTGTTTGAATAGGCTTTGGAATGTGTTTCTTTGCCTCCAAGTATACTTTCCCGAATGAAATTACTCTTTCCAGCAATAGGGACACGGCTATGACACACGCCCGTATGGATCGTGGCCAGGCCGTGCTCAGACTTTTAATGAGGCACGACCGTGTTAGCTTTGGGCAGGCCATGTCGATTTCTCTCTTGGCCCAATTCGGTCCGTTTTAAGCCTGTTTCTCGTTCTTTTCATCCTTGGGTGCTTTCCTGAGTATAAAACATGAAAAGAAAGGATTAAGAGCACCTTTTTATATGAATCAAGGCTTGAATCATCCAAAAGCGTACTAAATGTGGGATTAAAATATGTTACTTTTACGGTTTATCAAATACCCCCACACTTAAGCTTTTGCTTGTCCCCAAGCAAAATTCTCAACTCATAATTAAAACGGACTTCCTCGATTCATAGTATTCATCAATATTGTTTCATCATAATTCAAAGATAATTCATACATGGATAACTCAACTCAAAGAGTCCTAAAGATTCAAACAATCAAAGTCATACATTTGTAGCACAAAAATGTAGGTGTCTCCCCTTATCTAAATAATTACCTTTAATTTAAAATCGACAAGGATTGACATCCTCAATAAAGATTCACGCAATTCACTCGAGGTGTTTAAGGTTCAAAATTAAGCTCTCAAAAGTCGAACATGAAAAGTTAATCCCATAGGCTTGCATGAAAATCAACTCTCCACCACTAAAATATGATAAGACAAATAGATCAAAAGGTCTTTGTTAGGGTTGTAACGGGGCTAGGGTTAAGGTGTGGATAAAGGCTGAAATTAGAAGGTTAGAATCGAGATTGAATTGACAAGTACCTACCTAAGAATACTGAAATAATATTTACATCAACTGATAATAATCCTAATAATACGAGCTTTTCTTTCTCTCTTTTTTTTTAAAAAAATAAACTTTAACTGTATAAGCTCACCACTAATACTGAATATACTTCAATTTATTTATTTATTTATTTATTTTTTTAGAACAAATTAAAGGGTAGTCAAAAGAAAGGGTGGTAACAAATACAAAGGGGTTTTTGGGTTATTAATAGGTGAGTCAATAAAAAGGGTTGTTAGGATCAACGGGGTTCACTAGGGGTTAATTATGAAGGTAGGCTTTTAGTGGAGTAAGTGAGTTAAAACCTAGGTGCCTTTATCATCTCGGTATATCAAATCATAGGTGTGGTCTCGACAAGTATAATCAATGCAAGTTCTAGAATAACAAATCAATGTTGACACACTCATAGTCAATAAAGTGAGCAAGAAAAAATGTATGCTCAATAAGGCTCAAGATCTCACAAAAATTATGGGTTTTTGATGTAAACCTTGTAAATTTCAAACTTCAAGATAACATTTAGATTCAGGTAGACAACCTAAAAATTTTAAATTTCTGAAAAATGGACTTATCATGCTTGATTCTCTAGTATCCTTCAAATTTAATCATCAATGCACAATTATTAATGACTTAATCCAAAACATATCAATAAAAATCATAAATCAGGGAAATTTCATTCTAATCATAGTATGAGAAACTTTACTTTTAAACAAGGCATAATTCAGGGATTTTCAAATAATACTGTAGTTAACCCCTCACACTTAAGTTGTACATTGCCCTCAATGTATAAAGATAGATAATATCAAATAATCATAAAATCATAAGATGGAGAAAGAAGTGAAACTTCCCGAATTTTGGATGAAGTTAATGAAAAGAATCCGGATAGGATTGGTGTTGAACGTGGGGAAGTGTCTCGAACCGTTTGAAATTGAATCCTCGAAGCAGCCGGTCTGATTTTATTGTATCCTAAGCTAAATCTAAATATCATAAAGAATAACAAGAAGAAGAAAAAAAATAATAAAATAGAAAAAAAAATAAAAATAAATAATGAAAAATGAAAGACAACTAGAAAAAGGGAGAATGAGGTTTAAGTAGAGATGTAGCCTGTGTTTTGGGATTTTGAATTTTGGTCGCGTTTAGGGTGTTCCGGCACGGCCGTGGGTGTAGTGGCACGCCCGTGTCTTTCTTCACACGGTCATTTAATACGGGCATGCTCCTTCCGTGTTCGATAAGTCAGAATGTTCGCACAGTTGGAAGGCACGGCCGTGTTTAGCCCGTGCTTAACAAGTCAGTAACCTTGCACGGGCATCGGCACAGGCGTGGACTATTATCGTCACTCGTGTTGGGAAAAAAATTTCTATGTCGTGCACGGCTACTGGCACGCCCATGGTGCATCCCCTGGCTTCCATATGGCCACTGGCACGCCCATGTGTAGGGCCGTGTGGCCTGGAAATTTGCTCTTTGGTTAGTTTATGGTTAGGTACTAAAAGGAAAAAGAAAAGAAAAAAATAAAAATAAAATAAAAAATGTAAAAATGGGGTTAGTGCTCGGGTTGCCTCCTGAGAAGCGCTCGTTTATAGTCTTAAGCTAGACTTTACCTCTCATTCGTATGGTCATGGTGGTTTGAGGAGGTGAAAATCCTTTCTCATGCGATCACTTCGGTTATGGATATATAGTTTAAGTCGAGTAATGTTTACCTCAAAAGTGTTGAATTTAGGATTGCTTACCTCGACTGTGCCGTATAGGAAGACATTAAGTACCTCAAAAGTGATTTCTTCGTTTGTCTTGAGGTCTGAATTGATGATTCGAGGGTCTTCCTTATTCAACAATACCTGATCCTCCATTTTGATGTGATTTGTTGTTCCTATTAGCTTGTCTGGGGTCTCCTTCAGTTTCACTTCGTGCGGCTCCTGTTCCTCTCTGATTTGTGTTTCCTGCTCTTTTAGTTTGTTAACCCTAAGGCTTTGTTCCTTATGTGTTTCTTCTTTGTTGGCACGAGGTCTAAGATCTAGCTCAGCTAAGTGATTTCGTGATTCTTCCTGTAAAGAAGGTTGAACCAAATGATTATCAATAGAATTAACATTTGTACCTTTATTACTCGATGTCCTAGCTGAGTCAAGAGCTTGAAAAGTGTTTGTTTCGTCGTTTACACGAAGTGTGAGTCCACCGAATTCTTCCTCTGTGTGGTCTTTCTTTATTGCATCGAGATATGGCACATGAGCTTGGTCTCTGTCTTTACCGGGTTTGGTAAATCATGGCTTACCTCAACCTTACCTTCACTTACCACAGGTTCTTGCATTGGGTCAGATTCCACTAACAATTCACTGTTATGAGCTTGTATGGCTTGGGGCCCATGATTCGGCTCAGGTTTGTAGCCTTGTGGTGTTTCTTATGGTGAAAGTCGAACAATTTGATTATCAACTAAATTGACTTTCTCACCTTCATCACTTGATGTCCTGGTCGAGTCAAAAGCTTGTAGACTGATTGATTCATCACCTACACGAAGAATGAGTTCTCCTGTACCAACATCAATTTTAGTCCTGGTGGTTGCTAGAAAGGGTTTTCCTAAAATTAAAGGAATCGAATTGTCCTTATTCATGTCTAAGACAACAAAATCTACTGGGAATATGAATTTATCAATTTTGATTAGAACATTTTCTATTATACCCCTAGGAATTCTGATAGTTTTATCAGTTAACTGAATGCTCATCCCAGTTTGTCTGGGTTTCCCTAGACCTAGTTGTTTAAACATTTTATAAGGCATAACATTGATGCTTGCCCCTAAATCAGCTAAAGCATTATCAATAGATAAACTATCGATTAAACATGGAATTGTAAATCTCCCTGTGTCTTTTTGCTTCTGTGGTAGTCTGTTCTGTAACATTGCTGAGCATGCTAAATTTAATTCCACGTGGTGCTCCTCGTCTAATTTGCATTTGTTTGTCAAGAGCTGTCTTAAAAATTTCCTCGAGTCTGGCGTCTGAAAAAGAGCTTCAAGAAGAGGTAAGTTAATATGTAATTTCTTTAACAGTTTAAGAAACTTACCAAATTGTTCTTCGAATCGTCTCTTTTCATTGCTTCGGGATAAGGTATGCGAGGATGGTACTCTTTGATTACCGGTTTTGGCTTTTCTTGTGTTACCTCTATTTTACCTTCGTCTACCTTGTTTTCTGGTATTGCATTGGGTTCATCTAACCCTTTACTGTCCTGAGTGGTGATGGCTTGATTTTGCTCCTTAGGGTTAATCTCCGTGTTTCTAGGTAGACGCCCTTACGGTCGTTCTGTCATCAGCTTTGCAAGTTGTTCGACTGCGTTAGTGACTTCCTTGACTGACTTAGTAATTTCCACAATTCGGCTCTCGTTGCTTTTGATTGTTCTCTTAGTTTCTTGGATACGTTTCTTTGTGTCTACCGAAAATTTTGTCAGCATCTCTTCAAGGTGCGACTCCTCTTCCTGTTGGTGAGGTGGTTGTTGAAAGTTTGGAAGAAGTTTCGGTCTTTGGCTATTTTGATCATCCCACGAGAAATTGGGATGGTAACTCCAACCTGCGTTATAAGTGTCATTATAAAAATTATTTTGTGGTCTATAATAGTTACTCGTATAGTGAGCTTGCTCGTTTTCCATGCCATATCCGTAGGGTGGGTACTCAGGATTCACCACTCCTCCTAGATCCGAGTCATATTGCATTACTGAGTGTACCTGCGAGGAACTATACAAACCACCAATCTTTTTATTCATCATCTCTAGCTGGTTAGATAACCTGGTGACCACGTTGAGGTTGGAGACACTGGTGGCTTTTGTTGGCGTTGTCCTCATAACTCGCCACTGATAGTTATTTAGTGCCATCTCCTCTAAACTAAAATTACCTGTCATAGCAAAGAAAAATTAGCAAAGTAAAAATAAAACAAATAAAAAAATTGCAATAGTAAAAATGGCTAAAGTAATAAAAATTAAGCTTTCTTAATATTTTAGTTCCCCGGCAACGGCGCCAAAAACTTGATCCCTGAAATCAGAGCTTTAAAAATTTATAAAAGAATGATTAGACCTGGAGACTAACTCTGACAACGATTAAAGGCAAGTGTACCTATCGAACAGTAGTATAGCTTAGGCAAGACCGGATCGTCGAACCCAAAGGAACTAAAAGTATTAATACTAACTTTTGCTTTATTATTTAACCTTAAAATTAGAGTGAAGATTGTTTTTAAACTAAATTTGACAAGAACTGAACTAGGAACACAAAGACAAAAAGGGCGAATTGGAAAATAACTTGAAGAAACTCAATTGATCACAACGACACCCTTATGAAGAATCCACCTAGACTTCACTTGTTATCTAACCTTTAATTGTCTGATCTATTTGCTTAGCTTGATCCGTAAGACTCCCTAACCTATATTAAACCCTCTCCCGAGGCGAATAACGTCTAACCCTAGGTTAATTAGTGGAACTATCGTTCGCTTATAATAACCCCCCAGGATAGCAGTAAATCGATCAATGGCCTCCCATATTAGGTTTCACCCTAATCCGGCAAAATCTCGTAACCCTATCTCTAGGCGTTTGATCAACTCCGCTTAATTATGTTAGATCTTCTCTTAGGCAGGGTCTATTCCTCCTCCACTTAAGCACATTAGATTTGGATTAAGCAACATAATTAAAAACAAACTAAGTAATTCATCATATAACTTAAAAAATCAAATAACAAGATTCGTCTAGGTTTCATCCCCTTCAAGTATCTAAGGGGTTTAGTTCATAATAAATAAAGAAAACATCGCAAGAGAAAAGACAAAACAAAACATAAGAAATTCCTAAAACCCCCTGAAGGAATTGAAGGAGAATTCTGCCGTCTTGAGTATAACTCCGGTTTCTTGGGATGGATCGACTGGCTATCCTAGTGTTATTCCCTAACTCTGACCTTCTCTGCTTGGCTCCTTGGCCTAGCTTTCGATGCCTTCGGCTTCTGCCGAACTCCTCTCTCAAGTTGCCCCCTAAAGTGTTTATATAGACTTTGTGATGCCTTACTTGGCTCCTAAGTATCCTAATTTAAGTAGAATTCCTAATAGGGTGTTTGAATAGGCTTTGGAATGTGTTTCTTTGCCTCCAAGTATCCTTTCCCGAATGAAATTGCTCTTTCCAGCAACAGAGACACGGCCATGACACACGCCCATGTGGATCATGGCCAGGCCGTGCTCAGACTTTTAATGAGGCACGGCCGTGTCAGCTTTGGGCCAGGCCGTGTCGATTTCTCTCTTTGGCCCAATTTGGTCCGTTTTAAGCCCGTTTCTCGTTCTTTTCATCCTTGGGTGCTTTCCTGAGTATAAAACATGAAAAGAAAGGATTAAGAGCACCTTTTTATATGAATCAAGGCTTGAATCATCCAAAAGCATACTAAATGTGGGATTAAAATATGTTACTTTTACGGTTTATCAAATCTCACATTTTGCAACTTTTGCAATTTAGTCCTTTTATACAATTCAACCACAATTTCATAAAATTGCTTCACTAAACTTTCACACTAGCATGCAAACGTGACATAAACCTCAAAAACTCATACATAGAGCTCAGATTTGTGGTCTCGCACCACTATTCCGACTAGGCCCAAAATCGAGATGTTACAACAGTAGTGTCTTTTTTGGCTCTCTGACTGCCACTCAATATACCAGCATTTTTGGGTGCTCTTCCTCTAACTATAGTATTACTCGGCCTCATACTCTGAGCATTATCTTTTTCAGCTAACTTTGGGAAATCTCTAATAAGATGATCTATCGATCCACATTTTAAACAAGCCCGATTATTCAATCTAGAATCACCGAAATGCCATTTTGTACACTGTTTACATTTGGGTCAATTTGGTTTTGTACTCCCGAACTAGCTATCGAGATAGTCAGAGTTTTAAAGCTCGAATGTTGCCTTTCACGATCTATGTTTGAATGTCCCACTGATGAATTAGAACGATTAAACGAGTATCAGAATTTCTTCGATGCAGACTGATAAGATTTACTAGTTGATCTCTTTCTCGAATCTCTTACTTCAAAATCGGATTTTCTCTTTTCTTTACTAAGATCCTCGGCTTTACAAGCCCTCTCAACCAGAACGACAAATTCTTTTAACTCTAGAATTCTGACTAGTAGTTTCATATCTTCATTCAATCCATCTACAAATCATTTGCACATAATCTCCTCAGTTGACACCTACTCTCGAGCATACTTGCTTCATCGTACAAACTCTCTTTCATACTTTGTGACAGTTATACGACCTTATTTTAACTCTAGAAACTCTTTGTGCTTTAGATCAAGGATTTGCTGACTTATATATTTCTTTCGAAACTCCTTCTGAAAGAATTCCCAAGTCACTCGTTCTCTCGATTCCACAGATACCAACGTTTTCCACTAATGGTACGCATTATATCTCAGCAAAGATACAACACATTTGATACACTCATCAAGAGTAAAAGACAATTCATTGAATACTCAGATCGTATTTTTGAGCCAGAACTTGGCTATCTTAGCATTATCATCAATGGTAGCCCAAAAATCTTCATCCCCATGTTTACGAATCGTATCTACTGGTGGCTTATTCAATCGTATCTGTAACAGCCCAACTTAGACCCTAGTCAGAATAGTGGTTTCGAAACCACAAATTTAAGGTTGGAATAATATTTTAATGTTATTTTCGGTGTTGATTATGTGTGATATAACCTGTGTGAAAATTCTGTGTGGTAATTTTATCGACTGTGTGCCGAATTAAGAGAAATGACTTAATCGTGTAAAGTATAAAAGTTGTGTGTTGATTTATAACTACCTAAGTGTTGTTGCCTTTTAATGTGGAGGCCTTATGAGGTAATTATGCCATAAATATGATAGTGGAAGGCAATGGAAAAATGTGACCTTAATGTTTATATGTTTTATTTATTAATTAAAAGGCTTATTTAGTAAATGGCTTAATAATAACATATATGTTATAATAAAAAAAAAAAGAGAAAGATGAAGCCATATTCATCTTTTCTTTCACCGAATATTAAAGAAGGAAGAGGGGTTTTAAGCTTTGGTATTTTCGGCTAGCAATTGGCTTGATTCAAGGTTAGATTTTGTTCCGTTTTTTGATAATTTCTATGTTTTCATAATTGTTGCTTCGTGCTCTAGCTAACCCATGTTGTAATTTTGTGAATTGATGATGTTTTTGTGATGAGCCATTGATGAATGCTTGAGCTATGTGTTAGTTCATAGTGAAATATGTAAACTTGGTGTTGGGTTAACATAGTTTGTATTAGGATTTTTAGTGAAATTGAGCATTTTAGACTTAATTGAAAAAAGTGTAAATTGAGGGACTAGAATGTGAAATAAATGAAATGTGTGGGCTTAAATTAGCATGGGAAGAATTCGGCTAAGCTTGTGTGAGTAGAAATTTGGTGTATTTTGTGATTTTGTGAATTAAGGACTAAAGTGTCGAAATGTGAAAATGTGAGGGCTATTTTGTAAAATGCCCTAAATAAGTGTGTGTGGACTAAATTGAATGAATTGGTGATTGAATGGATTGAATTTGAATGTGTATAGACCAAGAAAGGAGAGGTTTGGATCGAGATCGAGGCAAAGACAAAGTGCTCGATTAATCGATCATTTCTGTATTTCGACGTCCGAGATAAGTTCGGACATAATACATGTATTTAGCTATGTTTAATGTTGTGACATGAATGATATGATAATATTGAAATGTGAATGCTATGTGAGGGCTCGAGTTAAGTGGCACTAAGTCTGCGTATTCGAAAATATGACCGATATGATTAGCAGTGTGTGTGCGAAATAATATAACTTTCGGCTTTGTGGTTGGCACTGTGTGTGCGATACTGATTTAAGATCGGTTTGATATGGATGAAGTATGTGTGCGATGCTAACTAAGCTTCGGCTAACTATTTGGGCACTAAGCGTGGCATTGAATTGAAGAAGGGACGAAAGTTGATCGAAATGAAATAGTGAGTATTGGGTAGCAAATGTAATCGAAATCTAAGTGTTGGCTAAGGTACGTTCGGAACCTATGTGGTTGATGAACCTATAAATGAGTTAAGGAAGGTTGATTGAACATATTAGTTTTGGATGGTATGATATATGTGATTGTGAAATAATCTATGTGATGGTTTGTTTTAGTATAATGTATTATGTTACGAACTTACTAAGCTTTTGAAAGCTTACTGTGTGATTGTTTCTCTGTTTTACAGTGTTAGTAAAGCTAGCTCATATCCGGGAATCATCAGCATATCTATCACGCTATCGACAATCTATGTTGGTACTTTTGAAGATGTGTATATTGAATATGGCATGTATAGGCTAGTTGTTTTGAAATAGCCATGAGATGTGGCTAAATAAATATTGGAATTATGCAAATATGAATTTGGTATGTGAAGTATGTTTTGGTATGTTTTGTTGGCAATAATAATGTCTTATAAATGGTAAGCTTAGTGATGGATTGATGTTATTGTATCCTAGTGATGTTATGGGTGAATCATGCTTGGTAATGCATGTGTTTAGTTGTGAAATTTCGTTATAAGTAGACATGATTAGAAGTGAGATTGAATAAGATGATATGTTGATCATTTGACATGTTTTTGGTTGTCAATGGTACAAGAAATGAATTAGAATATTGATTGTAGCGTTGACCAAAGTGTGGGTGGCATGTTGGCCTTGCAAATGGCCTATTTTGCATATTTGGTTCAGGGACATGGGCGTGTATCACCACCGTGTGGTTCAAGGACCACTTCGAGGTGTGTCTGGACAGGTTACATGGTCGGGGCACACGGGCGTGCCTGATGGCCGTGTGGCCAAGTCAGTAACTAGCATATTATCACACAGCCATGACAAACGAGCGTGTCTGATAGCTGTGTGGACAAGTCAGTATGTATGCTCTATTTTGGCACGACCTGGACACATGGGTGCGTCTGGCAGCCGTGTGAGGCACACGGCCTGACTGCACAGGCGTGTGACCTCAATGGTGTTGAAGAATGCTTGAATTTTTGAAAATTTTCATAAGTGTTCGGTTTAGTCCCGACCCCTTTCTAGCATGTGATTAAAGTCTTGTAGACCTCAATGAGGGACCATATGTACATAATTGAATATATTTGTTGGATGATTGACTTTGTGTCGCGAGATGGTGGTGAAATGTTTTGAATGTTTGGTAATGCCTCTTAACCCTTTTCCTGCGGTGATTTCGGGTTAGGGGCGTTACATTTTATTAGTATCAGAGCTATGGTTTAATCGATTATCGGACTAACGTATCGTGTGTGAGTCTAGCTATACAGTGCCATATATGAAATTACAATAGTGTGATGAATTATGACAGTTATAATTGTGTTTTCATATAGTAATGGATCCCGATCGAGCAGTTGCTGATGATGTTGAGAGTAATGCGCCTGCTCCCGCTCAAGGGACAACTTTGGCGACATCTAGGCCGAATAAAAGTAGTGAGAGAGGAGAGGCTAAGCAAGCCTTCTTCTGAATGATGAGTGAGTGGTTTTCGGAGTTCGTTCGAACGAATTCGGCTGCTCCACAACCTCCACCATCACAAGTATCTATTGTGCCACAAGTGATAGATCCGATTTGACTAAATAAAACTCTTGTGGATAAGATTTGAAAGTATGGGGCCGAAGAGTTTAGGGCCACAACTGATGATGATGCTGAGTGAGCTGAGTTTTGGCTTGAGAATACAATTCGGGTATTTGATAAGCTGTCATTGACTCCTAATGAGTGTATCAAGTGTGCAGTTTCTCTGTTGAGAGATACAACTTATAACTGGTGGAAGACATTGACATCCGTGGTTCCGAGAGAGAGACTTACTTGGGATTTCTTTCAAGTTGAGTTCAGAAAGAAGTATATCAGTCAACGATTCATTGTTCATAAATGTAAAGAGTTTCTAGAGCTGAAACAGGGCCGTTTGTCAATTACTAAGTCTGAGCGAGAATTTGTGAGATTGAGCCAGTATGCACGGGAATGTGTTTCGACAGAAGCTACTATGTGTAAACGCTTCATAGAAGGATTGAATGAGGACCTTAAGTTGTTGGTTGGGATACTTGATATAAACGAATTTGTTGTGTTAGTCGAAAGAGCATGCAAAGCCAAGGAGCTCAGTAAAGAAAAGAAGAAAGTTGATTCTGGAGCTCGTAATGAAAGAAAAAGATCAATGAGTAAGTTTTCTCAACCTCTGACGAAGAGATTTAGAGATGCGGACAACCAAACAAATGCTTCATTTGGACATCCGAATAGAGACCGCGCAAGACTAAGAGTTGGTCCGAGAACTCAAGCTCCAATAGAATCAAGTGTTGATAGTGCCAAAAGTAACAAACCTGGGTGTATACAGTGTGGAAGACGACATGTGGGAGAATGCTGGGGCAAGTACAATAATAGAGTTTGCTATAAATGTGGATCACGAGATCACTTCATTCGAGACTGTCTAAATATGGTTGAGGAAGAAAATGTTCAGAATATGAGATCGAGTAATGTGATGGTTAGGGGTAGACCACCCAGAAAGACCGGGAATGTGAGTGGAAGTCAAATAGGGACTACCGATACAGCTGTGAGATCAGAGGCGAGAGCACCTGCTCGAGCCTATGCTATACGAGCACGAGAGGAAGCGTCATTTCCAGACATCATCACTGGTACTTTTACCCTGTTTGATACTGATATGATTGCATTGATAGACCCAGGATCTACTCATTCGTATGTGTGTGTGAATTTAGTATCAAGTAAGACTCTACCTGTTGAGTCTACTGAATTTATTATTAGAGTATCGAGCCCCTTAGGCAAGTGTATCTTAGTGGATAAAGTATGCAAAAACTGTCCATTAATGTTTCGGGATTTATGTTTTCCGGCTAATTTGATGTCGCTACCATTCAATAAATTTGATATAATTCTGGTATGGATTGGCTCGCTTTGTATAATGCTATTGTGAATTGTAAACGAAAAAATATTGAATTGAGAAGTCAGAATGGTGAGATAGTTTGAATTGAATCCAGTGATATGAAAGGGTTACCAGCTGTTGTATCTGCAATGAAAGATTTGAATTATGTAAGAAAGGGTTGCAAAGTCTATCTGGCATATGTGATTGATACAAAAGTGTTAGAAAAGAAAGTGGAATTTGTGCATGTGGTTTGTGAGTTTCCAGATGTGTTTCCTGAAGAACTACCGGGATTACCTCCGAATCGGAAAGTTGAATTTTGTATTGAATTAGTGCCGGGGACTACTCCTATTTCGATATCTCCATATAGAATGGCACCAACGGAATTGAAAGAGTTAAAGTCTCAGTTACAAGAGTTGACTGACAGAGGATTTGCACGATCGAGTTTCTCGCCCTGGGGTGCTCCTCTGTTATTTGTGAAAAGAAAGATGGTACTATGAGATGCGTATTGATTACCGACAATTGAATAAAGTGACGATAAAGAAGAAATATATATTGCCTCGTATCGATGATTTGTTTGATCAGCTGAGAGGAGCTACAGTGTTTTCTAAGATAGATTTGAGATCGGGCTACTATCAATTGAGAGTTAAAGAATTTGATGTGCTGAAAACTGCTTTCAGAACGAGGTACGGACATTATGAATTCTTAGTGATGCCTTTCGGACTAACAAATGCTCCTGCATTGTTTATGGATCTAATGAATCGGATATTCAGACCGTATTTGGATCGTTTTCTTGTGGTGTTCATTGATGATATTTTGATCTACTCATGTGATGAGACGTAGCATGCCGAGCATTTGATAATTGTGTTACAAACTCTGCGTGAGAAACAGTTCTATGCTAAGTTTAGCAAATGTGAATTTTGGTTGCGTGAGGTTGGTTTCCTAGGGCATATTGTATCAGCTGTGGGAATACAAGTTGATCCGAGTAAGATCTCAGCTATTTTGGAATGGAAGCCTCCGAGGAATGTGTCTGAAGTCCATAGGTTTCTGGGACTAGCGAGATATTATAGACGATTTGTGAAAGGCTTCTCAATGATTGCGACTCCATTGACGAAGTTGCTACAAAAAGATGTTAAATTTGAGTGGTTAGAAAAGTACCATCAAGGTTTTGAGCAATTGAAAGTTTATTGGCAGAGGCACCAGTGTTAGTTCAACCTGAATCGGGCAAAGAATTCATAGTTTACAGTGATGCATCGTTGAATGCTTTGGGCTGTGTTCTGATGCAAGAAGGCAAAGTTATTGCTTATGCTTCGAGGCAGTTAAAGCTGTATGAAAAGAATTATCCGACGCACGACCTTGAATTGACCGCGATTGTGTTTGCATTGAAAATTTGGCGTCACTATCTATTTGGTGAGAAATGTCATATTTATACTGACCACAAGAGCTTGAAGTACTTAATGACTCAGAAAGAATTGAATTTGCGACAGAGAAGGTGGTTAGAATTGCTGAAAGATTATGAACTTGTAATTGATTATCATTTGGGTAAAGCTAATGTTGTAGCTGATGCTTTGAGCCGAAAGTCTATATGTGCTTTGCGAGCAATGAATGCTCAAAAAGAACTGTGTGATGATAGTGCGGTTTTGGCCGAGTTGAAAGTAAAGTCGATGTTTGTACGTCATATTTGTGATGCCTAGAAAAGTGATATTGAAATGATGGCTAAATGAACTCCGTGTGAATTGAATGTTGATTCAGAATTTCGAGTTGATAGTGATGATTGTCTAAGATTTAGAGATCGGATTTGTGTTCCAAGAATTCAGAATTGATTTCGATGATTTTGAAAGAAGCTCACAATAGTCGTTTGACTGTTCACCTGGGGAGTACGAAAATGTATAATGATTTGAAACAGTTTTATTGGTGGCATGGTATGAAGCGGGATATCTCTGACTTTGTGTCGAAATGTTTAATTTGTCAACAAGCTTAACATCAGGTTCCGTCCGGTTTGTTACAGCTGATCATGGTTCCTGAGTGGAAATGGGAGAGAATTACGATGGACTTTGTGTCGGGATTGCCTATCTCCGGGAAAGAAAGATGCGATCTGGGTGATAGTTGACAGATTGACAAAATCGGCTCATTTCGTTCCGATAAGAACTGATTATTCACTTGATAGATTAGCTGAATTGTATATTAATGAAATTGTGAGATTGCACGTGGTGCCACTATCTATTGTATCTAATAGAGATCCAAGATTTACCTCATGATTTTGGAAGAAATTGCAAGAGGCTTTAGGCACAAAATTGCATTTCAGCACTGCATTTCACCTGTAAACGGATGGTCAATCCGAGAGGATCATTTAGATTCTCGAAGATATATTGAGATGTTGTATACTTGAGTTCGAAAGTACGTGGGAAAAGCATTTACCGTTGATTGAGTTTGCGTACAACAACAGTTTTCAATCTAGTATTAAAATGGCACCATATGAGGCTCTTTATGGTCGAAAATGTTGAACTCCATTGTATTGGACTGAGCTGAGTGAGAACAAGATTCACGGGGTTGATCTTATAAAAGAGACTAAGCAAAAAGTGAAAGTGATATGTGACAGTTTGAAAGCGGCCTCAGATCGTCAGAAGTCTTATGCAGACCTGAAACGAAAGGATATCAAATTTGAGATTGGTGACAAAGAGTTTCTAAAAGTGTCTCTGTGGAAGAAAATACTTTGATTTAGTCGAAAAGGCAAGCTGAGTCTGAGGTTCATTTGGTCGTATGAGATCATTGAACGAATAGGGCCGGTTGCTTATAGATTGATGTTGCGACCTGAGTTAGAAAAGATTCATAACGTTTTTCATGTGTCAATGCTTCAACGGTACAGATCAGATCTGTCTCATGTGATTGATCCTACTGAGGTTGAGATTCAGTCAGATTTCTCGTATAGTGAAGAACTGATTCGAAGTTTGGCACGAGAAACCAAAGAGTTGAGATATAAGAAAATCTCTTTAGTGAAAGTGTTGTGGCACAAACATGGAGTGGAAGAGGCTACGTGGGATCCTGAGAACATTATGAGAGAGCAATATCCACACCTATTCATTAATAAGATTTTCATGGACGAAAATCCCTAAGTGAGGGAGAGTTGTAATAGCCCAATTTAGACCCTAGTCAGAATAGTGGTTTCGAAATCATAAATTTAAGGTTGGAATAATATTTTAGTGTTATTTTCGGTGTTGATTATGTGTGATATAACCTGTGTGAAAATTCTGTCTGGTAATTTCATCGACTGTGTGCCGAATTAAAAGAAAGGACTTAATCGTGTAAAGTATAAAAGTTGTGTGCTAATTTATAAGTACCTAAGTGTTGTTGCCTTTTAATGTGGAGGCCTTATGAGGCAATTATGCCATAAATATGATAGTGGATGGCATGGAAAAATGTGACCTTAATGTTTATATGTTTTATTTATTAATTAAAAGGCTAATTTAGTAAATGGCTTAATTATAACATATATGTTATAATAAAACAAAAAGAGAAAGATGAAGCCATATTTATCTTTTCTTTCATCGAATATTAAAGAATAAAGAAGGGGTTTTAAGCTTTGGTATTTTTGGCTAGAAATTGGCTTGATTCAAGGTTAGATTTTGTTTGATTTTTTTGATAATTTCTACGTTTTCGTAATCGTTGCTTCGTGCTCTAGCTAACCCAAGTTGTAACTTGTGAATTGATGATGTTTTTGTGATGAGCCATTGATGAATGCTTGAGATATGTGTTAGCTGATAGTGAAATATGAAAACTTGGTGTTGGGTTAACATAGTTTGTATTGGGATTTTTAGTGAAATTGAGCATTTTAGGCTTAATTGAGAAAAGTGTAAATTGAGGGACTAAAATGTGAAATAAATGAAATGTGTGGGCTTAAATTAGCGTGGGAAGAATTCGGCTAAGCTTGTGTGAGTAGAAATTTGATGTATTTTGTGATTTTGTGAATTAAGGACTAAAGTGTCGAAATGTGAAAATGTGAGGGCTATTTTTTACAATGCCCTAAATAAGTGTGTGTGGACTAAATTGAATGAATTGGTGATTGAATTGATTGAATATGAATGTGTATAGACCAAGAAAGGAGAGGTTCGGATCGAGATCGAGGCAAAGACAAAGTGCTCGATTAATCGATCATTTCGGTATTTCAACGTCCGAGGTAAGTTCGGACATAATACATGTATTTAGCTATGTTTAATGTTGTGACATGAATGATATGATAATATTGAAATGTGAATGCTATGTGAGGGCTCGAGTTATGTGGCACTAAGTCTGTGTATTCGGAATTATGACCGATATGATTACACTGTTGGTGCGAAATAATATAAGTTTCGGCTTTCTGGTTGGCACTGTGTGTGCTATACCGATTTAAGATCGGTTTGATATGGATGCACTATGTGTGCGATGCTAATTAAGCTTTGGCTAACTATTTGGGCACTAAGTGTACGATTGAATCGAAGAAGGGACGGAAGTTGATCGAAATGAAATAGTGAGTATTGAGTAGCAATTGTAATCGACAACTAAGTGTTGGCTAAGGTACATTCGAAACCTATGTGGTTGATGAACCTATAAATGAGTTAAGGAAGGTTGATTGAACATATTAGTTTTGGATGGTATGATATATGTGATTGTGAAATAATCTATATGATGGTTTGTTTTAGTATAATGTATTATGTTACGAACTTACAAAGCTTTTGAAAGCTTATTGTGTGATTGTTTCTCTGTTTTACAGTGTCAGTAAAGCTAGCTCAGATCCGGGAATCGTCAGCATATCTATCACGCTATCGACAATCTATGTTGGTACTTTTGAAGATGTGTATATTGAATATGGCATGTATAGGCTAGTTGTTTTGAAATAGCCATGAGACGTGGCTAAATAAATATTGGAATTATGCAAATATGAATTTGGTATGTGAAGTATGTTTTGGTATGTTTTGTTGGCAATAATAATGTCTTATAAATGGTAAGCTTAGTAATGGATTGATGCTATTGTATCCTAGTGATGTTATGGATGAATCATGCTTGGTAATGCATGTGTTTAGTTGTGAAATTTCGTTATAGGTAGACATGATTAGAAGTGAGATTGAATAAGATGATATGTTGATCATTTGACATGTTTTTGGTTGTCAATGGTACATGAAATGAATTGGAATATTGATTGTAGGGTTGACCCAAGTGTGGGTGGCATGTTGGCCTTGCGAATGTCCTGTTTTGCATATTTGGTTAAGGGTCATGGGCGTGTATCACCACCGTGTGGTTCAAGGACCATTGCGAGGTGTGTCTGGACAGGTTACACAGTCGTGGCACACGGACGTGCCTGATGGCCGTGTGGCCAAGTCAGTAGCTAGCATATTATCACACGGCCATGACACACGGGCGTGTCTGATAGCCGTGTGAACAAGTCAGTATGTATGCTCTATTTTGGCACGGCCTGGACACATGGGTGTGTCTGGTAGCCGTGTGAGGCACATAGCCTGACTGTACGGGCGTGTGACCTCAACAGTGTTGAAGAATGCTTGAATTTCTGAAAATTTTTGTAAGTGTTCGGTTTAGTCCTAACCTTTCTAGCATGTGATTAAGGTCTTGTAGACCTCAATGAGGGACCATATGTACATAATTGAATATGTTTGTTGGATGATTGACTTTATGTCGTGATATGGTGGTGAAATGTTCCGAATGTTTTGTAACGCCTCTTAACCCTTTTCTAGCAGCGGTTTCGGGTTAGGGGTGTTACAGTATCGGATCTGCAACTTGAGGATAAAGAGGGATTTGTTGAGGAACAGATGGGGGTGGAGATTGTTGAGCAGCCGGATTCGTTCGAACGAACTCCGTAAACCACTCATTCATCATCTGGAAAAAGGCTTGTTTAACCTCTCCCTCATGGCTACTAGATACAGGCCTAGAGTCAGATTGCGTTGCCCTTTGAGCATGAGCGGACGCGTTACTCTCTACATCGTCAGCTACAGCTCTTTCTAGACCTATTGCTATACGAAATCACAATTTAAGCTGTCAAGAATCATCACACTATCATAGAGTATATAAGGCATGTATAGCTAGACTCTCACACATGCTATGTTAGTCCTAGAATCGACTAAACTGCAGCACTGATACCAATAAATGTGACACCCCTAACCCGTATCTGTTACCGGAATACGGTTACGAGGCAGTACCTATCAAATCACAACATACAACATACATTTATGTATCCATTCTCAAACACCATTCAATCATAAACACATTGTCCCTTATAAGGGCCTACGAGGCCTTAAACATGCTTTAGAAGTGGTTCGGGACTAAACCGATAACTTATAAAAATTTTGGAAACTTAGAAATTTTTCAAACATACAAGAGTCACACGCCCGTGTGAATAGGCCGTGTGCCTCACACGGCTCTAGACACGCCCGTGTCTCGGGCCGTGTGAAAACAAGGCATACATACTGACTTGGGTCACACAGCTAACCACACGCCCATGTGTCTAGCCCGTGTAGCTATTGAAATGGCCACACACGCCCGTGAGCCAGGCCATGCGCTAGGCCATGCCAATCTTGTAGGATATACTAACTTATGCAACGCAGCCAAGTCACACGTCTGTGTGCTAGGCCGTGTGCCATTTAGGGGTATACTGACTTGTGCCACACTACCGGTCATACGCCGTGTGTGAGGCCGTATGGCGCATACTGACTTCAATTTAATTCCAACACCAAGGGACCCATGGCCATGTATCATGACCGTGTGTCGTACACGGCTGAGACACATGCTCGTGTCTTTACCCGTGTAGACAAGAATATGCCATTTGCAAGGCCAATTTGCCACCCTTTCTCATGCTCATCTAAACAACCAAAATAATACCATTTCAACACATTTATAGGCAACCAAAACATGTCAATTCATATACAAATCATGCCATTTCATCTTCAACCATTTCACTACTCAAATCATAACCATAAACATTCCAAAACAATATGTCATTACCAACAATTTCACTTGTTTTTCCTATGCATTTTTCTCATCATTTTATCAACTAATTCATGTCACAGAATATACCAATTCATCATCCCTACATCATACCAAAACATGCCAAAACACAAGGCCATATATATACATCACATATCACTTACCAAATTCATAAATTAGGCCAACTTAGATGGCCGAATACACACCAACATGTACATCATTTACAAGCCAACTCTCATGGCTAAAATCACAACTCAAAACATATCATCTTAACACTAGCCTATACATGTCATATACCATATATACATAACATCAAAAGTACCAACAAGTTGATCGATAGTGTGATGATGTTCCTGATGATCCCCGAGTCCTAGCTAGCTTCGATTATCTATAAAACAGGAAAAGAACACACAAACACACAAAGTAAGCTTTAAAAGCTTAGTAAGCCATATACAAATAAAATTACCACATGAATCAACATTATTTCCATCAATAGGTAAACTATGAATAAACACATATAAGCTCACAAACCTTTCCCAATGTATACATATTCAATATCATAAGTGCATTCATCAAATACTTCCCTTTTCAATACTTATATGAATCTCATACGTACCTAAGCCACTTAACTCAATCACATATTTTTTCTTGACTTGACTTTGCTCGTTGAACCATTCGAAATCGTTAAGGATACTCAAAAATCACATATAGCTCGTACAATGCCATATCTCGGATATGGTCTTACATGTTATCACATATCGATGCCATTGTCCCAGACACGGTCTTACACGAGATCAAATAATGATGCCGATTTCCTAGACATGGTCTTACACATAATCACATAATGATGCCAATGTCCCAGACATGGTCTTACACATAATCACATCTCGATAATCCTAATGTCATGACATTCGTATCCAATACTATTCCTAAGGTTAGTACGGGACTTTCGAATATTGTAACCCTGTCGATTCTTGCTCGTATTTTATCATTCAACATTCATAGCAGTTCAATGACAATTAAACATATATAATTCAATTTAAAGACATTTATTTGCATATAAACTTACCTTGTATTCGGGATAAAAGGACTAGATCGACTATTCAATAACCTTTTATTTTCCCTGATCTAAGTCTGATTTCTTTTGTTCTTGATCTGTATACATTAAAAATTAATTCATTTATTCATCAAATCATTCAATTCAGTCCACAAACACATATTTGGGTATTTTTACACTTTAGCCCCTAAAGTTCCACATTTTTACAATTTAGTCCCTTTTTCATAAAAACACAATTTACACAAAATTTAACAAAACACATGCTTAGCCGAATTACCATAGTACCCCTAGCAGCCCATATTTCACATTTATTTCACATTTCAACCACATAATTTGTACTTTTCACAATTTAATCCCTAATTAGTATTTTTACCAAAAATCACTTAACAAAATATGATAATCTATCAACAAATATCCATTTTTCATCATGAAACATTTAAAAGCTTAAATAATCATCAATTGAACTTCACAAAATCATGAACAAATTCAAAAATTAAGGCATGAGCTAGCTAGAACACGAAGCAACAATTACAAAAACATAGAAATCATCAAAAATCGAGCTCAAAACGTACCTTAGTCAAGCCAAATATGTGCCGAGCCCTATTTTTCTCCCATGGCTTCTTTATCTTTTAAGTTTTCGATGGAGATGATGATATTTAGGCTTATTTTTAACTTTGTTTTATTTATTTCATGCATATTATCATTTTTACTAATTTAACCTTTACTAAACCATTTAAAATCATTATATTAATGCCCATTTATGTCAAATTCCACTATCAATGGTCTAATAAGATCATAAGGACCTCTCATTTAATAAATCATAGAAATTAAACACATTTAACATATAAAATGCTACTTTTTCATTTTACGCGATTAAGTCATTTTTCTCAAATTAAGCATTCAAATGCTAAAATTATTTCATGAAACTTTCACAAATATATAATCACATGCTATAAACACCAAAAATAATATTAAAATAATTTTTTGGCATTAGATTTGTGGTTCTGAAACCACTATTCTGATTTAGCTAAAATCGGGCTACTACACTACCAATGGCTGAGGTATTGTATTTGTTGCAGCTTCTCCACAACTCGTGTGAGTAGCATCTTGTAGCTTACATTTCGAGCCACAACTGTAATACCCCATACCCAGCCTAGACGTTACGACCGGATCTGACGTGTCACATAAAAGTGTTGATTTAAAAACTGGTCTTGTCGATGAAAGTTTGTGACTAAAGTTTTAAATCCCTTTTTAACTAATCGTTATTGAAAACATTGGTATTGAAAATCAAAACATGTTGACTAACTATTGGTCATATCATTTGTTACAAGTTTATTGATCTGAATTAAAAATGGCAGAAGCTTTTCTAATTATAAACCATTTAAATTTGAAGTGCATGATTTTCTTTAGAAACAGTTATTATTTTGACAAAAACCATTTTTCCTAATCTAGCAGGTAGAAATAAGGAGTGAAAACCAAATAAAAGTTAAACATCAAATGGCCTTATTACAAAAACAAACGCAAGCATAAATTAAAAATACTTAAGTCTCAAGCAGAAAATCAGTGTTCACATGGCTACCTCCGGGTCCTTCGCGGCTCCAAATCGGTTAAGGCTGGGGATTACCTGTACAGTTAAAAAAACGGTGAGTTTGCGAAAACTCAGTGTGTAATCCCCTATCAGTCAAATCACGATCGGTGCAAGTAGAAACAAAATGGGCCTAAGCCCTATACAGTAACAAATCAGTCTGGGCTTTAGCCCTATACAGTAGTAGTGTGGGCCTAAGCCCAAAATAATAATAGTACAGAATAGAGATGCAACCCAACCCAAGCCAGCCAACACACCACCCGTACCAACTAACACACCATGTGGGGACTCAGTCGACCCACCCAGCCAACACACCAATATTGCAACATAGCTGCTAAGAGTAACACAGCAAACCAGCTCATAACAGTAAATGTGGCCAAGCCACAATAATCAGAATACGTGGCGAAGCCACTAGAAAAGTAAAAACGTGGCAAAGCCACTAGTACAGTACTTCCTCCAAATCAGAATCCTTATCCCCATGCAAAATGTCGTGTCATAAATATTACGTATATCCAGTATGTCATAATCATAACCAGTCATATAAATATCATACACACATCACTTAGACTACCACTAGGGGTATAATGGTCATCTCGTCGGTTAGGGGTAAAACGATAATTTCACCCCTCAGGGGTATTTTGGTCATTTAACTACTTTTGGGGTCTCGGCACAGATGACAACCCTTCAGAAGGTCTCAGTAGTCCCGAACGACTCGGATAGCCTATATGGCAAAAACAGTGTAAATGGGTCCAAAGCCCACTATTTGGCCCAAGTGGGCCCACACGCTCATGTGGCTCATGCAGCTCAATTTCAGTCACGGCTATGCGAACTTCGCAGCCCAATCCATTATTTGTCACTTACCGTGGATTCTATCCATGTGGGGCCCATGAGCCCATTGGGCCAACATGGCCCATCGAGGCCCATTACAACCTAAGCCCACGAGAACGTTTGTGGCGGCATGCCCATGTTCATAGGCTTGGTTCACCACACGCACGATCGCACGCTCGTGTGGCATCACGTGCCATATTTCTGACTTTTTGGTATTTTGTCGATGCACGTAACATAAGGGTGTGAGTACACACCATTTTCCAACGTTTTAACAGTAACAATACTGGGTGTACGATTACACACCTTTTAGTGACCACTTGCGAATTTCAAACAACACCAACCTAGATTCATCGAAATCCGATGTTAGTCCTTAATCGTTAGGGTAACACCCTCTTAATAGCACTTAATCCGAAATATTTCCCTTACCTTGTTTAACGACAAACTTTAATCTCTTAAGGCCATCGATCAGGATTGATCACACGCCTATGCCGAATATCTGTATCAAAACAGTTCTTATTAACCAAAACAGTGATCCAATATGTGGCCGTACTCCACAAATGCTAGTTACCAACCCCCGGAATATTCGGCCTAATCTAAGTGTAGGGTATTGATCTTACCCTTAACGAGAGACAGGGTTTGACGGCTTGAATAACTTCTGCACTTCTCCACTCCTCGGGAATACCTAAACCCAACAATCACCACACCAAGATGAAGGGATCACCATTCGGCCATCAAAGAAAATGAAGGAAAGAAATAGTCAGCTTTTAGAGAAAAAGGGAATAGGAGAGAACAGTTTTAAATACAAAATGAAAAATATGAACACTTACTGATTTCAAAACGCTTACAAAACTGAAACAGAGAGGGAAAGGAAACGGAGAATTTGGTCACCACCGAACTAATCAAGAGAAAAGACTCGGTTCACGAGCTAATAGGAAACCGAAACCAAAAAAAGGAGGGATGATATTTGACTTAAGAGAAGAAAGGGAGAAGAGGGAAGAAAGAAATAAGAAAAAAGAGAAAATAAATGAATGGAAAGGGAGGGAGAGGAAGTATATTCGGCTTAGATTAGAAGAGGGAGAGGGAAGCAAATATTCGGCCAACAAAATCTTGAAGAAAAAGATGCAAAACTCAAGCAACAAAATGCTCGAGTGGTAAGTTGCTATTTTGGCACTTAGAGAGAAATGAAAGAAAACTCTTCAGCAAGGAATTCCGGCACACCCAAAAAGTGCCCAAAATTGAACAAGTGCAGAGAAAAGTACTCAGAAATCCCCCTTGCCGAAATTGCATGCTCAAGACTCCTTGTTCGGCTACAACAAACCAACCTTTGAATTTGCTTGATTCTCTCCACAATTTTCTCCTTGACTTGCTCCCATCTTCCCATTTAGAACCATTCAAATTTGATGACCAAGTCTCCAACCACCTCTGAAGAGTTTGAATCAAACTATACCTCTCACGCCACAGAGATATAAAATAAAACTCCATCTTTGCATGCCATGGGATTTGAACCCACTCCCTCTTAAATGCCTTAACATGCCACTTGCCACTACAACACAAGATCTTTTGTGTCATAAAACAAACCCAACTTAATATATGCCCTTCAAGCCAACATCCAGGTTTCCAAAGGAGCAAAAATCAATTTTTTTCCAGAGGCCATACTTGAACCCAAGCTTCCTAAATACCCCCAAACACACCCAAATCACTTAGCCATTGAAACAGATAAGCAATTTTGTCAGAACATGAAAAATTAAAGACCCTATATTTTTGGGGCGTTACAACTCTACCCCCTTAAAGAAATTTCTGCCTCAAAATTTACAAGGTCAGAATAGGTAAGGGTATTGTTGTTGCATCGCCTCCTTAGGCTCCAACGTGGCTTCCTCGGTACGGTGATTATGCCAAAGCACCTTGACCAAAGGAACAGATTTCCTCCTTAATACCATAACATCACGATCCAATATCTGCACCAGTTCTTCCTCGATAGTCAGATTAAGTCTAATCTCAATCTCCTCCACCGGCACTATATGTGAGGGATCAGAGCGGTATCGCCTCAGCATAGAGACGTGGAACACATCATGTATCCGATTAAACTCAGGAGGCAGCTCAAGTTGATAGGCGATCGATCCCATACATTTTACTATTTAGTAAGGTCCGATGAATCTAGGGCTCAGTTTGCCTTTCCGTCTAAAACTCAGAATCTTCTTCCATGGTGAGACTTTCAAAAAGACATAATCCCCCACAGAGTACTCTATCTCTTTACGCTTTAAATCTGCATACGACTTCTACCTATCAGATGCTTCCTTTAATCGATCTCAGATTAACTTTACTTTTTCTTCAGTTTCCAAAACTAACTCTGGCCCCAACACTCGTCGCTCACCAAGTTCTGTCCAACAGGTAGGGGTACGACACCTACGACCATATAGCGCCTCGTATGGTGCCATCTGAATATTGGATTAGTAGCTGTTTTTATATGTGAACTCTGCTAGCGACAAGTAGTCTTCCCAACTACCTTTGAAATCAATTACACATCTTCTTAATATGTCCTCCAATATCTGAATCACCCTCTCCAACTGACCGTCGGTCTGAGGATGAAATGCAGCACTGAAGTCCAACCTTGTACCCAAAGCCTCGTGTAACTTTTTCCAGAATTGAGATGTGAATCTAGGATCTCTATCCGAAATGATAAAAACTGGTACCCCATGCAGTCTCACAATCTCAGCCACGTATAACTTAGCCAACTTCTGCAGCGAATAATCAGTGCAGACCGGTATAAAGTGGGTAGATTTAGTCAATCGGTCAATAATAACCCATACCGAGTCCTTCTTAGTCGGTGTTAAGGGTAGCCCACTTATAAAATCCATGGTTACCCTCTCCCACTTCCAGAGTGGAATCTTTACTCGCTGCAGCAACCCAGAAGGCAGTTGATGCTCATCCTTAACTTGTTGGCATGTCAGACACTTACTCGTGAAATCAGTAACCTCGTGCTTAAGCCCTGGCCACCAGTACAGTTCACGCAGATCTCGATACAACTTGTTTCCACTAGGGTGCATAGCATAAGGACTGCTATGTGCCTCTCGTAAGATAGACTGCCTTAGATAAGAATCTCTCGGTACACAAACTCTCCCACAAAAACATAGTACTCCCTTACTATCCAGCCCAAAATCTGTAGTCTCCCCCTTCCCAACCAATCGGAAATGAGGAACCAACGATTCATCCTACAACTATTTCTCCTTAATTTTATCAATCCAGGTCGGTCTCACTTGGAGTTCAACCAACAAACTACCATCTTCAAACAGGCTGAGACGAGCAAACATTGCTCTCAGATCAGATACAACCTTACAACTCAGTGCATCGGCTACTACGTTAGCTTTACCAGGATGGTACTCAATCGAGCAATCATAATCCTTAAGCAACTCTATCCATCTTCGTTGCCTAAGATTTAACTCCTTCTGAATAAGGAGGTCATTGAGGCTTTTATGATCCGTGTAAATAATAGACTTCTCACTGTATAAGTAATGCCTCCAAATCTTCAGTGCGAATACCACCGTAGCTAACTCCAAGTCGTGAGTGGGGTAATTCGCCTCGTGAGGCTTAAGCTGACGAGATGCGTAAGCAACCACCTTACCCTCTTGCATCAACACACAACCCAATCCAGTGTGCGATGCATCACTGTAGACAATGAATTCCTTCCCAGACTCTAGCTGTATTAACACAGGGGCTTCAGTTAGAACTTTCTTCAGTTTCTCAAAACTCTCTTGCTGCTTATCGGTCCAATTAAACGGTACCCCTTTACGTAGTAACTTAGTCAGGGGTGCAGCAATCAGTGAAAACCCCTCAACAAAACGTATGTAATACCCAGCTAGGCCCAGAAAGCTTCAAATTTTAGATATAGTCTTTGGTGGTTTCCAATTCAATACGACTTCAATTTTTCGAGGATCAACCCTAATCCCCTCAGCGGACACCATGTGACCCAGAAATGTCACTTCTCTCAATCAGAACTCACACTTGCTGAACTTTGCGTATAGCTGCTTTTCCCTCAGAATTCGCAAAACAATTCAAAGATGTGCATCATGATCCTCGTCGATTTTGGAATAAACCTACGAACCGGTCCAAATAGGGCTGGAATACTCGGTTCATCATATCTATGAAAGATGCTGGTGCATTCTTCAACCCAAACGGCATTACTAGGAACTCGTAGTGAGCATAATGAGTCTTAAATGCAATCTTATACACATCTGCCTCCTTAACCTTTAGTCGATGGTACCCTGATCGAAGATCTATCTTAGAGAAAATCGAAGCTCCTCGCAGCTGGTCAAACAGATCATCTATCCTCGGCAAAGGGTACTTGTTCTTAATAGCCAGTTTGTTCAATTAACGATAATCGATACACATGCTCATGGATCCATCCTTCTTCTTCACGAATAACATAGGTGCTCCCTATGGAGACACACTCGGCCGAATGAATCCTCGGTCCAGTGGCTCTTGAATTTGAGCCTTTAACTCTACCAGCTCCTTCGGTGCCATCCTATAAGGGGCAATGGACACCGGAGCTGTTCCCTGTAGGAGCTCAATATCAAATTCGACCTCACGGTCTGGGGGCAACCCAGGAAACTCTTCAGGAAATACATCCGAAAACTCTTTAACAGTTTTAACATCTCCAACAAAAGGACCTTTAAAATCAGAACTGCTGACATAAGCTAAAAATGTCTCGCAACCCTTGTGAACCAGTTTCTTGGCCTTTAATGCTGAGATTACATTAGGCAGATAATCTCTTCACTACCCCAACACAACCACCTCCTTATCCTCAGTAGACTTCAACACCATATGCTTAGCAGCACAATCCAAATTCGCACGGTGTTTCACTAGCCAATCCATGCCTAATATAAGATCGAATTTGCCAAACGGCGGTTCCATTAAATCCACCGGGAAGACAACCCCTTGTACCTCTAGGGGCACGTCTCTGAACAACTTAGTCACCCTAACCGACTGTCCCAGTGGACTTAATACAGTCATCTCATTATCAGTATTTTCAATCTGGAAACCCAGCGTCCCAGACATAGTGCATGCAACATACGAGTGTGTAGACCTAATATCAATTAAGGCAGTGTATGGTACATTATAAATTAAGAACGTACCAATTATGACATTCGCGGCGTCGCCATCCTCTCGGTGACGAGCAACATAGACCAAAGCTGGTTGTCTCGCCTCAGTGTTACCAGTACCTCTGCCCGGTGCTCCACGTCCTCTTCCCAAATCATTTCCTCCTCTGGCTTGACCACGACCTCTCGGTGGCTGCTGGCCACCTCTCCCTGGCTGAACATAGTCCTGGCATGCGACTTGCATCTGAACAGGCCTTTGAGTATAGTTCTTAACCTGATGATCCATGGACCCACATCTGAAACACACCCCAGTTCATTTCCAGCACTCACCCTGATGAGCTCTCCCACAATCTACGCAAGGCTGTGATCTAATCATAGTAATAGGAACTGCTCGTGTAACAACCCTCGCCCGGGTTCGATATCGGAACTGAGTTTAAGGTATTACCTAACTTATCTTGCTTAAACATAACAAATCAGGCTATAAGATTTCATCTGAACCCATCATTTAATCATTCTCGGCCCACGAGGCCCTAAACATACCTCCGAGAGGTTTGGGAACTTAATTGGGAACTTTTACAAGCATGGAAAACATTTCTTTAAAACAAGGGCCACACGCCCATGTTGGTCTAGGGGCATGCCCGTGTGCCCCTAAGACATGCCCGTGTCTTCTGCCCGTGGTCGATCCTATCCAAAACACACGGCCTAGACACGCTCGTGTATTCTACCCGTGGAGCTCTCTGACTATGACATCATCAACCGTTTATTAGCACACGGCCAAAGCACACGCTTGTGTGGCTGGCCCATGGTCACCTCTGATTAATCCACACGGCCGGTCGCACGCCCGTGTGCTACAACTATGTGGCAATTTAAATTCCAATCCAAGGTGCAGACTTCACACGGCCAAGGAACACGCCCATGGACTGACCGTGTGTCACACACGGCCTAGACACACGCCCGTGTGCCTATCCATGTGGACAAGAACAAGGCTATTCGCCAAGCTCTTTGCTTCCCCGTAGTTCAAACCATACAAATCCATTCAACTTATCAATAAACAACTCATAACCCAAAGGCACATGTAAGAACTCATCAAGACATCCATACATAAAGGCATACACTTCATGAAAATCATCTTCATTAAGCAAAAAGAATTTGCTAAGTATTGGCCTAACTTTAAGACCATTTATAAAATGACTTTAGTAACATATATAACCAACACTTTGGCTAACAATTACAACTTAACAAAATACTCGAGTCCTATACATGCCATACTCAAAATAAGTCTAATTTGTTATACCAAAGTGATGTCGGTAGTTGATTTTTGAACTCCGACATCCACGTTCCTCGAGTTATCTTGGCAATACTACAAGGAAAAAGGGCAATGAAAGGGGTAACGTATAGCTTAGTAAGTTTGCATGGAAATAATTAGCAACAATAAGCTCATAATATAATCCATCCATGGCATTAACTAACCATACACAAGTCATAGGCTCCTTGCCATACTTACTTACAATTGCCCTTATTGAGCACATACCGTGCCACACCTCGTAATCATTTCTTCGTGACTCATTCACGAGTACCTGTTTTCACTCAATCACATGACTTTAGTACAATTCTCATTTCTACTTCTATACTCATCTACTTATCCCATTAATCACTAGGGACAGTAAAAGACACAATTTCATCGTCCTTAATTTAGGTACGAAGCCAATGCCACATCCCTGAGGTGGATTTACATGGAGTCACCTCTAAATGCCAATGCCATATCCCGGATATGGTCCTATATGGACTATCACATCAAGTATCAATCCCATATCCCGAATATGGTCTTATATGATCCTCATATTCATTACCAAAGCCATATCCTGGATACAATCTTATATGGGATCTCAATTCAGTGCCGAGGCCATGTCTCGGACATGGTCTTATACGGGACCCTTTTCTATCTCATCTCTTGATGATAGCATTTTCATATTCAATATGGTCCACTAGGACTTCATCATCTCATTCAACATTAACTACTTAATTTAATAGAGTCCCATGCATCAATATGATGCCAAGCATTCTCAACATGCTAACATACAAACTTACATCGTTTTTAAAATGAGCCACCTCGTCTGTCTAGTCCGAGACTTTGTTCTTTCCCCGGTTGAGGCAGATTCTCGGTTCTTCTTGCTCTATAATAGTAATTTAGCTCATTTGAATCACCACATTAATAAAAGCATTTCAACAATCATGCTTTGGAAAATTACTATTTTGCCCTTAGACTTTGGCAAAATTACCATTTTGCCCCTAGGCTCGAAATGAAATTCTAATCACATTTCTGCCTTCATCAAGCTTAGGAGAACATTTAATACTCATATAACTATCATCAAAACTCAACATTTCACATACTTACTATAAATTTTATAACCTTTTCATCAAGGTTCTTTTTGGTGTTTTCACGTTTCACAAAAGTTGTTCATCTAACAACTAAGACTCATTTTCTTCCATGAAAATGCACCAATTAACAATGATAGGTCTCATGGAAAAACTCTAAACTCTTCACCATATTGCACATTGGTCCCCTCATTTGAAAGCTTAAGCTTTAGAGGTCTCAAAAGTAACTATTTTCAAGAAAAGATCACTAGAACACTTACTTATGAAGAGAAGAGTGTGCTGAAATTTTTTATGCTTTCAACCCTTATTTTGCTTGCTATTTTTGGTGGAGAAAGCTGGAGAGAAAGATGATATATTCTCTTTCTTTATCTAATATTAAACTAGTCAAATTGGTCACCAACTTTCACCAACTTTGACCAACATTGTCCATCTTTGTCTCCTATGTTAGCCTATGGCCGGCCAAGCAACTATTGGGGGTCTAACTACCTTTTAAAGACCTCCAATTATCAATCTATGGCTATTTGGTACCTTTAGTTTATAGAATGGAACTTTCGCACTTAATGCGATTTAGTCCTTTTTCGCGATTAATCAAGAAATCGCTAAAATTAAAGTGCCAAAATTCTCATGTACATATACCATCATGCTCTGACTCATAAAATGACATGCAAATAAATTTCTATAATCTCGGATTAGTGATCCCGAGATCACTATTTCGACTAGCCCTTAAATCGGGCTGTTACAGCTCGAACGGACCCATCAAACCTGGCCTTCTTTATAGGCATTCCAGAAGAACCTGAGGGCCCTGAATCCCTTTTAAATCTACCCTTATCTTTCTCACGATTCTGGCACTCAGAGCGTTTCACATCCTCAGTAATTTTTGCTTTCTCAACAACGGCAGTAAAGTCTCGCTCCCTCTACAAAGCGATCAGCACATGTAACTCATCTCGTAGGCCATCTTCGAACCGCACACAACATTCATACTCACTTGCGACTATACCGCGAGCATAACGACTTAACCGTAAGAACTCTGCCTCATATACTGCCACTGTCTTATTCCCCTGGGTCAGACTCAATTTTCCTTTCTTTGGGCATCCACATAACTTGCGCCCACATATTTCCCTTGAAAGGACGTTTTGAAGAAGTCCCACGTCAAGCGGTCGGCCTGTGTACCCTCTCTTACAGTGAGCCACTATTGGTATGCCTCGTCTCACAGTAAGGACACTGCTCCTTTTAATTTCTATTCCACAGTACAGTTGAGGTCATCCATTATCCGCTCGGTAGCCTCTAACCAATACTCTGCTACATTAGGGGCTACACCAGAAACAACCCTGAAGATTTTCGCTCCATTAGACCGGAGTCGCTCAGAAATTGATCGGCCCACTAACCCATTACTCACTCTAGTAACCCTTTCAAAAACCCGTAGCATCCCCAACTGCTCAGTCATGAGACCCTATCTCAATTACAGGTGACGCTAGTGCCTCCCTAGCAGGCATGTGACCCGATGCTGAAGACCCAACTCTAGTACCTCTGCCTCTACCGCGACCTTGTGTACCCCTTCCACGAGTACCTCTTGTGCTCATATCGATATAGCGTATTATTTGTTTTAAAAGTCTTATGAATCAGTTCATAGTTCCAGTAATTGTTAACGGATGTTTTATGACAATCAATATTTAAAGTTTTGGTTTTTGCATATCGAGATATCTCACTACAGTTTTCAGTCTTCTACAGTCTCAGTCTACTATCTATAGTAGTTTCTTCGTACAACATTTTAGTATATAGCAATAAATAGTGTCAGAGAACTTACAGATTTGGCACCGGAGGCTCGGGGTGCCATACTTTCAGTAACAACCTTTCAACTCTCTTTCAAAAACCAAAATTTAGACAAATTTAGGTAGATTTTCAAGAACTCATTCCACAGCTGAGTTTTGCAACCTGACTCTGATACCACTAAATGTAACACCGCATACCCGGCCTAGACGTTACGAACAGATCTGATGTGTCACATCGAAGTGTTGATTTGAAAACGGGTCTTGTCGATGAAAGTTCGTGACTAAAGTTTTAAATCCCTTTTTCACTAATCGTTATTGAAATCGTTGGTATTGAAAATCAAAACATGTTGACTAACTATTGGTCATATCATTTGTTACAAGTTTATTAATCTGAATTAAAAACGGCGAAAGCTTTTCTAACTATAAACCATTTAAATTTCAAGTGTGTGATTTTCTTTGGAAACAGTTATTATTTTGAAAAAAACCATTTTTCCTAATCTAGCAGGTAGAAATAAGAAGTGAAAACCAAATAAAAGTTAAACCTCAAATGGCCTTATTACAAAAACAAACCCAAGCATAAATTAAAAATACTTAAGTCTTAAGCGGAAAATCAGTGTTCACGTGGCCACCTCTAGGTCCCTCGCAGCTCCAAATCGATCAAGGCTAGGGATTACCTATACAGTTAAAAGAAACGGTGAGTTTGCGAAAACTCAGTGTGTAATCACCTATCAGTCAAATCACAATCGGTGCAAGCAGAAACAAACTGGGCCTAAGCCCTATACAGTAACAGATCAGTCTGGGCTTTAGCCCTATACAATAGCAGTGTGGGCTTAAGCCCAAAATAATAACAATACAGAACAAAGATGCAACCCAACCCAATCCAACCAACACACCACCCATACCAACCAACACACCAAGTGGGGACTAAGTCGACCCACCCAGCCAACACACCAATATCGCAGCATATCTGCTAAGAGTAACGCAGTAAAGCTGCTCATAACAGTAAACGTGTCCAAGCGACTACAATTAGAATACATGGCGAAGCCACTAGAACAGTAAAAATGTGGCAGAGCCACTAGTATAGTACTTCCTCCAAATCAGAATCCCCAACCCCAATGCAGAATGTCGTGTCATAAATACTACGTGTATGCAGAATGTTGTGTCATAAATACTACGTGTATGCAGCATGTTATAATCATAACTAGTCATATAAATATCATACACACATCACTTAGACTACCACTAGGGGTATAATGGTCATCTCGTCAGTTAGGGGTAAAACGGTAATTTCACCCCTCAGGGGTATTTCGATTATTTAACTACTTTTGGGGTCTCAGCACAGATACGACCTTTCAGAAGGTCTAAGTCATCCCGAGCGCCTCGGATAACCTATATGGCCAAAACAGTGTAAATGGGCCCAAAGCCCACCACTATTCGGCCCAAGTAGGCCCACACACTCGTGTGGCCCATGCAGCTCAATTTCAGTCACGGCTATGCGAACTTCACAGCCCAATCCATTATTTTTCAGTTACAGTGGATTCTATCCATGTAGGGCCCATGAGCCCATTGGGCCCACATGGCCATCTCGGCCCATTACAACCTAAGCCCACGAAAACTGTAACACCCCTTACCCATGTCCAACGCCAGAACAGGATACGAGGCGTTACTGTACTTAACTTTACTTGAACTTGTATTATCGGGCTTTAAAATTTCATTCCATCTTAAAACTTTTCTTTCTTACTAATAACATACATTTCATGGGCCTATGAGGCCTTAAACATACTTCCGAAAGGTTTCAGGATTCAACCGGAAACTTTTGCGCTCCTTGAAAATTTTTGCCTAAGCAGGGGCCACATGCCCTTGTTGTCCAAGGGACACGCCCGTGTGCCTCTAAGACATGCCCGTGTTCGACACCCGTGGTCGACACTGACTTATTTCACACAGCTGAGCACACGCCCGTGTCTATAACCTGTGTCCTTCACAAAGACCAGACACACCCGTGTCTCCTACCCGTGGAACTCTCTGTTTATGACGTCATCAAACCCTTTATGGCACACGGCCATGGCACACGCCCGTGTGCTGGCCCGTGTGACGAATACTATTTTCGTAATTTAATGCAGGGGACACACGGCCTATCAACACACCTATGGGGCTGACCATGTGTCACACACGGCCTAGACACACGCCCCTGTGTCTACCCGTGTGGACAATTATAAGGTTATTTTCCAAGCTAATTGCCACCCTGAAACATAAACACACTTATACTATCTCAAACAACTCAATCATTCCATCCATTACTGTAACAGTCCGGTTTATACCCTAGTTGGAATAGTGGTTTCGAGACCATGAATCCGAGTCTGAATAATATTTTAATATTATTTTCTGTGCCGTTGATATGTGATTAAGCATGTGCTAAATTTTTGTAAGTTAAATTGTTTGTCTCTATGTTTAATTTGACAAAAGGATGAAATTGCATTGAATGTGAAAGTTGTATGCTATATGTTAAAGTGCTTATGTGTTATGGCTTTATAAGTATGAGGATTTATGTGGTAATTTGGCCATTTCCATGGTTAGTGGATGGTCATAAATGACCTTGTAATTATGTTTTATGTATTTTTATATGAAAGGTTATTATGGTAAAATTTGTTTATAACATATTATTAATAAAATTAAAGCTTAAAATAAGCTTTAATCTATTTGTTCATCCACCAAATAAGCAAAGAAAAGAAAGAAAAAGATTGATCTAGGCATTCGACATTTTCAAGCTCAAATTAAGGTATGATTTTGAGTCGATTTTCGATGATTTTTACGTTTTCGTAATCGTTGCTTCGAGAGCTTCAAAACCCATGTCTAAATTTGGTGAATTGATGATGTTTGTAAGTTATGCCATTGTTGATATGTTAAGTTTTGTGATGTTTTATGGTGTTAAATGAAATATCTAAGCTTGATGAACATGTTTTGTTCTTGAAGTTTTGTTGAATTTAGCTAAATAGGGCTAAATTGAGAAAATATTGTTTTGGAGGACTAATTTGTGAATTTGGTGAAATATTTGGACTTGTATAGTCCCTAGGGATATTCGGCTAAGCATGAGCATGGGTGGATTTTGTGAATTTGGTGTTTTGTGAAAAATGGACTAGATTGATAAAATGTGCAAATGTGAGGGCTAAATTGCAAATAGCCCTAAATGTATGTCTTTCGATTGAATTGAATGAACTAGTGAATAAAAGGGCTAATTCTGAATACGTTTAGATCAAGAACCGAGGAAAATGGATTTAGATCGCGAAAAAGTAAAAGTAAGCGAGTAGCCGTTTCTATTCCGATAAACCGAATCTGTGGTAAGTCACTATGCAAATAAACGTACTTGTTTGATATTATATGTGTTCATATGATTAATGTTGACTATGAAGGTTTATGAGAAGTTATGAAAATGAATTCCGAGATAAGTTCGATATAGTGATTAAGTCCGATAAGTCCCGTACGAACTGAGGAATAAATAGGATTAGCTATGTCATGACATAGGTAACTGTTCTGTTTTATCATGTAAGACCACGTCTGAGACGTTGGCGTTGATTTGAGATTCGTGTAAGACCCTATCTAGGAGAGTGGCATCGATATCTAATTATGTGTAAGACCACGTCTGGGACGTTGGCATCAATATAAGCTTTACGTATAAGACCACGTCTGGGACGTTGGCATCATTATGATCTTTACGTGTAAGACCATGTCTAGGGCATTGGCATCGTTCTGATTTGTGTAAGACCCTGTCCGGGACAGTGGCATCGATATCTGAGTGCATGTAAGACCTCGTTTGGGACGATGGCATTGTACTACTATTCCGAGCTTTTAAAGTATCCTATTGGACTCCTTGTGGTTCAATGGGCAAGTATGAAATACGAATGACAAATTCGAGCTTTGATAGATTAAGTAAATGAATGTTCGATTCAGGTACGTTGATTATACACCAAATGTGTATATAAAGTAAGTGACTAAGTGTTTTACTATGATGGATTGGAAATATGTTACATGAAATCATATATGAAAAACTATGTGTTTGTGATTCTTGAATTGATAAATGTGGCAATTTGGCCAAGAATATGAATCAAAGTATAAATGTGAGAAATTTACCTTGTAGAAGAAATATGCCAATGTGGTTATATGCTTACATGCTTTACATATCAAGTTTGTTTGTGTATTGACTTACTAAGCTTTTGGAAAGCTTACTCTCAGTATGTGTTTTCTTTGTTCTGTAGGTCGTCAAAGCTACTAATAGGCTCGGGACCGTCACGGATTGTCATCACACTACTAAAACTTATTTTGGTACACTTTGAAAATGTATATAGCTCAATATGGCATGTATAGGCTAGTTTTGGTATGAGTTGTTTAATGAACTTAGCCATGTGATTTGGCTAATTATGTTTTGATAATATGCCTTAATGAATGTGAGATGTGAAGTTGTTTTGGCATGATTAGTTGATATATGAAATGGTTATGAGATGGTATGTATATATTGATGAAAGGAGCTTGGTATAATTTAGATTTAGTCATGCAAATTGGTATGTTTGGAATTGGTTTGAATGGTTTGTAGCGTGATTACCTTAGTTGGCAAATATGCATGAATTGGTTGATTATTTTGGTATGTTTTGATGGTTATATGTGCATAAGATAGCTTGGTATAATTTAGATTTAGTCATGCAAATATGCATGAAAGTCAGAGCTACGGTTTAGCTGATTCTCGGACTAACGTAGCATGTCAGAGTCTAGCTATACATGCCATATATCTGAATTGTGATAGTGTGATGAATCCTGACGTATAAGTGTGATTTTTGTATAGTAATGGATCCCGAAAGAGCCGTAGCTGACGATGTAGAAAATAATACGCCTGCTCCCGCGTAAGGGACAGTGCCCTCTGATTCGAGACCGGCTACGAGCGGAGCTAAACAAGCTTTCTTCCAGATGATGAGTGAGTGGTTCACTCAGTTCGTAGTAAATAACCCGGCTGTTTCACAACCCCCGCCCCCGATTAATCCCCCTCAGGCATCCGATATACCTCTGGCTGTAAATCTGAATCTGTTGAATAAGCCTCCTGTTGACAAGATCCGTAAGTATGGGGCCGAGGAATTTCGAGCTACTAAAGATGATGATGCTGAAAAGGCCGAGTTCTGGATTGAAAATACCATTCGGGTATTCGATGAAATGTCTTTAACTCCAGAAGAATGCATAAAGTGTGTTGTATCGTTACTTCGAGATGCAGCCTATTAATGGTGGAAAACCTTAATTTCTGTTGTTCTGAGAGAACAAGTAACATGGGACTTCTTTCAGATCAAGTTCCGGAAGAAATATATCAGTGAGAGGTTCATTGATCAGAAACGAAAGGAATTTCTGGAACTTAAGCAGGGCCAGATGACTGTTTCTGATATGAACGAGAATTCGTGAGACTAAGTCAGTATGCCCGGGAATGTGTATCTTCTGAAGCTATAATGTGTAAGAGATTCGAAGATGGTCTTAATGAAGACATACGTTTGCTAGTCGGGATTTTGGAAATCAAAGAGTTTGTTGTACTTGTCGACAGAGCTTGTAAAGCTAAGGCACTCGGGAAAGATAAGAGAAAAGCTGAGTCTGAAGTCGAGATGTGAAAAAGAGATTTCAGAATAAATCATTTCAGTCTGCTCCGAAAAGATTCAGAGATAATCAAAGTCGTTTCAGAGATAACGTTGGATATTCGAATAGAAATCAATCAAGACCGCAAATGAGTTCAAAAACCCCAGCAACTTCAGTGGCTAGCATTGGAAATGTTCGATCCGAGAGACCTGAATGTAAGCATTATGGAAAAAGGCATCCGGCAAGTTGCAGATTAAACGATAGAGCTTGCTTCAGATGTGGATCGCTTGATCATTTTATTCGAGATTGCCCTGAGACTATTGAGTCAAAAGCTGTTCAGAATTTGATATCTGATCATGCATCTGCGAGAGGTAGACCATTGAAGAATGTAAGAAACGTCAGTGGTAGTCAGAGACGAGAGATAATGTTGTCAGATCTGAAGCTAGGGCGCCTGCCAGAGCATATGCTATCCGAGCTCGTGAGGAAGCTTCATAACCTGATGTTATAATGGGTACTTTTACTCTTTGCGGTACTTCTGTGATTGCTTTGATAGACCCTGGTTCTACGCATTCATATATTTGCATGAATTTAGTATTCAGTAAGACTTTGCCTATAGAGTCTACTGAGTTTGCTATGAAAGTATCGAACCCCTTAGGTAAAAGCGTCCTGGTTGACAAAGTATGCAAGAAATGTCCGTTAATGTTTCGAGATATATGTTTCCCTACTGATCTGATGCTTTTGCCATTTGATGAATTTGATATTATTTTGGGTATGGATTGGCTGTTTATGCATGATGCTGTTGTGAACTGTAAAAGAAAGACTATAGATTTGAGATGTCCGAATGATGAGATTGTACGGATTGAGTCTGATGATTTGAATGGGTTGCCTGCGGTGATATCTGTTTTAAAAGCTCAGAATTTTGTGAAAAAGGGTTACGAGGCATATTTTGCTTATGTGATTGATTCAAGAGTATCTGAGAAGAAGGTTAAATTAGTGCCTATTGTTTGTGAGTTTTCTGACATGTTTCCTGAAGAATTGCCGGGTTTGCCTCTGATTCGTGAAGTTGAGTTCGGTATTGAGTTGGTACCTAGTACCACACCTATTTCGATAGCTCCGTATAGGATGGCACCAACAGAGTTAAAAGAGTTAAAGTCACAGTTGCAAGAATTGACTGAGAGAGGGTTTGCTAGACCTAGTTTCTCGCCTTGGGGTGCTCCGGTTTTGTTTGTGAAAAAGAAAGATGGCACAATGAGAATGTGTATTGATTATCATCAGATGAATAAAGTGACAATAAAGAATAAATACCCGTTGCCCAGAATTGATGATTTATTTGATCAGCTAAAAGGAGCTACGGTGTTTTCCAAGATTGACTTGAGATCGGGATACTATCAGTTGAGAGTGAAAGATTCAGAAATTCCGAAGACTGCTTTCAGAACGAGGTACGAGCATTATGAGTTTCTAGTTATGCCATTTGGACTAACCAATGCTCCTGCTATTTTTATGGATCTGATGAACAGAATCTTCAAACCATACCTAGATCAATTTGTTGTGGTGTTTATAGATGACATCCTGATTTATTCATTGATGAAAATGAGCATGCTGAACATCTGAGAATTGTGTTGCAAACTTTGAGAGAAAAGCAATTATACGCGAAATTCAGCAAATGTGAATTCTAGTTGCATGAGATTAGTTTTCTAGGACATATTGTGTCAGCTTCTGGAATCCGAGTGGATCCGAGTAAGATATCTGCTATTTTGAATTGGAAACCTCCGAAGAATGTGTCAGAAGTCCGTAGTTTTCTGGGTTTGGTTGGTTATTACCGTCGATTTGTAAAAGCGTTTTCAGTGATAGCTACTCCGTTGACTAGATTACTTCAGAAAGATGTCAGATTTGAATGGTCGGATAAATGTCAGAGAAGTTTTGATCAGTTGAAAACTCTGTTAACAGAAGCTCCAGTGTTAGTACAGCCAGAATTGGGTAAAAAGTTTTTTGTATATAGTGATGCTTCGTTTAATGGTTTGGGATGTGTTTTGATGCAGGAAGGCAAAGTGATAGCTTATGCCTCGAGACAATTAAAGCCTCATGAGAAGAACTATCCGACACATGATCTTGAGTTAGCTGCGATTGTGTTTGCACTTAAGATTTGGCGTCATTATCTATATGGTGAGAAATGTCACATATTTTTCAGATCACAAAAGTTTGAAATATTTGATGACTCAAAAAGATTTGAACCTATGTTAGAGAAGATGGCTTGAGCTGTTGAAAGATTATGAGTTTGTGATAGATTATCATCCGGGTAAAGCGAACGTTGTTACTGATGCATTGAGTAGAAAATCGTTGTATGCACTACGAGCTTTGAATACTCAACTAGATTTGTCTGATGATTGTTCTATGATAGTTGAATTAAAAGCGAAACCGTTGTTTTTACAACAAATATGTGATGCTCAGAAGTCTGATAATGAATTGCTAGCAAAACGAGCTCAGTGTGAAATGAACTCTGAATCTGAATTTCAAATTGTTGATAATTGTTTGAGATTTCGAGACCGTATCTGTGTTCCGAGAAATCCAGAGTTGATTCTGTTGATTTTGAATGAAGCACATAATAGTCGTCTATCCGTTCATCCAGGGAGTACTAAGATGTATCATGATTTGAAATGACACTACTGGTGGTCTGGTATGAAAAGGGACATTTCTGACTTTGTTTTGAAATGTTTAATTTGTCAGCAAGTGAAAGCTGAACATCAAGTTCTGTCTGGGTTGTTACAACCGATTTTGATTCCTGAGTGGAAATGGGATAGAGTGACGATGGACTTTGTTTCTGGTTTGCCTCTGACTCCGAGAAAGAAAGATGCGATATGGGTCGTAGTTGACCGATTAACGAAATCTGCCCATTTTATTCCAGTAAGATCTAATTTCTCACTTGAGAGATTAGCTGAACTTTATATTTCTGAGATTGTGAGATTGCACGGGGTGCCGCTATCTATTGTGTCAGATAGAGATCCGAGATTTACATCGCGATTTTGGAAGAAATTGCAAGAAGCTTTGGGCACGAAACTGCACTTTAGTACAGCTTTCCATCCGCAAATAGATGGTCAGTCTGAGCGGATCATTCAGATTCTTGAAGACATGTTGAGATGCTGTGTACTTGAGTTTAATGGTTCATGGGAACAGTATCTGCCGTTGATCGAATTTGCATACAACAATAGTTTTCAGGCGAGTATTAAAATAGCACCATATGAAGCTTTGTACGGACGAAAATGTCGTACACCTCTGTATTGTACTAAACTCGGTGAGAATAAGCTTCACGGGGTTGATTTGATAAAAGATTCAGAGCAGAAAGTGAAGTTGATCCGAGATTGTCTGAAAGCAGCATCTGATCGTCAGAAGTCTTATGCAGACTTGAAACGAAAAGATATAGAATTTGAGATAGGCGACAAAGTATTTCTGAAAGTGTCTCCGTGGAAGAAAGTGCTTCGATTCGGACAAAAAGGCAAATTAAGTTCGAGGTTCATTGGACCGTATGAGATCATTGAACGAGTCAGGCCGGTTGCATATAGATTAAGGTTGCCTTCTGAACTAGAAAGGATCCATAATGTATTTCATGTCTCCATGCCCCGTAGATATCGATCTGATCTGTCACATGTGATTACTCCGTCTGAAATTGAAATCCGATCTGATATGACATATGAAGAGGAACCGATCCGTATCTTAGCTCGTGAAGTGAAAGAGTTGAGAAATAAGAAAATTCCGTTAGTAAAAGTATTGTGGAATCGACATGGGATTGAAGAGGCTACTTGGGAGCCGGAAGATTCAATGAGACAACAGTATCTGAATCTATTTAATGGTAAGATTTTCGAGGACGAAAATCCCTAAGGGGGGAGAATTGTAACAGTCTGGTTTATACCCTAGTTGAAACAGTGGTTTTAGGACCACGAATCTGGGTTCGAATAATATTTTAATATTATTTTCTGTGCCGTTGATATGTGATTAAGCATGTGCTAAATTTCCGTAAGTTAAATTGTTTATCTATGTGTTTAATTTGACAAAAGGATGAAATTGCATTGAATGTGAAAGTTGTATGCTATATGTTAAAGTGATTATGTGTTATGGCTTTATAAATATGAGGATTTATGTGGTAATTTGGCCATTTCCATGGTTAGTGGATGGCTAAGGTCATAAATGACCTTGTAATTATGTTTTATGTATTTTTATATGAAAGGTTATTATGGTAAAATTTGTTTATAACATATTATTAATAAAATTAAAGCTTAAAATAAGCTTTAATCTATTTGTTCATCCACTGAATAAGCAAAGAAAAGAAAGAAAAAGATTGAGCTAGGCATTTGGCATTTTCAAGCTCAAATTAAGGTATGATTTTGAGTCGATTTTCGATGATTTTTATGTTTTCGTAATCGTTGCTTCGAGAGCTTCAAAACCCATGTCTAAATTTGGTGAATTGATGATGTTTGTGAGTTATGCCATTGTTGATATGTTGAGTTTTGTGATGTTTTATGGTGTTAAATGAAATATCTAAGCTTGATGAACATGTTTTGTTCTTGAAGTTTTGTTGAATTTAGCTAAATAGGGCTAAATTGAGAAAATATTGTTTTGGAGGACTAATTTGTGAATTTGGTGAAATATTTGGACTTGTATAGTCCCTAGGGATATTCGGCTAAGCATGAGCATGGGTGGATTTTGTGAATTTGGTGTTTTGTGAAAAATGGACTAGATTGATAAAATGTGCAAATGTGAGGGCTAAATTGCAAATAGCCCTAAATGTATGTCTTTCGATTGAATTGAATGAACTAGTGAATAAAAGGGTTAATTCTGAATACGTTTAGATCAAGAACCGAGGAAAACAGATTTGGATCGTGAAAAAGCAAAAGTAAACGAGTAGCCATTTCTATTCCGATAAACCGAATCCGAGGTAAGTCACTATGCAAATAAACGTACTTGTTTGATATTATATGTGTTCATATGATTAAAGTTGACTATGAAGGTTTATGAGAAGTTATGAAAATGAATTCCGAGATAAGCTCAATATAGTGATTAAGTCCGATAAGTCCCGTACGAACCTAGGAATAAATAGGATTAGCTATGTCATGACATAGGTAACTGTTCTGTTTTATCAAGTAAGACCACGTCTGGGACATTGGCGTTGATTTGAGATTCGTGTAAGACCCTGTCTGGGAGAGTGGCATCGATATCTGATTATGTGTAAGACCACGTCTGGGACGTTGGCATCAATATAAGCTTTACGTATAAGACCACGTCTGGGACGTTGGCATCATTATGATCTTTACGTGTAAGACCATGTCTGGGACATTGGCATCGTTCTGATTTGTATAAGACCCTGTCCGGGACAGTGGCATCGATATCTGAGTGCACATAAGACCTCATCTGGGACGATAGCATTGTACTACTATTCCGAGCTTTTAAAGTATCCTATTGGACTCCTTATGGTTCAACGGGCAAGTATGAAATACGAATGACAAATCCGAGCTTTGATAGATTAAGTAAATGAATGTTCGATTCAGGTACGTTGATTATACACCAAATGTGTATATACGGTAAGTGACTAAGTGTTTTACTATGATGGATTGGATATATGTTACATGAAATCATATATGAAAAACTATGTGTTTGTGATTCTTGAATTGATAAATGTGGCAATTTGGCCAAGAATATGAATCAAAGTATAAATGTGAGAAATTTACCTTGTAGAAGAAATATGCCAATGTGGTTATATGCTTACATGCTTTACATATCAAGTTTGTTTGTGTATTGACTTACTAAGCTTTTGGAAAGCTTACTCTCTGTATGTGTTTTCTTTGTTCTGTAGGTCGTCAAAGCTACTGATAGGCTCGGGACCGTCAGGGATTGTCATCACACTACTAAAACTTATTTTGGTACACTTTGAAAATGTATATAGCTCAATATGGCATGTATAGGCTAGTTTTGGTATGAGTTGTTTAATGAACTTAGCCATGTGATTTGGCTAATTATGTTTTGGTAATATGCCTTAATGAATGTGAGATATGAAGTTGTTTTGGCATGATTAGTTGATATATGAAATGGTTATGAGATGGTATGTATATATTGATGAAAGGAGCTTGGCATAATTTAGATTTAGTCATGCAAATTGGTATGTTTGGAATTGGTTTGAATGGTTTGTAGTGTGATTACCTTAGTTGGCAAATATGCATGAATTGGTTGATTATTTTGGTATGTTTTGATGGTTATATGTGCATGAGATATCTTGTTAATTATGGCTTGTAGGTTTGACCCTTATGGGTGGCATCTTGGCCTTGTAAATGGCCTATAATGTCACACGGTTGTGGCACACGGGCATTCCTAACGACCGTGGGTAAATTGTAGGATGTAGTTTAACATCACACGGCCTCAACACGGGTGTGTCATCTGGCCGTGGTGTGCAAGTCAGTAGCTAACATAAAAGTACACGGCCAAAACCCATGGGCGTGCTTGGTGGCCGTGGTGGGAAAGTCAGTATATGATCTAAAGTACACGGCCATGGCACACGGGCGTGCCTAATGACCGTGTTGGTATAGTCAGTATATAGACACGGATGGATACACGGGGGTGTCTAGAAGCCGTGGAGGGCACACGGTCTCCTCCCACAGGCGTGTCTCCCCTGTAGTTTAGTAAAGTTTTAAATTTTCATGAAATCCCATATGTGTTTCAGTTTAGTCCTTACTCGACTTCTAAGTATGATTAAGGTCTCGAGGACTCATTTAAGGGACATTATGTCTGAGAATGATGTTTGAATGTATGATTTTGCCTGTGAATGTTTCTGATCTGTCTGGTAACGCTCCTAACCTTAATCCGACGACGGACACGGGATAGGGGTGTTACAATTACAATAATTTAAATGCATAAATTTATCATCATGAAAAGGTATATAACTTAACAAATATTGACCAATTTCTGATGGCCATATACAAAAGAATGCATAATCTTACTAACCAAGCCTTTAGCTCACAATATGACATGACCAAAATGATCAAACACCTATACATTCCATAGACTCAAAAGGTTTTGCATTCACTTATACCTAACATGATAGCTTGATAGCGTGATAGCATCTCCGGCGATCTCCAACCCGAGCTAGTATAAAACCTTACATGATATGAAAAAGGAAGGGGACTAAGCTATAAAGCTTATTAAGTATGTATGTAAAAAATAAACAATTTATCACCATGCTTTTAAAAATCCTTATTTTGAGTTCTCAAGATAATGCCATCATTATTGCATAATCTTTCTCAATTCACTTATATTCATCTTGAGCTGTCTACTCGAGTTACAGTCACTAAATTATTTTTATCCGAAGCTATAGAACTGCAAATTAAGATCTGCTAATTTTCCTTGAGACTAGACTCATATATATTTTTACCATAAAATTTCCAGAATTTTTGGTTCATCTAATTAGTAAATTTTATTCTTTAAAGTCTCCCCTATTTCGCTGTCCGACAGTTCTAACCCCTCTTCAATAAAAATAAGTTTTCTCATGGTACAGGACTCGAATAATGTTCCTGTTTGTTTCTATTGAAAATAGACTCATTTATAAATTCAAGCATATAAATTTTACCCGTTGATTATTTTTGTAAAATTTTAATGAATTTCCCAAGTCAGAACAGGGGATTCCAAAATCATTTTGACCCAGTCTCACTAAAATCCAAATATCTCATCATATGAAATTTTTTTGCTTATTCTGTTTCTTTTGTTCAAAAATAGACTCAATAAGATTTAATTTCATATTTTATTAAACTTCTAATTCATTTTCCACCATTTTTTGTGAATTTTCAAAGTGATAAAACTGCTGCTGTCTAAACTATTTTGTTGCGAGCTTTACTCTATCATGTTTTCTTTGTATTAATTCTCATTTACACACTTATAATACTAAAGCATATCCATAGTTAGCCATGCCAATAGCTAGTAATCATCAAATATTTACAACCCATTCATTGGCCCATTCAACTCACACATCAACAGCAATATAAGTCTCAAATGCTTAGGCTTATTTACTCATACTTATTCTTACTCATCACATGTTACAAAATAATTTCATACTTGTATTATAATCATGGTACTTGTATCACTTAACCACGTAGATTAGTACATTTTGCCAATGCAAATATAAACTCAATCCTCATCCTTCTTAACTTGAATAATGCTCTTAATCAACTTTGAGTAACTTAACTTGCTAATATCATTACTTGATTAACTTTCTTGTACGTTTTTCATGCTTTACTCCTTTGCCCGATGAATTAGTCGGAATAACGGAGGATGCTCAATCTCATCAAACATGGGTCTCGATGCCCATGCATTGTTCCAGACATAGTCTTACATGGGATCGCCTCATGATGCCAATGCCATATCCCAGATATGGTCTTACACAAGATCTCTTAACTCGGTGTCGATGCCATGTCCCAGACATGGTCTTACATGAGACCTTCCTTGTGTGTTTCCTTTGGAAACTTACCATTGCCATGTCTTGACATGGTCTTACGTGGTATCCTTGCCTCATGAAACTTTTCAATGCCATGTCTTGACATGGGCTTACATGATATCTTTGCCTTAGGAACTCACCAATGCCATGCCTTGGCTTGGACTTACATGGGATCTTTGTCTTATAATATCTTATCAATGCCATGTCTTGACATGGACTTACATGATTTCCTTGCTTTAATGCCGATACCATGTCTTGACATGGTCTTATACGGGCTTTCCTTGTCTCATGTTGTGAATTAGGCATCCTCGGTATTCCAAACTTCAACAAGGGACTTTCTTTTTACTTATTCTCATTAATTCCTTGTTTAAACATTATTAAACAACCTCATGGGAATAATGTACAATAAATAACATAATAAGTAAGTTGACGAAAATACTTATAAAGCCTTAAATTCATAAAAACTTACCTCGGTACTCAAAATGTGTGTGGATGCTCGATTTAGTCCAACACTTTATCCTTGCCTCGGTTTCGGTCTGGGCTTCATTTTTCTTGATCTATAATAACAATTTTACTTGTTTAATACTCACATTAATTAAATTGACTCATAATTCATACTTTGACAAATTATGATTTTGCACCTAAACTTTCACATAATTACATTGTTGCCCTAAGGCTCGTAAAATTATTTTCATTCAACTTTCTTGTATTGCAAGCCTAGCCGAATCATTTTCTTAACTACAGCAGCCCCTAATTTTCACTATTTCACTCACGTATGACCAATTTCATAATTTTTTCAATTTGGTCCTTTTATGCATTTTTCATTAAAATCACTTAGAAAAAGATGTTTATCATACATCAAACTTCCATATTCTTCCATAAATCATCAAAACACATGCACGTCATACATGGGTAAATTTTTGAACACAAACCCTAGCTCAAAATAATGGTAGAAATAGCTAAACCGAGTTACGAGAATCTCAAAAATGTAAATAACATTAAAAACGGGGCTTGGATGCACTTACTATTGAGCTTGAAAGCTTGAAAACCCTAGCCATGTCTTCCCTCATTCTAAATTTGGCCAAGGAAGAATATGGACAAAGGTTTTTGGCTTTTATTTTGTCTTTTAGTCCATTTAATTACCAAATTACCAAAATGCCCGTAACTTAAAAATATCCTATTTCACTTATCTAATGTCCAATTTTGTCCAACAATTTAACCAATGGTCTAATTTCCATTTAAGGACCTCCAATTTAAAATTTCATAGAAATTGGACACTTCTAACATGTAGAACTCAACTTTTACACTATTTACAATTTAGTCCTTTTGACTAAATTGAGTGCCCAAATGTCAAAATTTTCGAACGAAATTTTCACGAAATATTTTTGTGAAATCGTAGACCATAAAAATATAATAAAAATAAGATTTTTCTCAACAGATTTGTGGCCCCAAAACCACTATTCTGACTAGGCCCAAAACCTGGTTGTTACAAGAACGCTCGTGGCAGCCTCTACAGACTAGCGCCCATGTTCATAGGCTCGGTTCACCACAGACATGATCGCACACTCGTGTGGCATCATGCGCCATATTTTCGGCTTTTTGGCATTTTTCCGATGCACAGTAACACAAGGGTGTGAGTACACACCATTGTCCAACGTTTTAAAAGTAACAATACTGGGTGTATGATTACACACCTTTTAGCGACCACTTGAAAAAATCCAATAGCACCAACCTAGATTCATCAAAATCCGATGTTGGTCCTTAATCGTTAGGGTAACGCCCTCTTAATAGCACTTAATTCGAAATATCTCCCTTACCTTACTTGACGACAGACTTTAATATCTTAAGGCCACCGATCAGGATTGATCAGATGCCTATGCTAAATATCTGTATCAAAGCAGTTCTTATTAACCAAAACGGTGATCCAATATATGGCCTTACTCCCCAAATGCTACTTACCAACCGCCAGCATATTCTGCCTAATCTAAGAGTAGGGTATTGATCTTACCCTTAACGAGAGACAGAGTTTGACAGCTTGAATAACTTCTGCAGTTCTCCACTCCTCGGGAATACCTAAACCCAACGATCACCACACCAAGAGAAAGGGATCACCATTCGGCCATCAAAAAAAGTGAAGGAAAGAAATAATCGGCTTTTAGAGAAAAATGGTATAGGAGAGAACAGTTTTAAATACGAAATGAAAAATATGAACACTTACCGATTTCAAAACGCTTGCAGAACTGAAACAGAGAGGGAAAGGAAAAGGAGAATTTGGTCACCACCGAACTAATCAAGAGAAAAGACTCAGTTCACGAGCTAATAGGAAACCGAAACCAAAAAGAGGAGGGATGATATTCAGCTTAAGAGAAGAAAGGGAGAAGAGGGAAGAAAGAAAGAAGAAAAAAGAGAAAACAAATGAATGGAAAGGGAGGGAGAGGAAGTATATTCGACTTAAATTGGAAGAGGGAGAGAGAAGCAAATATTAGGCCAACAAAAGCTTGAAGAAAAAGGTGCAAAACTCAAGCAACAAAATGCCCGAGTGGTAAGTTGCTATTTCGGCACTTAGAGAGAAATGAAAGAAAACTCTTCAACAAGGAATTCTGGCACACCCAAAAAGTGCCCAAAACTGAACAAGTGCAGAAAAAAGTAATCAGAAATCCCCCTTGCCAAAATTGCATGCTGAAGACTCCTTGTTCGACTACAACACACCCACCTTTGAATTTGCTTGATTCTCTCCACAATTTTCTCGTTGATTTGCTCCCAACCTCTCATTCAAAACCATTCAAATTTGATGACCAAATCTCCAACCACCTCTGTAGAGTTTGAATCAAACTCTACCTCTCACGCCACAAAGATAAAAAATAAAACTCCATCTTTGCATGCCATGGGATTTGAACCCACTCCCTCTTAAATGCCTCAGCATGCCACTTGCCACTACAACACAAGATCTTTTGTGTCATAAAACAAACCCAACTTAATATATGCCCTTCAAGCTAACATCCAAGTTTCCAAAAGAGAAAAAATTAATTTTTTTTCCAGAGGCCATACTTGAACCCAAGCTTCCTAAATACCCCCAAACACACCTAAATCACTTAGCCATTAAAGTAGACAAGTAATTTTGTCAGAACATGAAAAATTAAAGACCCTATATTTTTGGGGCGTTACAACAACTATTGTGAGCAGTCCCATTTCATAGCTCGTGTGAGCATTCAAGAAAAGGAACGTTACAATTATATGTAAAGGCACACTTCGTTTGAGCTTTCTCGAGTATCCGATGTAATTCTAGATGGTTCAACGGGTATGAAAAGGAAATGAAATGGTAAGTGTTCTAATGGAATGTATTATGAACTTATGAAAGAAATGGTGATCCAAATGATGTGGATGCATGTATAAATTATTTGTTATGGTTGAATTAATTTGAACCATGTATAAATGTACTAACTTGTGAGTTGATGATGTTGTTTAGGCTTATGCTAAACATTTTGAATGGAATGGTAAGTAAGTAAATGGAATGGTTCATAATCTTATGAAAGGTTGATAATTATGTAATATGTCTTATAAAATCCTATTATGTTATGAATAAAATTATATGTGATGTTGATGAACCTACTCAATTGTGAGTTGAATGGTGTTCAATAGGGTTATACCAGGTTGATAATTATGTAATATGTCTTATAAAATCCTATTATAGTATTAAGTGATAAGTTACGTTTAAAGTTTAAAGCTTATACGAGCTTACTAAGCATTCATTGTTTATGTAGTTATTTTCCTTTACTTTACAGTTTATCGGAAGCTCGATCGATTAGAAGTTCGTCGAAGATCTATCACACTATCTAGTGGACAATTCGATAGTTTTTGAGTAATTTGGTTAAGCTTTATAATGGCATGTATAGGACGATTTGTAATGGTATTATAGTGCGTGTTTTAATGATGTTTTGGTATGTGTAAGCTTTGGAAAGCTATATTGGTTTGGTACACCTTGATACCTTACCAAATTATGTGATGTTGATTACTTTAAAGTTCTTGTTGATATGATTCACTTGGCATGTTGATGATTGTTTGAAAATGGTTACTGGTGACATGTTTTAGTTCTTACTTGAACTAGGTTATTATGTTTGAAAATGGGACCAATTCGGGACCAAATTGAAAGAAAAATTGAAAAGTATAAGAAAAAGTTAGAAAAATTGGACTGTAGGGGTCACACGGCCATATGCCTTACACGGGTGAGACACACGCCCGTGTCTCAGCCTGTGCAACAATCGAAATAGGGACACACGATCGTGTCCCAACCCATGTCCTCACCCGTGTTACTCTCTGAGTTGGGTCACACGGCCAAGTCACACGCCCGTGTTCCAGGCCATGTAACTCTCCAAATAGCGACACTCGCCCGTGTGCTAGGCTGTGTAACTGTAACAGTCCGGTTTGTACCCTAGTCAGAACAGTGGTTAAGCATGTGTTAAATTTATTCTAATATTATTTTCTGTGCCTCTGATAAGTGATTAAGCATGTGTTAAATTTTCGTAAGATAATTTATCTATTTGTGTGTTTAATTTGATAAAAGGATTGAATTACATTAAATGTGAAAGTTGTATGCTATATGTTAAAGTGCCTATTGTTGTGGCTTATTAAGGTGGAGGCCTTATGTTGTTATTAAACCAATAGTTAGTTGGTGGATGGTTAAAGGACTAATATGCCCATAATGAATATAAGTTTCTTATGTTTAATAAAAGGTTAATTAGGTAATTAGATTAATATTATGTTTATAACAAAACAAGATATGAAATGGACATGAATGCATTCATCTTTCCACCGAAAACACAAAGAAAAGAAAGGGATTTGAAGCTTTCTAATATTCGGCTATTTGCCTTCTTGATTAAGGTATGATTTTACTTCGGTTTTTGATAATTTCTACGTTTCTGTAATCGTTGCTTTGTCTACTTCAAAACCCATGCTTTGATTTTGAGAATTGATGATGTTTTTGAAATGAGACTAAGATGACCTCATATGTTTTATGATGTTTAATAGTGAAATATGAAAGATATGTATTGGATGAACATGTTTTGTTCTTGAATTTTTGGTGAATTTAGCTAAATAGGGCTAAATTGAGAAAATAGCAATTTGAGGGACTAAATTGCAAATTTGATGGAAAATATGAGCTTGTATGAGATGTATGAACATTCAGCTAAGCATGGTTAAAAGATGATTTTGTGAATTTGATGTTTTGAGAAAAATGGACTAAGTTGATAAATTGTGCAAATGTGAGGGTTAATTTGCAAATAACCCTAAATGTGTGTCCTTGGATTGAATTGAATGAGTTAGTGAATAAAAGGGTTAATTCTGAATATGTATAGATCAAGAACCGAGGAAAACGGGCTTAGATCGCGGGAAAGCGAAATTAACCGAGTAGCCATTTCCATTTCCGTTAAATCGAATCCGAGGTAAGTCATCATGCAAATAAACGTATTTGTATTGAACTGTGTATGTTTATATGACTATTGTTAACGATGAATGCTTATGATATGATTTGTACATGAATTTCGAGATAAGATCGACGTAGTGACAATGTCCGAAAAGTCTCGTACGAACCTAGGAATAGATAGGATTAGCTATGTCATGACATAGGTATCTGTTCTGTTTTATCATGTAAGACCACGTTTGGGACGTTGGCATATATTTGAGATTTCGTGTAAGACCTCGTCCAGGATGTTGGCATCGATATGATCTTTACGTGTAAGACCATGTCTGGGACATCGGCATCGTATTAATTCATGTAAGACCCTGTTTGGGACAGTGGCATCGATATCTGAGTACATGTAAGACCTCGTCTGGGACGTTGGCATTGTACAACTATTCCGAGCTATCTGAGTATCCTATTAGGTTCCTAATAGTTCAATGGGCAAGTCTGTGATATGAATGGCTATGTGAATTGTAATTCCGTTTCAGGTACGTTGACTTATACACTAAGTGTGATACAAGGTAAGTATCTATATGATCTTACTATGATGAATATGTATATTGGAACAATAATATGATATGTGAAAGTATGCATGAAAGAACTATGTGTTTATAAGATTTTTGAATTGAAGAATGTGGCAAAATGTGGCCAAGTACATGGATCAAAGCATACATGTGATAAATTTGCTATGAAAGTTAATTATGCCAATGTTCCTATATGCCTATATGCCTTTCATGTTAAGTTTATTTGTATATGACTTACTAAGCTTTTGGAAAGCTTACTCCGTGTGTGTGTTTTCTCTGTTTTATAGATCGTCAAAGCTACTGAAGGCTCGAGGACCGTCGAGGATCGCCATCACACTACTCAACTTGTTTTGGTACATTTTGGAAATGTATATAGTTATATATGGCATGTATAGGCTAGTATTTGGTATAAGTTTGTTATATGAACTGAGCCATGAGATGTGGCTAATTATAAGTTGATATTTTGCCTTTATGGGGAAGTTATATGAATTATGTTTTTGGTATGGTTAGATGACATTTGATATGATTAAGTTTTTGGATAAGTATAGATGAATTATGCTTATGTTTATATGAGCTTTAGTCTTGTAAATTTGGTATGAATGGAATGAGTTTTGAATATAGAGATGAGATGGTTATTTTGGCATGTTCAAGGTTGCTAAATATGCATGAATTGTATTGATATTGGCTTGTAGGTTTGACCCTATATTGGGTGGCATTTTTGGCCTTGCAAATGGCCTATTTTGCTACACAGTTGTGACACACGGGGGTGCCTAGTGACCGTGGGACTAAGTCAATACCTAGCTAAGAGCACACGGCCTTGGTACACGGTCGTGCCTGGTAGCCGTGTGGTTAAGTCAGACTCGACCACGGCCTTAGCACACGGACGTGCTTGGTGGCCATGGAGCCAAGTCAGATTCGACCACGGCCAAAGTACACGAGCGTGCTTGGTGGCCATAGAGTTAAGTCAGATTCGACCACGGGGAAGACACACGGGGGTGTCTATCGGGTGTGGGAGGCACAAGGCTTGCCCACACGGGCGTGTAAGCCCTGAAACTTAGAAAAGTTTCAAATTCCTGAGAATTTTTATATGTGTTCCGGTTTTGTTCCGACTCTGTTTAAAGCATGATTTAGGTCTCGATGACCTACTAAAGGGACACTATGATTGTAAATGATGGTTTAATTTACGAAATTGTATGAAAAAGTTTTCGATCTGTCCGGTAACACCTTTAACCATAGTCCGGTGACGAATACGGGTTAGGGGTGTTACAGTAACAACCTGACTTGCATGCATTAAAACCTAGAGGAGACACACGGCCATGTCGTCAGGTCGTGTGTCACACACGGCTGAGTCACATGTTCTTGTCTCAGGCCATGTGGACATGAAATTGTTTAAAATCAAGCCATTTCCAACACCAACTCATGCAACCACCTAAAAGCATTTTGTGCACATAATCAAGGTATCATAACATGACCAAAACCAACATGAAATTACCAATTCAATAGTCCGAAATCATTCAATCAATATGTTATACTAGGCACCTCAAATGCAAACATACAAGCTTACCTAAACTTATATATATATACTTGATTACATTTAATTCATACACATCTAGTTCAATACCATCTCATAGCATACCATATATTGACCATTAGTACTTCAACATAGATAAACTTACCATTTGAGCCATACCATTCATGCTTCATAAGTACCAAAATGACACAATTCAACCAACATCAATTGGTACCCAAAACAACTTATACATGCCAAAATTTTCAAACTAGATACCAATACAAATTCACCTATACATGCCATTATAACCTTAGCCAAAACATCAAAAACTACCAAAATTTATGCTAGATTGTGTGATAGATCTTTGATGAGCGTCCAGACCGATTAAGCTTCCGATTATCTATAAAACATAGGAAAGGAAACTACGTAAGCACATAATGCTTAGTAAGTTCGTAAAACATGAAACATAACCTACCATTTCAATACATAACATGTAACACCCCAAACCCGGCCTAGAAGTTAGGCCCGAATCCGACGTGTCACATCAAAGGCATAATTCAAATGATTTTGCTAATTAAAAATTTAAGGCCCAAAAGCCCAAAATCCTTGAGTCTTGTTAAGTAAATAAAAAAAACCCATTTTATAATTTTAAGTACTTCGGAAACCAAGTTTAAACGTAAGAAATTTACTCAGGTTTAATAAAACAACAAAACCCAAAATCTAAAGTCAAATCGGAGTACAAGGCCTTATTACATCCAACGAAAATAAGCAATTAAAACTATGTCCTTTGAAACAAATAAATAAAAATTTAAACATCATCTTATAGTGTGGCCATCTCCGAGTCCTCTCCCACGTCGAGCCATTTACTGAGGATCACCTGAAACATTAAATAAAGGGTGTGAGTTTCGAAACTCAGTGTGTACAACCCTTGGAATTCAATTCAATATATAATTATCACATTGGCCTGAGCCCTACCAAAATCGGTGGTCTTAGGCCTTGGCCCATAATGACCTCATATCATATCATATCATATGCAAAACAAGGTAATGCAAAACCCTCCCCAAAAATCCATCCGCTACACACCATTTCCCTTCCAACCCTACACACCAGTGGGGATTTCTTAATCAACCCACCCATCCTCTACACACCAAAGGTAGCACTCACAGCGGCACTACTCAACGTTGCAACAAAGCTACTAATCACATAATGGGCTTAAAGCCACCGGTGGATCCATGGTAGTCAAGCGACTATGCGATCCTCAAATCTTCCTCCGTACCATAATTCCCACCCATATGTATCCTAATCAGAATATCATATCAATGCAACGTGCACATGAGTAACATCCACAAAACTCGTACTCATCACATAGGGGTATTTTCGTCATTTCACAACCCAAAGGTATTTCAGTAAATCTACTCTGCAGGGGTACTTAGGTAATTTTGCAAAATAGAGGTACCTTGGGAATTTTGTAAATCAGGGATGTTTTGGTAATTCTGTAAACCAAGGGTATTCTAGTAATTTCACAATTCAGGTCTATTTTAGTGATTTTACAAATCTAAGGATGTTTTGGTAATTTTTATAAATCAGGGGTATTTTAGTAATTTTACAAATCTAAGGGTATTTGGTCCCTCTCAGGTTTTAGTTATGAACTTTGGCCCATTAACAAGTCCTTGCGGTTAAAGTGAACAGACACTATGCACCAGGTAGGATTCTAGAGAAGAGGAAGTGGGCCACTAGGACCGCTTAAGTACCAAGCTCTCCCTAGATCCAATCCTAGACATGCATATGTCCGTTGCCACACTCTAACCCAGTGACTTGTCCACGAACATGTTTAATTATTAGATTAAGTGTTACGCGGTTTAAGAGTTGTTCAGAGCTAGGCCTAAAGTCCATTAAACCCTAGCATACTTGTCTACGTCCCCATCAAGCCCATTTTACGTTCATATAACCCATTAAGCCCAAATCACATCCTTATCGCCCATTAGGCCCAGATCTCATTCATATGGTCTATTAGGCCCAAAACAATTCTAGATCATGTAACATGCATGACTAACTCAATTCATACAACCAAATCAATCAATTTCATCACATTTAGCCTCAGGGCCCACTAGGCCCATTTAGCCACTTTCGGCTTTTAGGCATTGCTTACATCATGTGTGTGTAGTGTTTGTACACACCTAGTTACAACGCATGCTGTAAACCCTTTAATCACGAACCTACAATAGTCACCACTTAACGATTAATCTTGGCTTAATACACACTTTATCAAAAACCGAAACCTCACCGTAACCTTATCGTGTGCCACACATTCTAGTAGCCCTTCTTTAGCTACTATTTGCGAATATCCCTAGATCTGCACCCAAACATATATCATCAAAATTGAGTGACACATTTTTCACATAAGTCACCCCTATAAGCCATACCTACATTCGGCCATCCATTAATCCATAACTGAGACGATTACACTTACCACTTTGCTAACGATCCTTACCACGCTTGCGATCTCTGAACCCTACCCTTGTTAATATAAGGTTAACAATGACAGGACAGTTAGGTAGCCTTTCGGCTTTTATCAAGACTTACAAAAGAGGTTAACCGAATACTTACCAAATCTACTTTCGGTCCTGCGGCCTAATTTCGGCTTTTGAGATTAGTATGGTGACAGAGACAATTCGGCACCAATAGGGAGAAGAAGAAGAGAAGTGATCGGCTAGAACTAAAGGTGAACAAGAGAAGGAATTTAAGAAGAGAATGTATGGGAAATTCAACTAGAGAGAAAAACAAAATTTCGGCAAAGGAATGATGGGTTTTTTTTTGGCAAATGGAAGAATTCGGCTAAGGGGGAGAAAAAGAAATGTAATGGAACCCGAGGAACCTCTCCAAGGAATTCGGCACCTCCTTTTATAGCCAATAGTCGAATCCTACCTTCACAGTCCAATTCGACACCAACTCTTCCTACCTCTGATCTCCTAATTTTTCTCCATGATATCTCCCTTATCTCATCTGAAATTCCCTCCTTTATCAGCTCAGAAGACCAATTCAAACACTTCAACAAAAGAGTCCAAATTCCACACAACTCTGGCCGTCCACTAAGCAAAATAAACACTCCAAAAACACCTTACCACTACTCGAACCTTAGACCTCTTCACGCCACCTTGTAGCTCCCCCAGTGACGCCACCTTGCCACTGGACCACAAGCCCATTTGTGTCCTATTTTCTCCTTAATCTGCTTAAGAGGCCTAATGCCTGAGACTAGGGTCCACTAAAGCAAGAAAAAAAATTTCCCTATGGTCATCCCTATCTCTAAGACTTCAAATAATCCCGATAATACCTTAAAATTATCATTTTAAGTGCTACTCATACATACCAACCTCAGTGCACAAAAATTTAAAGTTTCAAAATTTTTGGGGCGTGACAACCCAATAGGCCCAAATCTACTAGGCCCAAATTCGGGGCATTACAATTCTACCCTACTTGAAGAAATGTCATCCTCGAAATTTCCAACTAACTATCTATCGTACTACCCAAGTCTCACCACTATGCTTTCGCTACGCACTCTAATTCTAAAGCCAAAATAAACACTCAGTATACTACGGTAGGGTACGCACCATTATTCGCATCGGAGCGTCTTCGTCCCCTTGGCAACGTGCTGCATAAACCAAAGCTGACGTCCTCGCCTCCGCATAACCTGCACCTCTACCTGGTGCTCCACAATCGCATTCATTACCATTATCGCCCCAAGCTTGTCCATGGCCCCTTGGTGGTTGTTAACCACCCCTCTGTGGCTGAAAATTACCTCTGCCATCGGCTCGCTCCTGATTTGGCCTTCTCGGGCACTCTCTAATCCTATGTTCCATAGATCCATAGCTCAAACAAGCTCCTATTCTCCTCCAATATTCACTTGTATGCCCTTTTCCACACACAACACAAGGTGGTATCCCGGTATTAGCAACAGCAACAGAGGCCTTAGCTCTAACCGGCCCATTCACTCTGGCCCTCATTGTAGGCCTCTGTTCAGTCCCCATAGCTTTCACGTCCTATTTGTTCTTGCCCTTCTCCTTTTCTCGATGGAGGCACTCTGTGTGCTTTACTTCCTACGCAATCTTTGCTTTCTCCACCAAGACCGCAAAGTTCCGCTCCCTCTGGGGAGCTATAAGCACCCTAAGGTTGTCTCTTAACACATCCTCGAACCGTACACATCTCTCACGCTCTGTTGCAACTATTCCCTTGGCATATCGACTAAGGAGCAAAAACTCAGCCTCATACTTTGCTACCGAATTACCTCCCTGAGTCAAACTCAAAAACTCCTTCCTTCGGGCATCCACATAGGCCGCTCCAATGTATTTCCCCTTAAATGCCGATTTGAAGAACTCCCACGTGATCTGCTCCGGTTGGTTGCCCTCTTTTACGGTCAACCACCATTAATAGGCTTCCTCCCTAAGTAAGGATATCACCCCTTTTAACTTTTGTTCAGCCGTGCAATCCAGATCGTCCATTATCCTTTCAGTAGTTTCCAACAAATACTCCGCCACACTCGGGGCCACCCCCGCTACTCCTTTGAAAATCTCTGCCCCATTAGCTCGGAGTCGCACCACGACCGACCCATGACTCCCCATACCATAATTGGGTCCAAAGACCCTTTTTAAGATCCTTAACATGGCCTACGATACGGCATCTTCCGTAGCGGCAGCCCGTTCATATGCTCCCCTTTCAGCTACTGGTGAGGCAGGAGCCTCCCCTACTCCAATGTTGGGCATATGGCTTGACTCGGACGACCCTACCCTAACACTTCCACGGCCTCTGTCGCGGCCTCTTGCACCTCTTCTAGCGCTCATTGTTGCATTTTTTGAATTAAAATTATGTAATTAGTACATAGTTCCACTTGTTTAGGGCACATGTCTTATGCGAGTAACCATTTTTTTAAAGTTATTACGCGGTCAAGAATCCACTACAGGCTTAAGTTTCCTACAGGCTTTAATCTCTAAAAGCCTATTTTAAGTAGCCTATTATCTATATAGTTCCGTAATTTAAACAAATGTAGTACAAAAAACTTACTTCGCTTGACATCGAGGGCTCGGTGAACCACACTTTAAGAATTCTGCAAAAACTTTTTAAAACCCAAAATTTAAGGCCCATTTCACAGCCCGAGCTTTGCAATCGGGCTCTGATACTACTAAATGTAACACCCCAAACCCGGCCTAGAAGTTAGGCCCGAATCCAGTGTGTCACATCAAAGGCTTAATTCAAACGATTTTGCTAATTAAAAATTTAAGGCCCAAAAGCCCAAAATCCTTGAGTCTTGTTAAGTAAATAAAAAAACCCATTTTATAATTTTAAGTACTTCGGAAACCAAGTTTAAACGTAAGAAATTTACTCAGGTTTAATAATTAAGTAAACAGTTGAAACAACAAAACCCTAAATCTAAAGTCAAATCGAAGTACAAGGCCTTGTTACATCTAACGAAAATAAGCAATTAAAACTATGTCCTTTGAAACAAATAAATAAAAATTTAAACATCAGCTTGTAGTGTGGCCATCTCTGAGTCCTCTCCCACGTCGAGCCATTTACTGAAGATCACTTGAAACATTAAATAAAGGGTATGAGTTTCGAAATGTAGTGTGTACAACCCTTGGCATTCAATTCAATATATATTATCACATTGGCCTGAGCCCTATGAAAATTGGTGGTCTTGGGCCTTGGCCTACAATGACCTCATATCATATCATATCATATCATATCATATGCAAAACAAGGTAATGCAAAACCCTCCCCAAAAATCCATCCGCTACACACCATTTCCCTTCCAACCCTACACACCTGTGGGGATTTCTAAATCGACCCACCCATCCTTTACACACCAAAGGTAGCACTCACAGCGGCACTACTCAACGTTGCAACAAAGCTGCTAATCACATAATGGGCTTAAAGCCACCGGTGGATCCATGGTCGTCAAGCGACTATTCGATCCTTAAATCTTCCTCCGTACCATAATTCCCACCCATATGCATCCTAATCAGAATATCATATGAATGTAACGTGCACATGAGTAACATCCACAAAACTCATACTCATCACATAGGGGTATTTTCGTCATTTCACAACCCAAAGGTATTTCCGTAAATCTACTCTACAGGGGTACTTAGGTAATTTTGCAAAACAGAGGTACCTTGGGAATTTTGTAAATCAGGGATGTTTTGGTAATTTTGCAAACCAAGGGTATTCTGGTAATTTCACAATTCAAGGCTATTTTAGTGATTTTACAAATCTAAGGATGTTTTGGTAATTTTCAAACTAAGGGTATTTTGGTAAGTTTTACAAATCAAGGCTATTTTACTAATTTTACAAATCTAGGGGTATTTGGTCCCTCTCAGGTTTTAGTTATGAACTTTGGCCCATTAACAAGTCCTTGCGGCTAAAGTGAACAGACACTATGCACCAGGTAGGATTCTAGAGAAGAGGAGGTGGGCCACTAGGACCGCTTAAGTACCAAGCTCTCCCTAGATCCAATCCTAGACGTGCATATGTCCGTTGCCACGCTCTAACTCAGCTACTTGTCCACAGACATGTTTAATTATTAGATTAAGTCTTATGCAGTTTAAGAGTTGTTCAGAACTAGGCCTGAAGTCCATTAAACCCTAGCATACTTGTCTACGTCCCCATAAAACCCATCAAGCCCATTTCACGTTCATATAACCCATTAAGCCCAAATCACATCCTTATGGCCTATTAGGCCCAGATATCATTCATATGGCCTATTAGGCCCAAAACAATTCCAGATCATGTAGCATGCATGACTAACTAAATTCATATAACCAAATCAATCAATTTCATCAAACTTAGCCTCAAGACCCACTGGGCCCGTTTAGCCACTTTCGGCTTTTCGGCATTGCCGATATCATGTGTGTGTAGTGTTTGTACACACTTGGTTACAACGCGTGCTGTAAACCCCTTCATCACGAACCTACAATAGTCACCACTTAACTATTAATCTTGGCTTAATACACACTTTATCAAAAACTGAAACCTCACCGTAACCTTACTGTGTGCCACACGTTCTAGTAACCCTTTCTTAGCAACTATTCGCAAATATCCCTAGATCTGCACCCAAACATATATCATCAAAATCGAGTGACGCATTTTTCACTAAGTCACCCCTATAAGCCATACCTACATTCGACCATCCATTAATCCATAACTGAGACGGTTACACTTACCACTTTGCTAACGATCCTTACCACGCTTGTGATCTCTGAACCCTACCCTTGTTAATACAAGGTTAACAACGACAGGACAGTTAGATAGCCTTTCGGCTTTTAGAAAAACGTAAAAAAGAGGTTAACTGAATACTTACCAAATCCACTTTCGGTTCTGCGACCTAATTTCGGCTTTTGAGATTAGTATGGTGACAGAGACTATTCGGCACCAATAGGGAGAAGAAGAGGAGAAGTGATCGGCTAGAACTAAAGGTGAACAAGAGAAGGAATTTAAGAAGAGAATGTATGGGGAATTCAGCTAGAGAGAAAACCAAAATTTCGACACAGGAATGATGCATTTTTTCGGCAAATGGAAGAATTCGACTAAGGGGGAGAAAAAGAAATGTAATGGAACCCGAGGAACCTCTCCAAGGAATTCGGCACCTCCTTTTATAGCCAATAGCCAAATCGTACCTTCCCTCACAGTCCAATTCAACACCAACTCTTCCTACCTCTCATCTTCTAATTTTTCTCAATGATATCTCCCTTATCTCATTCGAAATTCCCTCCTTTATCAGCTCACAAGACCAATTCAAACACTTCAACAAAAGAGTCCAAATTCCACACAACTCTGGCCATCCTCTAAGCAAAATAAACACTCCAAAAACACCTTACCACTACTCGAACCTTGGACCTCCTCAGGCCACCTTTTAGCTCCCCTAGTGACGCCACCTTGCCACTAAAGCACAAGCCCATTTGTGTCCTATTTTCTCCTTAATCTGCTTAAGAGGCCTAATGCCTGAGACTAGGGTCCACTAAAGGAAGAAAAAAAATTTTTCCCTATGGTCATCCCTATCTCTAAGACTTCAAATAATCCCGATAATACCTTAAAATTAATATTCTAAGTGCTACTCATACATACCAACCTCAGTGCACAAAAATTTAAAGTTTCAAAATTTTTGGGGCGTGACAACCCAATAGGCCCAAATCTACTAGGCCCAAATTCAGTGGCGTTACATAACATTAAGATTAAGCATAATATAAGCCAACCATAAGCTTGGCACAAGCCTAAGCAGCATCAACAACACATGTTAGTGCATTCAAACATAATTCACTTGAATTTAACATAGGGTAAGCCATTATACATGTACTTCATTTGAGTTCATCATTTTCATCAACATAAGCATACTTCCATTGAAGCTTACCATTTCAATCCTTTTCATAATTACATGATATAGTTCATTTGAACATTTACCATTCTTTTCCTTTTCATTCCTGTTGAACCATTTAGAATATCTTCGGATACTCGGGAAAGCTTACACGAAGTGTGCTCAAACATATAATCGTAACCTTTCCTTTACATCGCTGCTCACACGAGCTGTGCAGTATCAGCAACAAATGTGGGACCTCAACCATCGATAGGACATTCAAGACCAACACTCGGAACATGAAAACCCAAATGACATGTCATTTGTATCCTACGAATTCTTAAGGTTCAACCGGGACTCGATAATTGTCAGGGCATTGTTGGATATTCATCATTCAATTACATGACAACTAACGTATTAACACATAATTGAAAATAGCATTAAAATGATATTTAATCGTACGAACTTACCTCGACGAAAAGGGCGTAAAAATGAGATCGACTAATCCGAGGCTTTAGCTTTTCCTCGATCTAGATCCGTACGAGGTCTATCTTGATCTAAATAAAAAATTCAATCCATTTAATACTTCTATAATTCAATTCAGCCCATATTTGATAGTTTCACAAAATTACTATTTTCCCCTAATAATTTAACTTTTCACAATTTAGTCCTTAAGCTCATAAATTGAAATCTAAGCATTTTCATCCTTTTCTCAAGCTAGCTGATTTCTCTAGGGACCTATATCAATTCATGCAAATCATCATTTCACAAATTTACCATGGAATTTTACTACTATTATAAATAAGTCCCTAAATTACATTTTTTTTATCAAAAATCACTTTACAAAACTTATTTATTTATCAACAAGGACTCATAATCTTTCATTAAACCTCAAGAATCATGTAATAGCATTCATGTTAAAACCCTAAATCTTTAATAATTTTACAAATTGATCCCCGGGCTAGCTAGATTAAGCTAAAACGACTTCAAAAACATAAAAATCATTAAAAACAGGATCAAAATCACTTACAAGAAAGAGATTTAAACTTGATTGAACCCTAGATATGTCTTCAATGGTGAATTTAGTTGAGGGGTGTGAAATGAAGAAGATGAATGCATTTTGTTTAAGTTATTTTAACTTTAATTACCTATTTACCATTTTGTCCTTTAAAAACATTCATAATTTCAACAAAACCAACTCCATAAATATCCACTATCACCTTAATTGGTCTATTTACCATCCAAGTCCCTTAGATTAAATTTCATAGCTATTTGACACCTTTAACTAATAGAACTCTACTTTTACACTTTTTACGATTTAGTCCTTTTCACTTAATTAAGCATGCAAACGTCAAAATTTCTTAACAAAATCTTAATACGACTTACTAACACCCCATAGAATTTAAAATAATAATAAAATAATAATTTAATCATTAAATTTACCAATAATCGGCTTTAACTATTATGGTATTTAAAGAATGGGTTAGTCGGGATCTCTTCTGAATTGATTACTTTAGTGGAACATGATAAGGTGGGATCATCGATGACTTTAATAGATAGTGGGGTAGTGTTCGAACTTTAAATATATTTGGATGTAGCTGTTATGGTCGAGTATCTTATAACGATCTCTTTTGGGTATTCTATGTGCTCGTTTATCTTTAGAGGCATATGCGATTGTTTATCTTCAGATGCAGTTCTTACCATATGGGAATGATTGCTAATTATAATGTTAAGCAGATGTATTGTTATTTTGGTTTATTAATGATCGACATTGCTCTATTTTTGGGATTCTATTCAACTATGTTTTGATAGAGGACTCGATGGCAAAACTCATGTATTATTATTTTTCTACTTCTACTAGTGGTTATTCTACTTTACGCATATAGAATTGGTGTTGTTTATGACACAGCTGGTTCTAGTGCGCCTGAGCAATATTCTCCTTCTGGATTTTTCTTTGGGGTATCATCAATTTCTTTAGTAATCAATATGTTCTTATTATATCGCATGGTCTTCAATAGAAATAGCTTGATGTGGACGAGTAAGTTCGGAAGATTCATAAATTGCATATTCTGATAGTATAGAAAGGGGTTATATTCTCAAAATTTAGTAGATCTATATATCTTGGACTTCTTTATCTCGACTTTCTTATTCTTCTTATGGTCAATTTTATCATATGTAGTTCATCTTTAAAAGGCATACATTGGTTTGAGATTATTACATCTGTTACGATAATAATTCTTGGCCGATCATGGGAGCATGTTGATATAGATCTTAGCTTTTTAAATGTATTATTATTGCACTTGTTGTTGCTGGAATTATATTGAGTTTTCTCATTTCCTTCGGGGTGCATTATTGGTACTTGAGGCATTGTTTTAGCGATACGGTTGTAGCGTCTACCTTATTAGAGCACTTTAGTTCATCTGAGGAGAGATTTCCATACAAAGAAGCAAAATAATACTTCTAATTCATCTTATGGTTGTGTCTCCAATATGGTTCAATGCTTCGATGTTAATTATTGAAATAGTTTCACTATGTATCCAACTTCTAGCTTTTAAGAAGGGATAAATAGTGGTAACAGTATAAACGGTGGAAAATCAAGCTTAGCATTACACATTAGTTCTCAACACTTCGATGATCTTGAATTATGTCAACAAGTTAAGATGAGATATTATATTTTGTATAGACTTACTTTTGATTTGTTTTATGACGGAATTAGGATGGATTTTATATCTGGATTTCTTGTCGACAAGAAGAAAGAATTGATTTAAAGCATTAATTTCAAGTTGATAAAATTGACTCATTTGTTTTTGTCAGAACAGATCATTCACTTGAAGAACTAATTGAGTTATATGTAATTGAATTTATCTATAGATTTGGGAATAAATTTCATGAAATCATGGGCAAGAAGACAGAAAGCCAAAATGAGGGATTCGAATTCTAGTAGACATGATACAGGGATATATTAACCAGATTGGATATGGTTACTGGGAATTTCTCGAAAGTTGTACTACTGATGGTAAAGCTATGACAGGAAAGCATCAAAGTTGTTCAGTTAAGTGAGGTATCTACTTTAGCCTCAACTAGAGAAGAATTTATTGTTATAGTAACGTTTCATTTAGATGATCTTGAATTAAGATGGATTGAATATCATTAAATTGGGTAGAACCATTAATTCTTTAGAGAATTTTGAGGTACAGAGAAAAACATTCTAATTTGTGCACTGAATAATTATAGGATTTTATGGTACATCTTATGCAAAGTAGTTCATAGTCTATTTGATTTACATCAGTCAGCGAAGAAAATGTATAATTGCTTGAGATAAAGATATAGGTACTTGGGATTAGAACGTGAAATTTTAGAGTTAATTTTGGAATATATGTTATGTCTATAACTCAAAAGAGAGCATCAAATATTGTTTTAATATTACGTTCTTGTAACACCCCTAACCCGTAATCGTCGCCGGAATAGGTTAAGAGGCAATGCCAAACTAGAAACTCAGTTTAGAACAATCAATCAAATATCATCTCATTTCAATAAATATCATTCATTCACATTCAATATATATTTAAATCGAGCATACAAAGCTTTATTCATTCATTCGAGACTAAATCGGTAACATATAAAAATTTTGGAAACTTAGAAAAATTTCAACATTTCAAGTATCACACGCTCGTGTGAACAGGCCGTGTGCTTCACACGGCTCATAGACACACCCGTGTCTTATACTGTGTAAAAATAGGGCATACATACTGACCTATATCACATGGCCGAGGACACGTCCTATAACACCCCTAACCCGTAACTGTTGCTAAATTAGGGTTACGAGGTGTTACCGGAAAAACAGAAACTTTTACAGATATATCACAATATAATACAACCAATCAGATCAAATGTCCCTTTCGTAGGTCAACGAGACCTCAAACGTGCTTTAGAAAAGGGTCGGGACTAAACCGAACACATACGAAAATTCTCGAAAATTTTAAACTTTTCAAAGTGACAGAGGTCACATGCCCGTTTGGGCAGGCCGTGTGCCTCCCATGTCCTTCAAACACGCCAATGTGTCTAAGCCGTGTCAAAACAAGGCATACATACTAATTTATCCACACATCCACCAGACACACCCGTGTGCCATGGCCATGTGAAATTAAGCTAGCTACTGACTTGGTCACACGGATACTAGGCACGCCAGCGTGCCACGACCGTGTAACCTACCCAGGCACACTTCGAAATGGCCCTTGAGCCACACGGCAGAGACACACGTCCGTGTCCCTTGGCCATGTATGCAAAATAGGCCATTTGCAAGGCCAAAATGCCACCCACACTTGGGTCATACCTACTAGTGATTTCAAGCAATCATCAACATCAATCTTGAAATTTAGAATCAGAGTTCGAATCACACTGAGCTCGTTTTGCTATCATTTCATTATCAACTTTTTAAGCTTCACAAATTTGTTGTATAAACAATGGTTTCGCTTTCAATTCAGCCATCTCTGAACTATCATCAGACAGATCTAATTGAGCATTCATTGCATTAATGCAAACAGTGATTTCCGACTCAATGCATTGGCAACGACATTTGCTTTACCCGGGTAATAATCTATCACAAGCTCGTAATCTTTTAACAACTCTAACCATCTTCTCTTTTGCAGATTCAAATCTTTCTGAGTCATTAGATACTTCAAACTTTTATGATTTGAAAACACATGAAATTTCTCACTAAACAGATAATGTCGTGAAATCTTTAAGGCATACACAATAGCAGCTAACTCAAGATCATGTGCTGGATAATTCTTTTCATGAGGCTTTAGTTGTCTCGAGGCATAAGTTATAACTTTGCCTTCCTGCATCAGAACACATCCCAGACCATTCAACGAAGCATCACTATATATCACGAATTCTTTACCCGATTCTGGTTGTACCAAAACTGGAGCTTCAGTCAATAGAGTTTTCAACTGATCAAATCTTTTCTGACATTTATCGGACCATACATATCTCACATCTTTTTGAAGCAATCTAGTCAACGGAGTTGCAACCATCGAAAAGCCTTTTACGAATCTTCGATAATAACCAGCAAGTCCTAGAAAACTGCAGACTTCAGACACATTCTTCGGAGGTTTCCATTCCAGAATAGCAAAAATCTTACTAGGATTGACTCGTATACCAGATGCCGATACAATATGTACCAGAAAACTGACTTCATGTAACCAGAATACACATTTACTGAATTTCACATATAATTGCTTATCTCGCAAGTTTGCAACACAACTCTTAGATGTTCGGCATGCTCGTTTTCATCACGTGAAAAAATCAAAATATCGTCAATGAAAACGACAACAAGTCGATCTAAGTACGGTCTGAAAGTTCTGTTCATTAGATCCATAAAAACAGCAGGAGCATTCGTTAGTCCGAAAGGCATAACTAAAAACTCATAATGCCCATACCTTGTTCTGAAAGCAGTTTTCAGAATGTCTGAATCTTTTACTCGCAACAGGTAATAGATCTATATTTGAAAACACAATGGCTCCTTTTAGCTGATCAAACAAATCAACTATTCTGGGCAACGGATATTTGTTCTTTTTTGTTACTTTGTTCAACTGACGATCATCTATACACATCCTCATCTTGCCGTCTTTCTTTTTCACAAACAGAATGGGAGCACCCCAAGGTGAGAAACTCAGTCTCGCAAACCCTCTGTCAGTTAACTCTTGCAACTGTGATTTTAATTCTTTTAGCTCTGTTGGTGCCATTCTATATGGAGCTATCGAAATAGGAGTTTTACTGGGAAACAGATCAATACCAAATTCAACTCTACGTATCGGAGGCAATCCCGGTAGTTCTTCAGGGAATACATCAGAAAACTCACAAATAATAGGCACTGATTCAACTTTCTTTTCAGATACTTTCGAATCAATCTTATAAGCAAAATATGCCTCATATCCCTTTTCACGTATTTTTGAGCTTTCAATACAGATATCACAGCAGGTAATCCATTCAAATAATTAAACTCAACCCTGACTATTTCATCATTCGGGCATCTCAAATCAATAGTCTTTCTTTTACAGTTCACAACAACATCATGCAATGTCAACCAGTCCATACCCAGAATTATATCAAATTCATCAAAAGGTAGCAGCATCTAATCAGCAGGAAAATAGATATCTCGAAGCATTAACAGACTGTTCTTGCATACTTTGTCAACCAGGACAGATTTACCTAAGGGGTTCGATACTTTTATAATAAATTCAGTAGACTCTACAGGCAAAGTCTTATTGGATACTAAGTTCATGCATATATACAAATGAGTAGAACCAGGGTCTATCAATGCAATCATAGAAGTATCATAAAGAGTAAATGTACCAGTTATAACATCAGGAGATGAAGCTTCTTCACGATCTCAAATAGCATACGCTCTGATAGGCGCTCTAGCTTCAGATCTTACAACAGTATCCCTCATTGACCTCTGACTACCACTGACCTTTACATCTCGCTAGGACATGATCAGATCTCGGATTCTAAACAATCTCTTGCTCAACAGACTCTGGGCAGTCTCGGATAAAATAATCTAATGATCCACATCTGAAGTAAGCTCGATCATTTAACAGCTTCCCGGATGCCTTTTTCCACAGTGCTTACATTCAAGTCTCTCAGATCAGACATTTCCAACACCAGCCATCGAAGTTGCTGGAGATTTGGAGCTCATCTGTGATCTAACTCGATCTTTACTCGAGCATCCCATATTAATTCTTGAACGGCTTTGTTCATCCCTGAATTTCTTTGAAGTGGACTGAAATGATTTACTCGGAAATCTTTTTCTCACATCTCTAGCTTCAGACTCAGCTTTTCTTTTATCTTTCCCGAGTGCTTCAGCTTTGCACACTTGATCAACAAGTACAACAAACTCTTTTATTTCCAGAATTCTGACTAATAAACAGATGTCTTCATTTAGGCCGTCTTCAAATCTTTTGCACATTATTGCTTCGGATGATACACATTTTCGAGCATACTGACTTAGTCTCAAAAACTCTCGTTCGTATTCTGTAATAGACATGCGACCCTGTTTCAACTCCATAAATTCTTTTCGTTTCTGATCGATGAATCTCTGACTAATGTATTTCTTCCGAAACTCAGACTGGAAGAATTCCCAAGTAACCCGTTCCTTTGGAACCACATAGATCAAAGTCTTCCACCACTGATAGGACGCGTCTCGTAACAAAGATACAACACATATTCTTCAGAATTTAATGACATTTCATCAAATACCCGAATTGTTTTCTAACCAGAACTCGACTTTTTCAGCATCATCTTCATTAGTAGCCCTGAACTCTTCAGCCCCATATTTATGGATTTTGTTGATCGGAGGCTTATTCAACAAATTCAGATTTGTAGTCGGAGGTATAACAGAAGTCTGAGGGGGATTAGATGGGGGCGGAGGTTGTGAAACAGCCGGATTATTTCGCACAAACTGAGTGAACCAGTCACTCATCATTTGGAAGAAAGCTTGTTTAGCTTCTCCCTCTTGACTTCTCGTAGCCGGTCTAAAATCAGATGGTGCTGTCCCTTGAGCGGGAGCAAGCACGTTGCTTTCTGCACTGTTAGCTACGGTTCTTTCGAGATCCATTACTATACGAAAATCACATTTTACACGTCAGGATTCATCACACTATCACAGTTTAGATATATGGCATGTATAGCTAGACTCTCACATGCTACGTTAGTCCCAGAATCGGCTGAACCGTAGCTCTGGTACCAGTCAAATGTAACACCCTTAACCCATAACCGTTGTCGGATTAGGGTTACGAGGCGTTACCAGACAAACGAAAACTTTTATAGATATATCACAATATAATACAATCAATCAGATCAAATGTCCCTTTCATAGGTCAACGAGACCTCAAACATGCTTTAGAAAAGGGCCAGGACTAAACTGAACATATACGAAAATTCTCAAAAATTTTAAACTTTTCAATGTTACAGAGGTCACATGCCCGTGTGGGCAGGCCGTGTGCCTCCCACGTCCTTCAGACATGCCCATGTGTCTAAGCCATGTCAAAACAGGGCATACATACTGACTTATCCACACGACCACTAGACAAGCTCGTGTGCCATGGCAGTGTGAAATTAAACTAGCTACTGACTTGGTCACACGGACACTAGGCACGCCCGTGTGCCACGGCCGTGTAACCTACCCAGGCACACTTCGAAATGGCCTTTGAGCCACACGACAGAGACACACGCCCGTGTCCCTTAGACATGTATGCAAATTAGGCCATTTGCAAGGCCAAAATGCCACCCACACTTGGGTCATACCTACTAGCACATACAAACCTATTCTCACACACAATTTGGCAACCAAATACATGTATAACCAAGCATGATTCAATCACAATTTGCTATCATATAACTATTTCATTGATCACACCTATGTGCTCATACAGCATCAATTTGCTTACCACAATATTGACCATTTCATAGACATGAGAACATACCAAAACCAACATCATATACCACATTCACAAATGCATATTATCAACATTTAACTAGCCACATCACATGGCTAATCTCATATCTCAAACTTATACCAAAATGACTAGCCTATACATGTCATATTTAGCTATATACACATTTTCAAAGTACCAAAGTGAGTTTGAGTAGTGTGATGGTGATCCTCGACGGTCCCCGAGCCTTCAGTAGCTTTGACGATCTATAAAACAGAGCAAAAACACACAAAGTAAGCTTTCAAAAGCTTAGTAAGCCATATACAAATAAATTTAGCATAGAATGTGTTGAACGCCGGTACCCCATGGCGCAGCAGAATAAAATTAGATCCGGCGATCCAAATCATGGATCCATGTGTGAGGAACGAATCGGGGTGAAATAAAGGTTTCGAAATTACCAAAACTTCAATCTGAGTAGACAGCGACGCCTTGGCAACAAGAGTTTTGATCTACTGTCGAATCAAGCCTCAACCTTTTCCGATGTCGGCCTCTACGTAATCCACCCGGTTTGACTATGAACGGAAGAAATCTCCAAAACTGTTTTGGAGGTTTATTTGCTTGACGGCTGCTAGACCTAACAAGCAATCACTTAGGGTTTTCATATCAAGCTTTGTCTCCTTTTAATACCTTTTATAATGGGTGTCTTTTTCATTGGGCCTTTTATAATTGGTATCCTTTTAATTGGGCCTTTTATAATTGGTATCTCTTGAATGTATTATAAGATTAAATAAATATAATAAAGTTTTTAACCGAAAATTATAATTACATTAATTATATCCGAAATTTATAATTACATTAATTATAATAAAGATTTCAATAAACTATATTTATTTAAATTTATATATGAATCAAATTCATATATTGATAAAATTATGTTATCATTATGTGTACAACATCCTTGTACATATAATATGTTCAATATTTGATTGCCCAATTAAATTAATTCTTTAATTAATTTAATTCATGTGACAACCAAGCACAATACCAACTATATTTTATTCCGTTCATTTCAACCATAGGGTGTGACCCTGTAGGTTCTTGCAGCGTTAGTAGTAATACTAGAACGATTCTATTGTCACAAACAATGAGTGGCATCTAGCAATGCATCATTGCTACCTAAGTTACAAGAAATCATGATTCGACATAATCTTTTGTGATTAACCTTTCATGCATTAATCCTTAAGTCCTTTATCTCTGGAATGGATACAAGTCATGGGATAGTCACACTTGTATAGTCCATCCCATGTTTCTTGATATCTTGAGTAGACTATGATATACAAATTAGTATGACATCTCATATCAACTTATTTGAGCATGGCCATGCATTTCTAGTCTCACTCAATCAAGTGGCCTAAGATATTACTCCTATTATGTAGGAGGAACTTATCCTTTATTGATCAACCATATCCCTCTACATAGATTGTGGTATATCCAACATCAGCCTTTATAGAACAACCTGTTACGGTGTACGTTTGACTGTATCAAAATATACAACTCACGATGTTGGGATAATAATGATCTCAAGTCTGAGGATCATATACATATTAATCACTATGAGTAATGTTGTGACAATTACATAATAATCCAAGAAACATACTCATAGCGGGTCAATCCAATATGTTGTTCTCTAACACACATATTCATGCATTGATTTTGACACTCCATATCAATGACAACTCTTTATCATCAATCAACTACATGTTAGTCTTAATGCATTATTATTGTCCTAGTCAACAATAATACTCGACTAAGGATCTTTTAAGAATAATCATATTATTCTCAGGACATTATTATAAAACAGTTTATCTATACACACAGAAAGAAAAACTGAAATAATAATGACAACGCTTTATATTAATAAACATGGTAAATTAAGTATGTTATTACAACCATCTCATGATTGATCTTTGGGCATACTCTTACAATCTCCCACTAGCACTAAGACCAATCACTCATATATCTAATACCAAGTGACTTAGTGTGACGATCATGCTTCTGCTGTGTCAGAGGCTTGGTCAGGGGATCAGCAATGTTATCATCTGAAGGTACTCTGCATATCTCTACATCCCCTCGATCGATAATCTCTCGAATAAGATGGTAGCGTCTAAGTATATGTTTGGATCGCTAGTGAGATCTGGGTTCTTTAGCTTGTGCAATAGCTCCATTGTTTTCACATCGGAGTTCTATAGCATCTGATATGCTAGGCACAACCCCTAGTCCAGTAATGAACTTTTTGATCCAAACCGCTTCCTTTGCTGCCTCACTGGCTGCATTATACTCAGCCTCTGTTGTAGAATCGGCTACTGTACTTTGCTTTGAACTCTTCCAGCTCACAGCACCACCATTAAGGCAAAACACAAAACCTGATTGCGATCGAGAATCGTCCTTGTCGGTTTGGAAGCTGGCATCAGTGTAACCTTTTACACTTAACTCTTCCTCACCTCCATATAATAGGAACGTATCCTTAGTTCTTCTTAAGTACTTAAGGATACTCTTGACTGTGGTCCAGTGACCTTCACCGGGATCTACTTGATACCTGCTTGTCATACTTAAGGCATACGAGACATCTGGACGGGTACATAACATAGCATACATGATAGATCCAATAGCAGAAGCATATGGAATTTTACTCATACGTTCTCTCTCTTGTGGAGTTGAAGGACACATTTCCTTCGAGAGTGAAATACCATGTCTCATAGGTAGGAATCCTCTTTTAGATTCTTCCATACTGAACCTTTTCAGTACTTTATCTATGTATGTACTTTGGCTTAGACCTAGTAGTCGTCTTGATCTATCTCTATAGATCTTGACTCCTAAGATATAAGTGGCTTCGCCCAAGTCCTTCATGGAAAAACAACTTCTTAACCAAGTCTTAATAGACTGCAAGGTAGGTATGTCATTTCCCATGATAAGTATGTCATCCACATATAGTACTAAGAATGTGATAGTGCTCCCACTAACTTTCTTGTAAACACATGGTTTATCTTCATTTTTGATAAAACCAAACTCTTTGATTGCATCGTTAAAACGAATATTCCAACTTCGAGAAGCTTTCTTTAATCCATAAATGGATCTTTGTAGCTTACATATCTTTCTAGCATCCTTTGGATTTACAAAACCTTCAGGTTGTGTCATATACACATCCTCTTCAAGTTTCCCGTTAAGGAAAGCTGTTTTGACGTCTATCTGCCAGATTTCATAATCATGAAATGCAGCTATGGCGAGCAAGATCCTGATGGATTTAAACATAGCTACAGGAGAAAAGGTTTCATCATAGTCAACACCATGAATTTGGCGAAAACCTTTAGCGACTAATCGCCCTTTGTATGTTTGTACATTACCATCCATGTCTGTTTTCTTTTTGAAAACCCATTTGCACCCTATAGGTTTAACCCCTTCGGGTGGGTCAATCAAAGTCCATACTTGGTTTTCATGCATGGAATCCATCTCAGATCTCATGGCCTCATGCCATTTCTCAGAGTCTGGGCTCGTCACCGCTTCTTGATAAGTCCTAGGCTCATCTTGATCTATAAGAAGAACGTCACCATGCGTTGTAATGAGAAATCCATATCTCTCAGGTGCACGGCATTCTCTTAAAGATCTGCGCGGTGGTTGTGTTTCTACAGCAGTTGTTTGTTCCTCAATTTCTTGTGGAATTTGTTGTTGTTCAATCTCTGGTACAGTGGTATCTTGTGATTCTCGAATTTCTTCAAGTTCAATCTTTCTCCCACTTCCTTTTCTAGAAGTAAATTCTCTCTCTAAGAAGACACCAGTCCGAGCAACAAACGTTTTGTTCTCAGTGGGATTAATGAAATAATATCCTTTGGTTTCTTTTGGATACCCCATAAAAATACACCTTTCAGATCTGGGTTCAAGCTTAGTAGACGTTTGACGTTTAACATAAGCTTCACAGCCCCAGATTTTCATAAAAGACATACTAGGACGTTTCCCAGTCCACATCTCATAGATGGAACACGATTTAGTGTGAAAGCAGCTGTCTCAAGTGCATGTCCCCAAAAGGAAGTCGGTAGATCAGCATGACTCATCATGGATCGAACCATGTCTAACAAAGTTTGATTTCTTCTTTCAGATACTCCATTCCATTGAGGAGTACCAGGAGGAGTAAGTTGTGAGACAATCCCACATTCTTTCAAAAGATCATCAAACTCTAGGCTCAAGTACTCTCCACCTCGATCAGATCGAAGTGACTTGATAGTTTTGCCTAGTTGATTTTGTACTTCATTTTTGAATTCCTTGAACTTTTCAAGGGACTCAGACTTATGGCGCATGAGATAAACATACCCATATCTACTGAAATCATCAGTGAAAGTAATGAAGTAGTGAAATCCACCTCTGGCCTGTGTATTTATTGGTCCACATACATCAGAATGTATTAGGTCCAATAAATCACTAGCTCTTTCACTTTTACCAGTAAAAGGAGATTTAGTCATTTTTCCCAATAAGCAAGATTCACATACTTCAAATTGTTCAAAAACAAATGAATTCAAGAGACCATCTTTATGGAGTTTGGATATGCGTTTCTCACTTATGTGGCCCAAACGACAATGCCAAAGATAAGTTTGATTTGAGTCATTTATTTTAGATCTTTTAGTATTTATGTTGTAAATGGGATTTGTCTGATCTAAAATATAGAGGCCATTAATCAATTGTGCCGAACCATAAAAAACATTATTGAGATAAAATGAACAACAATTATTCTTAAAAATTATCTCAAAATCAATTTTGTCTAAACAAGAAATTGAAATAATGTTTTTAGTCAAACTGGGCACAAAATAGCAATCCTCTAAACATAAATCAAGTCCACTAGGAAAAGATAAAGTATATGTTCCCACAGCTAATGCAACAACTTTTGCTCCATTTCCAACTCGTAGGTCCACATCTCCTCTAGCCAAAGTCCTACTCCTTTGTAGTCCCTGTACAGAAGTACAAATATGAGAACCACAACCAGTATCTAATACCCAAGAAGTAGTAGTTGATAAATTAATATCAATAACATAAATACCTGAAGCAGACATTCTGCTTGCTTTAGCCTTCTTGACTTCTTCAAGATAGACAGGGCAGTTCCGTTTCCAATGTCCAGTCACACCACAATGAAAACAGTTTCCTTCCTTAGACACCCCACCTTTAGGTTTCAGTGCAGCCTTTCCTTTTCCAAATTTGGGCTTACCTTTACCCTTGGGCTTTGTTTGAACTTTGGCCTTTCCCTTGCCCTTGTTATTACAGACCATCAGTATGGGCTTGGGTCCAACCTTTTTCAAGTTGCCTTCAGCAGTTCGTAACATACTGAGTAATTGTGGTAGAGTCTTGTCAATTTCATTCATATTGAAATTGAGGACAAACTGGCTGTAGCTATCCGGCAACGATTGTAAAATAACATCAGTGGCCAACTCTTGGCTCAATGGAAACCCAAGCTTAGACAGGCTTTCAATATAGCCAATCATCTTAAGGACATGAGGTCCTACTGGGCTTCCTTCAGCCAACTTACATTGGAATAGGGCCTTAGAGATATCAAACCTCTCTTGTCGTGCTTGTCCCTGATAAAGTTCTTTCAGGTGCTCGATCATATCATAAGCAACCATGTCCTCATGTTGCTTCTGAAGTTTAGGATTCATAGTGGCAAGCATAAGACATCCAACATCTATCATGTCATTGAGATACTTCTTGTAAGCATCTCTATCAGTCCTCGAGGCATTAGCGGGTGGTTCATTAGGAAGTGGTTGTTCAATGACATATAATTTCCGTTCTTGTTTAAGGACAATCCTCAAGTTACGGAACCAATCAAGAAAATTCAAACCATTCAATTTGTCCTTCTTAAGGACCGATCGCAATGACAGTGTGCTAGTGTTTGCAGCCATAATATATCTACAACAATTAAATATGCATGTGAGTAAATTTACCAATTTTATATCAATCATTAAAAAGACTTTATTAAATGATATTCCCACTATTTTATTTCAAAATTAATAACCCTCGTATATTAATTTCGGAAAAACTTTCTCAAAAGTATTTCTAGTAGGTTAAGGATCCATATTTCACCACCTCTTAAGTCAGCTTTGGCTTTACTCTTAAGATTATGGTTATTTAGGTAAGCAACATTTGCTAATTACATCATATAACTCCTAATATTTGGTGAACAACTCTTGTTCTAATCATCTTATGATTTATCCAATTTACTTGCCTCTAGGTTTCTAATCCTATTAGAGTAACCTAGTTAAGTCATTAACCAATTTTTTTTAACCAGCGAATATCACTTGTTTATTCTTCGCGTTTAACCAAGATAAATACTAGTACTTCGCTTTGGCAGAACCTACATACTATTGATCGAGGCCTTAACGAGGGCAAAATTGGAAGGCCATGTTGACTTAATATTTTAATAGAGGGATTTTATTAAGGTTGTTGCATCTCACCAATTATGGTCTACTTTAGCCCATTTAGTCTTCTAATCGATCTCATCAATTAATAGGTTTTATTATCACCAAGTTTTAATATATATAATAGGCATGCTTTAGACATCCATAGTATCTCATACATGAATAAATAAAGCAATAAATAAATGCAATAGTTATAGCCCATAAACTAAGGTGGTTCAACCCAAGCCAATGGGAAAACCAAAAAGAAACCTAAAGGTGTAAGCCATTTCACAAGCTATCATTCATAATCATTGTCCCACCTTCCTTCTCGTTTGGCCCACAGCAACTCTTGCAAATTACAATATGCAGAAACTCGTTTTACATACGAGGGAATAAGATGAGAAGAGAAATACAAGAGAATAGTAGTAAGGCACGACACGCAGGCCGTATTTTAAAAAAAAATACAACCTTTTATCGAATGGGTCATTGGGCTATAACTATGCATTTCAAACACCGTGCATGTCAAAATTAGCATACATAATTCATTTTTTTCTTTGCTAAGGTGAATTATAAAATATCCTTTCAACCTTTTGTGGCCTATCAAGTTTATAAATTTCTTTTATTAACAAAACTTTTTGCGGGGTGCGGGGGCGGAGCCCCCGCGTCATAGACCAAGGGTGCGGGGGCGAAGCCCCCGCGGTATGGACCATGGGTATGGGGCAGAGCCCCCGCGGTACGAATCGCATACCCCAGTCAAATGAAACCTCACGATTTGATAACTTTTTATCAACAGAATCGTGTTTTTAGAATTTTAATCCTTGAGGTTTCATATCGGAACAACCCTTGTTCCACTAGCCAGTTAACACTTACTGGAAACTATAAATACCATCGTCGCATTATTACAGATTTGTTAATAGTTAACAGTAATAACATAAAATCGAATAGGTCACAACACCATGATTAACATTTAATCAATTACCGAAAGGAACAGTTATCAAGTTATGCTTAAACGATTTAAACAATCGAAAATACAATAAGATCAAAACATGCATCTCATACAATTGCATTACCCAAGTATTTAAACCCGAGTTCGTATCACACAAGTGGCTCTGATACCACTGTTGGAACGCCGATACCCCATGGCGCAGCAGAATAAAATTAGATCCAGCGATCCAAATCATGGATCCATGTGTGAGGAACTAATCGGGGTGAAATAAAGGTTTCGAAATTACCAAAACTTCAATCTGAGTAGACAGCGACGCCTTGGCAACAAGAGTTTTGATCTACTGTCGAATCAAGCCTCAACCTTTTCCGATGTCGGCCTCTACGTAATCCACCCGGTTTGACTATGAATAGAAGAAATCTCCAAAACTGTTTTGGAGGTTTATTTGCTTGACGGCTGCTAGACCTAACAAGCAATCACTTAGGGTTTTCATATCAAGCTTTGTCTCCTTTTAATACCTTTTATAATGGGTGTCTTTTTCATTGGGCCTTTTATAATTGGTATCCTTTTAATTGGGCCTTTTATAATTGGTATCTCTTGAATGTATTATAAGATTAAATAAATATAATAAAGTTTTTAACCGAAAATTATAATTACATTAATTATATCCGAAATTTATAATTACATTAATTATAATAAGGATTTCGATAAACTATATTTATTTAAATTTATATATGAATCAAATTCATATATTGATAAAATTATGTTATCATTATGTGTACAACATCCTTGTACATATAATATGTTCAATATTTGATTGCCCAATTAAATTAATTCTTTAATTAATTTAATTCATGTGACAACCAAGCACAATACCAACTATATTTTATTTCGTTCATTTCAACCATAGGGTGTGACCCTGTAGGTTCTTGCAACGTTAGCAGTAATACTAGAACGATTCTATTGTCACGGACAATGAGTGGCATCTAGCAATGCATCATTGCACCTAAGTTACAAGAAATCATGATTCGACATAATCTTTTGTGATTAACCTTTCATGCATTAATTCTTAAGTCCTTTATCTCTGGAATGGATACAAGTCATGGGATAGTCACACTTGTATAGTCCATCCCATGTTTCTTGATATCTTGAGTAGACTATGATATACAAATTAGTATGACATCTCATATCAACTTATTTGAGCATGGCCATGCATTTCTAGTCTCACTCAATCAAGTGGCCTAAGATATTACTCCTATTATGTAGGAGGGACTTATCCTTTATTGATCAACCATATCCCTCTACATAGATTGTGGTATATCCAACATCAGCCTTTATAGAACAACCTGTTACGGTGTACATTTGACTGTATCAAAATATACAACTCACGATGCTGGGATAATAATGATCTCAAGTCTGAGGATCATATACATATTAATCACTATGAGTAATGTTGTGACAATTACATAATAATCCAAGAAACATACTCATAGCGGGTCAATCCAATATGTTGTTCTCTAACACACATATTCATGCATTGATTTTGACACTCCATATCAATGACAACTCTTTATCATCAATCAACTACATGTTAGTCTTAATGCATTATTATTGTCCTAGTCAACAATAATACTCGACTAAGAATCTTTTAAGAATAATCATATTATTCTCAGGACATTATTATAAAACAGTTTATCTATACACACAAAAAGAAAAACTGAAATAATAATGACAACGCTTTATATTAATAAACATGGTAAATTAAGTATGTTATTACAACCATCTCATGATTGATCTTTGGGCATACTCTTACAGAATGCACATAACCATATTGATAAAATGATATTAATATTTCTCATTGCAATTTCATCACATATTCTTTGGCTCATTTGCTTAGCCATAACTTGCCACATTCTTCAACCAAAATATCACATATACACATAACTCATTCAAGTATATTGATACGATTCGACCTCATGATTGATTTTGAGTCGTATTTGCGTTGCCCGATCATCGACGAGAAAGTATCTTTCCAATTAGCAAGTCGTTTATAGTTGGCTAAGTATATGAAATATCAATGAAAGATAGGTTTAAAATTGGCTAACTGTTGAAGATAGGTAATTAAAAGAAAGTTGATAGTTTTTGGATGGAATGGAAAGGAATAATTCTCAAGCGGTAAGAACGAACGAACATTAAGAAATGCTGACCCGGGACTTATATGGCTTAAATGATTTTGGATAGATGAGATAAAACCTCGACCCACTATCTAGGAAGATAGGAACCTCAGTATAAAGGTTCAAACGCCGCACTATTGATAGTGATAAGTTCGAATTAAAAGAAAGAACAGGTTGACGCCACTAGCTTTGTAGATAAGCCAACAAGTCTGCAAACAAAATTTGAGAGAAGCAAATCTCACAAAATGATATAATTTCATTCAATAATATGTCAAAATTCCCTTTCAAAATGGCTGGTTACACATATTTATAAGGATAGAAAAGCTAGCTGAAAGGTCACATCTTAATGTGCTAATTAAAACTGAAATTAAACTCAAGACTCTTGATATTCTTGTAACAATTTACTCCATACTTGAATTCACTTTAATTCAGCTTGAATGATCATCCTTGAATGCTTAAAATGTCTCTTGAATTGTCCCTTGGCTATCCGAAAAGACACCAGCAACTAAATGGTGTTTTGAATGCTTGTTTTCATCTTTAAATGAGAAAAAACTACTGGTAGGTGAAAGGGTGTTGTTGTTGAATTTAAGAGGAGTTAAAATGCTCCTTATAACTCCTTAACTGATGTATTAAACATCCCTTGTAATAGCCACTTCATTTGTAACCGAAAATCACCTAAAAAGTCACTTCAATTAAGTTGTAATAGCCTTGAAATGTAACGGTTATGAGATGAAGAGACACCTACAATAAACACATTAAAATGAACTTGTTAAACACATTGAAACACTAATTAAACTCAAACACATTAAACACTTGACTTCAATAAATGAACTAATAATAAAGACATCAATTAATGCAGCAACTAGTTTAATTAAAGAAGCAGAATTAAATAAACTTAAACTCATGCTCCATTAAATAATCCTAGGAACTAGATTAATTAAGAGCAACACTTATTAAATAAAGTTCAACAAAAACACTTATTAATTAAACTAAAATAAGTTGAATAAAATCCAGCAACTCATTTATTAAAGTAAGATGAGTTTGTTAAAAATTAAAGTTCAACTTGCAATAAATTGCAAGTGGCACCAATTGAGCCTTCCCATGCATGAATGTTGGATTCGGCCTCATTGCTCTCCCCAAGCTCGATCCACATAGCTTGTTAAGGCTTTTTGAAATTTCTTAGCTCATGATCGAGTTATAGGCCCTCGTGGCAGCTCAATGGATTCAGTAGAGGCATCCCGGGCTTAGGTCGTATCATTCCCTCTCTTGAAGGCGACTTGTCCTCAAGTCGAAAGCTGCATCAAAAGGAGACAAATCAGCAACATTAAAACCTGCACTAATGTTATACTTACCCGGTAAGTCAAGTCAATATGAATTTTCATTGATCCGTTCAATAACTTGGAATGGGCCATCTCCTCGTGGTAACAACTTTGATCATCGTTGGGCTGGAAACCGTTCTTTCCTTATATGAACCCAGACCCAATCACTAGGTTCAAAAATAACTCGTTTTCTTCCTTTGTTCACTCTTTGAACATAACTCTCGGTTCGGGTTTCAATGTTAGCTCGCACTTTTTGACGGAGCTCCTTAATGTAGTCGGCCTTTTTCTTAGCATCTACATGTACAAATTGATCGTTAGGCAATGGAAATAAATCAAGGGGAGTTAATGGATTAAAGCCATAAACTACTTCAAAGGGAGAAAACTAAGTAGTAGAGTCGACAGAGCGATTGTAAGCAAATTTTATGTGAGGTAAACATTCTTCCCACGACTTTAGATTTTTACGAACGATGGCACGCAATAAAGTAGTCAATACTCGATTTACCACCTCCGTTTGTCCATCCGTTTGTGGATAACAGCTTCGTTCCAAGCTTCCACCAAAATGATCTCAAAAAATGGCTCAAAAACTTAGCATCACAATTGGATACGATCGTTCTTGGGATTCCATGTAGACGAACAACTTCCCTAAAGAAGAGATTAGCTACATGGACAGCATCATCAATCTTGGCACATGCAATAAAGTGAGACATTTTCGAAAATCTATCAACTACTACATATATAGAGTCCTTCCCCATTTTTGTTCCTGGTAACCCAAGGAAAAAGTCCATGGATACATCCGTCCAAGGAAATTCAGGTATGGGCAGCGGCAAACCATGTGATTGAATTTTGGACTTAGCTCATTTGCAAGTCACACAACACTCACAGACACGTGCTATAAAATGAAACATTTTAGAAAATCTATCTACAGTAAAAAAGATCAAATCTTTTCTGGTTTTAGTTCTCCGTAAGCCAAGGACAAATTCAATGGAAAGGTTGACCCAAGGCTCTTCGGGTATTGGTAATGGCGTGTATAGTCTATGTGGGTTGATCTTGGATTTTGCTTTCTTGCATGTCACGCATCGGGTGCAAATTTTCTCGACGTCCCTCTTCATCCTCGGCGAAAAGAAATGTTCGTGGAGCATGGCCAACGTCTTGGATACTACGAAATGGCCCATAAGGTCGCCACTATGTGCCTCACTCACAAGCAAATTTCGAACTAAACCTTACGGAACGCAAAGCTTGCCTTCTCGAAAGAGGAAGCCGTCACACCTGTAAAACTTATCAACAACGATGTTTTCACAAGATCTATAAATTTCCCCAAGATCAACATCAGTAGCTTACAAATCTTTCAAGAAAACAAACCCAAGAAATTTTGAGTCCAAATAAGATAAAAAGTATATCGTCTTGACAACACATTAGCCACTATATTTTCCTTACCTTTCTTATACTTTATAATATAAGGAAAAGATTCTAAGAATTCTACCCACTTAGCATGTCGCTTGTTCAATTTAGTTTGACCATTGATGTGCTTCAATGCTTCATGGTTTGAATGGATTACGAACTCTTTGGGCCACAAATAGTGCTGCCACCTTTCTAAGGCTCGAATCAGGGTGTACATCTCCTTGTCATACGTCAGGTAGTTTAGCGTGGCTCCATTCAACTTTGCACTAAAATATGGCACGGGCCTCCTGTCTTGGGTTAGCATGGCTCCTAACCCGACACTTGAGGCATCACATTCAATTTCAAACATTTTAGAAAAGTCAGGCAACACAAGCAAAGGTGCATTATTTAAACAATCTTTAATAGAGTTAAAGGATTTCTCTTGTTCTTCATCCCAATGAAAAGCTAAAGACTTCTTGATCACACTCGTTAAAGGTGCGGCCAAGGTGCTAAAGTTCGGGACTAAGCACCGATAAAAGCTCGCCAAGCCGTGGAAGCTCTTTATTTGGCTTATGCTCGTTGGTCTAGGCCATTCTTGGGTTGCTTTCACGTTATCTTGGTCTACCTCAAGTCCCTTCGAACTGACTACAAAACCTAAGAAAACAACATTATTAGTGCAAAAGGTGCATTTCTTAAGGTTAGCGTACAAAGTTTGTTTTCGAAGGACTTCCAAAATAGCTTTCAAATGCAGCACATGATCATCTAATGATCTACTATAAATAAGTATATCATCAAAATAGACAACACAAAATTATCCAATGAAGGCATGTAAAACATGATTCATAAGTCGCATGAAGGTGCTAGGTACATTGGCTAGGTCGAATGGCATGACCAACCACTCATACAAACCATGTTTCGTCTTAAATGCAGTTTTCAACTCGTCACCTTCGTGCATCAGAATTTGGTGATACCCGCTCTTAAGGTCGATCTTGGAAAACAGTTGCGCACCACTTAACTCGTCTAACATATCATCTAGACTAGGTATTGGATGTCGGTACTTGATAGTTATCTTGTTCACTGCACGGCAGTCCATGCACATGCGCCACATTCCATCTTTTTTGGCACCAATAATACCTGTACGGCGCAAGGGCTGAGGCTTTCTCGTATGTGCCCCTTCTCCATAAGCTGGTTCACTTGCCTTTGCAACTCTTTGGTTTCCTCGAGGTTGCTACGGTAAGCTGGGCGATTAAGGATGGAAGCTCCGGGAATGAAGTCAATTTGATGTTCAATCCCTCGAATGGGTGGCAACCCACTAGGGACTTCTTCCAGGAATACGTCATCAAATTCTTGCAAAAGAGAAACGATTGAAGAGGGAAGATTTATATCCAAATCTTTAGTGTTCAAATGGTTTTCCTTGTACATAAGTACAAGAACCGGGTGCTTCAATAAATAAGACTTTCGAATATCACTCTCTTTTGCATAAACACTCATTTTGTTGACCTCTTTTTCTTCACTCATTTTGTTTTCACGCTTCTTTTTCTTTTCTCTCAGATTGATCACTTGTTTTCTTTTCTTTTTCTCACTTTTATTTTCACTCTCTTTTTCACTCCTCTCTTTTTGACCGTCTCTTTAAATTTTTCAATGGAGTCTTTTAGCTTCAATTGATCTTCATACACTTGTCTTGGCGTCAATGGAGCCAAAGTCACACTTTTTCCAAGGTGTTTGAAAGTGTAGTGATTCGTAGCCATCATGGATAACTTTACGATCAAATTTCCACGGACACCCCAACAACAGATGACCGTCATGCATAGGCACCACGTCACAAAGAACCTCTTCATTGTACTTGCTAATGGAAAAGGAAACTAAGACTTGTTTGGTCACCTTCAATTCCCCACCATCATTGAGCCATTGAAGTTTGTAGGGATGAGGATGCTTAGTTGTTGGCAAACTGAGTTTTTCCACCATCAAAGTACTGGCTACGTTCGTGCAACATCTGCCATCCACGATCAAACTACACACCTTACCTTGGACATGGCAACGTGTATGGAATATATTCTCTCTTTGCTACTCATTCTCTACGTTTGAAGGCTTAGACTTCGTTTAATAATGAGGATTTCACCATCAACAGCATATTCAAGTTCTTCCTCCTCGTCGGCAGTTGCATCGAATTCTTCGTCTTTTTCTTCCTCCGACTCGATTTCACCATTGGGTCTCACAATCATATTGCTTTGGTTAGGGAACTGGCTGGCGATGTGCCCCCTCTTTAAACATTTGAAGCATTTGATATCCCTTGATCGGTTGGGAACTGCTACGTCCTTGCCTTTGCTAGTTTCACCAATGGGCTTACTAGGCTTTACAGACACCGCTTCGTCCTTCGCACGATTTGGTAGATCTTTCTTACCCGCGTCTTGAACCTATTTTAAAGTGGCGTTGGAACTAGGAATCCTTTTTTCTTTAATTGGTTCTCCACCTTTATTGCGACGTGCACCATGTCAACTACTTTGACATAATGTTGAAGCTCCACCACGTTGGCAATGTCGCGGTTAAGACCGACTAAAAGTTTGGCCATGGTCATCTCTCGATCTTTCTCCACATCTGCACAGATCATGGCAATCTCCATCTCATTGAAGTAGTCCTCCATGCTCCGATTACCTTGTGTAAGGTTCTGAAGTTTTTGGTAAAGTTCACGATGATAGTGGGAAGGGATAAATCTCTTTCGCATTACAGCTTCCATCTCGGCCTAAATGGATATTGGCCGCTCTCTGTTCCTTCTCCGGCTCGTGGTTAACTGATCCCACCAGATCATGGCGTAGTCAGAAAACTCAATCGCCGCTACCTTCACCTTTTTAATCTCTGAGTAGTTGTGGCATTCGAAGACCAACTCTATTTGCTTCTCTTATTCTAGGTACGCCACCGAGTCGGATTTACCTTGGAATGGTGGTATGGATAGCTTGATGTTTTTCAAGTCATTATCAACACGTCCTCATTCTCTAGTGGCCCAATTCCTTTGACCATGTCGTCCTTCGCTTTGATTTGATGCTTGGTCACTCTCTAACTCACTTGGTTTGTAGAGTTCGTCTTCACAGAGTCTCGCTCGCCCTCGCTCTTGTCTTGGACCTTGGGGCGTTCTTTCTCATTGACCCCTCTCCTCGACTTGATCCAGACGTTCATTGATAGATTCAAGCTCGTTTTGGAGCATACGTTGAAATTCCCGCAAGAGGGCCTGCTGGCCTAAATCAAGTACTCCACCTCCTTCGGGTGCAACATTTCTTATTGGTTGTCTTTTGGGTCTTTCCATCATATTGCGTTCAGGGCTTCCTGACATAATTCTTAACCTCACCACAAATTCTCACGTTCACTCAGAAAGAAAGAACAAATGTCACTCACACTCGTGTTTGCACTCTTTTAAGCTTTTACCTCCTTTCTAATATGCTCACACACTCGTGCCTTTTTCCACTCATTTCTTCTCCCATGATTTCATATAAGACTCGATGAGACTTTATCTCTAGCCTAGAGGGTCGGTTTCAATTGGGTAACAAGGGTAATGTTGTTTCCGGTGCGAGGTTGGCTAAAAGAAACAAAAAATGGGGAATAGAGTATGGCGTGAAAGGTAAATAGAGGTAATGGCAAAGATGGATGAGCGAGAACTACAATGCTGAATTTCAAACTTTGCAATGATACGAACTATTTTTAATTTCGTGTATATATATATATATATAAGTACAATAAGATGAATTACAATGCAAAATCTCAATATAAATATTTTCTTTTTTTCAAATTTTTTTACGAACCTAATTCGGGGTTGTTCTGAACGTCTAAAATTCTCGTTTTGGGTAGCTCTGATACCAACTGATGCGATCTAGCCTCAGTTTAGTGAGTTCAGCCGCTTTCATTGCTCGATCGTCTAACGATGAAGTTTCGTTCGCTTGGTGAAGGTAGGAGGATATTTGGCTATGATTGGAATCGATATTCAATTGGGTTCAAAAAGGTTTAGTTTAATGTATTAGGTTTGGCTATTAAAAAAGAATTAATATAGGTTGATAATAATTCGGTTAAGATGGAAAATGGAATAAAGGGCTTAGGAAACAAGAGTGAACCAACACTATGCTTAAGTGCTGACCCGAAACTTATACGTTCTTAAAACGGCTTGGTGAAGGAAAGATAGACACCACGACCCACTATCTATGGAAGATAGGAACCTTGGTATAAAGGGTTCGAACACCACACTACTAAAGTGATGAGTTCGATTTTAAAAGAACTAGGTTGACGCCACTAGCTAAGTAGATAAGTCAACAGAGTCTTTTAACGAAATTAAGAGAAGTTAATCTCACAAAATACATAATTTCATTCATAAAAATGGTAAAAGTTCCTTGCAAGGTGAAATGAGCCAAAATTTATAGGCATTACATAGGTTGGACGAATGGGCTCTTAAAGGTAGCTAAAAAAGTTAGCTGAAAATTCCAGAATCCTTTAGGAAGGTTCCTTGAAGTTTCTTGTGCATGGGGAACGGCAATGGTAGCTTCTAGATGCCTTAATTCAACTGGAAAATTAAATGGACTGATTGGGAGCTGAAATGAATTAAGTAGGTTCAACCATATGCTTGAATATTCTTTAATGGTGCTGCTTGGTTTAGCCAAATGTTCTTGGGAGTAAATGAGCTGCTTTGGGCACTCCATTGGTCATGAGGTGTGAACAAACTGATTTGAATAGTCATGTGTGTGTGAACAATCAAAACCGAACAGCCCTTGGTGTGAAAGGAATAATCGGTTGGTGTGAAAGGCCTTAATTTTGCCTTGGGTAGCCAATCGGTCTTCTTGGAGAGATGAAAGACTTGGCCAAATGGTCACTTGGGAAACACCAAGAATCAGCACACCTTCTTAATTCCATCCATGCACCTATGCCGTCCAAGGGGGAGTGTACCTACATCAAATAAATCATCTAATTAAATTCCCTTTGGACACATTAATTCGGCAGCAAAAACAAATTAAACCTGCACCATAAATTCGGCCAACATATTTAAGCCTTGTAATAGATTAAGACATATTAAAACACACATTTAATTAAGTACATAATTAGAACACTTAATTAATTATATTGTCCAGATTATGACAAATTAATAACTTAAACTAAATAACTAATTTAATTAAATACAAATTAAATATCTTATTCCAGCATAATAAACACAAGCTAAAGTAAACTAAAAAATGAGCTCATTGAGCTAAGAACGAGCTGATTGAGCTAAGGTTGAGCTGGTTGAGCTTGAAGGAGATTGCATGGCTTGCTCGGCTTGCTGGTCCAAGAGCTTTCAAGAAGGCCAGCAACAGTTTCGCCCCAAACTCTATCAACTAAGGCTGTTGTTGTGTCTTTGAACCTCTTAGCCCAAGCTCGGGTTATCGAACCTAAAGGTAGCTCAAGTGGATCCATGTCAGCTCTCGGAATCCCTTGGGACTTAGCTGTATCATCACTCGTATCTTATAAATTCATACAATTCAAACGGGGCTCGGTAACCATTAAACTATATCAATAAGGCATTTGCATTTCAAGTATACCAATTAATCACAAACATTCATTTCAAATATTCACAAATATTTAAAAGCTTGATTCTAATTATACAAACCTACCTCGTATTACTCAGATAAAACTATCGGCTATTCGTCAATCTTTCCTTTTCTCTGATCTAAACTCGATCTCGGCTTATCTTGATCTATATATTATCAAATTAAATACATTCAGCATTCAATCTATTCAATTTAGTCCATAATTCATATTTTGGCAAATTTACACATTTGCCCCTATACTTTTCAATTTTTACAATTTAGTCTTGATAAACTGTAAAAGTAACATATTTTAATCCCACATTTAGCATACTTTTGGATGATTTATCCCTTGATTTATGTAAAAAGGTGCTCTTAATCCTTTCTTTTCATGTCTTATACTCAGGAAAGCACACGAGGATGGAAAGAACGAGAAACGGGCCTAAAACGAACCAAATTGGGCCAAAGTGGAAATTGACATGGCCTGGACTTAATCCCACACGGTCGTGTCTCATTGTGCAACTAGGACACGGTCTGACCTCGATTCACATGGCCGTGCCTCATTAAAGAAATCCAAACACAACTTAAATACCACGCACACGGGAGTGTGCCATGCCCGTGTCCCTGTCGTGGAGAAGAGTAATTCTACTCGGAAAAGGATGCTTAGGGGCAAAGAAACCTATTTCAAAAGCCTATATAAACCCCTTAAGTGTAACCTGAAAAAGGGGTGATTAGCTAGGCCAAGGAGCCGAGCCGAAAAGGTCAATTTGTGGGAATCACTCGAGGATAGCCAGTTGATCCATCTCAAGAAGCCAAAATTCTACTCAAAATGACAGATCTATCTTTCAACTCCTTCAGGGGGTTTTAGGGACTTCTTATGTTTTGTTTTATCTTTTCTTCTGAGTTGTTCTTTTATTGTCATGAACTAAACCCTTCAGATACTTGAAGGGGATGAAACCTAAGATGGATCTTGTTATTGTTTTCTGAACTATATGATAAATACTTGATTTGTTCTTAATTATGTGTGCTTAATTCTTGTGTTAATATTTTCGAGATATTAATTCAAGTATGATGTGCTTAGGTGGAGGAGCAAAAGTCCCTGCTTAAGAGTAGATCTAGCATAATTAAGCGGAGTTGATCGCGCGCCTAGAGATAGGGTGACGAGATTTTGCTGGATTAGGGTGAAACCTAATATGGGAGTCCATAGATCGAGTTAATGCGATTCTAAGGGTTTTAATTAGAAAGATATTTCAATTAATCAACCTAGGGTTAGACGTTATTCGCCTCGAGAGAGGGTATAACTTAGGGAATCTTATGGATCAAGTCAAGTGAATAAATCGTCTGGTTCAGTGTTAGATAACAAGAGAAGTCTAGGTGGATTCTTCCTAACGGTATCGTCTTAATCAACTGAGTTTTCCCAACAGTATTTCCCCAATTCATTCTTTTTGTCTTTGCGTCTTTAGCTTAGTAATTAGTTAATTTTAGATTAAACAACAACTTCACTTATTTTAGGCTAGATAATAAAAAGAAAGTTAGTATTAGTACTTTTAGTTCCTTTGGGTTCGACAATCCGATCTTGCCTAAGCTATACAACTGTTTGATAGGTGCACTTGCCTTAAATTGTTGTCAGAGTTAGTTTCCAGGTTTGATCATTCTCTTTATAAATTTTAAAACTCGACAAAACAACGATCAAGTTTTTGGCGCAGTTGCCGGGGAGCTAAAATATTAAGAAAGCTCCATTTTTATTACTTTAGCCATTATTTTTTATTTTCCGCAACTTACTTTTATTTTTATTTTTTAGGTTAAATTTTGATTTTGCTAAATTTACTTTCTTTCTTTTCTCAGCAGGTACCTCTAGTTTATGACTAGAAGGAACCCGAAAGGACCACTAGTATACGACAGTGATATTGAAGCAACTGCTCGCAGGAATCGCAGAGAAATTAGGCTAGCCCTAAATTACACAGCAGAAGAGCGAGAAGGCAGATCCAATCCTACTGAAGGGATGGATGAGAATAATCCACCACCACAAGCCGCGTACTATGTATGATTATGCTAAACCTCATTTAACAGGAGCAGAATCAAGTATTGTTAGGCCTGCTATAGCTGCTAATAATTTTGAATTAAAGCCTAACACTATACAAATGATTCAACAATTTGTTCAATTTGATGGTTTGCAGGACGAAGACCCAAACACTCATATAGCTAATTTTTTAGAGTTCTGTGATACCTTCAAAATAAATGGCGTTTCTGGTGATGTCATACGTCTTCGGTTATTTCCCTTTTCATTAAGGAATAAAGCCAAACAATGTTTAAACTCGTTACCACGAGGGTTAATCACTACGTTGGATCAAATGACTGAAAAGTTTTTATTAAAATATTTCCCATCGGCCAAAACGGCCAAATTACGGAATGATATCTCTTCTTTTGTGCAGATGGATTTAGAGACATTATACGACGAATGGGAGAGATATAAGGATCTCTTGAGAAGCTGTCCGCACCATGGTTTACCCTTGTGGCTCCAAGTCCAAACTTTCTATAACGGTGTAAACCCCTCAACGAGGCAACTTATTGATTCAGCTGCCAGTGGAACCCTGAACAACAGAACTCCTGAAGTAGCCTACGAGTTTATTGAAGAGATGTCACTGAATAACTATCAGTGGTAGGTTACAAGGACAAAACCAACAAAATCAGCCGGAGTTTTTAACCTCGATGCAGTAACCATGCTATCAACACAGGTAGAGATGATGAATAAAAAGCTTGATAGTTTGTGTTCTTTGCAGGCACATTCAGTAATGTCGTGCGACGCAAGTTGAACTGTGACGAATCCTGAGTACCCACCCTACCAACCAGGCACAGAGAGCGAACAGATGAACTATATAGGTAATAATTTCAGATCTAATAATAACCCTTATAGTAATACTTATAATCCAGTTGGAGGAACCACTCAAATTTTTCATGGGGAGGTCAAGGAAATCAAGGAAATCAAAGACAACAACCTCCTCAAAATTTCCAAAATCAGCCCTATCCGCAGGAAAAGAAGCCAAACCTTGAAGAGATGCTGACAAAATTCATGGCAGCCACAGAAAACCGTTTCCAAGACACTGAGACAACACTTAAAAATCAACAAACATCGATTGAAGAGATCAAGAGCCAAGTTGGGGAACTTACAAGTCAGTTGGGGAAATTACTAAGATAGTTTCTGAACTCCGATCAGAGGTATTTTATAAAGGAACCGAACAGGTAAAGGCAGTTACACTGAGAAGTGGAAAAGAGTTAGTCGAACCAAAGAAAAAGATACCACACGAAGATAACAAATCAAAGGATGAGGGAGTTGAGGATGTAACTCCAGTACGCAACGAGGGTAAACCACAAATTCCATATCCAGCAAAGTTGAAGAAAGACCAATTAGATGCTCAATACGGTAAATTTCTTGAACGTTTTAAACAAATACATATTAACTTACCTTTTGTTGAAGCCATTTCACAGATGCCAACATATGCAAAATTCTTAAAAGAACTCTTGATGAATAAAAGGAAGCTTGAAGAAATATCAACAGTGGAGCTTAATGAAGAATGTTCAACCATCCTACAAAACAAGTTACCAAACAAATTAAAAGACCCAGGAAGTTTTACTATTCCCTATTTAATTGGTAGCTTAAATATTAAGAAAGCATTAGCTGATCTAGGTGCCAGTATTAATTTAATGCCTTATAAAATGTTTAAACAACTAGATCTTGGAGAACCAAAACCCACTAGGATGAGTATTCAGTTAGCTGATAGATCTATTAAATATCCTAGAGGAGTTATCGAAGATGTCTTAGTAAAAATTGATAAATTTATTTTCCCTGTTGATTTTGTTGTCTTAGACATGGATGAAGACATTGATGTTCCCTTAATTTTAGGGCGCCCTTTTTTAGCTACTACTAGAGCTGTTATCGATCTAGGTGACGGTAAACTTGCATTAAGGATACGCGATGAGGAAATTATTTTTCAAATTTATGATGCCATGCGATATTCTAGAGAACAAGATGATTCCTGTTATTTTGTTGATACCACTAATCATATCATTCAAGACTTATTACAAGAAATTATACATGATGACACGATGGAACTGTGCCTGACTCAAGAAGAGGGGGAAGAAGATGAAGTGGACGAGCTGAATTTGAATACATCCTCATATAGACATACGAAAGAAGAGAGCATTAAAGTCAATGATGAACTAAAACAAAAACCCTCCATTGATGAGCCGCCCAAATTAGAATTAAAATAGTTGCCGAAACACTTAGAATATGCATTCCTTGGGGAAAATTCTATGCTACCGGTAATAATTTCTTTACAACTAGAACCCAAGGAAAAAGAGGAGTTGATACAAGTACTAAGAGAACATAGAAGAGCCATAGCTTGGAAAATCTCTGATATTAAGGGAATAAGCCCATCGTTTTGCACCCACAAAATTTTAATGGAAGAGGAATACAAGCCATGTGTGCAACCTCAAAGACGATTGAATCCCAACGTAAAAGAAGTTGTGAAAGCTGAGGTAATTAAACTTCTAGATGCTGGAATAATTTATCCTATTTCTGACAGCAATTGGTGAGTCCTATGCAGGTTGTTCCAAAAAAAGGAGGCATGATGGTGGTAGCCAACGAAAAAAATGAACTAATTCCCACCAGGACAGTCACAGGTTGGAGAGTTTGCATTGATTACAGGAAGCTGAACGACGCTACTAGAAAAGATCACTTTTCTTTGCCCTTCATTGATCAAATGTTAGAAAGGTTATCCGGGCACATGTATTATTGCTTCCTAGATGGACTCTCCGGCTATTTCCAAATCCCAATAGCACCTGAAGATCAAGAGAAAACAACATTCACATGCCCATACGATATGTTTGCTTATCGTAGAATGCCTTTTAGATTATGTAACGCTCCTGCTACTTTTCAGCGTTGCATGTTGGCAATCTTCGATGAACTTGTAGAAGATATTATGGAGGTATTTATGGACGATTTCTCAGTCTTCGGTAATTCTTTCCATCTTTGCCTTAAAAATTTAAAACGAGTTCTAATGGGATGTGAGGAAACAAATCTTGTCTTGAATTGGGAAAAATGTCACTTTATGGTTAGAGAGGGGATTGTGTTAGGACATAAGATTTGTAGTAAAGGGATTGAGGTAGATAAAGCTAAGATTGAAACCATAGAAAAATTACCTCCCCCTAGTTCAGTTAAGGCTATTAGAAGCTTTTTAGGACATGCTGGATTTTACAGAAGATTCATTAAAGATTTCTCTAAAATAGCTAAGCCTTTAACGAGATTACTAGAAAAAGATGTTCCTTTCAATTTTGATCAGGAGTGTTTAGATGCATTCAATGTCCTCAAGGATAAACTAATAAATGCTCCAATTATAATTACACCTGATTGGAATTTACCCTTTGAACTAATGTGTGATGCGAGTGATTTTGCAGTAGGAGCAGTCTTGGGACAGCGAAGAAACAAGCATTTTTAGCTAATTTATTATGCTAGCTAAACACTAACACCTGCACAAGAAAACTACACCACCACGGAAAAAGAACTACTAGATGTAGTTTTTGAATTTGATAAATTTAGACAATATCTGATATTATCTAAAGTTGTCATTTACACTGATCATTCAGCTCTTCGTTATCTCTTAACTACACCTGATGCAAAACCTCGACTCATGTGTTGGATATTACTTTTACAGGAATTTGATTTGGAAATTCAGGATAAGAAGGGAGCTAAAAACCTTGCAGTAGACCACCTCTCCAGTCTTGAGAACCCACATATCGAAGGGCTCGATAAAAGTGAGATAAACGACTCATTCCCTGAAGAACAACTGTTTTCTATAACCTACTCTGAGGTACCATAGTTTGCAGATATTGTGAATTATTTAGATGCTAACATCTTGCTAAAAAGACTAACACATCACCAAAAGAAGCGATTCTTTGCTGATGCGAAAAACTATTTTTGGGAAGATCCTTTTTTTTTTTTTTGCATATGTGCAGATTAGGTAATTCGAAGATGTGTCACAAAGGAAAAAGTAAGCAAAATCCTGGAACATTGCCATTCAGAACCTTTAGGAAGACACTACAGTGGAATTAAGACAGCACATAAAATACTCGAATCAGGTTTTTATTGGCCTACTCTATTCAAAGATGCCAACAGGTATGTCGCTCATGTGATAAATGCCAATGAACAGGTAATGTTTCTAAACATGATGAAATGCCTCAAACATATATGCTGTCATGTGAAATATTTGATGTATGAGATATTGATTTTATGGGTCCATTCCCTAGTTCATTTGGAAATAAATACCTCCTAGTGGCAGTTGATTACATGTCAAAATGGGTGGAAGTCGAAGCTTTACCCACACATGATGCTAGAGTAGTAGTTAAGTTTCTTAAGAAACTGTTCTCTCAATTTGGAACACCTAGAGCTATCATTAGTGATAGGGGCACTCACTTCTATAATACTCAATTTGACAAGGTCTGAAAAAAAATGGAGTAAACCACAGGATAGCTACCCCATATCATCCTCAAACCAGTGGGCAAGTTGAAGTAGCAAACCAAGAACTTAAACGCATCTTAGAAAAAACGATTGAATCAAACAGAAAAGAGTGGGCATTAAAAGTAGATGATGCCCTATGGGCATATAGAACAGCATTTAAAACCCCCTAGGAACATCCCCATACAAACTTGTCTACGGGAAAAGCTGTCATCTACCATTCCAGTTAGAACACAAAGCTTTTTGGGCTATAAAATTTTTAAATTACAATCTTAAGATTGCAGGAAAGAAAAGAATGATGCAGATGAACAAGCTAGACGAATGGAGAGCTGAATCTTATGAGAACTCGAAATCATACAAGCAACAAAGCGACGCCATGATGCTCGTCTAAAGAAATTGAGACAATTCAAAGTAGGAGACTTGGTCCTGCTATACAACTCAAGGCTTAAATTGTTTCCTGGGAGACTAAAATCAATATGGTCAGGACCATTCGTGGTTAAAACAATCTTTCCTTATGGGACAATCGAGGTAACTCATCCCACTCAAGGCACATTCAAGGTAAATGGTCACCGACTCAAACTCTATAATGGTGAAGATTTTAGGAATATGAAAGAGGAGCTTCAGCTCCGTGAACCTTCTTTTAGAACCGAAAACAGGGTAAGTCTAGCTTAAGACTATAAACGAGCGCTTCTCGAGAGGCAACCCGAGCACTAACAATTTATTTTCACATTTTTGCTTTCATTTTATTTTCTTTTCTTCTTTCTGAACACCTAGTGTAAACTAACCAAAAGTGCAGATTTCTAGACCACACGATCTTGAACACGGTCGTGGCCGTGACCTTGTGGAAGTATAGAACCTCCGTACTGACATAACAGAGGCAGTACGAATCAGTCCCAACAAAGTTTCGAATCACGGACCCAACCACCCCACTACGGGCACCGACAAAGTGCCACGGTCGTGCGACGCGGCCGTGGACGACACTGACTTATCACCAACGGGCGTAGCAATCTGTAAAACGGGCGTGGGTGAATCAACACGCCTTGACACACGGTTTTGCGAAGTGACCGTGTGAATCGACACTCCCTCGGCCCACGGGCGTGGGGGAGCATCAAACTTCAAAACTCTATTTAAACCCACCCCCTCCCTATTCTTCTCATCTACTTTCCACCTCTTTTCTTCATTCTTCTCTCAGAATTCTCCCCTCTCCATAACAAAGTCTCCAACCTCTTGAGCTACACATATCCATGTCAAAGAAGCGGAAGATGACAAACGTAGTCTCCTCAAAGGAGACCCCTATACATAAGTTCATGCCGGCCGCTTCATCCAAACAACAAGCCAAGGGTCTTTGAGACCATTTAGTTTCTATTTTTCTTTTCTCTTTTGCTTCAATTTCCTTCCCTTTGACTATCTTATGCTTAATTTAGTTTATTTAACTTTAGTTTATTAGTGTCAGGTTCAAAAGGCTGCTTGGGAATCACACCACTTCCGCCACCGCCAGCACCTCCGTCGCCTTAGAAGCCACACCCACCTCGCGAACCATCTATCAATAAGGATTCTCAAGCCCTTTTATCTTCTAACCTTAGTTTATTTTCCTTCTTCGTCTCTTTCTCTTTGTCTTTCTTGTCTTTATTTATATATTTAGTTTATTTTAAATGTGCCTTAATAACTCCTGGCTAATTCTCTACGAGCTCCCCAATTTCTTCATCTAGCGCAGAGCTCGGTAGCAGACACCACCCCTATCGACTTCAACTCCAGGAAACCATCCAAATTTAGGAAGTCTCACCTCCCTCTCTCTATTAAATTTAATATACATGTTTGTACATTGAGGCCAATGTACATCTTAAGTGTGGGGGGTGAATATTTATTTTAAGAAAGTGCCTAACTTTTTGCATTATTCTCAAATCCGGCCTAACTTTCTTCATTATTCTCAATTCCCTGAATTATGCTTTGTTCGTAAGTAATTTCTTTATATTACTAATTAGGATGAAATTTCTGATGATTTATGATTTTTATTGACATGTTTTTGAGTAAGTCATAGTTAATTGTGCATTAATGATTGAAATTTTAAGATACTAGAGAATCAAGCAGAATAAGTCTATTTTTCAGAATTAAAATTTTTGCTAGGATGTTAACCTAAATTTGAATATTACTTTGAAATTTGAAATTTACGAGGTTGACATCAATTACCCATAATTTTTGTGAGATTTTGAGCCTTATAGAGCATATATCATTTTTCATACTCACTTTTTGATTATGAGTGTGTCAATATTGAACCGTTATTCTAGAACTTGCTTCGATTATACATGTCAAAACCACACCTATGATTTGATATACTGAGATGATAAAGGCATCTAGGTTTTAACCCACTTACCCCACTAAATAGCCTACCTCCATAAATTAACCTCTAGTGAACCCCGTTGATCCTAACAACCCTTTTTGTTGACTCACCCACTAATATTAACCCAAAACCCTTTGTATTTGTTATTGTAATCCTTCTGATTACCCTTTTTGTCGAGATGTGATTGTGAGCAGTTACCTAACTATGTTCTATATTTATGTTGTTAAAGTTCTTTCTTATTATTGTAATGATTTGTTCTAAAAAAATGAAGTATATTCATTATTAGTTCTATGATTAAGTGAGCTTACATGTTTAAATTTCAAATCTTGAAGAAAAAGCTCGTATTATTAGTTTTCAATTGATGTAATTATTCAAGATCACTTCATTTTTCTAGTTAGGTAATTTGTCAAGTCAATCTCGACTCTAACCTTCTAATTTAGCCTTTATCCACACCTTTAACCCTAGCCCCGTTACAACCCTGTTAAAGACCTTTTGATTGGTGTATCATCTCATTTTATAGTGGTGGAGATTTGATTCTCATGCAAGCCTATGGGATTAACTTTTCATGTCTGACTCTTGAGTGCTCTTTTACTCAACATTAAACACTTCGAGTGATTTGAGTGAATTTTTTGTGAGGATGTCAACCCTTGTCGGGTTTGAATTAAAGGTACTTATTTAGATAAGGGGAGACACCTATGATTTCGTGATACAAATGTATGACTTATACTATTTGAATATTTAAGGACTCTTTGAGTTAAATTATCCGTGTATAAATTATCTATGAATTATGATGAGACACTATTGATAGGAATTATGGAAAGTTCGTTTTAATTGTAAGTTGAGAATTTTGCTTGAGGACAAGCAAAAGCTTAAGTATGGGGGTATGTGATAAACCGTAAAAGTAACATATTTTAATCCCACATTTAGCATACTTTGGATGATTTATCCCTTGATTTATGTAAAAAGGTGCTCTTAATCCTATCTTTTCATGTCTTATACTCAAGAAAGCGCTCGAGGATGGAAAGAACGAGAAACGAGCCTAATTGGGCCAAAGTGGAAATCGACACAGCCTGGACTTAAGCCCACACGGCCGTGTCTCAATGCGCAACTAGAACACGGCCTGACCTCGATTCTCACGGTCGTGCTTCATTAAAGAAACTCGAACATGGCTTAAAGACCATGCACACGGGCGTATGCCAAGCCCGTGTCCCTGTCGTGGAGAAGAGTAATTCTACTCGGAAAAGGATGCTTAGGGGCAAAGAAACCTATTTCAAAAGCCTATATAAACCCCCTAAGTGTAACCTGAAAAGGGGGCGATTAGCTAGGCCAAGGAGCCGAGCTGAAAAGGTCAGATTTTTGGGAATCACTCGAGGATAGCCAGTTGATCCATCTCAAGAAGCCAGAATTCTACTCAAAACGGCGGATCTCTCCTTCAATTCCTTCAGGGGTTTTAGGGATTTCTTATGTTTTTGTTTTATCTTTTCTTCTGAGATGTTTTCTTTTATTGTCATGAACTAAACCCTTCAGATACCTGAAGGGGATGAAACCTAAGACGGATCTTGTTATTGTTTTCTGAACTATATGATAAATACTTGATTTGTTCTTAATTATGTGTGCTTAATTCTTGTGTTAATATTTTCGGGATATTAATTCAAGTATGATGTGCTTAGGTGGAGGAGCAAAAGTCCCTGCTTAAGAGTAGATCTAGCATAATTAAGCGGAGTTGATCGCGCGCCTAGAGATAGGGTGACGAGATTTTACTGGATTAGGGTGAAACCTAAAATGGGAGTCCATAGATCGAGTTAATGCGATTCTAAGGGTTTTAATTAGAAAGAGATTTCAATTAATCAACCTAGGGTTAGACGTTATTCGCCTTGAGAGAGGGTTTAATATAACTTAGGGAATCTTACAGATCAAGTCAAGTGAATAAATCGTCTGGTTCAGTGTTAGAAACAAGAGAAGTCTAGGTGGATTCTTCCTAAGGGTATCGTCTTAATCAACTGAGTTTTCCCAACAGTATTTCCCCGATTCATTCTTTTTGTCTTTGCGTCTTTAGCTTAGTAATTAGTTAATTTTAGATTAAACAACAACTTCACTTATTTTAGGCTAGATAATAAAAAGAAAGTTAGTGTTAGTACTTTTAGTTCCTTTCGGTTTGACAATCCGGTCTTGCCTAAGCTATACTACTGTTCGATAGGTGAACTTGCCTTAAATCGTTGTCAGAGTTAGTTTCTAGGTTCGATCATTCTCTTTATAAATTTTAAAACTCGACAAAATAATGATCAAGTCCTTATCATATAAAATTGCAAATTCATGCAATTTAGTACCTACACATGCCTAGCCGAATTTCATAGGGACCCCTAGCAGCCCATATCTTTCATTATTTCACACTTTTAACCACCACATTTTACAAATTCACAACTTAATCCCTTTTTAACATTTTTGTCAAAAATCACTTTACAAAACTAGTTTAACTATTAACAAATATTCAAAATTCATCATCAAACATTAAATAACTCAAATATTCAACAATGGCACTTCACAAAATCATGACCAAATTCAAAAATTAAGGTATGGGCTAGCTAGTATAGAAAGCAACGATCTCAAAAACTTAGAAATCATTAAAAACTGAGTAAAAACAGTACCTTAATTGAAGAATTTATCAATGCAAAATGAGGAACCCTATTTTGTATTCTTCTATTTCTAATTTTTGGCTAAAGATGAATGAAATAACAAAAAAAATTTGTTCTATTTTATTAATATTAACATTAATAAACATTTTACCAAAATAACCTTAATATAAAACCATTTAAAATCATGATATTATGCCCATTAATGCCCATTCAATTTAATTATGCTCTAATTACAACATAAGGACTTCTCATTTAATAACTCATAGCAATTAAACACTTTTAACAAATAGAATGCAAGTTTTACACGTTACGCGATTTAGTCCTTTTTACCGAATTAAGCATTTAAACGGTAAAATTTCTCTACAAAACTTTCACATAATAATTCTATCATGCTGTAAACAATAATAAAATAAATATTTTAACCTCAGATTTGTGGTCCTGAAACCACTGTTCCGATTTGACTCAAAAACAAGCTGTTACAACTCTCCCCCCTTAGGGATTTTCGTCCTCGAAAATCTTACCGGTAAATAGGTTAGGGAACTGTTTTCGCATAGCTTCCTAAGGTTCCCATGTAGCTTCCTGTATCACCTTTTTATGCCAAAGAACATTTACTAGGGTTATGCATTTATTTCTCAACTCTTTGATTTCACGAGCCACAATCCTAATCGGTTCTTCGTTATACGTCAAATCAGCTTGTATCTCAACATCTACCAGAGAAATCACATGTGACGGATTAGATCTGTATTGACGTAGCATAGAAACGTGAAAAACATTATGGATCTTTTCAAGTTCTAACGGTAAAGCTAGTTAATATGCCACTGACCCTATTTATTCAATAACTTCATACGGTCCGATGAAACACGGACTCAACTTTCCTTTACAGCCGAATCGAAGTACCTTTTTCCACGGTGACACCTGTAGAAACACTCGAACCCCGACTTGAAATTCAATTTCTCTACGTTTCAAATCTACGAAGGATTCCTGTCGATCTGAAGCTGCTTTTAAACTATCGCGAATCATTTTCACTTAGTCTTCAGTCTCTCTGATCAATTCAACCCCGTGAATCTTTTTCTCACTCAATTCAGTCCAGTATAATGGAGTTCGACACTTGCGGCCATATAAAGCTTCGTATGGTACTGCTGTGATTTGACTTAGTGATGTAGAGTCGAGTCACTTAAGTTGCCTGATCGTCGACAAGAAGTTTCATTCGTGTTGTGAGAAAGGAGTATTTTGGCTAAATTTAGAGATATTTGATGAAATAGGTTCAAAATTAGGCTAAGTATGAATAAGGTAGGTTCAGTTATAAAGAAATAAAGTTAGGTAATTTTGGATAGTGGGTGGAATGGAAATCGTAAACTTAAATGTCAAGAATGATTCAATACTATAATGAGTGTCACCCCGGTTCTTATATTGTTTAAGGTGGAAAGGTGGTTTGGCAGAAGGATAGATGAACGCCACACCAAATGGATGGTGATAAGTTCAGAAACAAGTTTGGGTTGAAGCCACTAGCATGCTAGATAAGTAACTCGAGACTCGTACGAAATTAAGAGGAAGAAACCTCACAAAGAACACAATGTTCATATAATTTGGCAAAACTCCATTACAATTGAAAATGCTAAGTATTTATAGCCTAACATAAGATAGCTGAATGGACAAAAAATTACAAACTTATAAGATAAGTAATTTGGATATGAATGTGCTTGAATATTCTAGAATAATTTCATTAATATGATGAGTCTATGTTCGACTGGAAGGAGCACCAATAGGTAGCTTCTTGATTAAGCAAATTCAACTTGGAAGAAGATGAATGCATAGGAGACCAATAGCCATGTCTATGTTCGGCTAGGGCCTTAATTGGAGCATTGATATTGTGTTGTTTTGCTGAAAGGTTATGAGCCTTAAAGAAGGGTCTTGAACAGCCAATTAATGTGTGAAAGGCCAGCCTTGAAAAGCCTCTTGCATGTGAACACCTTAGCCAAATGGACACTAGGTGTGAACACCTAATGTGAACGGTTTGATGATGCCTTGGGGAGGTGGTCGGCCAAGCTTGGTGAATTAAATTGTAGATGTCTCCTGGCCGAATAGACACTTTGGGGAAGCCAATGGATGAGCCACCATCCATGAATCCGGCCATACATGCATGCTTCTATTTGTTGCATTGAGCCATTCATGAACTTGTATTAATTAGTGCTTCATGTATTTGGCCAACCTACAAACACAAGGAACTCATTAAATTCAAATGTATATTCGGCTGAACTATGATTAAATAACATCAAGACATATTAATTAACACACTAATTAAATTAAGACATAATTAATATGGACTTACCTATCATATTAAATCCGGCTAGCTCAAACTAAGTGAAAACAATTAATGAACTGATTTCAGCTGGGGAATTCAAACATGAGATGTATCAATTGGATTAAAATAACACAACATATAATTTGTTTAAATAATAAAAGAAAAGAGCTGAAAGTAAGCTAAATTGAGCTCAAACGAGCTAAAATAAGCTCAAGTGAGCTGATTCGAGATTAATAGAGCTCGGGGAGTTGAAGATGAGCTAAAGTCGGCTTGCACAAGAGTGCAAGGAGTCTTTAAGGAACTGGCACGAGCTTTTCCATTAACAACGAGCTTAGTGCAAGGAGTCTTTAGGGAACTGGCATGAGCTTCTCCATTAACAACGAGCTTGTTTTCTTTCCAAAATTGAGCAAATAAGGCTAAAACAGCCTCTCGTAGTTGCTTGGATCAAGCATGGGTCATGGGTCCTTTAGGGAGCTCGATGGGATCTTGGCTCAAACTTGTTGAGCTCCTGGGCATGCTTACATCATTCCCCCTTCTCCGAAGTGACTTGTCCTCATGTTGAGCAATCGGTTCACTTCGAAGCTTAAGATAGAAAAACTCACAAGGTGCTGATTAAATATCAAAACTAGAAAACAAAAAATTTTATCGTCATCAAAGAGTAAAGGATCAAAAATATGATAAGCTAAAGATGTGCCAATCCTTTTTGTTTCATGAGCAAATGATTGATTGCCGAATGCAAAGTAAGGATTGAGTCTTACCTTTTCAAATTGACTCTCCAATTTCAGCATTAGGAAGTAAGAAGGAATCAGCCTCAAATTACATCCAGAATACATGAAAAAATCATTCAATCGATCATGAATCCAAAGTCTCATTTGGTTAAAACATGCATACCTCAAATTATTAAACAATTTCGATATGCTATCTTTATAGTCAAATGAACTCAATTGGATTAAAGGATAATTAATAATGTATGTTTGCAAACAATCATACTTTCCAAATCTCATCCACACCTTTTCAACTTGATTAGTCAAAGAAAGAGGTTTATATGATTCCTCATCTTGCACAATCAAAGTGTGCCATGACTGATTGGTTACAACCTTACCCCTATGCTGATCAACTTCAAGATTTGCATTAGCAATGTTTCCATTATCACCGTCCAACACAAACAATTCATTGCTAATTAAAGAACAACCAATCACATCCGAATACAAATATTTTTCAAAAACTGAACTTTCAAGAAAGTTGTCATCACCATTCAAATAAAACAGAAATGTCTTAAAATTTTTAGAAGTTTTACCTTTAAGAGTAGGAGAATTGAGGTTAGTTTTACCTTTTTTGATCAACACAAACCTTTTTTCCTCGAAATTATTGTTTAGTTGAAACTCCTTGGTCGAATTAACCTGAAATGATGAAGAAACATGAAGACAACAGTTAATCAAAACACTTTTCTTTTTCTCACTCATTTCTCTTTTATTTTCTTTTTCTCTTTCTTTTCCTTTTTCAACACTCATATTTTTTCCACAACTTGAATTCTTTTATTTATATTGTTCCTCTTTTCTTTCTTTTTCATTTTGATTTTCTTCTTTTTCTCTCATTTGCTTCATAGATTGTTTCAAACGTTGCTGGTCCTCCAAAACTTGTTGTAGCGAGACAGGTGCCAAAGTAACGTTCTGGCCTTGGTGCTTAAAGGTATATTGGTTGGCGAATCCGTCATGTTTGACCCTCCGGTCAAATTGCCAAGGTCTTCCAAGCAATAAATGCCCCGTATGCATAGACACCACGTCACAAAGGACTTCATCATGATACTTTCCAATGGAAAATAAAACTAGGGCTTGTTTGGTCACCTTTAATTCAACACCTTCATTAAGCCATTGTAGCTTGTACGGGCTTGGATGTTTAGTAGTTGGCAATGCTAACTTTTCCACCATGAGGGTGCTTGCAACATTTGTACAGCTACCTCCGTCGATAACCAAACTACAAACCTTTCCTTGTACATGGCAACGGGTATGGAACAAGTTTTCGTGTTGCAGTCACTTCTAGTGCTTTGGCTTCTTAGGCCTCTTTTCACCACGAGCATTTCACCTTCCACCGCATACTCTAACTCTTCATTTTCATTGATACAGTTTTCAATCTTGTTTTCATTCTCTTCGTCTTCCCTTTCTGATTCTATATCACCGTTAAGTCGAATCACCATCACACTCCAATTTGGGCATTGGCTCGCGATGTGACCTCTTCTGAGACACTCAAAACATTTAATATCGAGCGACTGGTTTTGAACATTTTCAATGGCCTTGCCTTTACTGGTTTTGGCCATGGTGCCTTGGTTGTTTTCGTTGGCACCATGGGTTCCTTTGCTTGGCTTGCCGAAGCATTTTTACTCGTGCCTTGGTTCCATTTAGACACATTTGAAGTCGAATAGCCACGAATAGAGCCTTTCTTTTTGAGTTGCTTCTCAACCTTGATTGCTATGTGCACCATATCAACAATCTCCACATATGTTGCAACTCTACGATGTTGGCTATCTCGCGGTTAAGACCGGCCAAAAATCGAGCCATAGTCGCCTATCGATCTTCTTGTACGTCCGCACGAATCACGGCGACTTCCATCTCCTTATAATAGTCCTCCACACTTTTCGTCCCTTGAGAGAGATTTTGGAGCTTTTGATATAGCTCTCGGTGATAATACGAAGGGATAAATCTCCGACACATCATAGCCTTCATCTCGACCCAAGTGTTGATAGGACGCTCGCCATTTCATCTCCGGCTCGTCGTGAGTTGGTCCCACCAAATCATGACTTAATCAGAGAATTTAATTGCCCCCAACTTGACTTTCTTGGCCTCAGAGTAATTATGGCATTCAAACACAAGTTCGATTTTCTTTTCCCACTCGAGATAGGCTTCGGGGTCCGAACGGCCTTGGAACGGGGGAATCATAAATTTGATACTTTTGAGATCATCATCGAACCTTTCTTGATCTTGTTCACCTCGGTGGCGTTGGCCTCTCCTCCAGTCACTTATGTTAGAGCCTTGATCACTTTCGGGCTCACTCGATTCAGAAAGTTCATCATCTTGAACTCGTTGTCAGCCTCGATTTCTCGGTGGACTTAAAGGAGTCCTTTCGCATTGGGCTCTTCCTTCCACGTGGTCAAGTCTTTCTTTTATTGGCTCCAACTTTCGATCAAATAACCGTTCAACTTCGCAAAGCAATGCTTGTAAATTTAAGTCCGGTACATTCCGAACTGGTTGTCTTTTGGGTCTATCCGCCATATTCCTCTCCAGGCTTCTTGACATGAGAAATTTTAAAACCTCACTTTCAAAATCTCACTAATCACTCGGAAAAACAATAAATGAATGATTTTCACTCACACTCGTGTTTTCACTCTTTTAGGCTTTTTCTAACACTCTAATGCACTCACTCGCTCTTTGCCTTTTACCACTCGACCTTTCTCTCAACATTTCATACTTCGTCTCGTCTCGATGTTCTTCGAAAATAGCATTTCATTGGAAAACCTGTTCTATATTAAAACTCGTTTATAATTATAACAGAAATTTAAGGGTATCTTGCTCATTGAAAACTCAAGTTGTTCTTAGCAGTTTGTCGATCATATTAATATGTTATTACATTTAAAATGATGTTTGATGCGGAAGCTTTTATAGTATTTTACGAAAACGTGGTGTTTTGAAAAGCATTCATCTTTTGAAAATCCACGTCCTGCTACTATCAGTAAGAATTTAAATAATTAAAATCCCAAATTAAAAGTTTAAAAATTTAAAGAGGCCTTATTACAAAACAAATACCCAAATTAAATTATTATAAATAAAAATCCAAAATAGAAGCAGGAACGGTTGTGTGGCCACCTCCGAGTCCCTCGGAGCACGGATCAGCCTAAGATTGGGGATTACCTGTAAGATAAACAGAGGGATGAGTTTACAAAAACTCAGTGTGTAACCCCATATAAGCAAATAACCAATCATGCAAGTGCAGTCTGGGCCTAAGCCCAAATCAATAACAGTTCAGTTCAGTTGGGCCTTAGCCCATTACAATATCAATATCAGTGTGGGCCTTAGCCTATTACAGTATCAGTAACAGTTCAAACATGCAATCAGAAATCCTACCCAACCAGCCTCTACACTCCACTTCGTCCAGCCTAACACACCATGTAGGGATAAAATCACCCACCCATCCTTACACTCCAAAATTAGCACCGGTTGCGGCATTAAATAGTATTTACAGCAGAGCTGCCAGTACAATACACTTCTTCCAATCATAATAATCCCATCCCATGCAACATATCATACATGTATGCAACATATATATCGTGGCATGCTCATATACAGTCATACATAACATAACACATACAGTCATTTTATAACATAGGGGCATAACAGTCACTTTACCACATAGGGGCATAACAGTCATTTTTATATCAGTTTGGGGGCCAGGTATACTTACCGACCCATCAGTAGGTTCACAGTCATCTCGAGCAACCCTTGCAACCTTAACAATCAAACAGTGAAGATGGGCCCAAGGCCCATAATGTGGGCCCACACTCGTGCGGCCCACATAGCCCAGAATTGGTCTCAATCATGAAAATTACACATTTTGGCCCAATTTTCTCCACACATTCGTGTGGGGCCCACAAGCCATTAGGCCCACACGGCCCATTTCGACCCAACGTGGCCCAAAACGGCCTAAGACCATGAAATCGCTCATGGTGGCCTCAACAGTCAAATGCCCACATTTTATACGTTCAGTTTACCACACGAGCGAGCGCACACTTGTGTAGCGTCAATTGCCATACTTTTCGGCTTTTGCCTGTTGCGATTTGTGCAGTGTTTACACACTTTTTGACATTTCATCGATATCGTTTGTTAGAGTACTGTTACACACATGGTTTCTATTTATTGAGAAAATCACCCACACCTTTGAAACCTACACTTGATCAACAATTCCCAATTAATCATTTAAACGTTTACTCAAACAAATAAACATAAGATCCCAATTGTTAAACTCACACCACATTACCTTCGATCGAGTAAAGAGGGAAGTTTCGCCTACCCAACCGTTGATTACAAGCCTTCTACCCTTCTAAAGGTTCCTAAGCACAAACCGAAAATGGGTAAGTACTTAATCAACCAGCAACAACATGACATTATACCATTACCCTTACCAACAACGCGAGGAGGAGAACCAACTACACAATGTAAGACTTAAAAGCAAGTAGAATGCTTACTAGAAAATAGAGAAGGGAACACGGTCGGCCCCAAGAGAAAAGGAAAGATTCAGCAACAAGAAAAGAAAGGGAAATATGAAAGAAAGGAGATTTGGCCAAGGGAAAACAATGTGGAAAGAAGGAGGAAGAACCGAATAGCCGTACACACAACCTCACACAATTCGGCAAAAAGAAGAAGAAGGAGGAGAGGGACAGTAGACTTGAGAGCAGAGAAGCAAAAGTAAAAACTAATATTGCAAAAGGGAGCAAAAGGGGAAGGAGGCACTACGAGTAACTTCGGCCAAAAGGTTGTCAAAAACGAGAGAAAGAAGAATACGCCACAAACTCCTACTACATTTAGCCAAAGAGAGAAAAAGCAATTCAAAACTAAAATGAGGCATACCAAATGAGCAGTATACAACTCTGGCCGAATTTCTTGAGTGCTAGAGTCCACTTTCGGCACACTTCTACCTCTCCCCTCACTTCCCTTGATTTTCTCCTAAAATCTCTCCACTTGATCACACCTCCCCTCAACCACTTCAGTATTTCAGTCAAACTCCAACACCCCCACTGCACAGCAGCAAATTAAACACTCCTTTTCCTCTAGCAAGATTCGAACCTTAGACCACTAGCATAGATAACACTCCACTTACCCCCTAGACCAGCAGGTTTTATTCCCTAAAAACAAAACTTTTGCACAAGCCTAGACTTGAACCCAGGACTTCTCAGACACACCTAAACACACCCAAATCACTCAACCACAGAAGCAAACAGATATTTGTGTTAAAAACATGCAAAAATAGATACTTAGATTTTTAGGGCATTACATTTCAAGGTTTATAATGTATTGGGTGTAGGTAGGCTGAAATAAAAAAATAAAACTTTGGGGTTTGAGTGTGGCGTTGAAGGATGCTAGATAAGGATAGTAAAGGCAAAAAACAAACTTTGCTTGATCGGAATTACAAGAAAATGAACACATAAACTTTCAACACTTCACACTTTTTTTTATTCTCACTTTTTTTTAATACTTCGTATACTTTTTTTTTTGTTAACTTCGTTTACAATTGAATGACTATAAGAGAACTTCGAATACAACTTGAATTTTTTTAATTCAAATTCTTTTTACGAACTTACTTCGGAATTGCTATGAACATCGGTGCTCCTCGTTTTAGTAGCTTTGATACCAAATTATGTGATCTGGTTCAGTGATGTACAGCCGAGTCACTTAAGTTGCCCGATCGTCGATGAGAAGTTTCGTTCGTGTTGTGAGAAAGGAGTATTTTGGCTAAGTTTAGATATATGTGATGAAATAGGTTCAAAATTAGGCTAAGTATGAATAAGGTAGGTTAGGTTACAAAGAAATAAAGTTACATAATTTTGGATAGCAGGTGGAATGGAAATCGTGAACTTAAACGTCAAGAACAATCCAACACTATAATGAGTGTCACCGCGGTTCTTATATTGTTTAAGGTGGAAAGGTGGCTTGGTAGAAGAATAGATGAATGCCACTTCAAATGGATGGTGATAAGTTCAGAAACAAGTTCGGGTTGACGCCACTAGCACGCTAGATAAGTCACTCGAGCCTCGTACAAAATTGAGAGGAAGAAACCTCACAAAGAACACAATGTCCATATAATTTGGCAAAAGTCTATTACAATTGAAAAATGCTAAGTATTTATAGCCTAACATAAGATAGCCGAATGGACAAAAACTTACAAACTTATAAGCTAAGTAATTTGGGTATGAATGTGCTTGAATATTCTAGAATAATTTCATTAATATGCTGTCTATGTTCGGCTGGATGGAGCACCAATAGGCAGATTCTTGATTAAGCAAATTCAACTTGGAAGAAGATGAATGCATAGGAGACCAATAGCCATGTCTACATTGGGCTAGGGCCTTAATTGGAGCATTGATATTGTGTTGTTTTACTGAAAGGTTATGAGTCTTAAAGAGGGGTCTTAAACAGCCAATTAATGTGTGAAAGGCCAGCCTTGAAAAGCCTCTTGCATGTGAACACCTTAGCCGAATGGACACTAGGTGTGAACACCTAGTGTGAACGGTTTGATGATGCCTTGGGGAGCTGGTCGGCCAAGCTTGGTGAATTAAATTGTAGATGTCTCTTGGCTGAATAGACACCTTGGGGAAGCCAATGGATGAGCCACCATCCATGAATCCGGCCATACATGCATGCTCCCATTCGTTGCATTAAACCATTCATGAACTTGTATTAATTAGTGCTTCATGTATTCGACCAACCTACAAACACAAGGAACTCATTAAATTCAAATATATATTTGGTTGAACTATGATTAAATAACATCAAGACATATTAATTAACACACTAATTAAATTAAGACATAATTAATATGGACTTAGCTATCATATTAAATTCGGCTAGCTCAAACTAAGTGAAAACAATTAATGAACTGATTTCAGCTAGGGAATTCGAACATGAGCTGTATCAATTGGATTAAAATAACACAAACATTTAATTTATTTAAATGATAAAAGAATCGAGCTGAAAGTAAGCTAAATTGAGCTCAAACGAGCTGAAATAAGCTCAAGTGAGCTAATTCGAGCTGAATGGAGCTCGGAGAGCTGAAGACGAGCTAAAGTCGGCTTACACAAGAGTGCAAGGTATCTTTAAGGAACTGGCCTGAGCTTCTCCATTAACAACGAGATTGTTTTCTTTCCAAAATTGAGCAAATAATGCTGAAACAGCCTCTCGTAGTTGCTTGGCTCGAGCATGGGTCATGGGCCCTTTAGGGAGCTCGATGAGATCTTGGCTCGAACTTGTTGAGCTCCCAGGCGTGCTTACATCATGTGCCATCTTTATACTCGTTTGGAAACTGTTGTTATATGTGAATTCAATCAACAGTGAGTATTTTTCCCAACTACCCTCAAACTCTAAAATACAGCATCTCAACATGTCTTCGAGAATCTGAATAACTCTCTCAGTCTAACCGTCAGTCTGAGGATGAAAAGCAGCACTAAAATTCAACTTTATTCTCAGAGCCTCTTGCAGTTTCTTCCAGAATTGTGACGTAAATCTCAGATCTTTATCAGAAATAATAGATAGTGGCACTCCGTGTAACCAAACAATTTCAGAATTGTACAATTCTGCTAATCTATCAAGTGAGTAATCTATACGTACCGGTATGAAATGAGCATATTTCGTTAGTCGATCAATGACAAGCCAAATAGCATCTATCTTTTTCGAAGTTAGGGGTAGTCCCCACACAAAATCTATTGTAATTATATCCCATTTCCACTTAGGAATCATCACAGGTTGCAGTAATCCAGATGGTACTTGATGTTCAGCTTTTACTTGCTGAAAAATTAGAAATCTCGATACAAACTTCGATATATCTCGTTTCACACCCGACCACCAGAACAATTGTTTTAGATCATTATACATCTTGGTACTTCTCGGATGAATAGATAAGCAGCTATGGTGTGCTTCGTGCAAATCTTTTGAATGAGTTCTAAATTTCTCTGTACACAAATTCTATTTCGAACATTAAACAGTCATCAGTTCCAATATGGAATTCTCAATCAGAATTAGACTCACATAGAATTTGCTTCGCTTATAAATCACTGTCATCTTTTTGAGCTTCACAGATTTGTTGAAGAAACACTGGTTTAGCTTTTAATTTAGATAAAATAGACCCATCATCATAAATCATCAATTGGGTGTTCATTACTCGTAATGCAAACAAAGATTTTCTGCTCAAGGCATTAGCAACAACATTAGCTTTTCCCGGGTGATAATCAATCACAAATTCTAATCTTTCAGTAGCTCGAGCCATCTTCGTTGTCGTAGGTTCAAGTTTTTCCGTGACATCAAATTTTTCAAGCTTTTGTGATCCGTATAAATGTGACATTTCTCACCGTATAAGTAGTGTCGCCAAATTTTCAATGCGAACACAATTACGACCAACTCAAGGTCGTGCGTCAATAATTCTTTTCATGCGGTTTCAATTGGCGGGAAGCACAAGCTATAACATTTCCTTCTTGCATCAGAACACATACCAAACCATTTAATGACGCGTTGGTATAAATCACAAATTCCTTCCCCGACTCCGGTTGAACCAATACGGGTGCTTCAATTAACAGTACTTTCAACTATTCGAAACTCTGCTGGCATTTTTCTGACCATTTGAACTTCACGCCTTTTTGAGGCAGTCGTGTCATCGGTGTCACAATCATCGAGAATCCTTTCACGAATCTTTGGTAGTATCCCGCTAAGCCCAGAAAACTACAGACTTCAGACACATTTCTCGGAGGTTTCCAATCAACAATAGCAGAACTTTTACTCGGATCAACTCTAATACCGTCTGCTGAAACTATATGCCCCTAAAAATCCAACCTCTTTGAGCCAAAACTCACATTTAATTTTGCAAATAACTTCTTATCACGTAAAGTTTGTAATACAATTCTCAAGTGCTCGGTATGCTCAGTTTCATCTCGTGAATAAATCAGAATGTCGCCAATAAATACAACAACAAATCTGTCTAAATACATCTGAATATTCGATTCATCAAGTCCATAAAAATGGCAGGAGCATTAGTTAAATCAAAAGTCATAACAAGGAATTCATAATGTCCATGCCTTGTTTTAAATGTGGTTTTCGGCACATCCGACTCTTTAACTCGCAGATGATAATAACCCAATCTCAAATCAATCTTTGAAAATAATGTAGCCCCTTTCAACTGATCAAATAAATCATCAATCCGCAATAGAGGATATTTATTCTTTATAGTCACTTTATTCAGTTGTCTGTAGTCGATACACATTCTCATGGTGCCATCTTTCTTTTTCACAAACAAAGCCGGTGCACCCCAGAGAGAATAACTCGGTCGTACAGAACCTCTGTCTGTCAATTCTTGCAACTGAGCTTTCAATTCTTTTAATTCTGTTGGAGACATTCTGTATGGACCTATCAATATCAGGTTGTTCCCAGTATTCATTCAATACCAAATTCAACTTCTCTGGTCGGTGGCAAACCTGGTAATTTTTCTGGAAATACATCCGAAACCTCACAAACAACAGGTACAGATTCAATCTTTGATTCAGGCATCATTGTCCAATACGTATGCAAAATATGCATCATAGCCCTTTTTCAAATATTTTTGAGCTAACATAGACGATATCATAGTAGGTAATTCATTCGAATCATCAGACTTAATCCGAAGAATCTCACCATTTTGACATTTCAATTCGATAGTCTTCTGTCTACAATTCACAACTGCATCATGCATAGTCAACCAGTCCATTCCAAGAATTACATCAAACTCATCGAACGGTAGAAGCATCAAGTCAACCCGAAAATAGTAACCCCGAGTCATCAAAGGACAATTCTTACAAATTTTATCAACTAAAACAGACTTGCCTAAGGGGTTCGATACTTTAACTACAAACTTTGCAGACTCAACATGTAAACTCTTTTTAAATACTAAATTCCTACAGATATATGAATGAGTTGATCCAGGATCTATCAACGCAACTATATCAATATCAAAAAGAGAAAAAAGTACCAGTAATAACGTCTGGCGATGATGCCTCCTCCCGTGCACGGATAACATAAGCTCTGGCAGGCACTCGTGCCTCAGATCTCACAGTCAAATCTCTCATAGCACCTCAGTTACCACTCATATTTCCAGTCTTTCGGGGTGGTCTCCCTCTAGTAGCCATGTTACTTACTTTCGCTAGTTGTTCTCTTTTAGCTTTAAACTTTTCTGGACAGTCCTGGAGATAATGATCAATATATCTACATTTAAAGCAAGCTCCGCTCACTAATCTACATTCACCATAATGTTTCTTATTGCAATGTTTACATTCAGGTCCAGCATTTCTAACGCTTCTCACACTGGCAACGAATATCGCCTGAGGTTTAGAACTGAATTGTCTCACATCTCTATCTCTAAACAAAATTCCCACAGAAGTTGTAGAACGAGGATGATTTCTTCTAAATTTATTTGATGCTGACTAATGTGATTTGCCCGCAAATCTCTTTCTAGAATCTCTAGCCTCAAAATCAGCTTTTATTTTCTCTTTACAAAGCTCTTCAGTTTTACAAGCTCTGTCAAATAAAAAAACAAACTCTTTCAGCTTAAGAATTCCTACTAACACTCTGATTTCTTCATTCAATCCATCCTCAAATCTTTTACACATTATAGCTTCAAAGGATACACATTCAGGGGTGTAATTGCTGTGTTGTACAAACTCTCTTTCATATTCTGTGACTGACATACGACCCTGCTTCAATTCAAGAAATTCTTTTCTTTTCTGATCGATGATCCTTTGGCTGATTTATTTCTTTCTAAATTCAACTTGAAGGAAATCCCAAGTAACTCTTTCTCGCGGAACTACAGATATCAAGGTATTCCACCACTGATACACAGTATCTCGTAACAATGATACAGGACATTTTAAACATTATTCAGGTGTGCAGGACAGTTCATCAAATACCCGAATTGTGTTCTCGAGCCAAAACTCGGCCCTCTCAGGGTTATTGTTAACAGTGGCTATGAAGTCTTCGGCCCCATGTTTCCATATCTTGTCAACAGGTGGTTTATTCAATCACAGAGGATCAATACCTTGAGGAACTACAGGGATCGATTAGGGAACAAGTGGGGGTAGAGGTTGTTGAACAGCCGGGTTCATACGAATGTACTGTGTGAACCACTCGTTCATTATCTAAAAGAAGGCTTCTTTAGCCTTACCCTCGTGACTACTAAACACAAGTCTAGATTCAGTAGGCGCAGTCCCTTGAGCGGGAGCTGGCGCGTTACTTTCTACATCATCCTACAGCTTGTTTGGGATCTATTACTATATAAAAACGCTTTTGAAAACATCAGGAGTCAGCACACTATCACAGTTCTAAATATGGCATGTATAACTAGACTCATATACATTACGTTAGTCCTAGAATCGACTTAACCGTAGCTTTAATACCAATAAATGTAACACCCCTAACCCATAACCGTCGCCGGAATAGGTTAAGAGGCATTACCGAACTATAAACTCAGTTCAGAACAATCATTTATCAAATATTCATTTCAGTAAATATCATTCATTCACATTCAATATATATTTAAATCGGTCATACAAGGCTTAATTCATACATTCAGGACTAAATTGGTAACATATAAAAATTTTGGAAACTTAGAATAATTTCAACATTTCAAGTATCACAAGCCCATGTGAATAGGCCGTGTGCTTCACACAGCTCGTAGACACACTCGTGTCTTAGACTGTGTGAAAACAGGGCATACATACTGACTTGTGTCACACGGCCGAGGACACGCCCGTGTGCCAGGCCATGTGAAAATTGGAGAGTATATTGACTTGGGTCACACGGCCAACCACAAGCCCATGTGTCTAGCTTGTATGCCCTTCAAAATGGCTAACACGCCCGTGTATCAGGCCGTGCCAAAACTGTAGGGTATACTAACTTATCAACAGGCCGTGTGCCATTTAAGGGGGTATACTGACTTGTACCACAAGGCCAGTCACACGCCCGTGTGTGAGGCCGTGTTCAGCATACTGACTTCTATTCCATTTCAACACCAGGGAACACACGACCATGTAACATGACCGTGTGTGACACACGGCTGAGACACACGCTCGTGTCCCTACCCGTGTGGACAAAAATAGGCTATTTGCAAAGCCATTTGTGTAACACCCCAAACCGACCCATGCGTTATGACTGGATCTGACATGTCACATGAGAAAAAGTGTTAAATCCTTTTGATTCGTACTAAAATAGGTATTATTTTGTTATAATCAGGAAAACAAGTTTGATTTAAAATATTTGATAAAATACTACTAACCACGAAGGTTGATTGATAAATCGATAATTTAAACTAGTGATCTTATAAAACCTTGACTTTTGAAAATATCGTTGATAAATCGAGAGAAAATTCCGAGTTAAAAAAAATTGTAAAAGTTTGTTATGAAATCCATTTGTTACTCTATTTTGGAAAACCTTTATTTATATTTTTAGAAAAAATCCCCATTTAAAACAGTTCAAGCAATATAATATTTACGTCAAACATAAAGCAAAAATAACATATTCCAGAGGCCTTATTACAACATAAAAACCCAAAATAGTAAAAGTAATAAAGTAAATGAAAATAGAAATCTAAAGTTCAAAAAAACACCATTTCTGAAGTATGGCCTCCACCGAGTCATCCATGGCCCAAATCCACATTACTGAGCATTACCTACAAGGGTTAAGGAAAAGGGGTGAGTTACTAGAACTCAGTGTATAAACCCCTTACCGTTGTCCACTGGGCCTGAACCCGTTTAGCATTATCTTGGGCCTAAGCCCATTTACATAATGATATTAGTATGACATGTATGCAACCCAACCCATCCATCCAATCACACCCCCGTACCAGCCAATCACACCTGTAGGGATCAAGTCAACCCACCCCGCCAATCACACCAATTCGCAGGCAAGTTGCCATTTATAATATTTTTGTTGTGGCCAAGCCACCGAAATTATAAGTAAACATAATAGTAAACATTTTTGTGGCAATGCCACTAGGCTACACTTCTCTTCAACATTTTTCCCAACCCATGCAATATGTAACATGCAACATACATAATTAAACATACTATTCACATATATGTACAACAATCATTAATCCAATATTTTATTACGGTGAATCTATCCATTATAGCACTTTATAATTTGGCCCACTAAGGAAATCTAGTAAATCGGCCCATAGGGGCATTTTGGTAATTCGGCCTATAGGGGCATTTTCTTAATTCAGCCCATAAGGGCATTTTCGTAATTCGGTCCATGGGGGCATTTTCGTAATTCTAACAATTTAATACCAATTTCGTCAAATCTATAGAAATAATGTACTTTAAGCCAATTTCTCGTTTTATGCCGATTTTACGATTTTTAGTCGTATAATAATAACAATATACCATCAAACATGTTACCGAATTATAAATCTACGGGATTACGGTGTGAGATTACACACCTGATTACGGTAAGTATTAAACCCTCTTGATCGTCGGCACCTATGACAACATAATACTCGATTAACTCACATAAGAGGTTTTTCTTAATCCAAATCTAAATCAATGATCTAAAATACTTACTCTCAATATCGTGAACGACCACGATTTGTTTATTCTCATCGAATGATGGACCACAACCCGGTGGGAAATCTCGAACCGCCGATACCGCTCTACGCTTGAACTTAGGCGTAGGAATCGCAAATCCACCCCTTTTGAGTTCTCCGATCGCTTTTCCTTTCAACTCGGTTCCACTTGCCTCCATTGGAAAAAGTCTTATTAAAACGATATTACTATATATATATCGATTGTCTAAGGAAAAAGGGTTTGGCTTACCACTATTTCCGTAGAATCAACAAGTGGAGGATATCGAGTGATTTCGTCCCTAACAACATAATCGATTAGCCAACTTTCAATCCGATTAATATAATAACCGAGTAGCGATATCGAATGGATTATGAAGAGACTTCTTTCCTTAATTGATGATGATCCCGATTCCTACCGATTGGCTTATGACTAGAGATGAATAGGCAATGATGTGGTATTCGGCCAGTCCACTAGAATACTACAAATAGAAGATTATCAAAATATGAGGGAGTATGGGAGAACACCATTTCGGTTTTAGAAACAAGATGAAACAACCGAATGATGGGGAACACTCATTTGGCTAGGGAGATTAGAGAATGAAAAGATTAAAATAACGTCACTTACCCGATTTAATCAAAGAAGAAATGTTTAACTTGTGAGATGGAAAAGAAGAGATGATCAAAATTCGGCTATAAAAATATGGATTAAAGAAGAAGGAAGAAAGGTTGAAGAATTTTGTGAAAAGAAATGAAAAGATGGAGAAAGGGAGCTTAATAGTTTCGGCTAAACAAGAGAGAAAAAAATTGGACAATTGTGCTAGAGTGATTCGGCCATCAAAAGAAAATGAGTAAGATTGGTTTGAGGATTAAGGCAAAACAAAGGAAAAAGATGAATAAAAGGCCTAGGAGTTTCGGCCAAAACAAGAAAAAAATGGTGTACAAAATTGGCTTTAGAGTTCCGGCAAGGGAAAAGAAGAATGTAACACCCCTTTCCCGTATACTACGCCGGAACCGGGTACAAGGCATTACCAGACTTAACAATACATTCTACCAAATCCCGAGCCACAAAATTTCACTTATAATTTAAACTTTAACAAACACATGCATACACAAGCATTATAACTCCATGACCAATATTAGCCACAACTCGTGGCTAAATACAGAATAATCCTTATTATCGTTATGAAGCAATACATTTAATCAAATTAATTAACACATATACAAAATGACTTAGTCAAGCCCCTATACATGCCATAACTTAAATCATTTATAAATAAAGATACCCATAGATAGCTTGATAGTGTGAAGCGATCTCCGACGACCTTCAGCCCGAGCTTGTTTAATAGGACTCTGAAACATGGGAAAGAAAAGGGGGTAAGCTTATAAAGCTTAGTAAGTTCTCATGTAAAAATAATAAGCATTAGCAGTGAATTTAGCTTACTACTAAGCTGTAATAACTTGCATAAATAATGCTAAGTTCTTACTTTCTCAACTTACTCATTTGTAGCCTTACCAAAGCCTCAATGAGACAAATCTTCACAACAAGTTCTCTAATTGGTACAATCATTGAATCACATGCTTATACCTTATTACTCATGTTCACATTAATTTGTCTACTTGAATCGCTGCCACTAAATTATTTATTTCTTAAACTACAGAGCTCTAAATTACAAACCGCTAATTTTCCCTGAAACTAGACTCACATATCTTCATACCATAAAATTTCTAGAATTTTTGGTCTTGCCAATTAGTACAGCTTATTCATTAAAATTTCTTTTGTTTCACTGTTCGACTATTCTGACCTCTTTTCACTACGAATCAATTATCTCCTCGTACAGAATTCAGATGACCTTATTGTTTAGTTTATTTGAAACTAGACTCATTCAGAATTTCAAGAATATAAATTATATCATATAATTATTTTTGTACAATTTTTAATGATTTTTTCAAGACAAAACAGGGGATCTCGTAGTCATTCTTAACCAGTCTCACAAATATTTAAATATCTCAAATTATACAAATCCTTTGTTTTCTCTGTTTCTTTTATATGAAAATGGGCTCAATAAGCTTTAAATAAATATCTCATCCAACTTATAATTCAATTTGTACTATTTTTGATGATTTTTGAAAATCACGTAACTGCTGCTGTCCAAAATAGTTTTATTTGTAAATTTTTGCTCACTCACTTTAGTTGTATTCATTACTTACCTATAACAATCTTTCCAATTTCCGATTACATATCGAGTATATTTCTCATACGTTACACATGCATATACCTACACTTATCACTACAAGCCACACATAATTTCACTTAATCGATTTTCCCGGTGAACTCATCGGTAACCTTACCAAAGGCTCAGAATACAAAGGGCACCTTACTTAATAGCTTGCTTACATACCTGCAACATTCTCACTTAACACATGAGTACTCTTTCATAATATAGGCATATTGCCAATCATGTCATAAAGTGTCACAAGCATAACTGAAAACTCATCACTTACTTAATACTTGATAATCTTAATTACTTACAATCTCAATATTAAATAAGCCTTAAATGCATACCTGTACTGATACCTGTACTCTTTCTTCATGTTCTCACCTTGTCATTTCTTTGACTTACTCTTTGGACTACTCGGGAACCTTTTCCTTTTTGAACTTACCATTGCCATGTCTTGACATGGTCTTATGTGGTATCCTTGCCTTATGAACTCACCAATGCCATGCCTTGGCATGGTCTTACATGGACCTTTGCCTTATAGTAACTCATCAATGCCATGTCTTGACATGGTCTTACATGATTTCCTTGCCTTATAGAACTTATCAATGCCATGCCTTGGCATGGTCTTACATGATATCCTTATCTTACAAAATGCCATGTTCCAAACATGGTCTTACATGGTATCCTTGTCTTAGTGCCAATGCCACATCTTGATGTGGTCCTACATAAAGTCCTTAATCAATGCCGATGCCATGTATTGACATGGTCTTACACGAGATTCTTGCCTTACCAATGCCATGTCTTGACATGGTCTTACATGGTATCCTTAACCGTCAATTCCTCCTTAAATGCCATGTTATGAACATGGACTTTTCCGTCAATTCTTCCTTAATTGCCATGGTATAGCCATGGACTTTGAGATATCAATGCCTTGTCAAGTCATAGCTGAAACATACTTGCTCAAATTCTCAAGGTTAGTCGCATAACTCAATAATAACATTACTAATAACAATAATTGCATAATAATAAAATGCTACTCAACTTACATACTTACATTCTAAATCTCATCATATCATCAACTTATTCTCATCAAACTATGCTAGCCAATACTTTCTTGTTATCATACAAAGCCATAATACAAAATATGGTCTAACATATAAATTATACAGGTTCTCTTTCCAATATCGAATTATTATCAAACATTAATCATTATATCTGAAACTCAATACTATAGTATTTATGGCCAAAATATCAATTTATAATTCAAATATGTATAATTAAATGCTTATTAAACATATAAACTTACATCGATACCAAAACAGTCATTTTACCAACTTTCCCGATTTTTGATTTTCCTCCCGTTCAAGGTCCAAATCTCATTTTTCGGGGTCTAAGACATCACATTTCACTAATTTAATTAATGTACTACTCAAAACAGTCCCCAACTCAAACTTTGGAAAAATTACAATTTTTCCCCTAAACTTTTGCATAATTATGATTTTGCCCCTAGGCTCGAAAATTAAACTTCATCCCTTATTCTTATGTTTCATAACATGCTAACCATTTTTCCCTTCTATGGCAACATCAAATTCTTACTCTAACATGCACTTATGTACATTAGGTATTTTTGCCGATTATGTCGTTTTACTCGTTTTCACTTAAAATCGCTTAGTAAAAGTTGTTTAAAATAATTCTAAGCTTCATATTCTGCCATAAAACATCAAAATAAATATATTTTACCTATGGGTATTTTTCCAAATATGAACCCTAGGTTAAATTATTGCTAGAATAAGCTAAATCAAGTTATCGGGACTCCAAAAACGTAAAGAACATGAAAAACGGGGCTAGAATGGACTTACCATGAAGCTTGGAAAGCTTGAAAACCCTATTTATGACTTCCCACATGTTAATTCAGCCTAAGCTTGAAGATGGACAAATTTGGCATTTAAATTTTGTTTTTAATTCATTTAATTCACTAAATTACCAAAATGCCCCTTAAAAAATCTTTTGAAACATACCCATCCATGTCCATTTTTGTCCACCATCTTAACCAATGGCCTAATTATCATTTAAGGACCTCCAATTTAAAATTTCATAACAATTGGACACCTCTAACATGTAGAACTCAACTTTTGCACTTTTTACAATTTAGTCCTTTTGACTAAATTGAGTGCCTAAACGTCAAAATTTTCGAATGAGATTTTCATGAAATCATTCCATGAAATTGTAGACCATAAAAAATATAAATAAAATAAATTTCTCAACATCGGATTTGTGGTGCCGAAACCACTGTTCCGACTAAGCCCAAAATCGGACTGTTACAAAGAAATTGGAAGAGAGCAACTAAATATGCTAGAAATAAACAAGCATTTCACACAAAATTGCAAAATGCCTAAAGGAAATTCGGCTACCAAGTTTTCCCCTCCCTAAAACCGACCAACATATCCCCCTTCTTGCTCCTTTCTTTTACTCCTTTCCTTACACTCCCCCCTTACCATATTTCCTTAGCCATCTTTCCATAATTAAAAAGTTTCCCTTACCAAAAATACATCCATGGCCGACACTTGGGATAGGAGTACAAAAATAAATCCAAAATTTGCAAAAGATGGGATTTGAACCCCTTCCCTCCAAGCTTCCCACTTGATGCCATAACCTCCTTGCCATATGCTCATTTATGCTAGCAAAATATGCACTTATTTCCTTAAGCCTTGATGCCATTTACCTTCTCTCCTTAAAGTGCTTAAACACAAAAATTTTGCTAAGGCCCAATTCAACCCCGAGCCTTCTTAGGACCCCTAAACATGCACAATTAATTTTTTAACTAGCCCAACGCAAGAAATAATGCAACACATAAAATTCTAAGTTTTAGGATGTTACAATTCTACCCCCTTAAAGAAATTTCAGCCTCGAAATTTACCTGATTAAAACAGATGAGGATATTGCTGCCGAATCACGTCCTCTGGCTCCCATGTAGCTTCCTTTGATCCGTGATTATGCCATAATACTTTGACTAATGGTACCGACTTCCTTCTCAGCACCTTAACATCCCGATCTATAATCTATACTGGCTCCTCTTCAAAAGACAAGTCAGGTCTTAACTCAACTTTCTCTACTGGTACAACATGAGATGGATCCGAATGATAATTCCTTAACATAGAGACATGGAATACACTATGTATCTGACTTAACTCCGGAGGTAACTCAAGTTGATAAGCCACTTGTCCAACACGCTTCAGTACACGGTAAGGTCTGATGAACCTAGGGCTCAACTTACTTTTCCGCCCAAATCTAAAGATCTTCTTCCAAGGTGAGACCTTCAAAAGGACCTGATCACCCACCGCAAATTCTATATTTTTACGCTTCAAATCCGCGTACAATTTTTGTTTGCCCAAAGCTTCTTTTAACCGAGCCCGAATTACCTTAACTTTCTCCTACGTCTCCAAAATCAACTCAAGACCCAATAGCTGACACTCACCCAGCTCAGTCCAGCAAGTGGGAGTACGACACCTACGACCATACAACGCCTAGTAGGGTGCCATCTGGATGCTGGATTGATAGCTATTGTTGTATGCAAACTCTGCCAAAGGTGGAAAATCTTCCCAACTACCCCTGAAATCGATCACACAGCCCCTTAACATGTCTTCTAGAATCGGGATTACTCTCTCCGACTGACCATCTGTCTACGGATGAAATGTCGAACTGAAATTTAACCTTGTATCCAAAGCTTCATGTAAAGCCTTCCAAAACCGTGATGTAAACCTAGGGTCCTTGTCTGATATAATAGACACTGGTACCCCATGTAACCTCACGATCTCTGCTACATACAACTTGGCCAACTTCTGCAATGAATAATCCATACGAATAGGTAGGAAATGAGCAGCCTTCGTCAACCGATCCACTATTACCCATACGGAATCTTTCTTAGTAGACGTTAAGGGTAACCCACTAACAAAGTCCATCGTTATCCTTTCCCATTTCCATAATGGAATTTTCACTGGTTGAAGCAACCCTGACGGCAATTGATGTTCCGCCTTCACCTGCTGACATGTCAAGCACTTGCTCACATAATCAGTGACCTCCCGTTTCAATCCTGGCCACAAATACTGCTCACGAAGGTCTCGGTACATCTTATTTCCCCCAGGATGCATAGCGTATGGACTACTATGCGCCTCCCGCAGAATCATTTGTCTCAATTTCGAATCCTTGGGCATACAAATTCTTCCGCGGAAACACAATACTCTGTCACTATTCAATCCAAAATCCTCTATCTCACCACCTTCCACTTGCTGAAGTTGAGAACCCAACGCTTCATCTATCAACTGCTTTTCCTTAATCTGGCTTATCCATGTAGGCTTCACCTGAAGTTCGGCTAACAGGCTACCGTCTTCTTAAAGACTGAAATGAGCGAACATCGCTCTCAAATTTGATATCACCTTATGACTCAACGCATCTGCCACTACGTTAGCCTTTCCGGGATGATACTCGATTGAGAAGTCATAATCCTTCAATAGTTCTATCCACCTCCGTTGTCTTAAGTTCAACTCCTTCTGGGTAAGGAGGTACTTCAGACTCTTATGATCCGTATAGATAATCGACTTCTCACCGTACAGATAGTGTCTCCAAATCTTCAGAGCAAACACCACTGCAGCTAACTCCAAGTCATGCGTGGGATAATTCACCTCATGCGGCCTTAATTGACAAGATGCATAAGCCACCACCTTTCCCCCTTGCATCAACACACATCCCAAGCCCGTGTGTGACGCATCACAATAAACAATAAACTCCTTACCAGCCTCAGGTTGAATCAATACTGGTGCTTCTATCAGAATCTTCTTCAATTTCTCAAAGCTCTCTTGCTGCTTATCTGACCACACAAACGGTACTCCCTTACGCAACAGCTTAGTTAGGGGTGCAGCAATCAACGAAAACCCCTCAACGAACTACCTGTAATATCCAGCCAACCCTAGAAAACTCTGAATTTTAGCCACTGTCTTCGGTGGCTTCCAATCCAATACAGCCTCGACTTTCCAAGGATCAACTCTAATCCTTCGGCAGACACAACATGCCCCAAAAAGGTCACTTCCCTCAGCCAAAATTCACACTTACTGAATTTGGCATACAGTTGCTTCTCCCTTAATATCTACAATACTATTCGCAGATGCGAATCATGCTCTTCTTCATTCTTCGAGTACACCAAGATATCATCTATGAACACCACCACAAATCGGTCTAAATAGGGTTGGAAGACTCGGTTCATCATGTCCATAAATGCAGCTGGTGCATTTGTCAACCCGAACGGCATCACCAAGAACTCATAACGCCCATAACGAGTTCAAAACGCAGTCTTATGAATATCCGCCTCCTTGACCTTAAGCTGGTGATAACCCGATCTCAAATCTATCTTCGAGAAGACCAAAGCTCCTCCCAGTTGATCGAACAGATCATCGATACTCTGTAACGGATACTTGTTCTTGATCATCAACTTATTCAATTGCCTATAATCGATGCACATACGCATCGACCCATCCTTCTTCTTAAAGAACAAGACCGACGCTCCCCACAGTGACACACTCGGTCAAATGAATCCGCAATCCAACAACTCCTGAATTTGAGCTTTAAGCTCTGCTAACTCCTTCGGCGCCATTCTCTAAGTAGTGATGGACACCGGAGCCGTTCCTGGCAACAGCTCAATGCCAAACTCTACCTCACGATCCGGAGGCAATCCTGAAAGCTCCTCGAGAAAGATGTCCGTCACCATTCTAACACTTTCTACCGACAACTCTTTGGCATCCAAAGCACTGATGAAGGCTAAGAACGATCCACACCCCTTTCGCACCAACTTTTCTGCCTTTAAAGCAGATACCACATTAGACAAATAGTTTCTTCTTTCACCTATCATCATCACTTCCTTATCCTCCGAAATTCTTAGTATCATCTGTTTTGCAGCACAGTCCAAGTTTGCACGGTGTTTAACCAACCAGTCCATGCCCAAAATAAGGTCGAACCCGTCGAATGGCAATTCCATCAAATCCGTCAGAAATATTTCCCTCTGAACTTCTAAGGGCACATCCCTAAATAACTTATTCACTACCACCGATTGTCCTAAAGGGTTAATCACCGTTGTTTATCTAGCAGTAATCTTAGATCTAATGTTCAAGGTTCCAGACACAGCACTAGCAACATACGAATGGGTAGATCCAATATCTATCAAAGCAGTAACAGGTACATCAGCTATGAAAAACGTACCGGTTATGACATCAGGTGCATCACCATCCTCTCGAACCCTGGCTGTCTCACTCCGCGTTACCCCTATTACCGGTACCTCTACCCGGTGCACCCTAACCTCGTCCCACGCCATTACCACCTCGACCTGGCCCACGGCTTCTCGGCGGCTGTTGAGCGTCTCTAGCTAGCTGTGCAAAATCGTTATGAACCCCTTGAGTATGAGCAGGCTGTCGAGGACAATCCTTAAACCAATGATCATTGGAACCACATCTGAAACAACCACCGGTTCTCTTCCAGCATTCACCCGAGTGAAGTTTTCCACAATCCATACATGGCTATAACTGATTAGTAGCAGCTTGTACTCTCGCTCGAGCTGGCTACTCATTTCTGGGCCTCTTCTGAAACCCTCTAGCAGGACCCAGAGTCTCTCTTGTTTTTGCCTCTATCCTTGTCTCGATTTTGCCTCTCCGAGTGTTTAACCTCTTCAGCTATCTTGGTTTTTTCTACCAATGTGGCAAAATTCCTCTCCTTCTGTGGGGCTATCAGTACCCGCAACTCATCACGCAACCCGTCCTCAAAACGCACACAGCGCTCATAATCAGTCGGCACTATTCCCCGAGCATACCGACTCAGACGCAGAAATTCCGCCTCATATGCTGCCACAGATTTACCTCATTGGACCAGATTCAGGAATTCCTTCCTCCGGGCATCCACATAACTAGCCCCGACATACTTTCCCTGGAATGCCGTCTTAAAGAAATCCCAGGTAATACGATCAATCTGAGTGCCTTCTTGAGCAGTGAGCCACCACTGATACGCCTCGTCTCTCAGCAAAGACACCACTCCTTTCAGTTTCTGTTTGGCGGTGCAATCCAGGTCGTCCATAATTCGCTTCACAGCTTTAAGCCAATACGCTGCTACATTAGGGGCTACACTCGAAATACCTCTAAAAACTTTAGCTCCATTCAATCTAAGTCGTTCCGATATCGACCCACGAGCTGGTGACCTAGCTCTTGACCCAGCAACTCTTTCTAGAACTCGTAACATCGCTTGGGACAAAGCGTCGTCCTTTCTCATTCGATCATGTGACCCAGCTTCAGTCACTGGTGACGCAGGGGCGTCTGTTTCTGGCATATGTCCCGATGCCTCGGATACAACTCTAGCACCTCGGCCTCTACCACGGCCACGTCTACTGCGTCCACATCCTCTAGCGCTCATATTTTCTAATTCGATTTAATCTGATTAAGAGTCTTATGAATCAATATGCTATTTCAGTGTTTATTAAACAATATTTTATAAAGTATAGGAAGTAAAGTCGTTTTCGCAAAACGCATCCTATAGTCTCAATCTCTATTGTTTCAGCTCCTAAAACTAAAAGTTCTAGAGTATTTCTACAGTCATACCACAATAATCAAAATCATAAAATGATAATATATACTTACTTCACTTGGTGCCAGATACCCGTGGTGCCATACTTCCTTTAACACATATATTTATAATTTAAAATTCAAACAGCTTTTTGAAAATGCTTTTGAACCCAAACCACAACCGAGTTTTGCAACCGAGCTCTGATACCATAAAATGTAACAGCCCAAACTCGGCCCATGCGTTATGATCGGATCTGACATGTCACGTGAGAAAACGTGTTAAATCCTTTTGATTCGTACTAAAATAGGTATTATTTTGTTATAATCAAGAAAACAAGTTTGATTTGAAATATTTGATAAAATACTACTAACCTCGAAGGTTGATTGATAAATCGATAATTTGAACTAGTGATCTTATAAAACCTTGACTTTTGAAAATATCGTTAATAAATCGAGAGAAAATTTCGAGTTAAAAAAAAATTTGCAAAAGTTTGTTATGAAATCCATTTGTTACTCTATTTTGGAAAACCTTTATTTATATTTTTAGAAAAAATCTCCATTTAAAACAGTTCAAGCAATATAATAATTACGTCAAACATAAAGCAAAAATAACATATTCTAAAGGCCTTATTACAACATAAAAACCCAAAATAGTAAAAGTAATAAAGTAAACGAAAATAGAAAACTAAAGTTCAAAAAAACACCATTTTTGAAGTATGGCCTCCACCGAGTCATCCATGGCCCAAATCCACATTACTGAGCATTACTTGCAAGGGTTAAGAAAAAGGAGTGAGTTACTAGAACTCAGTGTATAAACCCCTTACCGTTGTCCACTGGGCCTGAACCCATTTAGCATTATCTTGGGCCTAAGCCCATTTACATAATGATAATAGTATGACATGTATGCAACCCAACCCATCCATCCAATCACACCCCCGTACCAGCCAATCACTCCTGTGGGGATCAAGTCAACCCACCCTTCCAATCACACCAATTCGCAGGCAAGTTGCCATTTATAATATTTTTGTTATGGCCAAGCCACCGAAATTATAAGTAAACATAATAGTAAACATTTTTGTGGCAATGCCACCAGGCTACACTTCTCTTCAACATTTTTGCCAACCCATGCAATATGTAACATGCAACATACATAATTAAACATAATATTCACATATATGTACAACAATCATTAATCCAATATTTTATTACGGTGAATCTACCCATTATAGCACTTTATAATTTGGCCCACTAAGGAAATCTAGTAAATCGGCCCATAGGGGCATTTTCATAATTCGGTCCATAGGGGCATTTTCGTAATTCTAACAATTTAATATCGATTTCGTCAAATCTATAGAAACAATGTACTTTAAGCCAATTTCTCGTTTTATGCCGATTTTACGATTTTTAGTCGTATAATAATAACAATCTACCATCAAACATGTTACCAAATTATAAATCTACGGGATTACGGCGTGAGATTACACACCTGATTACGGTAAGTATTAAACCCTCTTGATCGTCGGCACTATGACAACATAATACTCGATTAACTCACATAAGAGGTTTTTCTTAATCCAAATCCAAATCAACGATCTAAACTACTTACTCTCAATATCCTGAATGACCACAATTTGTTTATTCTCATCGGATGATAGACCACAAACCGGTGGGAAATCTCGAATCGCCGATACTGCTCTACGCTTGAACTTAAGGGTAGGAATTGCAAATCCACCCCTTTTGAGTTCTCCGATCGCTTTTCCTTTCAACTTGGTTCCACTTGCCTCCATTGGAAAAAGTCTTAATCAAAATGATATTACTATATATATCGATTGTCTAAGGAAAAAGGGTTCGGCTTACCACTATTTCCGTAGAATCAACAAGTGGAGGATATCGAGTGATTTCGTCCCTAACAACATAATCGATTAGCCAACTTTCAATCCGATTAATATAATAACTGAGTAGCGATATCGAATGGATTATGAAGAGACTTCTTACCTTAATCGATGATGATCCCGATTCCCACCGATAGGCTTATGACTAGAGATGAATAGGCAATGATGTGGTATTCGGCCAGTCCACTAGAATACTACAAATAGAAGATTATCAAAATATAAGGGAGTATAGGAGAACACCATTTCGGTTTTAGAAACAAGATGAAACAACCGAATGATGGGGAACACTCATTCGGCTAGAGAGATTAGAGAATGAAAAGATTAAAATAACGTCACTTACTCAATTTAATCAAAGAAGAAATGTTCAACTTGTGAGATGGAGAAGAAGAGATGATCAAAATTCAGCTATAAAAATATGGATTAAAGAAGAAGGAAGAAAGGTTGAAGAATTTTGTGAAATGAAATGAAAAGATGGAGAAAGGGAGCTTAATAGTTTCGGCTAAACAAGAGAGAAAAAAATGGACAATTGTGCTAGAGTGATTCGGCCATCAAAAGAAAATGAGTAAGATTGGTTTGAGGATTAAGGCAAAACAAAGGAAAAAGTTGAATAAATGGCCTAGGAGTTTCGGCTAAAACAAGAAAAAAATGGTGTACAGAATTGGCTTTAGAGTTTCGGCAAGGGAAAAGAAGAAATTGGAATAGAGCAACCAAATATGCTAGAAAGGAACAAGCATTTCACACAAAATTGCAAAATGCCTAAAGGAAATTCGGCTACCAAGTTTTGCCTTCCCCAAAACCGGCCAACATATCCCCCTTCTTGCTCCTTTCTTTTACTCCTTTCCTTACACTCCCCCTTACCATATTTCCTTAGCCATCTTTCCATAATTAAAAAGTCTCCCTTACCAAAAATACATCCATGGCCGACACTTGGGATAGGAGTACAAAAATAAATCCAAAATTTGCAAAAGATGGGATTTGAACCCCTTCCCTCCAAGCTCCCCACTTGATGCCATAACCTCCTTGCCATATGCTCATTTATGCTAGCAAAATATGCACTTATTTCCTTAAGCCTTGATGCCATTTACCTTCTCTCCTTAAAGTGTTTAAACACAAAAATTTTGCTAAGGCCCAATTCAACCCCGAGCCTTCTTAGGACCCCTACACATACACAATTAATATTTTTAACTAGCCTAACGCAAGAAATAATGCAACACATAAAATTCTAAACTTCAGGATGTTACAATTTGCCACCCTATACACACAAGCATTTATAAGCATAAATGACCACATTTCATAACCCAATTGGCAATCATTCCATAACATTTCATACACATAATATACCAATTCAATTTAGTATTCAAATGCCTAATTAACATCAAGCATTATCCATTCATATATCAACTACATAACAAGACATCTTTTGCACCTTTTCATTCCATCAATTCCTTGCCCAAAACATACCATAATTGAATACTTAAACTCAACCAAAACATAGTACCAAAATAAGCGAAATCACGTGGCTTAACTTATACACAAAAACATACCAAAACCATGATACCAAGTAACATAACTAACATCTTTTAAACTAGCCTATACATGCCATATTTACATATCTCCAGAAGTTCAAAAGTACCAATCGGAAATTGGATAGTGTGATGTGCAACTCCGACTTGTCTGAAACAAGCGAGCTAACAACCTCTATAAAATATAGAAAAAGAAATCGGGTAAACTTTATAGCTTAATAAGCCCGTATAATTTAGAATTAAACTTACCATTTATGCATAATCAAAGCAAATAACTAAAGTACACTCCATACAATTTCCAAATGCCTATCACAAGCATTCTTACATAGGTTAGACATGTTAATACATGAAATCATCCATTATTACAATTCAATAATCAATATAACAAGCATTTAACATTTCATTCTCAATCATATAACCAATAATCCATTCAATAACATTACTTATTCGTATAAACAGAATTTATGCCCGTTGAACCTATTAGAACTCCAAGGGATACTCAGGTGATATATAACAGTAATCCGTCAATTCATTATCATTTCTACTCTTTCGAGCCATGATTAGTATGCTCCTCCTGAGCTGATGAACAGTAAGCTCTATTGAGCTGAATAGTAAGCTCATACGAGCTAAACAGTAAGCTCTTACGAGCTGATATATCAGTAAGCTCATACGAGCTATGGTGATTCCGGAACAAATGCAAGAGCTCGACCAAAACAGTAACCCTAGTGATATGTCACTCGTATCTTATGAATTCATACAGTTCAAACGGGGCTCGGTAACCATTAAACTATATCAATAAGGCATTTGTATTTCAAGCATATCAATTACTCAATCACAAACATTCATTTCAAATATTCACAAATATTTAAAATCTCGATTCTAATTATACGAACTTACCTTGTATTGCTTGGATAAAACTATCGGCTATTTGTCAATATTTCCTTTTCCCCGATCTAAACTCAATCTCGGCTTATCTTGATCTATATATTATCAAATTCAATACATTCAGCATTCAATCTATTCAATTTAGTCCATAATTCATGTTTTGGCAAATTTATACATTTGCCCTTATAATTTTCAATTTTTACAATTTAGTCCTTATCACATAAAATTGCAAATTCATGCAATTTAGTACCTACCCATGCCTAGCCAAATTTCATAGGGACTCCTAGCAGCCTATATGTTTCATTATTTTACACTTTTAACCACTACATTTTACAAATTCACAAATTAATCCCTTTTTAACATTTTTGTCAAAAATCACTTTACAAAACTAGTTTAACTATTAACAAATATTCAAAATTCATCATCAAACATCAAATAACTCAAATATTCAACAATGGAACTTCACAAAATCATGAAAACATTCAAAAATTAAGGCATAGGCTAGCTAGTATACAAAGCAACGATCTCAAAACTGTAGAAATCATTAACAACCAAGTAAAAACTGTACCTTAATTTAAGAATTTATCAATGCCGAATGAGGAACCCTATTTAGGCTTCTTATATTTCTAATTTTCGACTAAATATGAATGAAATAAAAAAGAATTTGGTTTTGTTTTATTAATATTAACATTAATAAACATTTTACCAAAATAACATTAATATAAAACCATTTAAAATCAAGATATTATGCCCATTAATGTCCATTCAATTTAATTATGGTCTAATTGCAACATAAGGACTTCTCATTTAATAATTCATAGCAATTAAACACTTTTAACAAATAGAATGCAACTTTTACGCGTTACAAGATTTATTCCTTTTTATCGAACTAAGCATTTAAACGGTAAAATTTCTTTACAAAACTTGCACATAATAATTCTATCATGCTGTAAAAAATAATAAAATAACAAAATAAATATTTTAACCTTGGATTTTTTTTCCGAAACCACTGTTTCGATTTGACTCAAAAACGGGTTGTTACAGTTCTGGTATGAGTTCTGATTTGGAACGGATTATGATGGATTTCGTTTATGGACTACCCTTGAAAATGAGAAAGAAAACCTTGAACTGAATAGCTATTATCAGGTGAGAAATTTCGAGGATGAAATTTTCGTAAGGGGGGAGAGTTGTAACAACCTATTTTTCAGTGGTGTAGAGAACGGTGGTTTTGAGGCCACAAATTCGATGAGTATGATTGTAAATGTTATTATTTAATATTTACAAGTCAAATATGGTACTAAAATAAATTTTGAATTGGCAATTTATGCTATTTGAATGAATAATTAGGTTCAAGTGGTATGACCCTAAAGTCAAGTGGTTTTAGAAAATCAGGTATCAGGACCTTATTTCTATAAATTGAGCCGTAAATATTTTATTAAATATTTATAGAGTGTTATTAAGGTCGTATTAAAATTTGGTTAAGAAATTTTAATGTTTAAATAGTTAATTAATTAAAAAGGACTAAATTGTAAAAGTTGCAAAAGTTGATTCCTATTAGTTAAAATGGTCAAATGGCTATGAAATGGTGAATTATTGGACTTAAATGACAAATATACTGTGCATATTAATATTGTACAATTATGGACATGTTTTGTTAATTTTAAATTAAAATCATAAGGGTAAAAAGGTAATTTGATAATAAATAAATAAACAAAAGTCATATTCTTCAATTTTCTTTCCAATCGAAACCAAGACATGAAAGCCCCATTTTTGAGCAAAAAGAGTTCGGCCAAACTTCAACTTGTGCATGTAAGTCCATTTAAATTCTATTTTTCGTAATTTTTATGTTTTTGAGATTATTGCAGCTTAATCTAGCTAACCCGGGGGTCAATTTGTTAAATTGTTAAATGTTTAAAATTTTACCATGGATGAATTTGTGATGTTCTTGAAATTTTATGATAGATTATTAAGCTTGGTTGTTAAATATAAGTATTTTGTTAAGTAATTTTTTATGATTTTCAAGTTTAAGGATTGATTTATGAAAATGGCAAAATTCAAGGAAAATAATGTAAATTGTGGATACATATGAGCTGTTAAAGGTTGGATAAAAATCTGCTAGCATGAATTTTAACTAAAAATGGTAAATTTACAAGTTTCGGGTTTAAGGTCTAAATTGCATAAAAGGTAAAATATTGGGATAAATTTGTAAAATGATTATGGAGGACTTAATTGTATTAGACATATTAATTATGTAACACCACTCACTCGAGACTGTTGCCGGAGTCGAGCACAAGGCGTTATTTAACTTAACTTACCTCTTCGGGTATAAAAATAATTTATTTCATCATTCACGACAAATATGTCCATCTGCACAACAATCATTAATTTAACTATAACTCGAGTTACGAAACTCAAGATTTAGATCCGTAAATTTTCACTGAAACTAGACTCGTATATCTTCTCATATAACATTTTTAGAATTTTTGGTTTGGCCAATTAGTACAGTTTATTAATTAAAGTCTCACTTGTTTCACAGTCCAATGGTTCTGACCACTCTTCACTAAAAATCAATTATCTCAATGTACAATTTTTATATGTTGTTTCTACTTATTTCTACTGAAAGTAGACTCACTAAGGAATCTAGACATATAAATTATAACTCATAATTATTGTTTCACAACTTTAAATGTTTTTCGAAAGTCTAAACAGGGGACTTCAAATACCATTCTGACCATGTCTCAATAATATTCAAATATCACAGAATACAGAATTCCTTTGCTTACATTATTTCTTTCATATGAAATTAGACACAATAAGCTTTAATTCTATATCTTATTCACTTTTTAATTCTATTTCTCCTATTTTTGGTGATTTTTCAAAGTCACATTACTGCTGTTGTCCAAAAACTGTATCATTGCAAATTTTTACTTTTTCAGACTTTCTTTGTAGTAAACATCACTTAGGTATCCATACAAAATAATTCGATTCCTATACATGCCATAACTTAAAACATTTCAAAAGCATTTATATACCAAAGTAAAGGCTTGATAGTGTGATATGAGGCTCCGACGATCTCCAATCCAAGTAAGTTCAACACACTATAAAACAAAGAAAAAGAAAAGAACAAGTAAGCTACTAATAGCTTAGTAAGTTACATGTAAGCAATAAGCACTCAATCAATAATTAACATTTTCACATACAATTAATTAATATCCTTCTTAGCAAATTTAATTACTTACACATGTACAATCTTACCAGTTCACTTGCACATACATTTAAGTACTTAATCATTATCACGTATGCTCATTCTTTCAATTATACCTGCATACACACTTCATCTCATATTCACTTTAATTTATTATTAATCCCGTTGAACACTCGGAATATACACGGATACGTAGAGAATTAGCACATAAGTGCCACACTGATATGTAGCCGAAGCTACCGCTGTAATGTAGCCAAAGCTACCACTGTAATGTAGCCAAAGCTACCACTGTAATGTAGCCAAAGCTACCACTGTAATGTAGCCAAAGCTACCACTGATCAATAACACTGGAAATGTACACGGGCCTGCTCACACAAGCTGTCAGGTGTCTGCAACACATGCCAGATCACCCAACACCCTGGATCACTGTAACACTGTAACACTGGTCTCTAGTGATATATCACTTGTATTCATTTCTATTCCTAAGTTCAACCATGAATTTACTCTTAACACTTATTTTAAACACTTTATCACTTGAATAATTCATGAACAATTTTTCTTCCATATTCAATATAAATTCACATATCAAATATAATTCACAATTTATAAAAATATTGCTATTATTTACACATAACTTACCTCGGATGCAAAATGACTATTTTCGTAAATTAGTCGACAACCTTCTCTTTTCCCTGATCACCTTCACTATTCCTTCTTTCTTGATCTATATTAACACAATTTAATACATTTTATCAACATTCCATTCAAATACAATTCATACACAATATTTTGGAAAAATTATGTTTTTGCCCCTAAAGTATCATATATTTACACTTTTACCCCAAAGCTCGGAAATTAAACTTTTTCCTTTATTCTTATGTCTTATGACATGCTGATCATTTTTCTCTTCTATGACAATATCAAATTCTCACTCTAACATATACTTATGAACATTAGGTATTTTTACCGATTAAGTCGTCTTACTCGTTTTCACTTAAAATCGCTTAGCAAAAGTTGTTTATCATAATTTAAAACCTCATATTCTATCATAAAACATCAAAATAAACAATTTCACCTATGGGTGTTTTTTCAAATATGAACCCTAGGTTAAATTATTGCTAGTATAAGCTAAATCAAGTTACCGGGACTCCAAAAACGTAAAGAACATTAAAAACGGGGCTTAGAATCACTTACTATGGAGCTTGGAAGCTTGAAACAACCTCTAGCTATGCGGAACCCTTGAAATTTCATCCTAATGAAGAAGATGGACATGTTTTGACATTTTTTTCCTTTTTTTAATCTTTTAATTACTAGATGACTAAAATACCCTTCGTTAAAAACTTTGGTTATTTCTACCTATGTATGTCAATTTTTGTCCATGGAGATATAATGGTCTAATTACCATTTAAGGACTCTTACTTCAAACCCCCATTACAATCAAGTACTCTATGAATTAGAACCCCTATTTAGCAACTTTTGCAAACAAATCCTAATAGGCAATTTAAGCATGCAATCAATAAAATTTCTTATCGATACTCTAACACATGTATTTAATCACTCGGTAAATCATAATAATTAATCATAATAAACTTTTATATCTCGAATTCATGGTTTCGCAACCACTATTTCGATTAGGCCTTATTTCAGGCTATCACAATACTCCCCCTTTAAGGATTTTCGTCCCCGAAAATCTTACCAGTGAATAAGTTGGGATACTGTTTCCTCATAGCCTCTTCAGTTTCTCATGTTGCCTCTTCCACTCCATGTCGTTGCCATAACACTTTCACTAAAGACATTTCTTTGTTTCTCAACTGTTTCACTTCTCGTGCTAAGATTCAAATCGGCTCTTATTCGTACGTCATATCCGATCGAATTTCCACTTCAGTTGGTGAAATCACATGCGATGGGTCCGACCGATATCGCCTCAACATAGAAACATGAAACACATTATGAATTCTTTCTAATTCTGATGGTAAAGACAATCGATAAGCCACTGCACCGATTCTTTCTATCACTTCATATGAACCAATAAATCTTGGACTTAATTTACCTTTACAGCCAAATCTCAAAGTTTTCTTCCATGGAGACACTTTCAAAAATACTTTTTCACCCACTTGAAATTCAATCTCTTTTCTTTTCAAGTCCGCTACGACTTCTGTCGATCCGGTGCAGCCTTCAAACAATCACGGATTATCTTCACTTTTTCTTCGGTTTCTTTTACCAAATCAACTCTGAAACACCCCAAACCCGGCCCACAAGCTTTGACCAGATTTGGTATGTTCCTCAAGTAAACTGGTTCAAATTCTTTTGTTACTTTGTGAAAAACTTGTGCGATTTAAAAAAATTTGTTTGGGTTGGGCTTGTGTTGAAAACCAATTCGAATTTTTATATTAGAAAACCCTTTTTAATTTTAAGTGATAAAACATATAGAGTATATTTTAAAAATAAATTACTTGTTCTTTAAACTTAATAAAAATTTGTAAACATAATTAAACAATAAGACAGAAATAAAATAGTTCACTATGGCCTTATTACATCAAATATAAATTTAAAACCAAAGTACTTAAAGAAAATAAAAGTCCAAATCATAGATTTCTTGCTGTGCATGGCCATCCCTAAGCTCCTGCCGAACCCGGTCCATTACTGATCGTCACCTGAAAATAGTCCCACAACGGGGTGAGTCAACAGACTCAATGTGTACACAACACTAAATCATAATCGAATCAGGCATAACAATTATTACACATTCATATCATAGCATACAAGTTATGATGCATTCCCAAAACCCAAACCTATTAAGCCATCCGCTACACTCCCCCGTACCAACCTGTACACCGTGGGGACTACTAAGTCGACCCTCCTTCCGCTACACTCCATATTGCGGTCTTAAGTCACCGCATTCGTGGTCTTAGGTCACCACGTTCAGATTACTGTGGTCTTAGGTCACCACATTCAGATATCACGGTCTTAGGTCATCGTGTTCGTGGTCTTAGGTCACCACATTCACTTCCCCTTCAAAATAAAACCCATATGCCCCATATAATAGTAATATGCATAAATATGCCAGAGTTCACATTCTTATTCTTATTCTCATGTTACAATTAACATATTTCATAATCCTAGTAGGAGTAGGAAACGTACCTGAGTACTTTGTACCATAACATGGTACCTTAGCCACATTCTTACACTTTCATATTCTTAATATCACATACATATATTTATTAAACATGCCATAAATCATATTAAGAATTAGTGTGGGGTACACACCTGATTTGCTTAGGGTTTCCAATCCAAATCCCGGAAAGCTTGATCTAATGCCTTAGATCTTATATCTCTACATTTAATCAATCATTCAATACTTAGTAAAGAACCATTCGGCCATAAATCCAAATCCTAGTAGGATTAGTACACTAAAACTTACCTTGCAATTTCTAAATCCCGAAAGTATTCCTTGCCTTATATGTCTGTCGAAATCCCTATAACTTCATGTTAGATCAATTTCTAACATTTATTCATAACAAATAACCCTTATCCGAATGTTAAATATGACTTACTTTGTGGATTTTAAATCCCGAAATTCACCGAATAACTAGGGAACACGCGGCCTATGGTGTACCTTCGGGAAAAGAACTTCTCCTTCCTTGTAGTTGACACTTAGTAAATCCCGAAAGATCTCTTCAAGGTTTCGACAACAAGAATATTGATGGGATTAGTCCTAGATTTTGACAAATCTAAAAGAAAAGAATAGAAATCAAACTTGTTCTTACCTTTGAAGAAATCGACAGCACCTAGGCTTGAAGCCACTTAAGATATTCGACTATGGCCTTAAAAGGCTTACTTCCGGCTTTTGGAGGGATTAGAAAGAAAAGAGAAAAAGAGAATAATGGCAGAGAGAATTCGGCAGAGAGAAGAGGAGAAAATTTAGAGAATTTCGGCAGAGGTTTTCTTGAAGAGAAAAGAATGAATGAAGAATAGCCTTACTCTTCCTTTTATAGCCAAAATTACTAGGCTAGAGTCCCTTACTTGGCCACCACTCTTCTATTTGATAGCTTTATCCTTTTAATTATCACAAAATAAAAGAATTTTATCCAACCATTATCTCTTGAAAATAATGATAAATAAATCCCTTATTTATCCCCTATTTAGCCGAACTTTAAAGAGAATAAAACTCCCCTTTTAAGAGCCTTGTTGCCGTCCACCTCTGTGCTTCTGGAAGCAAAAATAAAATTTCTTTTATTTGCTACCCATGTGACTCGAACTCAGGCCCAACACCCTTGCATGTGGCGCCATTTCCAGAGGCCCTAAGTGGCATCTCCAGGCCACTTTTCCAAGCCCGTTTGTGTGTCAAATTTCACATACTTTTTCTCTTAAGGCCACCTTGCCTTAATTTCCTCTTTTTAAACCTTAAAACTTGACATTTCTTTACATTTCCAAGTTTCCAAAAATTTTCGTTTGCCTCCTTTAAACTTAACATTTCCTTACATTTCCAAGTTTCTCGAAATGTTTACTTTCCTCTTTTGAATCATTTCTAAATCATTTCCTTACATTTCCATACATTTCCTTACATTTCCATACATTTCATTACATCTTAGGGTTCCTAAAACTCCTCAGAACACATCTAACACACCCACTGAGCCCATTATCTCATGAATTACGCACGAACGCATAACCCCAAATCTAGGATGTTACAAACTCCATGCAACCGATTTTCTTTAAGTCCAGTCCAGTATAATGGAGTCTAACACTTTCGTCCATACAACGCTTCATAAGGTGCCATTTTTATGCTTGATTAATAACTATTATTATATGAAAATTCCACCAAAGGTAGATATCTTTCCCAATTACCTTCAAATTCCAATACACAACATCTCAACATGTTTTCGAGTACTTGAATTACTCTTTCAGACTATCCATCAGTTTGGGGATGGAATGCTGTACTAAAATTCAATTTAGTACCCAATACCTCTTGTAACTTCTTCCAAAACCTTGAAGTAAACCGTGGATCTCGATCAAATATAATAGACATAGGCACACCATGTAATCAGACTATTTCAGCAATATACAATTCGGCTAACTTGTCAAGTGAAAAATTCATTCGCATAAGAATAAAATGAGCTGACTTAGTCAATCGATCAACTATCACCCAAATTGAGTCTTTCTTTTTCAGTGACAATGGTAATCCCGACACAAAATCCATAGTAATTCTTTCCCATTTCCATTCCGGTATAGTAATTGGCTGGAGTAATCCCGAAGGCCCCTGATGTTCTTCTTTGACCTGTTGACATATCAGACATTTTGATACAAACTCAAAAATATCACGTTTCATACCTGGCCACCAGTACATCTTCTTCAAATCATTATACATTTTATTAGTTCCCGGATGTACGGACATAATACCACTGTGTGCCTCGTGTAAAATCTTTTGTACAAGCTCTGAATTTTTCGGTACACAAACTCTGCCTCTGAATAATAAACAACCATCAGTCCCAATCTGAAATTCTAAATTATTACCTGACTCACATTATACTCGTTTATCCTGTAATTTCTCATCATTCTTCTGAGCTTCACATATTTGCTGTATACATGTCGGTTTAGCTCTCAATTCAGCTATAATTGAACCATCATTAGTCAATGACAACCGGGTATTCATAGCTCATAAAGCAAACAGAGATTTCTGACTCAAAGCATCAGCTACAACATTAGCCTTACCCGGATGGTAATCAATAATCAAATCATAGTCCTTTATCAGTTCAAGCCACCAGTGATCACATCAGGGGAATATGCTTCTTCTCTAGCTCGGATGGCATAAGTTCTTGCTGGAGCTCTCACTTTGGATCTTACGGTGGTGTCTTTTATTATACCTTTACCACTAGTTCCAGTCCCCACATTTCTTGGTGGTCTTCCTCTAGTAGTCACACTGCTCAATTTCACATTTTGAAACTTTTCTATCTCTTCTCTTTCTGGACAATCTTTCACAAAATGATCTTCAGATCAACACTTAAAATATGCTCGGCTGATAAAATAACATTCTCCCAAATGTCGTTTTCCACAATGTTGACATTCCTGTCTAATAGGTTTAACACTACCTACTCTTGCCATAGAAGTCGCTTGAGCTTTAGAACTTGGATTTTGTCTTCCTCGATCTCTTTGAAAATTCACACTAGAAACATTCGATCGAGTATTCATTTCTCTAGACTTCTTTGCTTGAGACTGGAATGACTTTCCCATTGATCTTTTTCTTCCATCTCTTACTTCACTTTCCACATTTCGTTTCTCTTTGCTCAACTCTTCAGCCTTGATAGCTCTTTCAACTAGTACCACTAATTCTTTAATTTCAAGAATTCCCACTAACAATCGGATATCCTCGTTCAATCCATCTTCAAACCTCTTGCACAAAGTAGCTTCATTAGATACACACTCTTGGGCATACTTGCTTAATTTGACAAATTCTCGTTCATATTCAGCTACCGTCATGCGCCCTTGTTTCAATTCAAGAAACACTTTTCTCTTTTGATCAATGAAATGTTGACTTATGTACTTCTTCAAGAATTCCTCTTGAACGAAATCCCATGTAACTTTCTCTTTAGGCACCACTGACACTAAAGTTTTCCACCAATTATAAACCGAATCCCTCAACAATTAGATAGCACATTTGGGACTTTCTTCTGGAGTACAAGATAATTCATCCAACACTCTGATGGTATTTTCAAGCCAGAACTCTGCTCTCTCAGGATCATCATTTACATTAGCTCGAAACTCTTCGGCTCCATACTTTCGAATTTTGTCCACTGGAGGCTTTGACAATCTTAACACTTCAGTTTGTTGAGGAGCTATGGGAACAGCTTGAGGAATAGGAGGGGGTGGAGGAGGTTGAGCATTATGATTAGTTCTAACAAACTCGGTATACCAATTGCTCACCATATAAAGAAAGGCTTCCCAAGCCTCATCTCCTTGACTTTGAGTCTCGGGTCGATTTTCATCTGGCGTCATCCCTTGCGCGGGAGTAGGCGTATTACTTTGAGCATCATCAGTTGTAGCTCCATTAGGATCCATTACTATATAAAAGAAAACATTTTAAGATGTCAGGAGTCGTCACACTATCATTATTCAATTATGGCATGTATAGGTAATCTATTACACTTGCTACGTTTGCCCGAGAATCGACTAAACCATAGCTCTGATACCAATAAATGTAACCACTCACTTGAGACTATTTCCCGAGTCGAGCACGAGGCATGATTTAACTTAACTTACCACTTCGGGTATAAAAATAATTTATTTCATCATTCACGACAAATTTATCCATCTGTACAATAGTCATTAATTTAATTATAACTCGAGTTACGAAACTCGAAATTTAGATCCGTAAATTTTCACTGAAACTAGACTCGTATATCTTCTCATAATAACATTTTCAGAATTTTTGGTTCGGCCAATTAGTACAGTTTATTTATTAAAATCTCCCCTGTTTCACAGTCCAATGGTTCTGACCACTCTTCACTAAAAATCAATTATCTCAATGTAAAATTTTTATATGTTGTTTCTACTTATTTCTTCTGAAAGTAGGCTCACTAAGGAATCTAGACATATAAATTATAACTCGTAATTGTTTTTTTACAATTTTAAATGTTTTTCTAAAGTGTAAATAGGGGACTTCAAATACCATTCTGACCATGTCTCAAAAATATTCAAATACCATAGAATATAGAATTCCTTTATTTACACTGTTTCTTTCATATGAAATTAGACACAATAAGATTTAATTCTATATCTTATTCACTTTTTAATTCCATTTCTCCTATTTTTGGGGATTTTTCAAAGCCACGTTACTGTTGTTGTCCAAAAACTGTTTCATTGCAAATTTTTACTTTTTCAGACTTTCTTTGTAGTAAACATCACCTAGGTATCCATACAAAATAATTTGATTCCTATACATGCCATAACTTAAAACATTTCAAAAGCATTTATATACCAAAGTAAAGTTTGATAGTGTGATACGAGCCTCCGACGATCTCCAATCCAAATAAGTTCAACACACTATAAAACAAAGAAAAAGAAAAGAACAAGTAAGCTACTAATAGCTTAGTAAGTTACATGTAAGCAATAAGCACTCAATCAATAATTAACATTTTCACATAAAATTTAATTAATATCCTTCTTAGCAAATTTAATCACTTACACATGTACAATCTTACCAGTTCACTTGCACATACAATTAAGTACTTAATCATTATCACGTATGCTCATTCATTCAATTATACCTGCATACACACTTCATCTCATATTCACTTTAATTTATTATTAATCCCGTTGAACACTCGGAATATACAAGGATATGTAGAGAATTAGCACATAAGTGCCACACTGATATGTAGCCGGAGCTACCACTGATATGTAGCCGAAGCTACCACTGTAATGTAGCCAAAGCTACCACTGTAATGTAGCCGAAGCTACCACTGATCAATAACACTGGAAATGTCCACAGGCTTGCTCACACAAGCTGTCAGGTATCTGCAACACATGCTAGATCACCCAGCACCCGGGACTCACTGTAACACTGTAACACTGGTCTCTAGTGATATATCACTTGTATCCATTTCTATTCCTAAGTTCAACCGGGAATTTACTCTTAACACTTATTTTAAACACTTTATCACTTGAATAATTCATGAACGATTTTCCTTCCACATACAATATTAATTCACATATCAAATATAATTCACAATTTATAAAAATATTGCTATTATTTACACATAACTTACCTCGGATGCAAAACGACTATTTTCATAAATTAGTCGACAACCTTTTCTTTTCCCCGATCACCTTCACTATTCCTTCTTTCTTGATCTATATTAACACAATTTAATACATTTTATCAACATTCCATTCAAATACAATTCATACACAATATTTTGGCAAAATTACACTTTTGCCCCTAAAGTTTCATATATTTACACTTTTGCCCCAAAGCTTAGAAATTAAACTTTTTCCCTTATTCCTATGTTTTATGACATGCTGGTCATTTTTCCCTTCTACAACAACAAGAAATTCTCACTCTAACATATACTTATGAACATTGGGTATTTTTACCGATTAAGCCGTCTTACTCGTTTTCACTTAAAATCGCTTAGCAAAAGTTGTTTAACATAATTTAAAACCTCATATTCTATCATAAAACATCAAAATAAACACATTTCATCTATGGGTATTTTTTCAAATATGAACCCTAGGTTAAATTATTGCTAGTATAAGCTAAATCAAGTTACCGGTACTCCAAAAACGTAAAGAACATTAAAAACGGGGCTTGGAATCACTTACTATGAAGCTTGGAAGCTTGAAACAAACCTTAGCTATGGAGAACCCTTGAAATTTCGTCCTAATGAATAAGATGGACATATTTTGCCATCTTTTTCCTTTTTTAATCTTTTAATTACTAAATGACTAAAATACCCTTCGTTAAAAACTTTGGTTATTTCTACCTATGTATGTCCATTTTTGTCCACAGAGATATAATGGTCTAATTACCATTTAAGGACTCCTACTTCAAACCCCCATTACAATCAAGTACTCTATGAATTAGAACCCCTATTTAGCAACTTTTGCAAACAAGTCCTAATAAGCAATTTAAGCATGCAATCAATAAAATTTCTTATCGATACTCGAACACATGTATTTAATCACTCGGTAAATCATAATAATTAATCGTAATAAACTTTTATATCTCAAATTCGTGGTTTCGCAACCACTGTTCCGATTAGGCCCTATTTCGGGCTATCACAATTTAAGTGCTAGAATTGTATTAATTGAGTGAAAAATTATCATTTAGATCTAGAAACGAATCAAATGAATTTAAACAGAGGAAAGGATAATGTGTCTGATTTAGTCGTCGGCCTCGTTCTACAACTGTAATTGTCGAGGTAAGTTCATAGGTATAAGATTGTACGTATCTATATTTACATAATGTTACTGTTGATTTATGAATGTATATACATATGATGTTTAAAATGTGAGTTGAAAATCAAAATATTATAACTGAAAATAAGGTGAGAAAGGATTTATTTGAAAACTATTGAATATTTAAGAAATATGATATATGTGATTTTGGAATGATTATGAATGTTACAACATGTGTATTGAGAAATATGGAAGTGCCTCTGATTCAGGAAAGTTATAATTTTGTTAAAATGCCCGTTTGGACATAGTAAACGATTAGGATATGATTGGCATGCCAATGGGGTTAGTATGCATGCTTGTACGGGATTTGCACTTCGGTGCCTCTGTTTGCACTTCGGTGCCTCTGTATACACTTTGGTATCCTTGTTCATACTACGGTGCCCCTGTTTGCACATTATTACCCCTATTTGCACTCCGGTACTCTTGTTATGCATCTATGATGCCTTTAGTGTGGTGTAGTTACCCAAGTATTCGAGTCAAGTTTCTAGTTCATCAGGCTAAATGTGTATGGAATTTACAAAATTATTTAAATGTTAAAGGCTAATGTATAGTAAAGATATTAGTAAATGTTAAATGCTAAATAAATTACTTGATCATATATGAGTATCATTATATTGATGATTATTAGGTTAAAGATAGATGTTTATACACATATATGTATGAGTTTGGATTGAATTATTATAGTACAGGAAGCATACGATAAACCATTTCAGTACTAATCCTATAAGTGTTTCATAAATGAATAATAAGTATGATTAATATATTTATTTAACTTTCACATTGTTTAGTGATAGTAAGCGATTCCGGGATGATATGTTTATATGAAAGTTTGAAATGAAAGATAAATTACAGAATGATTATATGTTAAACGTGTAAGTGATATGGTAAGAAGAAACGTTTAAGTGAAATTCTTATAAGGAAAGATAAATACAGGTATATGCAAGGCTATACTAATCATCCATGAGAGGTGTAGTGAATAGAAAAAGAAAGTTAGCTTAAGTTATAAAACAAATTATGCTTAGTTGTTTATTTCAATATGTCAGTAGTTAAGTTGCCTTTATACGAACTAACTAAGCATTATTGCTTACGTTAGTTGTTTTCTTTTCCTGTAGATCATCGAAAGGTTCAATTTGGTTGGAAGCTCGTCAGAGACCTATCACACTACCTAGCAGTTAATTTGGTAGTTTATGAGCATTTTTGGCTAAGGTTTATAATGGTGTGTATAGGGTGGTTTATAATGATGTTTTGATGAATGTGTAAATGGTAATTTGGTATGGTTGTGCCTTGATGTTTATGAATGATTGGTGGACTTATCCTGCTTGTTTAAGTATGTCTTTATCGTCACTTTAATGTGATTGTATATAAGGTTCCTTTTACAGTATGTTGAATGGTTTAAATTGGTCTTTGATGGAGTGCTTTAGCATCTATTTGGTTTAGGTTGGCTGGCATGAAAATAGTATTATTGGCATGTTTTGGCAAGTATGAAACTAGGTGATGATGTTAGAAATATGGTAAACTTGGCTTGATTGTTTTGATGTATATATTGAGGTGCCTTGTACAGCATATTGGTTAATTGTATTCGAAACTTGAAATGACATTTTAATGTGTGTTTTGAAAGTGTTTAGGCTCATAAAAAGTGTTTATATATTGGTGGAAAGGTCTTGTATGAAATGGTATGAAATGGCTTGATTTTAGGTACATTTTGAGTCTACACAGTCTAAGTGTGACTCAGCCATGTGAGACACACGGCCGTGTGTCATCTAAGGGTTCCTTTGCATGCAAGTCAGTGAGTTACACAGCCAATCACACGGTCTGGCACATGGGCGTGTGGGGCAATTTCGAAACTTACATGACCTAGCACACGGGCGTGTGACACGACCGTGTGACCCTATTTAGAGAATTACACGGGTGAGGACATGGGCTGGGACACGGTTGTGTGTCCCTAGTTCGATTGTTACATGGCCTAAGACACAGACGTGTCCCCCAGCCGTGTGAGGCACATGGCCTGGCCACACAGCCGTGTGACCCATGTTTTGCAAATTTTGCGTGTTTTCCCTAAGCTTTCCTGATTGTTTCAAATTAGTCCTGATTTGCTTCTAAGATATTTTTAGAGCCTTGAGAGCTCGATTTAGGGAAATATGCATGTGAACAAATGGTTTACAATGTAATTGAATTTATTAAACATTATGATGTTTTAAAGTTTTCGGTTGATCGGTAATACTCTGTAACCCTAATTCGACGACGGATACGAGTTAAGGGTGTTACACTTGTAACGACCCGAATTTGGGCCTAGTAGAATTGGGCTTATTAGGCCTTGGCATGGGAGCGTTTAAAATTTTTTAGAACAAGAGAACGACACTAATGCAAGTTGGTCCTATTAGGTGAGTGATTTTGGAAGGTTAGGGGGCTTCTATAAAGTCCCGGGATCAAACTTGGGCTTTAGGAAAATTTTGGTTTTTGGGCACTTTAAAGGGGAGGACTGTTGGAAGCAGGACTTATAGTTAGTAGAGTGTGTTTGTTCAACACAAAGGAGCTTGTGGTGGAGTGGTGGTGGCGTCACTTGTGAGGCAAGGAGAGAGGGGTTCGAATCCCACAGTTGGCAAATCAAGGCTTCTATTTTTGTGTCAAGTGAGTGGAAGAAGTAGAGTTCAGTTAGAACTCTACAAGGTGGAGGGGAGACTTGGTCAAATCGGTTTGAATAGGGGGTGGAGAGTAATGTGGAGAGGAAATTAAGGAGTGAATCAAGGGATTGGGGTGAAAGGTGGTAGTGGCCGAATGTGGGAGTGTTGGGGGAAGAGAAATTCGGCTAAGGGGGTGTTTGGGCACTTTCGGCTAGTGTGGAGGAGGTGCCGAATCTCTTTAGTCTCTCTAAGCTTTTCTTTGCATTTTTGGCATTTGCTACTCAAGTGTTTTCGGGTTTTTTTCTTTTGGCACATTTCTTTTCTCTCTTCTTGCTTTTCTTTCTTTGGGACTTGGCTGAATCTGTTGGAAACTGACCACTCGTGCAACTCTTGTTCAACCTCCCATCTCTTTCAATTGTTCTTTTTCTACTCAATAGCCGAAACCTATATCCCTTTTTCTTCTAGTTTTCGTTTGGTTTACTTCGTTGCTTCTCATCTTTGGGTTCTTCATTTTGGGTCAAACTTATAGACGAATCTCGGTCTTGTGTGTTTGCTGCTTGTGCTGAATCTCTTCTCCCATTCGGCTCATTTTTTTTGGCCTAAGGTATGGTGTGCCCTTCCTTTAGTTTTTCTTTCTTTTCTTCCATCTGAAGCCGAATCTCTCACCTTGGTTCTTTTTGACTAAGGCCGAATCAAGTCATTCTCTTCTACCTCAAATCTTTCTGGTTTCTTTTTGTGTGGGCCGAATCTGTTGGAGTGCTATCATACCTCTCACCATTCTTTTAGTCTTGGATTTCGGAAGTTGGTTGGCAAGTAAGGTTAAGGCCAAATATAGGTGATGGGGTTATGCTTATTGGTTGGTTCTTACTCAAGCTGAATGGCTGTTTGAGTTCTTTTGTGGTCATGATTAAGGTGTTGCTAACATCTGTTTTTCGTGCAAACACTACTAGGGTCTCGACATGCTTAATCAGAGGGCCAACTAAACACCTATCCTTTGCAATGGATCTCTTGGCCGTTGGTGCGTAATCTCGGAAGTTTCAATCTACGCTTGTAATAGGTGTGTAATCTCACACCCATTTTGATGATGAATGCGTGTGATGTTTAAGCAACGGCCAATGGCCAAAAAGCCGAAAAGTCGGCAACTGTGACCACTTGAGCATGCGAACGCTCATGGTGGTAAACTGAGATACGAATGACGACGATGGATCGTTGAGAGTGTCATGAGCACTCTCGCAAAACGAAGGCCGGAACGGGCCTGGTCGAACTGAAATGGGCTAAATAGGCCCAAAGGGCTTACGGGCCCACGAGGGCAAAATTGATGGAGAAATACTGAGTGATAGAGGCGGTTGCAAAATTTGCAAATCTGAGAGTGAAAACAAGTGTAATGGGCCACACGAGTGTGTGGGCCCATTTGGGCCTAAAATGGATTTTTGGCCCAATAGTACCGTATAGACCTAAAAAGGGTCCTAAGTCGCTCGAGGCGACAGTAGGCCTTCGGAAAGGCTGTTAAATGCGAAATTACCAAAATACCCTTGGAGGGTAAATTACCGAAATACCCCTGGGTTGCGAAATTACCAAAATACCCTTGGAGGGTAAATTAACGAAATACCCCTGGGTTGCGAAATTACCAAAATACCCTCGATGGGTAAAATTACTAAAATACCCCAGAGGGGTGAAAATGATCGTTATACCCTTGATTGTGGTTGAATATCGTGTGTATGATTTTATTTACACTTTTATACGTTGATACATTACATTTTATCATGTTGCATGGGCCGGGTTTAATGACTGAAGAGAAGTGTAGCCTAGTGGCTCTACCACATACTGTTTTAGTGGCTATGCCACATATTTATATACTATTACTCTGGTGGCTCAGCCACAAATATTGTGATTAGAAGCTTGTCTGCAATATTGGTGTGATTGGCGGGGTGGGTTGACTTGATCCCCACAGGTGACGATTGGTTGGTACGGGGGTGTGATCGGTTGGATTGGGTTGGGTTGCATTACATTATCTGCACTTTCATGATTATAAGGCTTAGGCCCAGATTAATGTCTTATGGGCTCGGGCCCAGTCAGTGACTGTTTGGGGGATTACACACTGAGTTCTCATAACTCACCCCTTTTCCCTTAACCTCGCAGGTAATCCCCAGCGATAGAGGATTTGGAGCCTCGGAGGACTCGGTGGTGGCCATACATCGGAGATATTTCTCGCGAACTTTAGTAAATTCAGTTTTTACCTTATTTTAAGACTATTTATTTTGGGTTAATATTTTGTAATAAGGCCTTTGGATTTTATTTTCCTTTTAACTTTCAATTCGACTATTTTTTTTAAATTGTTATATGTTTGAATACTAAGTTTTCCAAAATGTTAATAACCGTTTTTCAAAATATCACGTTTCTGCAACTATTCAAGTTCGACTTTCAGAACAAAAATAGTTTTTCAAAATAATAACAACTTTATAAAAATGGACATTAAGTAAATCGGTTTTTTTACAAATAAACAACGAAACTCGGAGTTTTCAAAAGAGATGCAGCATTTTTAACGAATGCTTAGCTTTTCAACTACCTTTCGATGTGACATGCTAGATCCGGCCATAACGTCTAGGTCGGGTTTGGGGTGTTACAACACTAGCACACGGCCTGGCACTCGGGCGTGTGACACGGCTGTGTGACCCTACTTAGAGAGTTACACAGGTGAGGACACAAGCTGGGACACGGCTGTGTGTCTCAGCCGTGTGAGGCACACAACCTTGCTACACAGCCATGTGACCCCTATTTCGCAAATTTTGTAACTTTTTCCTGAACTTTCTAAATTATTTCAAATTAGTCTTGATTTACTTTTAAGCTATTTTTAGGGCCTCGAGGGCTCTATTTAGGGATGGTATGTATGTATATGATTGGTTTGTGATTTGATTATGTTATTGAATGATATTAAGCTTAAATGTTCCCAATTGTACAGTAATGCTTCGTAACCTTAATCCGATGACAGATACAGTTTATGGGTTTACATTTAGTGGTATCAAAGCTACAGTTTAATCGATTCTCAAACTGAACGTAGCATGTATGGAGTCTTGAAATACATGTCATTATATAACCTCCTGACTCTGATGGATTTGTTTTACATATAGATAGAGATGTCTTCCAACCGAGCTAATTCCAGTGATGCTGAAAGCGATACTCAATTATTTGATTAAAAATTTGCTAATGATGAGCATGAACTCATAAAGGTTAGAGTAGAGGTTCATAATGTTATATTGATAATGAATGTTATGTTTAATATGTGTTATATAATAATTAAATTTTGTGGCTTTTCGACTTCCACCCCTCACCCTTAAAGTATTATGCAACGAAATTTACACAAGATTTATGTTGTTTAAGTCTACTAAAGGGGAATCGTAGAGCTCAGCGGTTAATTGAGTAATAATGTGGTTAAAATAGAGAGTTGGTTAGTAAATACCAATAGTTCTAGATGAGATAGAAGATTTTTTTGAAGACTATTTGGGATATGCAGAGTTACTGTTAAAAGAAGAAATTATTCACCGATAATTGACTTTCACTGCTAAGGTATCTAAAGATCAGTTTAGCCGAGATTTCTTCTAAATTGATTTCTTTAGTGGAACGGGGTAATGTGGGATCATCGATGACTTTAGTAGTTAGTGGGATAGTGTTCAAACTGTAAATATATCTGAATGCAGCTGTTATGGCCGAGTATCTTACAACGATCTTCTCTGGGTATTCTACATGTTCTTTTATCCTTAGAGATATATGCAATTATTTATCATCAGATGCAATTCTTATTGTGTAGGGGTTGTTGGATAGACATGATGGTAAACAGAGGTATTGTTAGTCTGACTGATTAATGATCGGCATTGCCCTATTTTTGTTATTCTATTCAATTATGTTTTGATAGAGGACTCTATGGCAAAATCCATGTGCTGCTATTTTTCTGCTTCTACCAGTTGTTGCTCTACTTTATGTATATGAAATTTATGTTATTTATGTCGCAGCTAGTTCTAGTGCGTATGAGTGATATTCTTCTTCTGGATTTTCTTTGAGGTATCATCGATCTCTTTATCAATCAATACGGGTTATATTCTTGAAAGTTTAGTAGAACTTTACATCTTGAATTTCTTTATATTGGCTTTCTTATTATCTATCTTATCATATATGATCTGTCTGCAAAGAATACATTGACTTGGGATTATCATATTTGTTACGATTATAAATCTTGGTTAGATTATGGGAGCATGTTGATTAGATCTCAGCTTTATAGATGTAATGTTGCTGTACTTATTGTTGCTAGAATTATATTGGGTTTTCTTATTTGCTTCGGGGTGCATTATTGGCATTTGAGGCATTGTTTTAGCTATACGGTTGTAGTGTCTATCTTATTAGAGCACTGTGCATAGTCTAAAAGAAGGTTTTTGAAGGAAGGAACAAAATAATCCTTCTAATTCATCTGATGGTTATGACTCCGGTATGGTTCAAAACTTCAATGTTAATAATTGAAATAGTTTCATTATGTATACCATTTTTAACTTTCATGAAGGGAATAAATAACGAAAAAAGTATGGATAGTAGAAGGTCGAGCCTAACCTCGCATATTAGTTTTCATTACTCAGGTAATCTCGAATTATGTTAACAAGTCAAAACTAGATGTCATATTTCGTATGAGTTATTACAATGATCCTTGAATGGTATTCTGAGATAATTATGATAAACTATATCTCTGGATTATCTTGACGACAAGAAGAAAGAAATGATTTGAATTATTACTATCAGGTTGATAAGATTGACTCATTTGTTTTAGTCAGAACAGATTATTCACTTGAAAAGTTAGTTGAGTAGTATGTATTTGAGTTCATCTCTATATTTCATAATAAATTTTGCAAATTCACGGGTAAATAGATGGACAGTCAAAATGGGAAACTTTCATTCTAGAAGATATAATACAAGGATATATCAATCAGATCAATGATAATCGGGAAATATTATTATGGGTTAAAATCGTCTCGATAGAGCAGTTATCACACTTGTATTTAAATGATATTGTTTGAAGCTTTCCATGAAATGGAACATTTGTTAGTTGAAAGTTACATATACATATGTGTCGAAAACATCAATTAGAGTCTGTTATGAAAATTACGAACTTTAGCTAAATGCTGTGAATTATCTAAAGAATCTGGAATCTGATAATCTGAGTTTTTCGATTATGTTTCGACAGATGATTACAGGGAATTTTTTGATAGTTGTACTACTAATGATAAAGATATGATAGGAAAGCATCAAAGTTGTTCAGTTAAGTCAAGGTATAGTATCAAGTTCTAATTGAGAAAGAAAAATTTGAACTGAATACCTGTTATCAGATAAGAAATTTCGAGGACGAAATTTTCGTAAAGGGGAGAGTTGTAATAGCTCGATTTTCAGTGATGTCAAAAATAGTGGTTTCGGGGTCACAAATCCGATGAGTAAGTTTGTAAATATTATTATTTAATATTTGTGAGTCAAATATGGTATTAAAAAGGTTTTTGATATGGTAATTTATGTTATATGAATGAATAAGTAGGTTTAAATGGTATGACCCTAAACTCAATTGGTTTTAGAAAATGAGGTATCAGGACCACATTTCTATAAATTGAGCCGTAAATATTTTATTAAATATTTACGGAGTGTTATTAAGGTTGTATTAAAGTTTCATTGAGAAATTTTGACGTTTAAATGGTTAATTAAGTAAATAAATCATTTAAAGAGTTAGTGGACAAATATGAACATGGATTTGATGTTTTATTTAATTATTAACCAAGGTTAAAATGGTAATTTGATAAATTAAATTAAATTAAATTAAAAAGTTTTCTATCATCTTTTCTAGTTCTTTCTTACATCGAAATTGTAGAGAAAAAAGCCATTCCTATTTGTTTAAAGTTTCGACCAACTTCAAAGTCTTGCATTGTATGTGAATTTAATTATGTTTTTAATGATTTTTATGTTTTTGATATCATTGTAGCTTAATCTAGCTAACCCAACCCAGGGGTCAATTTGTTAAATTGTCAAATGTTATGGAAAGTGTCATTGATGAAATTGAAGTGTTCTTGAAAGTTTATGGATCTTAAGCTTGGTTGCTAGATAGGACTAATTTGTAGATTGATTTTTGGTAATTTTTGGTAATTTTAATATTTAAGGACTAAAATGTGAAATTAGTAAAACTACAAGGACTTGATGTGAAATAATAGATAATATGGGCTTTAATAGGGTTCCAAACAATTCGGCTAAGCTTGAAATTGAATAAAAATGGTTAAATTGCATGTTTTAGGCTCAGGGACTAAATTGAATGAAAGTAAAATGTTAGGGCAATTTTGTAAAATGTCAAAAAGGACTTAATTGCATAACATAAATTTGTTTTGCTGCCTGAATTAATGAATTGAATGAAATTATTAATTTAGATCAAGAACGAGTGGAAAATCGAGGAGAAGAGAAAATTACCAAATAGCCCATATACTTTGACATATCTGTAATTTAGTCAGGTAAGTTCGTATGAACTGTAATCATTTAAATGTTGTTTAAATTGAATATTTATTATGTTTTTTGATGTAAATGAATCAAAATATAAATGTATCAACGCTATGACGGATATTGAATCCCAATTGAACCTTTGGAATTCTTAGGATACAAATAACATATCATTAGGGATTTCATTTTTCGGGTGTTGGTCTTGAATGTCCTACTGATGGCTAAAGTCCTGTATTTGTTGCGGATTCTCTACAGCTCATGTGAACAGCATCGTGTAGCATACATTCCGACCCACAACTCATGTGAGCAGGTCATTTCACAGCTCGTGTGAGCATTCATGTAAAGGAAAGATTACAATTATATGTAAAGGCACACTTCGTGTGAGCTTTCCCGAGTATCCGATGTAATTCTAGATGGTTCAATGGGTATGAAAAGGAAATAAAATGGTAAGTGTTCAAATGGAATGTATTATGAACTTATGAAAGGGAATGGTGATCCAAATGATGTGGATGTATATATAAATTACTTGTTATGGATAGATTCATTTGAACCATGTATAAATGTACTAACTTGTGAGCTGATGATGTTGTTTAGGCTTATGCTAAACATTTGGAATGGAATGGTAAGTAAATGGAATGGTTCATAATCTTATGAAAAGGTTGATAATTATGTAATATGTCTTATAAAATCCTATTATGTTATGAATGAAATTATATGTGATGTTGATAAATCTACTCAATTGTGAGTTGAATGGTGTTCAATAGGCTTATCCAAGGTTTGGATTATTGGTGTTGAATCATGCTTAATCTATGTACTATAGTATTGAAGTGATAAGTTACGTTTAAAGTTTATACGAGCTTACTAAGCATTCATTGCTTACGTAGTTATTTTCCTTTACTTTATAGTTTATCGGAAGCTCGACCGATTGGAAGTTTGTCGGAGATCTATCACACTATCCAGTGGACAATTCGGTAGTTTTTGAGTAATTTGGTTAAGGTCTATAATGGCATGTATAGGACGATTTGTAATGGCATTATAGTGCATGCGTTACTAATGTTTTGGTAAGTTTGGAAAGCTATATTGGTTTGGTACACCTTGATACCTTACCAAATTATGTTATGTTGATTACTTTAAAGTGCTTGTTGATATGATTCACTTGGCATGTTGATGATTGTTTGAAAATGGTTACTTGTGACATGTTTTAGTTCATATTTGAACTAGGTTATTATGTTTGAAAATGGTTTGAAGGTGATTTGGTATGTATATGTTATGTAAGTTAACTATGTTGGTACATTTGATGCCTTGTTAGTTTGTATCATTATAATTATAACATGTTGCATGTTTTGAATGGCTCAAATGGTATGTTTTGTAATGGAATAGTAATGGTCAATTTGTGGCATGTTTGGTAAGTTTTGGAGCTAGTAATTGATTATTGAAATGTGATAAAATATGCATGTTTAGATAATTGTTGTTGTATGTATTTGAGGTACCTATAAATGGAATATTTGTTAGCTAAATTAGGGTTTTGAAATGACACATATATATGTATGTTTAGGTATGGTTTGATGCTTTGTAGGTGTGCACATATGGTTCAAATATATATGCATGATTTGGTGTTGGAAATGGCTTGTTTTGGGTGAATTTTAGATCCACAAGGCCTGAGACACGGGTGTGTGACTCAGCCGTGTGTTGGCGACACAACTGTGTGTCCCTTGAAGGTCTCTTTAAATGCAAGTCAGTGAGTTACACGGCCTAGCACACAGCCTGGCACATGGGCGTGTGGGACAATTTCGAGAGTTATACGACTTGACATACGGGCGTGTGACACGACTGTGTGACCCTACTCAGAGAGTTACACGGGTGAGGACATGGGTGTGTGACCCTACTCAGAGAGTTACATGGGTGAGGACACGGGCTGGGACACAGCCGTGTGTCCCTAGTTCAAAGGTTACACAGTCTGAGACACTGGTCTGTCTCAGTCGTGTGGCCCCTATTTCGCAAATTATGCAACTTTTTCCTAAACTTTCCAAATTGTTTCAAATTAGTCTCGATTTGCTTCTAAGCTATTTTTAGGGCCTCGAGGGCTTAATTTAGGGACAATATGTATGTATATGATTGGTTTTTGATTCGATTATGTTATTTAATGATATTAAGTTTAAATGTTCTCGGTTGTACGGTAATGCTCCGTAACCCTAATCCAGCAACAGATATGGGTTAGGGGTGTTACAATTTCAATTGCCCTAGCATATTTTCATTCATAAATGATTTTATTAATCCATTCATTAAATCTCTTTATCAATTTGCCATATGTTTCTTTTGCACAGTTTAATTAGTCAATTTCATAGTAATAGCATAACCTATTATTTTAATCAATTTCGATCCCTGTGGAGACGATACTCACTCAATACTTTATTACTTGATTCGATATGTATACTTGCATATTCACATTACACATTCACATGCGACAGTTAGCATAATAATATTTCTTTAAATAAATTTTATTATTAAAATATCTATTGGATTTTACCTTGTTATGAGTGGAAATGTATATAGGTAGTTCGCTTGAGAACGTAAAAATGGAAATCGGTATCGTGCCCATGATTGCAGTAGTAAAATGCAACCACCAATTTTTATTTTTCTTGGTTGCGTCGCCCAACACATTTCTCGATACAATGTCGCCAACATAGCGGACCCCCAACTATCACTCTCTCCTCTAAAATCGACAAGTTTCAACAGCCACCTTAGATGGACGAGTCCTCGTAATGTCATTCTCTTTCAATAGCTGGACAAGTCACGTTCCTCTAATGTCGTTCTCTTTTGACTTTAGTCGAATCCTCATCTAGCGTCGTAAAAGTTCTTCGTAACCAACCCATATCGATCTGACCTTCGTAAATCATCTTCGGAACTGAACCTAAAATTTTGCCACATATGCCTCGCCAATCACCAAACTAAACAAACTCGGTAATTACCGACTCGTCCATGGGTAACCCCAACTATAAATGCACGTCCTCTAGAGTGATAGTACACTCATCGCATGGAAGATAGAATGTATGCGTCTCGGGTCTCCACCTCTCCACCAACACGCTTACAAGTTTCGAGTCTAACTTACACCCCCGACCTACAAGGGCCACGTGCCAAAAATCAGCTTCCCTCAAGTATGGTTCAATCGACGGTGATGGAGAATCGGGTAGATTATGAATATGGCATTGTAAAATCCGATCTTCCGTCTATTTACGTAAAAGAATACAAAATATGAAGTTAATATATAACAATGGAATAAAAAAATAAACAAAATTGAAATTTATTAAAAAATATTCTTACCATTTGCAATCGAATGATAGAAATGTGCTTGTCGTCATGACAGATTAGAGAAGCTGTCATTGCTAATTGTGTAGAACACAAATTAATTTTAAAAAATATTTTCAGAAAATATTAATAAAAAATCTAATAGAAAATATAATTTAGATTTTTGAGAGAATTTGAAAGAATTTTGAGAGTAGTTTGAGAATTTGAGAGAATTTTGTGAGACATGAGTAAGGGTGGGGGTTTTTATAGTTTTTTTTTACCGTTGGGGGGGGGCAACAACTATTTAAAATAGTCGTTGGAAAAGTATTTGTTAGGGACGCTTTTACCTGGAAGTGTTTTATTTGTGACATGCAGAAAGTGCTTCCAGTTGAAAGTGTTTTCTAGATTTCTCCTGAAAACACTTCCAGTTGAAAGTATTTTCCTTAAATCGGTCTATACTCGTAAATATTCCAAAAATCGACTTATTCAAATAATTTTTAAAAAAAATTGACATTTTTTGATAATTTAATCCTGTGTATCTTTACCGTTAACGTACCATTGACTTACACAAGAGTTAAAGAAAAATGTATAATATCAAAATATTATTTTATTGTAAATATGATACATATTTTTCATCCCAAAAATTTTAAAAAATGGAATATATTTTTGAATGATAAAATTAAGATATTTAAATGTAAAAAAAAAAACCAAAACAAAACAAAAAGATAGACAAAAAAGAAATGTGACTATTGGTTTCATAATTGATGGCAATTAAGCATTGAAAAGACATGAAAGCTAAGGAGATTGGTCTGAATTAACGGGTTTAAAAGTATGAAAAGACTGCTATAGTCACCCCTCCCCCTTCCCCACTCCCCGCACTCCCCACCCTTATTTGCCATATTTAATATATTTTCAGTACATAAATTTTTATATTAAAAGTTAATAATAAATTGACATTTCGTTTTATATTTCTAATATTTTATAAAAATATTTAAAATATAAATCATTAAACTTTTAATAATTAATTATTCAATTATAAATATAATAACTATAAAGCATCATTTATATTTTTTTAGAATAAATGTATTATTTATATCTTATTTATAAACCATAAAATTATTTTTTAAAAAATTCATAATTATTCTTTCCAATAACATTATTTTTAAATTTTTAATTCAAATTTTTCTTTAAAAATATATTTATCATTACACTCAACACTTATTTATATATAAATTTAATATAATATTAAAATAATTAATACTTTTTCACGGTATAAAAATTTTCAACTCTATAAATAAAATTTAATACATCTTTTAATTTATTTTTGAATTTTTTAATATTCTTTGGGACAAATCACAACATTTCACGAGTTTTTAAATTTCACTTTGCCACCAAATAATTTCCCATACTAAAAATAATAATATATCTGTAGCCTTGGTTGTCCCATTCAGTTTCACCACTCTTTTGGCCAAAAGTTTGAACAGTTTTTCTCACAGAATTTCTAGCAGCTACCTAAGCTAAGCTTGGTTGTTGTGGTTTCGAAAACACGAGGAAACAACTCTCTCGCGACTCACTCGTAGGCAGGCCCAGCACAGCACAGCAAGGGTAGAATTTAACCTGAAAATCATGATCAAAAATGGGTTTTTAGTTGTTTCCTTCAATTGCCTACTCCATGTTTAAATTCTGCTTGCACTGATCCTATACCCACATTCTTTTCCTAAATTTGTAAAGGCACCTAAAACTAATTGCCAAAAGTAATATGCAAAAATGTTCTTTTCAACTTCAGCTAACGACTATAACAATATCAACCCTTTTCTACACTTTCCTTCTTCTTCTTACCATCCCCAAGCTCTTCCTCCTCCTCCTCCTCTTTTAAGTCATGAATCTAATGGCATTCTCCTTAATCATCATCATCATCACCATGATTTGGTGTCGGCTTCTTCATTGTTGCCTGCAAATCCTCAGTTGACCGACACTTTACTTAACATGGCACTTTTGAATAAGGATGGGGTTGGTTTTGGTGGTCCTCCAGGGTTTGGTTTTCCCGTCAACAAGGCTGTGAAGAAAGATCGACATAGCAAGATTTGCACTGCACAAGGGGTAAGAGATAGGAGGGTGAGGCTGTCCATAGAAATCGCCCGCGAGTTCTTTGATCTTCAAGACATGCTAGGGTTTGACAAAGCAAGCAAAACCGTGGAGTGGCTGCTTAGGAAGTCGAACAATGCCATAAGGGAGCTAGTAAAGATGAAACGTCATGGGAATGGTTGTCCTGGGGGTCAAAGGAGTTTTTCTCTCGTCCCTGATGATCAGTATGAAATGGTAGCTGAGAATGGAGCCCTTGGTGTCGATGGAGGAGAGTTTGAGGGCACAGCTTTCCAAAGCAACTTACTTGAGCTAGAGGGTGTTGTTTCTAAAGATAAAAAGATGAAAAATTTACACAAAGCAGCAGTCCCTCTGCTTGCAAAAGAGTCAAGGGCAAAGGCAAGGGCAAGAGCAAGGGAAAGGACTCGAGAAAAAATGTGCAGTGGGTCTGGGAGTAGTACTAGTAGACATGAGTGGAAAATATGTCCAGATTCAAGCTCTCATTTCTTAAGGTCTTTGTCCCAACTTGAACCAACCAAGAAATCAGATCATTCTTATGGCCACAACAGTTCCAGCATGGCATCTTCCTTTAAGGTTGTTGCTCATCAGGTTGAAGAACCTAATGCAGCATCAAGAGACAATGTTATCGAGGAATCTCTAGTGATCAGAAGGATGTTGAAGCCATCTGAAAATTTGGGTTTTCAGCAAAACCTTGCAACTTCAAAGGATGCAAGCTGCAACAGCAGTGGCAATAACGGCTTTCCCAATTTGTCTCAGAAGTGGAATATTAATGGTGCAATGGCACACTCTACGCTTTGTGCTGTAACAACTAATGTCAATCTCTCAACAGGTACTATCCGAAAACATATATATGAGGCCCTTCTTAACTTTGATTTTTTTTTTAAATTAACTAAAAGGATCCCGAAGCAGAACTACAATATCAGAGAACACCATGCATAAGATAAGTATCCTCAGAGAACATCAAATAAAAGAATCAGCACTCACCTAAACAACACTGAAATGCAAACTTCGACATGCAGAAGTAACCCCTAGTAGTAAGCAGTAATTCTGAACCTGATACATAATTACCCCATACAAACACGCCAAGAAAAGCATCAAGACACCTCAACAACGGCAATGACACATGCCATTGAATCCATTTCTTACATTTGATTATCTCACTTCATATATAATTAATTGATTTCAATCTTAATTTTCAGGAGTTCAGCAAACCTGAGAGGCCTGCTTTCCTTTCATTGAATAACTAATTACTTGAGCAGTGCATGAGCATGAAGAGGTGTAAGCTATAGTTCTAATTTTTTGTTGATTTAAGGTTTGATAGAGCAAATAAAAACTCCTTGCATGCTTACTTTCCTTTTGAATCTCTCAAACTGATTTGCCGGTCTCTTGCTTAGAACTATGTTCTTTGCTCTAGTAGCTTGGCTAGTTTTGGCTTAGCAAAAAAGAACTGAATTGCGGGTCTCATGGGGTAAGAAACTCAAAATTAATGAAAAAGTCTATCTAGTTTTCCATCTCTATATAATGTTGTTTATGTACAATATTTATTTGTCCTTAATTCCAACAATTCTCCTGCATGGTCCATCCCCTCCGATCCCCCCTTTTCTTTTGGTTGTTTGATGATTATCTGATAATGAGCAGACAGCATGTAAAGAAAGTTGGCCTTAATTTTGAGTCAACTACTCAAGAATGGCGTTAAATTAAAAGTACAGAATTCAGTGGATGATTTTTATGTGATAAAGTATCGTTAGTTTTGGCAGCTGGAACTGCTACCGACACCTTATCTTGCTTCTTAGACCAAATGATGAGAAAGATTTAATTATAATATATAATAAGCCAAACGATTAGAAAGATTTAATTATAATATAGGACCTGTCAGTCACTGAGAGTGGAGTCACTAAGAATCTCCAGAATTGAGCCAACTTGTTATTGGAGGATCACGATTTCTGTTTTGGAGCAATTACCTTACCTGTGAGTAACTTCAATCATTCCTAAGAACACACGCAAGTATATATATGATACACCATTAGCAGATACTTTAAGATGGCCAGTTTGTATTTGTTGGTAAGAAACCCTAAAAGTCTTTTAATCCATTGTTGCATAAACCCAAGTAATAGAGGACCGACAAGATTGGATCATAGAGCTCCTTAATGCAATCTCAAAATTAAAGATGTTTAATTTTGTGATTACCATATAAGCATGGTTGGCGTTGCGTTCCTCCACTTCTTGTATTGGGATATATGAAATGTTCATTTAGATTGTTGCTTTGATGATGCGTGTGAAACATAACATTTTCCCAAACCCTCTATATTGTGTATGCTTATCAGAATGCCTACTTTCAAGCATAGCGAAACATAAAACTTTGGATTATCATGTCTACACTTGCCATAGAGTTCAAGGGGGATATGTTGAGTAGTTTTTCTGCCAAATCATAGCCTTGAATAAACCAGAACCTGTACCTAGCTAGATATATATGCAGAGTCTTTCTAGAAGAGAAGCTTTTTTTTTTCTATATTTTAATGTGGTTATCCTTACCTAGGTGAAGTTTCCATTTGAATTTGAGGATTGATCCTGCACTAATACTATCAATAGATGCCTTTTCATACATCATATTTGATTTGATGCCTTACCCTTTTCTCTATCCTATGTATTATACTCCATGGAGTGTGTATATCTACTATCTTTAATGCTTTCCATCATCTCTTCATCTTCTTAATTTTTTTTTCTTTTTGAAAACTATATTTTCATTCTTGTCTTTTGATACAATAATGAAAGTAGAGAATCTTCAGCTGTTAATGCCTTGATAATTAGTATCTTTTCTGAACAGATAAATGTAAGTTAAATATGGAGCAATCAATTTCCACATACCAAAGAGAAAAATTTTAAAGCTAAATATGTATATTATATATGCATGCCATCTTCAATTCGTTAAAATAGTGGTGCTTGATTTTGTTTATAATTTGTTATTGCTCCTAGTAATTTGTATTGCTTGTTATTCTTAGTCGGAGAGAATTATTGAAATGTTTTGAAATGGAAGAAAAAATCCAAATGATACTAATCATCGTTTAGAGTGAGGTCGACAGTTTTGGAAGCTTTTTTATAGGTTACTCTTGTGTTTGTCTGTGGTTAACAGTGTTCTTTTTTGGATGTTTCATTTCTATTTTGAGATTTCTGCTGCAACTATTTTTTTGGATAAGGAGAAAAAATAGAGATTATTTGAGTATCCAACTTAGTTTCCGTATCAACTGAAGGGTTAATATTGTGAATTCGGAACTTATTTTTTACTATAATTCTCTAAAATTTTTGGACACTTAGTCAATTCTTTAATTGTTAACTGCTCTCTTTGACTCAGTCAATTCGTACAATCATATCATAATATGCACCTAAATCTAAATGAGTTCAATAGTACTACCTTTCCAAAACGCTCTTTCCATTGTCTCCAATGAGTTTAAATTTATCGAATGGTAAGTGATATAAACCATGCCTATGGTGATTGAATAGGATACTTCATTAGCCTCATCTTCTCCAATTACCCATTATTTTTCATCATGTATGTAATGTAAGCATGCTCTTCATCATCAACACAATTGATCCACTCACTAAGCTATCTAGCTTTAACATAGACAAACATACTGAAGGAAAATTAGATATATATGATAAGGTTTGAAGCTTAGTCAACTAAAAGATCACTCATCACACACCCAAGGCTTAATCACATCAAGATCCACTTTAAACAAATAGAGTCACACAGGAATTAACTAGAAAGGATAAACAAACAAAAGATAACAGAAGATTGTTTAACCAAGTCCAGAGTGAGAATGTGCGTTACCTTAAAGCATGCATGAGGTATGAGAATCTCCGGTGTGCTACTGCATGCATGCATGGAGAATAATATAATCTCCCTTTGATGACAGTCTTCAATTAATCAATGATATGATGAACAAATCATTGCATGCAAGAAAAACAACCCTATGCCCATAGCCTTTTATTAACACCTCAGTTGATGCACATGACTGTTCTCATATTGACAAACAAACTAGTACTGAACAGTAAATGGAACACTAGATACTTAATGTGCCAGAATCTGCCTACCTATTATTGCATACATATAATTAGCCTAAGCACTAGAAAACAATACTAGTACTTAGGTTATTTAATTTTTTTTCTTTCTTGGAATATTTTATGAGCGGAAAATATATATTTTTCTGATCGTGCGAAATCGTGGAATAAGGTAGTTAAAAATCTTGTGGTGAATAAACCAAACTAAGTTAAAGATCTTTATTCCTAAAAAAGCTACTTCTATTTGCTACTTCTATTTTTATTTATCAAAATCTTGATTTCTTTGATCAACCAAAATCTATTTTACTAAAAGCTATCACTTCAAGTAGTTTAATATTGTAATTGATCTAAATTTGAAGATGATAAGAAAATAGTTAATATGTTTAGACATCACAAACTAATTTACTAGAGTAGTAATTATACAATTTTATAAATATAAGAAATTTTAATTGCATATTGTGTTTAGTTGAAATAGTGTAATTACATTATATGTGGAGTTATGCCTCGTATTAGGGTCGAAACAGGTTTTGACGTCTCGGCGAAGGAAGAGGCATCGTCCCGATGACGCGATACCTGGCGTCCCGACGAGTTGATGACGACGTCACGACGTGGCGATGTGTCATGCAATTTTTTTGGCTTTCTTCTCCTAGTTAAACTCTGTTTTAGTTTTCCACTTAAACTCTGATTAGTGTAGGTTATTTTAATATTATTTGACCTACGAATTTAGCCTATAGATAAACCATTTTTTCACCTTAAAAAAAATAACCCATTACACATGTAGGTATTAGCTTTTACAATCTTTCAAAGAATTTTGTGTTTACATTTTGAGGGTTCTTATTTCGGGTTTTGGGGTTTAGTTTTATCTCCATCTTTTGTACTATTCGTTTTTTCTGTTTTAGTGAAATTGTCTTTGCTCGTGGTTTTTTATCCTTTTTGGAGGGGTTTTTCCACGTAAAATATTTGTGTTCGGTCTTTTCAATTTCTTTGTTATGTTACTTGTCTGTTGCTTAACCGAGTTATCCCCAACAAATTGGTATCAGAGCTAGTTCAATTTTTGCATTCAAGCTGTTCAAAGATGGCAACAACAAGGTTTGATATTGATAAGTTCAATGGCATCACAGATTTCAATCTATGGCAAATTCGGATGACGACAATTCTGATTCAAGACGATCTTAAGAAGGTGCTTACAAAGATGAAGCCTACAGACATGGATAAATCAGAATGGGATAGGTTAGAAAAAAAGCTCTATCCATGATTCAATTAAGTCTAACAAATAATGTGTTGCATGAGGTTTTGATGGAGAAAACGACATTCACCTTCTGAAAAAGGTTAGAAACCCTATACGCGACAAAGTCTCTAGCTAACCAATTGGTGTTGAAATAACATCTATACACATTTCGCATGGACAAAAGCCAGCACCTTAGAGGCCACATCAGTCAATTTAATACTCTTTTAAATGATTTAAAAAATATTGAGGTTCAGATTGACGATGAAGATCAGACTATGCTATTATTGTGCTCTTTACCCCATTCATACAAGTCTTTCAGGGAGACCCTGATTTATAACAGAGATAATCTCTCATTCGAGTATGTGAAGGGTCATCTTTTGAGAAAAGAAAAACTTGACAATGAGTTTGGTTTAGATAACAAATTAGATAGGCAAGCCTCGGTTTTGGTAGCATCAAGGAAGTGAGACAAAAGATGACACTAATGTAAAAAGTTAGGTCACGTCAAGGCAGATTGTTACAAATTGCTAAATAAAAGGGCTGCTAAGTGCAGCGAGGAAGATTTAATTGGTGCTAATTTGGCCAATGACAAAGGTGATGATTTTTTGTTAGTGTCAACAAGTGAAAGCTCCGAGCTTACGTCCGAGTGAATCCTGGATTCGGGGTGTTCTTTCCACATGTGTCTCCACGTATAGTTTAGTTGAAGGTGGAGCTGTGCGCATGGGGAATGTCTCACCTAGTAAAGTAATCAGTGTTGGTATTGTTCAGATTAAGATACACGACAGGACAATTAGGACATTATCAGATGTTAGACATGTGTCTGACTTAAAGAAAAATCTCATCTCTTTGGGAATATAGGACTCGAAGGGTTGTAGAATTAACATCGAGTCAATCGATATTAAGGTATCCCATGGGGCTCTTGTTTTGATGAAAGGTAAAAAAATTGACAGCCTTTATGTTCTTGAAGGATCAACGGTGACTAGTGAAATAGGATGTCCCTCGTCTGTTAAGGAGTCGAAATCGACTTGTTTGAAGCGGATGCAACTTGGTCATAGGACAAAAAAAGGTATAATCGTTCCGTATAAGAAAGGTTCTCTTTTAGATGTAGGTTTTGAAAAGATAAGGTATTGTGTTCGTTGAAATCAGACTTGGTCAGTTTTGATTTGACAGCGCACAAGTCAAGACTAATAGTCTTCCAGCTTCAAAACACAACTTCGACTTAGTTAATATCCTACATAGTTCGAGATAGGTCTGTGGCAGGCTTTGGCAAAGAAGGCATTGTGGAAATACAAGTTAAGCTGGAGATTTGTGGAGTTATGCCTCGTATTTGGGCTGAAATAAGTTTTACGTCCTGACGAAGGAAGAGGCATCATCCCTACGAAAGAAAAGGTGTCGTCTCGATGACACGATACCTAGCATCCTGACGAGCCGGTGATGACATCATGACGCAACGACGTGTCATGCAATTTTTTTTTACTTTCTTCCCTTAGTTAAGTTTTATTTTAATTTCCCATTTAAACTCTGATTAGTGTAGGTTATTTTAATTTTATTTGACCTACGAATTTAGCCTATAAATATGTCATTTTTTCACCTTAGAAAAAATAACCCATTACATATTTAGGTATTAGCTTTTACAAGTTTTCAAAGAATTTTGTATTTACGTTTTGAAGGTTCTTATTTTCAGTTTTGGGGTTTAGTTTTATCTCCATTTTTTGTACTATTTGTTTTTGCTGTTTTAGTGAAATTATATTTACCCATGGTTTTTTATCCTATTCGAATGGGATTTTCCATGTAAAATATTTGTGTTTGATCTTTGCAATTTATTCGTTATATTACTTGTTCGTTGCTTAACAGGGTTATCCCCAACATTATAATTTCTAATCTCATGTTTACTAGTATATATTGTAATTACATAACTATCTTATTTTAAATTTTAAAAAGGAGTCAATTGAGTTTTAGCTCATTTGGCATGGGCATTGTTGCCAATGCAGGAAGACGTTGGTTCGAGTGCATTGAAGCGCATTATCCTCCTATTTATGAGTTGGGGGGCTATGGGTAGTTCTAGGCATTGTGTCAAAAAGAGCAGATATGATCATAACTTATAATGAGATTGTTAAAAAAAATCTAAAAAGGATATTAATTATTATAAAAAGGTTAAAATATGTTATTAGTCCCTACACTTATCCTAAATTTGATATATAGTCAATGTACTTAAAAGTTAAAACTTCAGTCCTACTTTTTCAATTTAAAAATTATGGGCCAACCATTATCGTTATTTGTAATTTCTATTAAAATTTGTTAACTTAACATGTCTATTTTTTTTGTCAAACATATGCTATGTCATATGAGGGCAATCTAATCAACATGCCAAGTTGGCAATTTTTGACAGAAAATACTAACAATGCTAATGATTAGATTGAGATTTTTAAGTAAAAAAGGTAAGAGGAATTAATTTTAACCTTTTAAATGCAGAGATTATATTTTAAATTTTGTCTAAGTACATGGACTAACTCCATATTTTAACTTAAAAATCTATTCATAATACTTGAGAAAAATTCTCTAAACAAGTAACAAAACTTAATTAGTTCAAGAAAGTATTCAATGGTACAATCACTAAAAAAGTTAAGAAAATAAGCATCCTATAAATTTTATTTAATTACTCTAGCATTTCATATTTGTTAATCTATTTCTCTATAATATCTCTATAATATTAGACATATACTACATGTCATCATTGGTTGGTCATTGGCCAAGTATAAATAATTAATAATAAATATCATGTTATTTAGTTTAAATTAGTATAAATATTTTATAGTAAATATTATATAATCAAGTAAAATTAAATACAAATAATTTATTATAAAAACTATGTAATTTAGTACATATTTAGTAGATCAAAACATATGAGAATTTATCTCTATCAATAAAGTTAACAATTTTTTTTTTCTTTTTGCTAGACAAAGATTTAACAACAAAAACAACAACAACAACAACAAAATCATGAATCTCAATTACCAAGATTTGTTGAAATAGTGGCCACAACTTGAGGAACTATTTTATTATTGTACTTGCCTATTTTTAGAGTTGGCAAATTTTAGAACAAAAGCATTGGACTATCTATTTTGAAGATATTTAGATGAGTTAGAGCCCAAAACATGAAGATCAATTGGGTTAAATTGAAGACTTGAAGATCAATTACTTGCAAATCAAGTAAAGTCACTTTCTATATTTAAAAACATTGTATTACACCAAGACTCTTATGAAATTATTATCCTATGTTGTTTTTTATATTTACTTTATAGAAAAATGGTTACAATATGACTCCTATTTAAGCAAAACTTAAGTAGTATATAAACTTAAGTTTGGCTAGGTTAAAGAGTAATTGAGAGATTGAGAGAGCAAAAACTTGGTCACGTTAGGAATGTTTTATGTGTGCGTTGTTTTTGTAAGAAAACAAAAGAATCTATTGTATTGAAAACTAAGCTTTTGAGGGGGGATCTTAGTAGGAGAGTGATCTAGTCTTTGAACAACAGTGAGGTCATTAAATTAGTGAGAGTTAGTCGATATTAGTGCTTAAATCATTGGTTGTACTGTAAGAAAGATAGCCGGTTATTGCTCTGAGCAAGGCCCCGCAGACATAGACTGAAGTTGAGCTATGTAAACAATTTCAATGTTCTTATTTACTTTTTTGCACTTTTGATTTTGTGGTTGAAACCGTGGCCATAGTTCCAAACACTACTTTAGCCATGGTTTCTGTTTGCTGAGCAAGTAGTCCTCTTATTTCTACAATTGGTATCAAAGCCTCTCACTAAACGTAAAATGGTGATAATTTTGGTTGATATACTTGCTTGCAATGGAAGGATATTTAGTCTCATTCACCCTATGCTCGATGGAGCAAGTTATGCATAGTGGAAAGCTAAGATGAAATCGTTCATTAAACGGATGAACGAGTCTGAAAGGCTATTTTAACTTGATAGACTCATCCCTTCACTGAAGCTAAAGGAGTAAAAACTCTCAAGGCCAAGGCAACGTAGACTACTAAAGAAGAAAAAATTGTTAATGCCAATTCCAAAGCCCTTTATTCTTTTTTCTATAAGGTAGATGCACAAGAGTACATGAGGATTTCTAAGTGTATTGAAGCCAATGAGGCTTGGGGAATTCTAAAGACAGTCCTGAAGGGACCAATAAAGTGAAACAATCAAAGCTTCAGATGCTAACAACTAAATTTGAGAATTTAAGGATGTAGGAATTAGAGACTATTGGAGAGTTTTATGCAAAACTATGTGACTTGGCCAATCAGGCTTTTACCTTAGGAAGTGAGTACTCAAACTCTAAACTTGTGAGAAAGGTTCTTAGGTCTTTACTTGAGAGGTCCTGCGTCAAAGTAATAGCCATCGAGGAAGCCAAGGATATTGATGCGATAAGGATTGATGACTTAATTGGATCTCTCTAAACCTTTGAAGCCAACATGGAAGAGGCTAAGAAGGGCAAAACAAAATCTGAGAAGAAATTACTTTTCCAATGGCTGAAATTGTGCCTACTGAACAAAACACTATTATCAAAGAAATGCAACAACAATTTGCTTTGCTTACTTAAGGGTTCAACAAAATTGCCAATAAGTAGTTTAAGAGGAATAAACAATCTAAGTTATCCAAGGCTATCCAGAAGGGAAAATTCAAAAATAAAGCTAAGTCAAATGAACCTATTAAAGGGAAGAAATAGGGAATTCAATGTCATGAGTGTCATGGCTTTGGGCATATCCAAGTAGAATGTGCAAGTACCCTAAAAAATAACAAAGGGAAATCTTTATGTGTGATTTGGACTGATGAAACTAGGTTAGAATCAGAGTCAAATGATGAACAGGTGAGCAAATTGGTTGCTTTCACATTAAAAGTGAATGAACTAGATGCTACTGATTGTGAATCAGTCGAGTGTAATAAAGAAGAGGCACATGATTATTGTTGAAATCTTACAATCTCATGTTGAAAAAATGTAATCTTCTGTGTGATGTTAATTCAAAGCTTTCTTGTAACAACTCATTTTTCAATGGTGTCAGAAACAATAGTTTTTGGACCACAATTCTAATGAGTGAGTATATGAATATTATTATTTAATATTTATGAGTAAATTATTATGATATAGTGAATTTTATTTGATAATTTTATTTAATTGGATAATTAGATAAGTATAAGTGGTTGTCCCTGAAGTCAAGTGGTTTTAAAAAATGAGATATCAAGACCTTGTTTCTGAAAACCATCATCTTCCACTTACCATTTTTACCACCAGAAAAGAGAAACAAAAACTTGAAAAGCCATTGTTGATAGCTCAAGGTTTGACCAACTTTTAATCCATGCATGTAAGTGCTTTTTTATCCTGTTTCTTGTATTTTTTATGTTTTTGAGATCGTTGCAACTAGGTCTAGTTAACTCGGTTGTTAATTCGTAAAACTCTTAAACATTTTGAAATGTGTCATTGTTGAATTTGTGAGATTCTTGGAGTTTTATGATAGTTTCGTAAGTTTGATAGCTAAATCAGATGATTTTGTAAAATAGTTTTTATTGATTTTGATGTTTAAGGATTAAATTGTTAAAGTAGTAAAATTTCATGGAATTATTGAGAAATGTATGAGTTGTACAAGGATTATAGAAAATTAGGCTAGCTAGGTTTAAGCTTAAATGTGTTCAATTTGATAGGTTCAGGTTTAGGGACTAATTTGTATAAAGAGTAAAGTTTAAGGGTAAATTTGTAAAATTCTATTAAAAAGGCTTAAATACATAAATTTGAGTGTTCATGTGGTTTGAATTGATTTAATTAAACTAAACTATACTTTAGATCAAGAATCTCAATGATCGGAGGACGTACGAGGAAAATGATAAAATTTTTTTTAGTCCTTGATAGTTTAATTACTTTGACAGGTAAGTTCATATTGCTTTCTTTGGTTATAATTCATTATTAAATGTTGTTAATGATAAATAGTTATATTTTTTAAACTGTCGAAATGAAACTAGTTTATGTGGAGTATATTGAATTTCTAAAATAATTTCAATGGATCGAGTAAAAGTGTCATACATGATATTTCTGACTAAATTATTGTTATGGGTCGAGCTCCAGCATGTGTTGTAGGCTCAGATATACATGTGACTCAAATTTAGCCTGGACTGGTAATTCATTGTCATTTTAAAAATTTAACTTGAACTAGTAACCTTACATGTATACATAGCCCTGGTCAGGCTATTTTTTTATGTTGTTACTGGTTTAGCCAAGACCGGTAACTTGACACATTTAATTTGTACCTGATTAGCTTTTACAAGCATTATCTGTTTATGGACTTATGTATTGAATACTTTTACAAAGATCCATCAGAAGAATAAATGTTATTTGATATAGAATTGTTTCACTGAAAAAAGAAAAATACGAATTTTGAATATCTGTATATTCATTACTTATTGACCCAAAATTGTTGAACTATGTCTTGATATGAATAAATATGACATGGATATGTAAAGCAAATTTTAATGATGAAAGCGATGCAAAGTGATAAATTGAAAAAATGGATTCATGATGAATTTTGAGTTAAAGTTGGTATTTTACCATTTGAAATTATATATGTGGTTTGGACTAAATCTTATATGGTTGATGTTTTGAATTCTATGATAGGTGAAATTACTTCATATTAATTCATGTCATTTTGTAATGATTAAGGTTAGCTATTTGTTTATATTGTATGAGCTTACTAAGTATTTTATATACTTACTTAGGTTATTACTTTTCTATAGATTTTGAACTGTCTAGAACGTGTTAATCAGATCAGCAAGAAGCACACACCTTTCGTCTCCCGATTCGGTAGACTTTTGATGATTCGAGCTTGGTTATTTGTGGCATGTATTTAGGGTGATTAAATATTGAATTGAAAAGCTTGTGTTCGTGGTTTTGCACGGTTGAGTTTGAATGAATATAAAAATTCAAGTAAATGCATATGGTAATTTACCATATAGATGATTAAGATGAATACATGGATAGTATTAAGTGTTTGTTTAGATGATAGCATGAAATGAAAATGGACTTAGTTATGTTAGTTAAATGTTTTCATTTGGTGTAATTGAGTTGTGATATGAAATGATTAAAGGCATTGGTAATTGTGGCATGTTTTGCTTGATGATATTGGTATAAAGTTTTAGGTTATATTTTGAACTTTGCCTATTGGCATTCCAGTTAAAGAAATAATTCTTGCATATGAATGTTTAGGTATGATTAACTTGTCAAGAATGGTAAAGTTTCCTTGTTGTTTAATGGTTGAATTGTTGGTGCCAATGAGGGCATAATGGTTGCTTGTTCGAATGATTAGTAAATTGTTGTTTTGGTCTTGTAGTGTGCATATTTTTGAGTAGGTTTGAATTGGTGTTAAATGGTACTATAGGTCATTTGGTATGAATGGTATGCAAATTGCTTAAAATAGGTTATTTATGTTGCACATGGGCTACCACACGGTCGTGTGTCACACACGGGTATTTGACACGGCCGTGTGCTACACACAGGTAGTTGATACGGCCGTATGTGTTGCACGTTCAGGGTAATTTTAGATCCACATGGCATCAATTAATTACACGGTCTGGAGACATGGCTGTGTATCTCCTTTCACATGACTTGAGCTCTATCACACGATTTAGCCACACGGCAATGTCCCTGTACCACAAGGTCTTTGCCTTGTCACATGGCCTGATCACACGGCCGTGTGACCCCTATTTTCATTATTTGCCTATATTTGGTAAAAGTTTTGTTTTAATCTAGAGTCATTACCAGTTTGTTTTAAATGTTCTGTAAGTTTGATTTAGGTCCCAATATGATTGAATAACACATAAATGGTTGTAATTTATTATGAATTGATCTTATTGGTTTTGTCTGAGTGGTTGGTAACACTTCTGTTGCATTTTTCCTGTTATTTTGTAATTGTTTCAAATTGGTTCTGATTTAGTTCTAAACTTGTTCAAAGGTTTTCGTAAGCCCGACTAAAATTTTGATTGTAATACATGTTTAACATGGAATTAATTTGTATTTATTGATTATTGAATAATAATAATAAATAAGTTGCTAGCAAATGTTTCGATTTACTATTGTAGCATGCTATAGCTCGGGTCCGGTGACCAGACCGGATATAGAGTGTTACATTTCTACTGATAATGATTTACTGAAGAAGTCTCCATGCTGGTTGGACAAGTAGATGTAAAGATGATATGGCTTGATAAGCAATAAAAACTGGTACAAAAACTTGAGGAAAAATTAAGGAATGCAAGGCAAAGTCTTGAAAAGTTCAATTGGAGCACTGGCAAATTGAATGTGATAATAGCAGTTGGAAAAAGGGATCAGATGAACGGAAGCCTAGGTTACATAAATAAAGGAAAAGTTGTTGCAGAGAATCCTAAAGTGTTTGTCAAAGCAGAAATAGCAACTTTCTTGAAGAGTGCTCTAAACAGGTAAAAATTTAGGAGAAGCCCAAACTCTAGATCAAATCAGCTCAATCTAGCAGAAGAAGGATCCTTTGTTATTACTGTGGCTTCCAGGCCATATCAAGTCTTGTTGCTTCAAATGCTTAGAGATCTTCGATAGAATAAAACAATGCCACAAATTGTGTTCACTATTGGTGACAATGTTTGAAAGAAAGAAAAACTTATATAGAGAAAAAAAAGATATACAATGTTTGTTTACTGCACACTAGTCTCTCAAAGCTTGATGATATATGGTACTTTGACAATGGCTGCTCACAACATATGACTGGTAACATTGTGTGCTTAAGTAAATTTGTCGAAAGCTATGAGGGAAGTGTAACTTTTAACAATGGGAAAAAGGGAAAATTTCGTGGTAAAAGGATACTTATAATTGAAAGGATGCTTCATCTAAAGAATGTGTTTATGTGTGTTTTATGTTGATGACTTAAAGGCTAACCTAGTCAATATTAACCAGCTTTGTGATCAAGGAATAATTGTGGATTTCAAAAAGGACAAGTGTGTGGTAACTTTAAGGTAAAATGAAAAGGTCATGTAAGGTGCCATGACATTTGGCAACTGCTATAAAGTCTTTCTACCATGTAGGTGCAACAAAGCAAAATGGTTTGAAGTAGAGTTATGGCATGAGAAATTGGGTCACATTCACTATCAGGGATTGTAAGATTAGTACGTTATGATGCAAATTAAGGGTTGCCAAAACTAAGAGGAACAGTCCTTAAGGTTTGTGGAGATTGTCTTAAAGGGAAGCAACATAGAGAATCTCATAAACTATTGGCACAGATTTAAACTACAGCTCCACTTCAACTTTTTCACATAGTCCTTTTTTGACCAATACAAACTGAAAGTATTGGAGGTAACAAGTATGTGTTTGTATGTGTTGATGACTTCTCCCACTACACATGGGTAAGATTTTTAAAAGAGAATCAAAATAAACTCTGCAAAAGGTTCATGATAGAGAAAGAGAGAACCATTGGAGTTATTGTTAGGATTAGTAATGATCATGGAAAAAAATTTGGAAATCGTTTACTGAGTTTTGTGATGAGGAATGCATTGCTCATGAATTCTTTGCTATCAAGACTCCTTAAGAGAATGGAATGGTAGAAAGAAAAAAATAAAACCATTTAAGAGATGACTCAAGTAATGTTGAACAACAAATGAATAGCTCACAAGTTTTGGGCTGAAGTTGTCCATATTGTTGTTTATGTCATCAACAGGGTTCACTTGAGGCTAAAAACTTGTACAACTCCATATGAACCATGGCACGGTAAGAAACCTAATTTAAAATAGTTTTATGTATGTGACAATTTGTGCTATATTCTCAATGGCGAGGAATACCAAGAAAAATTTGACGGAAAGAGTGATGAATGAGTCTTACTTAGGTAATTAGAAATAAGTAAGGCTTATAGGGTATACAATAAATGTCTCAAGAAGGTCATGGAGTCGACTAATATGGTAGTACAAGATGAAATAACTCAAAAAGTTGTTGATGATGATGAGGAATGTGGGACACAAATAGTGCCTGAAACTGTGCCCACTGTTTCTAGCACAAAAAAGGTGGTCAAGCAACCTAATTTAGAAATCCATAAAGTAGTGAATATTTATGAAGTTAGTGATTTTATTAATCTAAATGAAGTTATTCGACCTTCAGAAAGAATCAGATTAAACTATTCCATTGATAGTGTTATAAGTGATCTTTAAAATGATATTTGAACTAGAGGGAAATCAATGCTTAATTATAGGGATATGATCAGACTAGCCTGTTATACATCTCAAATTGAGCCTAAAAATGTTGAAGATGCCTTAAAGGATGTTGATTAGATCCATGTAATGCAAGAAGATCTTCAACAGTTTGAGAGAAACCAAGTTTGGGAGTTGGTCCCCAAGCTAGTCCACTACAATGTGATTGGTATTAAATGGATTTTTAAGAGTAAAATTGATGAGAATGGTTGCATTAAAAGGAACAAGGAAAAGTTGGTAACTCAAGGGTATACACAGGTTGAAGGAATACATTTCGATAAGACTTTTGCCCCTATTCCTAGATTGGAGGCAATAAGGTTCCTCCTAGATGTATCCATACATTTGAACATCAAACTGTATCATATGGACATAAAGAGTGCCTTTTTGAATGACTACTTAAAGGAGGAAGTTTATGAACCAAAAGGCTTTGAAGACTCAGCACATCCAGAACATGTCTATAAGCTAAGGAAGGCTCTCTATGGACTAAAATAAGCATTTAGAGGTTGGTATGAGAGAGGTTAACACAATTTCTTCTAGAAAAAGGTTATCAAAGAAGATAAGTAGATAAAATCTTGTTCATCAAGAAATGTAAAGATCGTTTTGTCATTACACAGATCTATGTCGATGGCATAATCTTTGGATGAACTTCAATTAGTGCAATGGATAGATTTGTGAAGATAATGTAGAGTGACTTCGAGATGAGCCTTATTAGGAAATGTCCTATTTTCTTAGTTCCCAGATTAAACAGCTTAATGTTGGTATGTTCTTGTCTTAAGAAAAGTATGCTAACAACCTTGCTAGCTTAAACTCTACAAAGGCTAATCGAACATCTATGTTAATCAGTGTAAAACTTAGTTTGGATGCTGAAGGAGTGCCCACAGAACCAAGCACATTTTGAAGCATGATTTGGAGTTTATTGTATTTAATAACAAGTAGGTCTACATTAGCTTTGTTGTGAAGGTGTGTGCTCGGTTCCAATCCAATCCAAAAGGGATCCTATATCAAAGTAGTTAAGAGGGTGGTCAAGTATGTTAATGGCACTCTAGACTATGATATTTGGTTATTTAAATATAGTGTTATGTCTTTGGTAGGCTATAATGATGAAGATTGGGTTGGAAGCGTGGATGATCGAAAAAGCACATCTGGTGATTACTTCTACCTTGGTTCAAACTTAGTTTCCTAAAACAATAAGAAGCAAAATTTCATCTCACTTTCTACAATTGAGGCAGAGCTTCTCTAGATGAAGCATTTGTTCGCTGATTATGGTGTGGTTTTTGAGAAATGTGTTCATATTATAGTAAACATGTAACTATTTTCTATGTATTTGAATAATGAATAAATAAATAAAGTTTTTTAATAAATAAATAAAAAAAGTTAATTTCATGTTCACTGTTATATCTTTTGTGTTTCTGTCTTTCATGTTTTGCATACATAGCAAAATTGTGACAAGAAAATATTATCTCATTGATTATCTAAGTTCAAACTAATTATAAGGGGCACTGTAAGAACATTTACATTGTAAGAAAGACAACTTACATCATAGATAATCTAAACGAGTCTATAATCTCGTTAAAGAATCAAATTGAGTATTTGATTCAAATACTTAAAATGGTTAATATTTTATCTATAATTCCAATTGGAGAGATTGCTAGTCTTGGCTATCAAAGCAATTGACTCCACGAATAGAGACATAGATGTACTCATTCGAAGAATGACACATTGGGCTAAACCTAAGTTGAATTAATTCTAAATTCGTTTGTTAATTAATTCACTTGTGATATTCATGGTCTGATTTACCTAAATCTTGAGTTAGTCACTGACCATGTGTATGTAATTCATGTGCTTTGATATAAGCGGATGCTTATGCTCTTAAGATGATCGAGTTCATAGATGGTATGTTAGGTACATGACTTGTGCATGGCATGGTTTTACTAGCAACAATAGAATTCATAGCTCGATTAAAGAGTTAACGATATCCTCTCATTAGCATTATATGGATTGATAAATATAGAACGTGGCCACGGGTTGTTTATTCTCGAATGAGCAATTTATCATAGTCATTTGATCACAGTGATCATATTAATCATTAAAAAGACACAATGGTGATAGTGGCACAAAGTATAATTGTATTGAGTGAATAAATTTAACTCAAAGGAATCAAGAATATCATATGAGGGTAACGCACATATAACGAGGTCATTGGACAAAGTAGTTGGATGAATTGCTTTCATAAAGAGTATAAAGTAAGGAGTTTTCAATCATGGTACTTCTTGTGGATTGAATCCATAATTAAGTAAATTACGAATTGTCAAAATGATGCTTCTAGACATAAATGCAATTACTAGAGCCTAATTGTATATGTCCAATTGGTCCCTCCTCTAGCTCAAAAAAAGCTCAACCAAAATGCGTTTGAATCATAAGAAAATTCTATGGCTTTGGAAATAAATTAATTAAGTCGATTTATTCGATGTGGAATTAAATTAGGTGGTCGTGAGAATTGTTCAACTAGAGAATTTGATTAAAGAATTTTCTTGAAAAATTAATTTTGGAAAATCTCAGTGATTTTTGGAAAAATTAATTTTGATCAAGCAAAATTAAATTAATCAAATTAATTAAAATAAATATGATATTTTTTAAAAATTAATTTCCAAGTCAGACAATTGGCCCAATGGGTAATTGAACTTGAAAATTGCACATGAGATCGAAAATTGGAACTAAGAACCCAACTGGTATATGAAACCAGGTCGATGGTCCAACTGGTGGCTGGATTAGATCGCTCAAGCCGTCAGTGTCCCGGACCGAACCGACTCAAAGTGCCTTGAGGGTGTTACACCAGCAACAGCACCATCGGGCACGATTCTTTGGCGATTGAGTAGTGCATGAATCACATTCCTATTGAGATTCTACCGAAAAATTTGATTTCAAATTAACTATTCTAAAAAAATATTATTTTAACAATTTTAATATTAAATTTAATTTAATATTTATCTTGATAAGTATTATATTAATTTAATATTAAAGTGATTAGGTTTAATCATAATTGAATTCTCTAAACTCCCCCTATATAAAGAAAGCATTAGGTCATTATTTTCCTAGACTTGAATTCAAGAGAAAGTTGTAGAGAGAAAATTCTCTGAAGAAATTAATTCAGAAGATTTCTAGAGATATTTTTCTTATTTTCCACTTGACCCAAAAGTTTGGAGAAACTGTGAAATTTCCCCACTGATAATTTTGTGAAAAATTTTCTGGTTCGAAGCTAGCCCACACTCGACAGACGTGAGCTTGAAGATAATTGAAAAGACTACTCGGCTGAAGTGTTCATCATAGACGGATCGAAAAGGTACAATTTTGATTAAGTGTTTATTACTTTAGATATCACAACCAAGTTTTTTGTTTTTGGAAAAAAATTTAAAACCCTGGTTTTTCCCTTAAACTTATTTTTCGTTGTATTTTCCAAACTCGTTTTTCCAATAGTGGCAACATTTTTTGCCACTATTTCCTATGATAACATGAGTGCAATCAACATATCAAGAAATCCAGTTCAACACTCAAGGACCAAGCACATTGACATTCGTCACCACTTTAGAAGAGAACTTGTTGAAGAATGAAAGGTTGAGTTTAGATATGTGAGAATAGAGAATCGATTGGTTGACTTATTCTCCAAGCCATTGGATGCTTCAAGGCTTGAAGGGCTAAGAAATTTAGTTAGTGTTTTTCGCATCTAAAACATGGTGGTTATTTCGGGAAAGAAACGAAAAGCATTTCGAAGTTGCCAATTAATTGATTTGATGGATTTTTGGGCACCAAATTTTGTTGTCAAAACATTTCACTTCTGGAGGCAAATATTTGGAGAGATATTTCATTCCAAATTCTTGGAGGGAAAAATTAAAAAGTTGTCATGTTAAATTAAATCTTTGGTGGCTATAAATAAATATTTCTACAAAAACAAATTTTCACATCAGACTTCTAAAAATTCTCTAGCCCTGAAGAATTACTAAGAATTACTCTTGATCTTCTTGTTACTATTACCCCTTCTTGTTTGAGAAACCCTACCATAATTCTATAACGGCCAACACTAAAGGAACCTCTCCCCATACTGAAGGAGCTCCTAATTTAGAAGTCCAAGGCCCAAGGGAAGCCATGGCTAATCTAGAGATCCTAAATGTCAAGGTCCTTGAAGGTTCAACAATATAGTCACAATCTATGGGCACTATTTCAGGCATAGTTTTGCCCGGTGATAGTGTACAACCTTCATCCTCTCCCAATACTGTGCCAATGGTGGATGAATCATCTAATAAGGTCCAGAAAGAGTCTCTCGGTGCTACAAAGGACCAGAAGGGAAAGGAAAGAAGAAATCTTGATTATTTTTTCTAGCCATCAAAGGCTATTGCACAAGTTCTTGTTGAGATTGATCACTCTCTTAACAGTCCTTCTATTCTTGATCAATCTACATCTTGATTGGAGTCCTTGGTTGAGGCTACAATACAAGGTAACTCTAATCCCTCTATTGTTCCATTAGTTGATATGTTTGCTCCTCCCTAAATTGAAATTGACAATAGTCCATCTTCTTTGGCTAGGGACTATGTTACAAACATCACCGAACTATCTTGAAGGTCATTGAGCAAAAATGGATAGTAATAAAGCCTGAAACTGAAGCCAAAGTTAATTTTGAAACAGTTGATAATGAAGAAGTAGTGATTATCACACTCAATTTTCATTCATGCCATGAAGTAAAGGGAGAGTTGAAAGTTAATTGAATAAAATAGTAAATCATTGGGCTCTACTAGAAAACTTGGAAAATTTTGTGGCTAATTAGAAATTAGTTGAGTCTCAATTCTGGTTTAGATAGAATGGAACCAGTTGGTTCCCTAGTGGGAGACATAATGATTAGCGATGGACGGTCATTTTTAACTATGGAGACCATGCGAAATAAATGTTTATATATATGTGGGAAAGGATATCTCTGGAGGGGAATTCTTCCCAATTCTATTTATATCTTTTTCCTTTCTACATCATTTATTTTCGGTTTCCCTAAAGAAGAAAAAGATGAGGAAAGCTCTGTATGGGGCAATGATTGTGAGGGTTGAAACTAGGAAGTAGAGAATCTGGAAACTGGTAAGCCTTTCTATCTTTTTGTATTCATGAAATTGAGAAAAGATAAGTAAGGATTTCCAAAATCATTGAAAAGTTCCTATAAGATATTAGATTGTGAGTTTTTAAGTTAAATACTTTCATTTTTAACTGGAATGTGGGTTGTCATGCTTAGCTGCCAGGATGAAAGAGGCTCTGGCATTTGGGCAAGCAAACCTGACGAGGATGAAGGATTTTAGATGAGTTTCTGTACACCTTTTTAGGTGTTTTCTGCTTGAATGTTCTACCCGAATGTTTGTTCTGAGTTTAGCTCGAATTCCATGGTAGTGTATGAATATGGTGATTATGTTGTGCATGCATAACGCTGCGTAAATATGTGTACACTTTCAAGTATGTTCTCTGGATGTTAAATGGTTGTGAATTGATGTATTGATAAGTGGAAAACTACATGTTATGATAATAGGTATAATTGATTGCATGAAATGTATGTTTATAAAATGCGGGCGGAGGGAGTTACTTTGACTGATTAGTGAAGATAAGAAATTGGCATATGGCGGAATGGGCGGATTAATAGGGGATATAAGGGAGTTTTCCAGCACCGTTGAACGAATATTTACTGGTCCTTCAGGGCGACACCATGTAAATGGTATATAGGTCCTTCAGGGCGACACCATGCAGACGGTGTACAAGTCCATTAGGGTGACACCTTGAAATGGGTTTATGATTCTTTGAAATCAAAAGTACATGGTTAGCCATAACATGATCCAATGGCTAACAGGTACACCTTATGGAAAATATGGAGTTTATTAGGAAGGTGAACAAGGGAGCCTGTCAGGGAATAAAAAAGAAAATCATTACATGACTCGCGGGGTGAGCGGCCTCACATAATGATCATGATGCGCCTGAGAACAAGAACAAGCATGCTAACAGGAGGATCCACCAAAAATGTGAAGGTAAGAGGAACTGTATGAGCATTGTAAACGTGGGCATATGTGAAAGGAAGGGGTATTCCTTCAAAGCATTTGTAATTAGGTATCCGACACTAAGAGTCCACCAGTATTGATATATAAATCACCATTGGCTATGAGGTAATGAAATGGTTCTTCAAGTTTTAAACTTTAAGTGTTTATAGACAAAGAGGTCGCTAGAAAAGTGGAAAGTCTACCAAGGGCTATCTTAAGAAGAAAGTCCACCAAGAACTATCTCAGGTGGAATGTCTATTAGGGAATATCAGAGTAAGAAGACGTCCACTGGGACTATTTAATGTTAAGAAGTCCGCAAAAGACTAACTTATAAAAACAGAAGTCGTCAAATCTGATCCAGCAAAAGGGTAGTCCGCTGGGGAGTATTGGCAACTGGAAAAGTCTATTAGGAATGTATTACAAGTAAGGGAACTTAAACTATCTGCCAAAACTTGTAATTTTGAAAGATACATGCAAGGACATAAGTAAATGAGATTTCCTCTAGAAGGGTGTATGTGCAAACAACTTACCAGAAAGTAACGACGTGGTAACACAGCAATCTGGTATTGAGTCCATTATGGAATGAAGGGGGTCGGGATAAGGATTCGTAGTTGTGGGAAGATATCTGCTAGTCCATCAATAGTAGTCGTCAATTTATATTTTCATGTACATGGCTATCTTTAATGAGTCAAACCAGGAAAGGTAAAATTGGAAGTCTAAGATGAAGCTAAACAGGGTCAAGTCCCAGAAAATTGTTATTTGGAATAGCACACTTACGACTAAATTAGTGGATATGTCTGCCAACGGTTAGCCCTGAGAACGCAAGACATTGACTACACCAATAAATTTGCACAATCTCCTAAGATACTCAGGGAGTTTTAATTTTGTGCTTTTATCCTTGTTACCCCAAAAATTTAGAGTCTTTTATGATTACTGCTGCACAGAATCTCATTAAGTTCATCTGAACTTACGAATGTATTGCCTTGTATGCAAGGTCAATAAAAGGCTTAAGGTTCGGGTGAAGGGACTAAGCGAGACATCGCCAGTTTCGTGCGAATGTGGTAGCTGAGTCATGCATATGGAGAGACATCTTTAGAGGCCACGCCTCGAGGATTAATTAATTAAGTGTACCCATAGTAAAATCATAAGTTTCAAGTTACTGTAAATAATTGTACATGCTTAATAAGTTATGATGATTATAAGAACTTAGTACTTGTATGATATAGAATATAATTGAAGTTTAATTTTTTTTAAATTTGTTGCTATCCAAGGAATTGAATAAAGTTGAATAGTAAGAAAAGTGGGTGCATAAATTGGTATCATCTAAGTTTGTAAGTAACTCAAGTTAGAAAATTTGTTAAGTAATTCAGGTTAATTGTGACACTTTGTAACCGAACCCAACAACCATGTCGGGTATGGTGTGTTACAGTGATCGTGAATATGACCAAAGTTGCTGGCACAGATCAAGAAGCCTTTGGGATCCAACAAAGAACCACTAGACCAATGGCCAATAAACAGAATAAAGCCACTATTGAAGAAAAGGGGAAAAGCAACAGCCTCTCTTAGTCTCGAAAGGAAAAGTCTAGTCGACCCAAGATGGCATCCGTGGCAAACTATAATGACAATGTTCCCATGAAGAAATGGATGCTTGGTGGTATCGCTAGAACAAAGAGGCCTAACTTGCCTCCCTCACGAAAGTAGCTAGTTAACAACTTAAGGGATGTTGATCCTTGAAAGTTTTTTGAAAAAAAATTAAGCAATATGAAGAAGAGCTACTGCAAACCTATGATATGGCCTACATCACCACTGCTAGTTCCAAAAGATATGTCCCCTTGACCAAGAATAACATTATTGAGGAGCAAAATATTGATAAGAAAAGCTTTGGTGATCATGCCATCAATTCAATTCTGGAGAAGAATGGTTTGTTGATCTCTACTCGGTTTGACAAGCATTATGTCAAGCAGGTTGTACTAGATTTCTATGCCAACATACTTCAGAGTGTTAATGACCCCACCATCAAATTTCATCACAAAGTATATGTGTGAGGCAAATGGTACAAAGTTCGAGCCTACAAATCAGACACTTGCTACACAATCCCTTTACCAAGATGTGAAGTTTGGGGAATTTGAAGACACGATTGTTGCCCAGATTACCAATGGAGTTCACCTTACATGGTCTGTTGGTTCAAAACTTCAATCATTAGCCTTGGAACCAACTTATATTGCACTCTATGCCACAGCCACAAGAAATTGGCTTCCCAACAGCCAAAGGCACAATGTGACCAAGAAGATGGCTACTTTGTTAAGGAAGGTTTGTAGGAATCTAATTTGATATTGGAGATTTGATCTTCATATATATATATATATATATATATATATATATATATCGGCATGCTGAAAAGGTTTATAGTGAGCTCAGTCTTCCCTATCCATCTCTCATATTTCAAATCATATTTTTTTACAAAATGACAAAATTATCAAGTCTACTGAAAAGTATGAGAAGATGCCTCAAGAACTAAAGTTCTTTCACAAGTGTTTAGAAGGGAAGCATGCTCCCATGGATCCTAGCAATGAGCAAGAGGAATTAGCCCCTACTGAAAACTCAATAGTGCCTGAACTTGTTGGCACAGTTCCTAGTTCCTCAAGCACATCAATTGGTGTTGATTAGAGGCTCCTCAAGTTACTTTCTAATGATATTGTTGCCAATGAGAGGTAGATCAAGGACCTCAATGCATGAAATAGTAATCTATTAGCCATGAAATTGGATATCTTGGTCAAGCAGCTTCAATGATCCCTTTGCAATCATTGAACAAAAATAGGGAGTAATGAGTGAGCAGTGCATCTTTTTGGGCAACAATAACCACAAACTTATGATTCCAATTCTTGTTAATCTAGTGTGGTGATTTACTAAATCCAATAATCTTGTACTCCTACCCTTGCATGTTTTGGATCACAATAACAAGCTTTTACTTTTGCCTTTTCTATGTATGGTTAAATTATGTTGAGATGAAGTAGATGAGATTGTTTAATTGTGGGGGAGAATATGTAATTGTGATGATTTTATTTTTCTTGTATATGTTTTGTTCAAAAATTGTCTAAAGGGGAGATTGTTGACATATTTGAAGGTAAGGAAAAATTTTGTGGCTAAAATAGTGGCCACAACTTGAAGCACTGTTTCATTGCCATATTTGCCTATTTTTAAAGTTGGAAAATTTAGAACAAAAGGATTGGGCTATTTGTTCTGAAGATATTTGGACGAGTCAGAGGCCAAAACATGAAGACCAGTCGGGTTAAAATTGAAAACTTGAAGATTGATTACTTGCGGTTCAAGTAAAGTCACTTTCTATATTTGAAGACATTGGATTACATCGAGACTCTTATGGAATTTTTATCTTATGCTGCTTTTTAGCTTTACTTTTTATAGAAAGGTGATTAGACTATGACTCTTATGTAAAGAAACTTAAGTAGTATATAAACTTAAATTTTTCTAGGTTAAATAGTAATCGAGAGATTGAGAGAGCACAAATTTGTTCAAGTTAGGAATGTTTTATCTGTGAATTATTTTTGTAAGCAATTAAGAGATTCTCTTGTATTGCAAAACTAAGCTTTCAAGGGGGAAGCTTAGAGGGAAAGTGATCTAGTCTTTGTACAATGATAAGGTTGCTAAATCTGTGAGAGATAGTCAATGTTATGACTTAAATCATTGGTTGTACTATGAGAAAGATAATGGATCATTGCTCTGAGCAAGGCCCGTAGAGGTGACTGAATTCAAATTGCATAAATAATCTCAGTGTTTTTCTTTACTTTTATGCACTTTTGATTTCTTGGTTGAAACTGTGGACACAATTCCATGCACTACTTTAGTCACAATTTTTATTTGCTAAGCAAGTACCCACCCCTATTTCTACAAGCTTCAAACACAAAGGTTTGTCAACACCTCGCTTAGCCAACCTTAAAGCAGTAGAAAGGATAACAAGTTCCAGATGCAAAGCAACAAATAAGGAATCACGAGTAACACCGCAAAGGAATCAACAAAGTAATTAGTTTCTCAAAGAACATTAACAAAAGAAACCATTTGAATAAATTCGGTATAACGGATCAATTTCATTGAATGCCTTCAAAAATTTAAACGATATTAATAAAATAACATACAAGTATAGTTTAAAATAAAATATGCCCTAAAATTAAAATACTATTGCCATTATATACAAACAACTTTTTGAACTTAAATCGTTTACAAGTGTGTTTGGAAAGTCATAAGGTAACTGAATTTAAGTATAATTGATTGCAATTACCCTCATTATTACACCAGTTCTTACCCTCCCCTAAGAATTGGAGTGTAGTTGGTTTGCTCCAATTATACTCAATTTAATGAACCCTATTAACTACAATGTTTACCCAAATATACCACATGTGTAATTACTTATAATTACACTTAAATACAATTACTAAATGACTTTCCAAACACATTTTTTATCAATATAATAGAGATATCAGATCTGTTTAAAAATTATATGCATGACACATACAATTATATCAATAAATTCAACGATTAGGTAGTTAAAAAATAATTGTATAAAAATATACGAAATATTGTAAAAACTACTTTAATTTTATATAAATGTAAATAAACCCCCTCCCTAAATTAAATATAATTATAATATTAGTCGAGGATAATCTTCGGACAAACCTAAAAACTGCCTTCGTAGGTGGGCCCGTCCTAGCAGCATAAAGATTTACTAGGTTATATCGTTAAAAGCCCACGCCCAAAAAGAACTTGAAAGAAAACCAAAAATAAAGAATTGATAAGGGAGATGATGAAGTTGATTTTAGGTTGAAATAATTTGAGTTTAATTATTTTGGGTTAAAAAAAAATCTAAGTTATTTTGAATCACTTCATATGCACGTGATTTCATTTCAAGCAATTTCAAATATAAGTTGTTTTAGAGATTAAATAGTTTGAAGTTGAAATCATTTTTGAACTCAAGTATTTGTATTGGTTATTGGATTATTTGGATTCTTAACCTTTGAAGTTATTTAAGTTTAATTTATTAACTTTAAATTATATTAGTTTAAATTTAAATAAAGTATTTTATTGGTTAGATTTTATTTAGAATTTAATTAAAATATAACAATAAAAAATAAATTACATTTAAAATTTTATTTATTTTGAGTTAAATTTTGTTATTAGTTTTTATACTTTAGGAAAGTTGTGGATTTAGTCTTTACACTTTAATTTGATCATTTTTAAAGTCCTTGTACTTTTTAAAATTTTAAAATGTCAAGCATTATTAAACGATAATCGTTAAATTCATTAAGTTCTACTTTTTTAAATTTAATCAAAATATCATGTGTCAGTTTGTTATTTTCATATTTTAGTAACTAATAATTCAATAAATGGATTAATAATTATAGTTTGTGTCAAGACTAAAATTTCAAAATTCAAAAAGTATAGACAGAGAATAATCCAATTGAGGAATATGGAATAAAATATACAATAGTACGCATATAGTACAAGACTAATTGAAAACCACACAAATTTAACTTTTACTATTTGAGTTAGGACTAAAATTTCAAAAATTGAAAAGTGTAAGGATTAAAAGTGATCTAATTAAAATACAGAGATTAAATCCACAACTTTCATAAAGTACTAGGACTAATAGCAACATTTAACCTTTTATTTTACTGTTGTACTTGAATATATTATTTTATATATAAAACCTCATTTTCACATGTTTTAATACATAAGTTAACAATAAACTAATTACAATTGATAATTTCTAATATTCACGTGATTGTTTGTAGCAAAGAAGAGAAAACTTATTTACTTATTTTAAAATATCTTATTTCTTGTAAAAAAATTATTTTGTACAACTATAATTATGATATGATATATAAGCATAAACTATTATTTTTTATTCATAATAGTACAACTAAAAATACGATATGATATCTATACATATATTATTATAATGTTTTAGATATTGTTACATTCTAAGTGGCAATTGAATACTTTTTTTCACATAATTACAAGTTATATAATAAAAATAATAATTTCGTTAATTGTATTATTTAAAAAATATAATGGTTTTGTAAAATAAATGTAATAAGCTAGAGTTATTTCAAATTTAAATATATTCATAATGAGTAGATTTTTGGTTTACACGGTTAACTTTTTATTATGAAATCACTTTAGTAGGTGGAGTAGATTTTTTTAAGTTGATATCAAAACTGACAAATCTAAATAAAGAACCCTTGAATTCTGGTTGCAGCTCCTGAAACAAACTGAATTTGCTGTTTCTTTGGATTTTTGTTTGGCTCGGCAAATATATTCATTAAGAAAGACTGATGGCAAGAAGTAGACAAAGAAAATCAATACAAAACCTGTTTCTTTGTAAACTTCCTAAATCTGCTAAAACAGCAACAAATTATGGAAACAACCCCAAAGAACAAAAAAAAAAAAAAAAAAAAAAAGAAGGAAAGAAAAAGAAAGCAAAACAGTGACAAGCATGAGCATTTAAGGCAAGAGTGTTGAAGAGTAGCTTCAAACCTGGTAATAGTTGCGTAAAATGGAAGGCTTTGTTAATTTGAGCTTTTAGTTATTAGCATCTGCAATTTAACAAGACATTGCCCCCAATCAAAATGTATGGGAACATAATTAATACCAAGGTAAAAAGGAATTAACGACAGAAAAAGAAAGGAAAGAGAATGTTTGACTGGTTATATTATTATAGTTGGAAGGAAAAGACAAGTGTATAGATTTCAATGACAAGATAAGAAGGAAAGAGAAGGGAGGTGGAACAGTGTAAAACCTGGGAGGGAAGGATGAGAGAGTTGGGTTTTGATTCGAAAAAAGCAAGTGCAAGTGAAGAACAGTTAAAGCATCAGACATATCATAAATCAACATAAGAAAAACCTTATTTAGGAGCTTTCTACTTTGTCCGCAGCGTTGGCGTTTGGCTTTGAGTTTCGAAAGTGAAACTAAATCTTCCAGCACCAAATATGGCATTTAGGGAAGCCTGACAGTCCCAAGTATGGGACATCATTTATTCACTGCTTCATTTCTTTTCCTCAAGTTATTTTTTTATTATAAAATTTAAATGAATCAACTTTTTTAAATACATTATTGAAATAAATAAATAAATTTACAAACAAGAAAATCAGGTACAAAATTAATTACAATAAGTATAATTTGACTGAAAAATGTTACAATTTATATATCAATATATTTCTTAATCAAAAATTTATTTATATTAGTATACCTCACACTTGAATGAAATTATGCTTAAAGTTCTTGTCAAATGCATATTTTGTACAAATTTAAACTGTGTTATCCTCATCTTTTATCTCTAATATTGCATCAAAAGAAATGGAGTTCACACTTATATTTATATTTATATAGTAATAAAAAAATCAAATTAATCTTCAAAATGATGAAAGGCTATTGTTTACATATTCTTGGTGATTGCTTGCCCCGGTAAGTTAGGCTTTCTTAAGGTTCATGTAAGTTAGCATTATAACTTATATTTCGAGGTGGTTTTCCATACTCAAGTCAATAAAGATGATTAGCTATGCATTTTTCCTAGCTTGGCAAGTCTGTTCAGTGGCACTTTGCACTTTGAGTTGCGTTAGGATTGTTTCTGATAAGATAATCAAATGTTGAAAATTATATCTTATGACAGGTGACATTGTTTTTAACTCTTAATTATATCATAAATTTAGGGTGCCTAGTTATACCTTATATTTTTCGATTTTTTTTTCTCCCAGTTAATTTATGATTTTAGTTTTTCACTTACATTCTCATTACACATTTAGATATTAAGTTTTAGAAACTTTCAAAGAATTTTGTGTTTATGTTTTGAGGGTTCTTATTTCGAGTTTCGAGATTTAATTTTATCTCTATCTTTGTACTCTTCATGTTTTTCGTTATAGTGAAATTATATTTACCCGTGGTTTTTTATCCTATTTGGAGGGATTTTTCCATATAAAATATTTGTGTTCGATCTTTTCAATTTTTTTGTTATTTTGCTTATTCATTATTTAATCGAGTTTATCCCAACAGGTTAAAAAAATAGAAATTAATTTTTGAAATATGAACATGAAAATATGTGAAACTTAAAAAACTAAAACAAATATTGTTTATTGTTGGTGTAACTAGTCGCAAACATCGATTGCCACTCATTATAGCAATTGTTTTGCTCATATTTGTTTATTTTCTGTTGGCATTGTTTCGTTAGTTTTGGGCAACTTCTTAAGGGATCATATATAACAAATTTCATGGAATTATAATGGAATCTTTTCATAAGCAAGGGAACTCGAATATGATAGTATGATTATAATTCCATAAATACGAGACATGCGATCAAGTGGTATTATGAATAAATATCTCTGCATTATTTTATTCTATAATATATTATTTAACTGGGAAAATTTCGAAAGATGATCATTGAAGGTTTGTAGTAGGGAATTCCTCAAATTGAGATAGTGCTTGAAGTTGATGAATCTCCTAAGGAAGTGTTACAAATAGATATCCAAAAAGATGAGGTTGTTGTCGGTTAAACTAAGATAGTTTTTGACCCTACAGTAGTTGCAGCTAAATGCTTGGCAAGAGCAACAACAACCAAGGCAATGAAAAATGCCTTTGCACAAAAGAAGATAGCTGATAAAAGGGAAGGCTCCAACCAATCCTGATTATGATGGCATTCCATTATTATCCTTTGCGCCTCAAAAAAGGAGAAATAATTTACTTCCAAGGATTAAAACAAGTGACGGAAGAAAGATTGGTGTTGCTAAGTTACTAAAAAATATTGATTTTATCCCTAAGTCAGAAAAGCCAGTTTTTTTGGCCTTTTTTTACCTGTATATTACATTTTAAAAAATTTAATACTGAAATGGTATACTGATACCATTAGTTACTAAAATGGGGTGTTTAAAACAGTCTCAAAGGGTAGAGAGACTGAGATGGACGGCACCCAAAATTTTCCTGACACAATTATTAACACATCGTAACAAAATAATATATATTTTTTAAAATATATATATATTTTAAGGGTGGAGGGGAAGAGATGGGCGGCACCAATATAAAAAAATTATCTTTTTGGGGTGGAGGAAAAGAGATGGGCAACACTAGTATTTTCTGGTGCAAAAATACGGGGTGACTGGTGGAGGGTGAGAGAGAGGCGGCATTGGTGATATGATATTATTTATAAGCATTGTTTCTCTTAACATTTTTAAAGGAGAAGAGTAGAAGGGAAACAAATTTGATTATAGAAGGAGAGAAAGCATAGAAGAATTCAAGGTTAGTATATTTATGTTTTTTTAGTATATTTTTTTTGAAATAAAATATTTAAATATTTTTACAAATTTATTATTGAAGATGGATAATCAATTTTTTGTATGCGTTTATTTCGATGGAGAAATTTAGACAATAATAGTTGAATGTATATTTAGATGTTGCCAACAAATAGCAATGAGATTTAATAAAAATGTCTCGGTTGATGATATGAAAGAGAGGATAAGTGCAAAAGTTGTTAAACATTATGGGTGGAGGATCTCGAGACTATTCTACAAATTTCCAGTTTTGACAGATCCTATAAAATTCACCAAAATGGAACTTGTAGATGATGATGACGTGGAGACAATGGTCACACTTTATTGCCGGATCGGAGTCGACAAACTGATCCAATTCAGTTGTTTGCTAAGTTAGTTGATGTGGAGGCAGTTGAAATGTAACACCCCTTACCCGTATTCAAAGCCGGAACAGGGTACGAGGCATTACTAAGCTTACACGCAATCGATCATGTAGTTTAGAAACTTGACTTTTCTCTCCAATTCAAAACTCTTACTAACTCCTCCCAAACAAGCCTACTAGGCCTAATTCACGGTTTAGGAATGGTTTGGGATCGAATTGAGCTCTTTTTGTGATGCGAGCTCGCCCATGAAGCAAGACACCGAGTCTATGGAGCTGCCATCGGGGCCAATTACTCGAGCCCGTGCCAAGAGATTCCAAGATGCTGTAGCAAGCTACATTGCTCGAATGTGGATTGATGGGATGGCCGAACGTAAAGTGCCCAGCTCAACTAGCTCGATGTGCACTTTTCTACAAGCTGATTTAGCTCGTGTTAGCTCAAGAGAGCTCAATTCGGCACTTAGCTAGCTCAATGAGCTGATTGCATTTATTTTGAATAAATTTAAATTAGTTGTGTTAGTTAAAATCAGCTCAAATAATTTAATTAAATAAATGTGTTAAATCTGGACATTTTAATTTTAAGTATTAAATATGTCTTAGTACATGCTTTTAATATGTCTTAAGTTAAGACATAAATTAAATATGTTTAGTTTAAGACATAATTTTAATGTGTCAAGACTAAGACAAATTTATTAGTGGCTGCTAATTAATTTGTCTTAGCCGAATTAATGTGCAGGATTTAATATATTTCAGCTGCTGATTTAATGAGTTATAAATATGCCTTAACCGATTTTATTTGGTGTTCTTTTCAGCTGAATCAGCTAGCTTAGGGCAAAGGAGAACATTAAAGAAGAAGCATGCATTTGCCTAATGCATGGGACGGCATTAAATGTAACATCCCGAAATAAGGCCTAAACGGAACAGTGGTTTCGAGACCACAAATATGATATTGAGAAATTTATTTTATTTATATTTTTATGGTCTACAATTTCATGGAATGATTTCGTGAAAATCTCATTCGAAAATTTTGACGTTTGGGCACTCAATTTAGTCAAAAGGACTAAATTGTAAAAAGTGCAAAAGTTGAGTTCTACATGTTAGAGGTGTCTAATTGTTATGAAATTTTAAATTAGAGGTCCTTAAATGATAATTACACCATTGGTTAAGTTGGTGGACAAAAATGGACATGGATGGATATGTTTCAAAAGATTTTTTTAAGGGGCATTTTAGTAATTTAGTGAATTAAATGAATTAAAAACAAACTTTAAATGCCAAATATGTCCATCTTCTTGATTAGGACGAAATTACAAGGGTTCTCCATAGCTAGGGTCTGTTTCAAGCTTCCAAACTCCATAGTAAGTTATTCCAAGCCCTGTTTTTAATGTTCTTTACGTTTTTGGAGTCCCGGTAACTTGATTTAGCTTATTCTAGCAATAATTTAACCTAGGGTTCATATTTGGAAAAATACCCATAGGTGAAATGTGCTTATTTTGATGTTTTATGATAGAATATGAAGGCTGAAATAATGTTAAACAACTTTTACTAAGCGATTTTATGTGAAAACGAGTAAAACGACATAATCGGTAAAAATACCTAATGTTCATAAGTACATGTTAGAGTGAGAATTTGATGTTGCCATAGAAGAGAAAAATGATCAGCATGTTATAAAACATAAGAATAAGGGCTGAAGTTTAATTTTTGAGTATTGGGGCAAAAGTGTAATTATGCAAAAGTTTAGGGGCAAAATTGTAATTTTTCCAAAGTTTGAGTTAGGGACTGTTTTGAGTAGTACATTAATTAAATAAGTGAAATGTGATGTTTTAGACCCCGAAAAATGAGATTTGGACCTAGAACTAGAGGAAAATTGAAAATCGGGAAAGTTGGTAAAATGACCGTTTCGACATTCGAGGTAAGTTCGTGTGTTAATAATAATGCAATACCATGCTTGAATTGTAGTTCTGTATTGATATGGCATAAATTGTATGATTTAATATGTTTAGGAAAAGTTGATGGATGGTATGTATGGTATGGAAAATGTGATGTTTGTTGTGTCATGTGAAATTGAATGGAAAATTAATGTTACAAGAATTGAATGTTAAATTAATATTACATGGGTTGTATGAGTTGCTACATGGATGTACCTGACGAGATTTCGAAAAGAAAGTTTATATGTAAATAATGCATTTATTTTACTTGTACAATAATTATTTTGCTAGATATTATGGAAATCATTGGGTGATAACTAAAATTTGAAAATGAATGGAATGGAAAATTCTCGATTGAACCTTTGAAAAACTGAGAGATACAGACAATATGTAGCTAGGTCACACGAGTGATAAGGGACCTTCACCGTGTGCACAAGAAAGCTACTAGATGGCAAAATTTAATATGTAGCTAGGCCACATGGATGATAAGGGACTTTCACCATGTGTGCAAGAAAGCTACGGGATAATAATTTCATATGTAACTAGGTCACATGTGTAATACTGTGTGTATACCATGTGTACAAGAAAGTTACGGGTTATGAGTAGCTAGGTCACATGAGTGGTTCCTAGTGTTGGACACCATGTAGACAAGAAAGCTACGAGATGGAATGGCTAGGTCACATGGGTGATAAGGGACCTTCACCATGTGCACAAGAAAGCCAAATTATGTGTAGGTGGAGCTATGTGCTAAGACCACCGAGTATCGGGCGTTTTCCGAAGGGGTTCAACGAGATAATTTACTAATGATGATTGGTGCGATCATGTTATGAATAAGTGCAAGTGTGAATGTGACCAATTGTCCCTATTTTGCCTTGGAAAAATCATTAAAAATTGTACAAAAATAATGTGGGATATAATTTATATGCCTGAAATCCTGAATGAGTTTATTTTCAAATGAACTAAATAAGAAGGTCATATGAACTCTGTACGAGGAGAAAATTTATTCGTAGTGAAGAGAGGTCAGAATAGTCGAACAGTAAAACAAGGGAATCTTTAATGAATAAACTGTATTTATTGGCTTAACCAAAAATTCTGTAAATTTTATGGTACGAAGTTATGTGAGTTTAGTTTCATGGAAAATTAACGGATCTTAATTTGGAGTTCCGTAGCTCCAGATATAAATAAGTTAATGACTATAACTCAAGAAAATAGCTTAACTGGAATTTGAATAAATAGGAAGAATATGAAAATAGCATGTTATCACATTGCTTATTAGTTTCATGCGAGCTTACTAAGCGTAAAGCTTACTCCCTCCTTTCCATTTCTTTTAGTTTTTTCAAGTCAGCTCAGGGTTGGAGATCGTCGGAGGCAGTATCACACTATCGGGCCATTATCCTTGGAGTATTGGCATGTGTATGTTAAATGTTTTCAAGTGAGTAGCATGTATAGGGACCTAGTTTTTTTTATTTTTATGATGGATGTTGTTGTGATTAGCCAAATGTATTGGCTTATATTGATTTGTTGATTATAGCCATGAGATGTGGCTTATAATGATTTTGGCCTGTAAGCCTATTTTGTCCATGGCATGTGTTTGAAAAGTTTTAATTTTGGGCAAAATTTGGTAACCCATTTTTGTACGATTGTGAATGTTTAAGTCCAGTAACGCCTCGAACCCTGTCCCAGAGTTGGACACGGGTGAGGGGTGTTACATTAAAGGTGCAGATGCCTCTTGCTTTCAGTTGACTTTGTGTGCAGCTTAAAGGACTTCCAACTGCTGTTTTGAGCTTCCCTAAGAGCCAATTTCGTGGAAAGCAAAGGCCAATAGTTGCCTCATTAATTCCAGCAGCTAGCAAGCTTGGAGGCTGCTCATATTCGGTCAAGGGGCATGTTTACTCAAGCTGATCATTCCTCTTCCCAAAACAGCAATTAAGCCACCATAAAATCACCTAGGCCGAATGTGGACTTCTTTCCATCAAGTGACCAGCTAAATCAATGTGTTCGATAAGCAAACCATTCAGATTTCTAAGCTACATCATTGTAGAATATGCCTAGGAAGCTACTAGGAAGTTTCCTAGAAATCTTAAGGCTTAAGGAGCTGAAAGAGACCATTCGGCTAGCTTAGCTAGGCCTATAAATTTGCTGTGTAATCTATCCTTACAGGCTAATGAACAATACTATAACTTTGTTAATTTGTAAGTTTATTTTCAACCCTCATTGTTCTCTAAAGACTTGTCTGACTTGTCAAGTATCCTTGTGGCGTCAACCTGTCTTTGTTTATCCCGAACTTATCACTTTGTAACCCCAAAGTGTGGCGTTCGACTTATACCGAGGTTCCTATCAACTTTGATAGCGAGTCGTGGTTTCATTCACTTACTTTACCTTTCCACCAAAAACTACCCCAACCTAAGTGTTCTTCTAAGTCTCGAGTTAACACACTTTATTGTGTTAGTTCGGTCTTGAACCCTTAGTCCAAAATTCCCTTTATCATTTTCTCAAACGTTCCATACACCAACGAACCTACTTGAGCCACTTCATTTCTTTCTTAACTCGTTTCTTGAAAACAAAGCCTTCACTTACTCAATTTACGATCGGGCAAATATTACGACTCGAATCTTCACCGAGGCAAGTGCATATCATTTTGTAACCCCCTTACCCGTATTCCACACCGGAACCAGGTGCGAGGCATTATCGAACTTAACTTGCTTGTACATACAACTTTGGGCTTTAAAAATCCATCCCCAACTTGAAACTTCTCATTCAAATGCATAACCTCCTTATCATGGGCCTATGAGGCCTTTAACATACATTCGGAAGGTCTTAGAATTAAACCAAAAACTTTTACGCACTTAGAAAAATTTTGCCTAAACAGGGGCCACACGCCCGTGTGAAATGGAACATGCCCGTGTGGGCAGGCCGTGTGGTATTTATTTTCTAATTCGAACCTACAGGGGTTTTCACACGGCCGGACACACGCCCGTGTCACTAGGCCGTGTCCCTCACACGGCCTCGACACGCCCGTGTCTTAACCCGTGTGCCAAAACCATGGCATTCTGTTTATGACGTCATCACCTCACTACGGTCACACGGCCAAGGCACACGCCCGTGTCCTTAGACCATGTGTCGAATTAAATTCCAAATTTTAAGTGCAGACTTCACACGACCTGGGCACATGCTGTAACAGCCCGATTTAGGGCTTAGTTGGAATAGTGGTGCGAGACCACAAATCCAAAGTAGAAATATGAGTTTATGATTTCCATAAGGCTTATGAGATGTTTGCATGATTGTATGAAAATTTCATGCAGAAATTTTATTAATTAGTGAATAATTGTCCATTAGGACTAAATTGTAACGATTAGAAAATATGATGTTCTAGAAGATTTAGCAATTAGACCATTATATTTGATGATGGACAAAAATGGACATGGGAAGGAAAAATCTCAAAAAAGGATCATTAAGGGTATTTTAGTCATTTGGTTAATAAAAGAATTAAAAGGGAAAAAGAAGCAAAAATCATGTCCATCTTCTTCTCCATTAGCCGAAATTTGCAATGAGCCATAGCTAGGGTTTCTTTAATCTTCCAAGCTTGATAGTAAGTGCATCCTAGCCCCGTTTTTAATGTTCTTCATATTTTTGAAACCATCGTAGCTCGGTTTAGCTATTTCTAAATATATTTTGAACTAGGGTTTATGTTAAAAAATTTACCCATGCATGAATTGCATGTATTTTGATGTTTTATGGAAGAATATGAAAGTTTGATATAGGATACACATCTTTTTCTAAGTGATTTTCATGAAAAATGCATAAAAGGATCAAATTGTAAAAGTTATAAAAATGGTTATACATGAGTGGAATAGTGGAAATTGAAGGTTTCCATAGTTGAGAATATGATTCGGCTAAGCTTGAAAAGCAAGAAAGTTGAATAAAAATCATTTTACAAGCTTAGGGGCAAAAATGTAATTATGTAAAAGTTTAGGGGAAAAATCATGATTTTGCCAAAATATGAATTATGAGTCGATTTAGTCAATGTGTGTACTTAACAAGTGAAATTATTATTATAGATCAAGAAACACAAAGCCTGGATCGAAACCGAGGCAAGAACAAAATTGAGGACTAACGAGCATCGATAAACATTTTGAGAATCGAGGTAAGTTTGTATGAAGTTAAAGTTTCATAATGTTTTGGATGTTTGAAACTACTTGATATTATGACAATGTATGTTATAACTATGAATAATCGAGTGATGAAGCCTCGATGAGGAAATGGTGAAAATAAGTTATGTGAAATCCTAAATAAAGATTCGGAATAATGAGGAGACCCATATATTAGCATTGAATAATGAAGGTCCCGTGTAAGACCATGTATGGGATATGGCCTTGGCACCAAGGGAAGATTTCGTATAAGACCATGTCTAGGACATGGCTTCAACATTCATGTACGATTTTGTATAAGACCATGTCTGGGACATGGCATTGACATCGAGTTATAAGATTCCGTGTAAGACCATATCTGGGATATGGCAACGGTGTCAAGAGATGAATCCATGTAAGACCATATCCAGGATATGGCGTTGGCATCAAGATTTATGCATGATGAGTTCAAATATCCCATAATAATTCGATTTGTTTATGGTCAAAAGAACTAAGTATGTAAAATAGCATAGAGCTAAATCCGTTGATGGATGACCTTGAGTTTCATTCATGATAAGAATGATGAAAAATTGAGTTTATGTTCATGTTAGCATATGTGCTAAGTTATGTGATTGAGTGGTACAGGTACCATGAATATGTACAAGTTAAGAAATCATAATGTGAGATGGGATGGGTAAGAATAAGAGTGAGTAAGTATGAATAAGTATGCCTAAGCATTTGAGATTTATGTTGCTATTATTTCATGAGATGGATGAATTTAGTTTGAGCAATTATGTTGCTTAGAATTTCATACAAACTTACTAAGCTATATGCTTACCCCTCTCTCATCCCTTTTCCTTGTAGTTTCGCCAAGTTAGCTCGGGGATCGTAAAATGTCGGAGCTCGGATCACACTATCAACCGTTCTTTTGGTATAGTAAAGTCACTTCATTTTGAGTATGGCATGTATAGGAACTTGATCATTTTGTGTCATGTCATGTTTGGAGGCCAAAGGGTTGGCTATTAATGTTTTACACTCATTTTGTAAATGGTCATGATGAATTAAATGTTCATGCAAGTTATTGAGTAAAATATGGGTGGAATGAATGATAACTTAAGGGTTCTTAATAGTTTATGTTGTTATGTTATGTACTACTAGTGATGAAATGAATGAGTTTATGCTTCAAGGTGGCAAAAAGGCTTGGAAAAATAGCCTCAAACTGTCCACACGGGTAGGCACATGGGCATGTGTTTAGGCCGTGTGCGACACACGGTCAACCCCAATGGGTGTGTTGATAGGCTGTGTGTCTCCTGCATTTAGTTACGAGAATTTGATTCGTCATAAGTGCCAGGCGTGTGCCTAGGCCGTGTGCTCATTAAGGGGTTGCTGACGTATAAACAGAATACCCCTAGTTTTCACACGGGCGTGTTGAGGCTGTGTGAAGGACACGGGCGTGTGTCCAGCCGTGTGAAAACCCATGTAGGTTCGAATTGAAAATTTATTTCTACATGGGTTAGGGACATGGGCGTGTGTGACCACACGGCCTTCCCCCAATGGCGTGTCCCATGTCACACGGGCGTGTGACCCCTGGTTAGGCAAAAATTTTCTAAGAGAGTAAAAGTTTTCGGTTGAACTTCGAAACCTCTCGGAAGTAAGTTCAAGGCCTCGTAGGCCCATAATATGCATGTTATGATTAAGAAGGAAAGGTTTTAAGTTGAAAAGAAACTTTATAACCCAATAATGCAAGTTCAAGTAAGGTTAAGTATGGTAATACCTCGTATCCAGTCTCGACGTCGGACACGAGTAAGGGGTGTTACATTTGTGGTATCAGAGCTAAGATTTAGTCGATTCTCGAACTAACGTAGTGTATGCACGAGTCTAGCTATACATGTCATACGCATGAGTATTTATATGATGATAGTGTGACGACTCCTAACGATTTGAATTGTGTTTTTTTATAGTCAATGGATCCTGATCCTAGCCGAGCTGCAGCCAATGATGCTGCAAGTAATGCATCGGCTCTCGCGCAAGGGACTGCGCCAGTAGAGAGTAGACCCGAGACTTTGGGTCAGGGAGAATAGGCTCGGGAAGCCTTTCTCCGTATGATGAGTAATTGGTACACAGAGTACATTCGAGCAAATCCGAATGCTCCACCTCCTCCACCTCGCCTATTCCTCAGCCTACCCATGTAGCGCCCCAAGTGGTAGAAGTTGTAAGAAGGGAAAAGCCTCCGGTTGATAGAATCTGGAAACAAGGAGCCGAAAAATTTAGGGCTAATAAATATGATGGTCCGGAAAGAGCCAAATTTTAGCTTGAAAATACCATCAGGGTATTTGATGAATTATCTTGCACACCTGAAGAGTGCATGAAGTGCATGGTTTCTCTTTTGACAGATTCTGCTTATCAGTGGTGGAATACCCATGTGTCGGTAGTACCAAGGGAAAGGATCACATGAGAGTTCTTTCAAGAAGAGTTTCGAACGAAGTGTATCAGTCAGAGGTTATTGACCAGAAGAGAAAGGAATTCCTTGAACTGAAGCAAGGAAAGATGACGATGACTGAGTACGAGCGTGAGTTTGTGAGGCTCAGCAAGTACACTCGGGAGTGTGTGTCCTCTGAAGCTATCATGTGTAAGAGGTTTGAGGACGGGCTAAATGAAGATATCAAATTATTTGTTCGTGTCCTCGAGTTGAAAAAAATTGTTGTGTTAGTGGATCGGGCTTGTAAGGCCGAGGAATTAGTGAAAGAGAAAAGAACAGCTGAGGTGGAGTCTCGTGAGACAAGAAAGAGACAATTGAGTAAGTCATTTCAGTCCTCGTCCAAGAAGTCGAGAGATTTCCCTACCCAATCAGCTACTTCCATCGGGTTTTCAAGCAGAAGCAAGAGTAAATAGTACTCGGGAAATAAGGCTCAAGCTACCTCAATCGCTAGTGTTGGCAACACCCGATCGAGTAGACCAGAGTGTCTACAATGTGGAAAACGTCATTCCGGTGAATGTCGAGGAAATGAAAAGGCTTGTTTCAGATGTGGGTCTCTAGACCATTTTAGTAGAAATTGTAACACCCCTTACCCGAAACCCTTGCCGGAATCGAGTACGTGGCATTACTAGACTTGACTATTAACTCGGGGTGTAAGATTTTAAAGCTGTCCAACTGCGTCATACTGACTAAATCGACCATAACTCGAGTTACAAAACTCTAAATTTAGATCCGTAAATTTTCCTTGAAACTAGACTCATATAAATTTTCACCATAATTTTTCCAGAATTTTTCATGTGGCCAATTAGTACAGTTTATTCATCAAAGTTACCCTTATTACACTGCTTGACAATTCTGACCTGTCTCTACAAATATACAGTTATCTCATTGCACAAATTTCCTATAATGTTCTTGTTTATACCAATGAAAAATAGACTCATTGAGGGTTCTACAAATATAAACCATGCTTCTTAATTATTTTTGTACAATTGTTGACAATTTTTCCAAAACAGAACAGTGACTCACGAATTCATTCAGAGCAGGTCTCACTAAAACTTAATTATCTCATAATATATATATCTTTTGCCTACTCTGTTTCTTTCATGTAAAAATAGACACAATAAGGTTTAATTTCATATCTCATTTACCTTCTAATTAAATATACCCTATTTTTGGTGATGTTTCTAACTCACATCACTGCTGCTACTATAAGCTGTTTTGTTGCATTTTATGAAAGACTAGCTTCTAACCGAACCTACCTACATCCCTAATTCAAGGATTCATTTCGTATACAAACATTTCCTTAACAAAAACGATTAAACTTTGATTAAGAATGCATAAACATTGCCATCATGAACCAACATACATATCAAGACACAACGGCGTACTTAACTAAAAATTTAGCCATATTCGCATGGCTATTATATACATGAACCTTAAGATTTCATCAAACAAAGACCAAGTCTTTCCTATACATGCCTTCGTTTAAAACCAAAATGAAAGAGTACCCAAAATGTAGATTGATAGTGTGAGCGACTTTCCGAACGATCCCGACGAGCTTGTAGCTTGCACCTAATCTATAAAACAGAGGAAACATTTCACACGATAAGCTTGCTAGCTTAGTAAGTCCTAATTTCATAAAAATAACATTTGAATTTCAACAATTAAATTACTATAATTCAACTTGTGGACTTGTACTCATACTTATTTTCAAACTTTAATTTTCATACCCATATTAACAAGTATGAATTCGTAGAAACGATATCTCTTCACCCACATGCTTATGATCAAAATACTTGTTTATAAACCAACCTTTCGAAACCCAAAATGTCATCGTATAATCATAGGTACATGCATTTATATACTTAAATGTCAATTACTATAACATGGCATCAATTACACAACCACTCATGTGGCCGAATATGCCTAGTCATGTATCCTCATATTAGAAGACCAAGATACAACAATCATATCATTCATTAGTAAAGCCGAGAACACATATTATAACCATATATATATACGTATATATTCCACACTCGTAACACATGCCATTTGTAATAAATTACTGATTTTCCTTGTCTTATATAAGTAAGAAATTCATTCCTACTTCACATACTCACCTGAGCCGTTAACTCGATAAGTTTGCTTTAATTCGCCTTGAACATAAATTTCGGTTTCTATTCTATAAAATACATCACCGGCATCAAGCCTGCTAGGCGTAAAAGCCCGATAAGTAACACCGGCACAAGGCCTGCTAGGCTTAAAAGCCCGATTTAAATCACCGGCACAATGCCTGCTAGGCGTAAAAGCCCGATAAGTAACACCGGCACAAGGCCTGCTAGGCGTAAAAGCCCGATAAGTAACACCGGCACAAGGCCTCTAGGCTTAAAAGCCCGATTTCAATCACCGGCACAAGGCCTGCTAGGCGTAAAAGCTCGGGTCGTGTCAATACAGTTAAACATTCCCAACAATTCCAATCAATTACTCAACATAATTCATCAACCAAATATGTCAATATACATTCGGCCATAAGGTAAATGGATACTAAAATTTATCAATTTTTATTTCATATTCCTTTCGAATATCTAATCAAACATACTTGATCACTTCACATATAACAAAACAAATTTCAAATTCACTACCATAATTCACATTCGGCAATTTCCACATTTCTATCCTAAAATGTAAAATTTCAACTTTTAATAGATTCGAAATTAGTCCCTTGACATGTATTAACTTAAGGACTTACCTCGGTTGTCGCTAGTCCGTGCGAATCGGCTATTCGAGAACCTTCGTCTTTCCCCGGTCTAATTTCGTTTTTCTTTGCTCTTGATCTAAAACACATTAAAATTTAGCTCATTTAATTGCATTTCATCTCAATTTAGTCCCAAAACACACAAATGGGCAATTTACAATTTTGCCCCTAATGTTTTCCATTTTTACAATTTGGTCCAATTTACACAAAACTCAAAATATGCAAAATTTCCTAACACTATAGCTAGGCCGAACCTTCCCCATAGCCATGGGTGTCCATGCATTTCATCTATTTGACATTTTAATCCTTCACAATTTTATTCTTTTCAATTTAGCCCTATATACTCAAAATCACCAAAAACTCCAATACAAAACTTGTAAATCTTTAACATACATTTAATCTAAGACCATCAATCATCAAAACTATCCAAGCATGTTAATGGCCGAATCCTATATACATAGTATTTTCAAAAATTTAGACATGGGTCGGGTAATACACGAAGCAACGATCTCAAAAACGTAAAAATTATCAAAAACCGAAAACCGACCATACCTTAATCAAGCTTCTTATCTAGCCGAAAATCAAGCTTCAACCATGGAGTTTCTAGCTCCTACATTCGGCCAAGGAAGAAGAACAAGGTATGTTCTCTTTCTTCCCACTTATTTTCATTATTTAATGTTATATTAACACATATAATTTACCTTATTTACTAATATATTAACATAACATATAATAGGCTAAAATAACATATAATTTGAAATTAGAAAGGCCCATTGCCGTTTCCCTTGTTGTACATGGGCTAATTGCCCTTTTAGTACACCCACTTAAAAAGCCACAATCAAATTAGTACTTTACTCTCTAGCATACAACTTTTACGCTTTTCTCGATTAAATCCTTTTTATCAAATTAAGCACTTAAACGATAAAATTTTTCTACGAAACTTTCACACATTTTCATTCACATATAATAGACATGAAATAAATTATTAGAACATTTCTCAGGCTCAGATTCGTGGTCCCAAAACCACCGTTCCGATTTGGGTCAAATTTGGTCTGTTACAACTCTCCCCCCCAAGAATTTTTGTCCTCGAAAATTTTACCGTTAAATAAGTTCGGATATTGTTGCCTCATTGACTCTTCAGGCTCCCACGTAGCCTCTTCAACTCCGTGACGATTCCATAGAATCTTTACTAATGGAACTCTTTTATTTCTTAACTCTTTGGTTTCTCGAGCTAAGATACGGATCGGTTCCTCATCATAGGTCAAATCAGATTGAATTTCAATCTCTGACGGGGTGATCACATGGGACGGATCCGATCTGTATCTGCGAAGCATCGAAACATGAAATACATTGTGTATCTTTTCTAAGTCAAGGGGCAGTTTCAAACGATAAGCAACAGGCCCTATACGCTCGATGATTTCATACGGTCCGATAAATCTCGGACTCAACTTGCCTTTCCGGCCAAATCGGAGTATTTTCTTCCACGGAGAAACTTTTAAGAACACCCGATCTCCGACCTGAAATTCAATATCCTAACGCTTCAAATCGGCATAAGACTTCTGACGATCCGAAGCAGCTTTCAAATTATTTCTGATAAGTACCACCTTCTGTTCTGTTTCTTTAATCCAATCAACCCCGTGTATCTTGTTTTCACTGAGCTCAGTCCAGTACAACGGTGTGTGACATTTTCGCCCATATAAGGCTTCGTAAGGCGCCATTTTTATGCTAGATTGGAAACTATTATTATAAGCAAATTTAACCAAAGGTACGTATCGTTCCCACGTACCTTCAAACTCGAGAACGCAACACCTCAGCATGTCCTCAAGTATCAAAATAGTCCGCTCAGACTGACCGTCTGATTGCGGATGGAAAGCTATACTAAAATGGAGTTTAGTACCTAGAGCATCTTGCAATCTCTTCCAAAACCGCGATGTGAATCTCGGGTCTCTATCTGAAACAATGGAACTCGGTACACCGTGCAACCTTACAATCTGTGACACATACAGTTCGGTAAGCTTATCCAGTGAATAGTCGGTACGTACCGGCACAAAATGAGCTGATTTAGTCAGTCTATCAACGATAACCCATATGGCATCTTTCTTGCTCGGTGTCATAAGAAGACCAGATACAAAATCCATTGTAATTCTATCCCATTTCCATTCAGGTATCATGATTGGTTGAAGTAATCCGGACGGTACCTGATGCTCAGCTTTCACTTGTTGACAGATTAAACACTTGGAAACAAATTCAGATATATCCCGTTTCATGCCAGGCCACCAATAGAACTGTTTCAAATCGTTGTACATTTTAGTGCTACCCGGGTGTATCGATAGTCGACCACTATGGGCCTCATTCAGGATCATCTGTATCAAATCTGAGTCCTTTGGAACACACAATCGGCTTTTATAATTCAAATAATTATTTGCATCAATCTGAAAATCTGATTCTGTACCATTTCCACACTGAATCCGAATAGCAATCAACTTTTTGTCAACTTTCTGTGCATCACAAATCTGCTGAATAAACATCGGTCTTGCTTGTAACTCGGCTAGGATCGAACCATCATCAGACATAGCCATCTGTGCGCTCAATGCACGAACAGCAAATAATGATTTTCGACTTAACGCATCCGCAACAACATTGGCTTTCCCCGGGTGGTAGTCAATCACTAATTCATAGTCTTTCAGCAACTCTAACCATCTGCGTTGTCTCAAGTTTAAGTCTTTCTGAGTCATCAAATACTTAGAACTTTTGTGATCTGAATAAATATGACATTTTTCGCCAAATAAGTAGTGACGCCAAATTTTTAATGCGAACACAATGGCTGCTAACTCCAGATCGTGAGTTGGATAATTTTTCTCATGCGGCTTCAATTGTCTCGAAGCGTAGGCTATCACCTTGCCTTCTTGCATTAAAACACAACCCAACCCATTCAAGGAAGCATCACTAAAAATAGTAAATTCCTTACCCGATTCAGGCTGAGTTAACACTGGGGCTTCGGTCAAAAAGGCTTTCAACTGCTCGAAACTTTTCTGACACCTTTCTGACCACTCAAATTTGACATCTTTCTGTAGTAGTCTCGTTAACGGTGTAGCTATAACAGAAAAACCTTTTACAAACCGTCTGTAATACCCCGCCAGGCCTAGGAAACTTCGGATCTCAGAAACATTCTTTGGTGGTTTCCAATCGAGTATGGCTGCTATTTTGTTTGGATCCACCCGAATACCTGACACCGAAACAACATGACCCAAGAAATTAACTTCATTCATCCAGAACTCGCACTTACTAAACTTTGCATACAATCGTTGATCCCTCAAAGTTTGTAGTACTAATCTCAAATGCTCAGCATGTTCCGTTTCATTTTTGGAGTAGATCAGTATATCATCAATAAACACTACTACAAACTGATCCAAAAATTGTCGGAAGACTCGGTTCATTAGATCCATAAAAGCATCAGGTGCATTAGTGAGTCCAAAAGGCATAACTAAAAACTCATAGTGTCCGTACCTCGTTCGGAATGCAGTCTTTGGCACATCTGAATCTCTAACTCGCAACTGATAATAGCCCGATCTCAAATCTATTTTCGAAAATACTGAAGCCCCCTTCAACTGATCAAATAAATCATCAATCCGAGGTAACGGGTACTTATTCTTTATAGTTACCTTGTTTAGTTGCCGGTAGTCAACACACATTCGCATCGTCCCATCTTTCTTTTTCACAAATAAAACCGGTGCACCCCACGGAGAGAAACTCGATCGCGCGAAGCCCTTATCTGTCAACTCTTGCAACTGCGCTTTCAATTCTTTTAATTCAGTAGGTGCCATTCGGTACGGAGCTATCGAAATCGGAGCCGTACCCGGCACTAACTCAATGCCGAACTCAATTTCTCGTACTGGGGGTAAACCCGGTAGTTCTTCAGGAAACACATCGGGGTATTCACATACAACTGATACAGATTCAATTTGTTTCTCGGACATTTTATTATTCAATACATAAGCCAAATAAGCTTCACACCCTTTTCTCACATACTTCCGGGCTAACATTGAAGATATTACTGTAGGCAACCCATTTACATCACAAGATTTAATTCTGATGGTCTCACCGTTTCGACACTTCAAATCAATAAGCTTTCTTTTACAATCTACTACTGCCTCATGTGAAGTTAACCAGTCCATACCCAAGATTATATCAAATTCGTCAAAGGGCAACAACATTAATCAGCTGGGAAGCAATAATCTCGAATCATCAACGGGCAATCTCTACACACTTTATTAACAAGCACACATCTACCCAAAGGGTTGGACACACGAATCACAAACTCGGTAGACTCAACTAACAGAGTCTTTCCGAATTCTAAAGTTTCACACACATATGAGTGAGTCGAATCAGGATCAATTAATGCAATTACAGTAGTGTCATAAAGGGTGAAAGTACCGGTAATGACATCGGGGGAGGAAGCATCCTCTCTGGCTCGTACAGCATAAGCTCTAGCTGGAGCTCTAGCCTCAGATCAAACTGTAGTGTTCTTCGTTCCTTTCTGACTACCACCTACATTGCCGGAATGTCTGGGTGGTCTACCTCGCATTGACGTGTTGCTCGGCTTAGCATTCTGAACCGTATTCTGCTCAGCTAACCTCGGACATTCTCTAATAAAATGATCTGACGATCCACATTTATAGCAAGACCGATCATGAAATCTACATCTCCCTGAGTGCCATTTCCCACAGTGCTCGCATTCAACTCTATTCTGAGGAACGTTACCAACACTGGCTATCGAGGTAGCTCGAGAGCTCATAGGAGGTCGATCCCGTCTAGGTGGATCTGTAGTAGCTTTATGTCAGCTGTAGTCATCTCTGGACTTCTTGGTTGTGGAATGAAAGACCTTACCCGAAGATCTTTTACGAATGTCTCTAGCTTCAGTCTCAGCCTTTCTTTTCTCTTTCCCGAGCTCTTCGGCTTTGCAAGCTCTCTCAACTAAAGTCACAAACTCTTGAATTTCAAGAATGCTAACAAACATCTTTATATCCTCATTCAGGCCATCTTCAAATCTTTTACACATAATAGCTTCAGTAGAAACACACTCTCTAGCATATCTGCTGAGCCTGACAAATTTCCGTTCATATTCCGTCACGGTCATTCATCCTTGTTTCAACTCAAGGAACTCCTTTCGTTTTTGATCAATGAATCTTTGGCTAATATACTTCTTGCGAAATTCAGTTTGGAAGAAATCCCATGTCACTTTTTCTTTCGGAACCACTGATACTAGTGTATTCCACCAGTGATATGCAGTGTCCCGCAGTAAAGATATAGCACACTTCAAGCATTCATCCGGAGTACAAGACAGCTCATCAAGTACCCGAATAGTGTTATCAAGCCACATTTCGGCTCTCTCTGCGTCATCATCATCATTGGCTTTAAATTCTTCGACCCCAAATTTTCGAATTTTATCAACTGAGGGCCTACTAGATCTCATCGGATCTATCATCGGGGGAGCTGAAGGGATCGGAGTTGGATTATTCGGGGGTGGAGGTTGGGGTACAGCCGGGTTATTTTGAATAAATTGGGCAAACCACTCATTCATCATCTGATAAAAGGCTTGTTTAGTCTCTCCTTCGTGGCTACCCGAAACAGGTCGAGAGTCTACCGGCGCTGATCCGTGTGCACGGTCAGGCGCTACACTCTCTACATCATCAGCTACGGCTCTTTCAGGATCGGTATCCATTTACTATATAAAACAAAGTTCAGGCTGTCAGAAGTCGCCACACTATCAATATATGATAAAGGCATGTATAGCTAGACTCACACGCGCTACAGTAGTCCTAGAATCGACTAAACCGTAAGCTTTGATACCAATCAAATGTAACACCCCTTACCCGAAACCCTTGCCGGAATCGAGTACGTGGCATTACTAGACTTGACTATTAACTCGGGGTGTAAGATTTTAAAGCTGTCCAACTGCGTCATGCTGACTAAATCGACCATAACTCGAGTTACAAAACTCTAAATTTAGATCCGTAAATTTTCCTTGAAACTAGACTTATATAACTTTTCACCATAATTTTTCCAGAATTTTTCATGTGGCCAATTAGTACATTTTATTCATCAAAGTTACCCTTATTACACTGCTTGACAATTCTGACCTGTCTCTACAAATATACAGTTATCTCATTTCAACAATTTCCTATAATGTTCTTGTTTATACCAATGAAAAATAGACTCATTGAGGGTTCTACACATATAAACCATGCTTCTTAATTATTTTTGTACAATATTTGACAATTTTTCCAAAACAGAACAGTGACTCACGAATTCATTCAGAGTAGGTCTCACTAAAACTTAATTATCTCATAATATATATATCTTTTTCCTACTCTGTTTCTTTCATGTAAAAATAGACACAATAAGGTTTAATTTCATATCTCATTTACCTTCTAATTCAATATACCCTATTTTTGGTGATTTTTCTAACTCACATCACTGCTGCTACTATAAGCTGTTTTGTTGCATTTTATGAAAGACTAGCTTCTAACCGAACCTACCTACATCCCTGATTCAAGGATTCATTTCGTATACAAACATTTCCTTAACAAAAATGATTAAACTTTGATTAAGAATGCATAAACATTGCCATCATGAACCAACATACATATCAAGACACAACAGCGTACTTAACTAAAAATTTAGCCATATTCGCATGGCTATTATATACATGAACCTTAAGATTTCATCAAACAAAGACCAAGTCTTTCCTATACATGCCTTCGTTTAAAACCAAAATGAAAGAGTACCCAAAATGTAGATTGATAGTGTGAGCGACTTTCCGAACGATCCCGACGAGCTTGTAGCTTGCACCTAATCTATAAAACAGAGGAAACATTTCACACGATAAGCTTGCTAGCTTAGTAAGTCCTAATTTCATAAAAATAACATTTGAATTTCAACAATTAAATTACTATAATTCAACTTGTGGACTTGTACTCATACTTATTTTCAAACTTTAATTTTCATACCCATATTAACAAGTATGAATTCGTAGAAACGATATCTCTTCACCCACATGCTTATGATCAAAATACTTGTTTATAAACCAACCTTTCGAAACCCAAAATGTCATCGTATAATCATAGGTACATGCATTTATATACTTAAATGTCAATTACTATAACATGGCATCAATTACACAACCACTCATGTGGCCGAATATGCCTAGTCATGTATCCTCATATTAGAAGACCAAGATACAACAATCATATCATTCATTAGTAAAGCCGAGAACACATATTATAACCATATATATATACGTATATATTCCACACTCGTAACACATGCCATTTGTAATAAATTACTGATTTTCCTTGTCTTATATAAGTAAGAAATTCATTCCTACTTCACATACTCACCTGAGCCGTTAACTCGATAAGTTTGCTTTAATTCGCCTTGAACATAAATTTCGGTTTCTATTCTGTAAAATACATCACCGGCATCAAGCCTGCTAGGCGTAAAAGCCCGATAAGTAACACCGGCACAAGGCCTGCTAGGCTTAAAAGCCCGATTTAAATCACCAGCACAATGCCTGCTAGGCGTAAAAGCCCGATAAGTAACACCGGCACAAGGCCTGCTAGGCGTAAAAGCCCGATAAGTAACACCGGCACAAGGCCTGCTAGGCTTAAAAGCCCGATTTAAATCACCGGCACAAGGCCTGCTAGGCGTAAAAGCCCGAGTCGTGTCAATACAGTTAAACATTCCCAACAATTCCAATCAATTACTCAACATAATTCATCAACCAAATATGTCAATATACATTCGGCCATAAGGTAAATGGATACTAAAATTTATCAATTTTTATTTCATATTCCTTTCGAATATCTAATCAAACATACTTGATCACTTCACATATAACAAAACAAATTTCAAATTCACTACCATAATTCACATTCGGCAATTTCCACATTTCTATCCTAAAATGTAAATTTTCAACTTTTAATAGATTCGAAATTAGTCCCTTGACATGTATTAACTTAAGGACTTACCTCGGTTGTCGATAGTCCGTGCGAATCGGCTATTCGAGAACCTTCGTCTTTCCCCGGTCTAATTTCGTTTTTCTTTGCTCTTGATCTAAAACACATTAAAATTTAGCTCATTTAATTGCATTTCATCTCAATTTAGTCCCAAAACACACAAATGGGCAATTTACAATTTTGCCCCTAATGTTTTCCATTTTTACAATTTGGTCCAATTTACACAAAACTCAAAATATGCAAAATTTCCTAACACTATAGCTAGGCCGAACCTTCCCCATAGCCATGGGTGTCCATGCATTTCATCTATTTGACATTTTAATCCTTCACAATTTTATTCTTTTCAATTTAGCCCTATATACTCAAAATCACCAAAAACTCCAATACAAAACTTGTAAATCTTTAACATACATTTAATCTAAGACCATCAATCATCAAAACTATCCAAGCATGTTAATGGTCGAATCCTATATACATAGTATTTTCAAAAATTTAGACATGGGTCGGGTAATACACGAAGCAACGATCTCAAAAACGTAAAAATTATCAAAAACCGAAAACCGACCATACCTTAATCAAGCTTCTTATCTAGCCGAAAATCAAGCTTCAACCATGGAGTTTCTAGCTCCTACATTCGGCCAAGGAAGAAGAACAAGGTATGTTCTCTTTCTTCCCACTTATTTTCATTATTTAATGTTATATTAACACATATAATTTACCTTATTTACTAATATATTAACATAACATATAATAGGCTAAAATAACATATAATTTGAAATTAGAAAGGCCCATTGCCGTTTCCCTTGTTGTACATGGGCTAATTGCCCTTTTAGTACACCCACTTAAAAAGCCACAATCAAATTAGTACTTTACTCTCTAGCATACAACTTTTACGCTTTTCTCGATTAAATCCTTTTTATCAAATTAAGCACTTAAACGATAAAATTTTTCTACGAAACTTTCACACATTTTCATTCACATATAATAGACATGAAATAAATTATTAGAACATTTCTCAGGCTCAGATTCGTGGTCCCAAAACCACCGTTCCGATTTGGGTCAAATTTGGTCTGTTACAACTCTCCCCCCCAAGAATTTTTGTCCTCGAAAATTTTACCGTTAAATAAGTTCGGATATTGTTGCCTCATTGACTCTTCAGGCTCCCACGTAGCCTCTTCAACTCCGTGACGATTCCATAGAATCTTTACTAATGGAACTCTTTTATTTCTTAACTCTTTGGTTTCTCGAGCTAAGATACGGATCGGTTCCTCATCATAGGTCAAATCAGATTGAATTTCAATCTCTGACGGGGTGATCACATGGGACGGATCCGATCTGTATCTGCGAAGCATCGAAACATGAAATACATTGTGTATCTTTTCTAAGTCAAGGGGCAGTTTCAAACGATAAGCAACAGGCCCTATACGCTCGATGATTTCATACGGTCCGATAAATCTCGGACTCAACTTGCCTTTCCGGCCAAATCGGAGTATTTTCTTCCACGGAGAAACTTTTAAGAACACCCGATCTCCGACCTGAAATTCAATATCCTAACGCTTCAAATCGGCATAAGACTTCTGACGATCCGAAGCAGCTTTCAAATTATTTCTGATAAGTACCACCTTCTGTTCTGTTTCTTTAATCCAATCAACCCCGTGTATCTTGTTTTCACTGAGCTCAGTCTAGTACAACGGTGTGTGACATTTTCGCCCATATAAGGCTTCGTAAGGCGCCATTTTTATGCTAGATTGGAAACTATTATTATAAGCAAATTTAACCAAAGGTACGTATCGTTCCCACGTACCTTCAAACTCGAGAACGCAACACCTCAGCATGTCCTCAAGTATCAAAATAGTCCGCTCAGACTGACCGTCTGATTGCGGATGGAAAGCTGTACTAAAATGGAGTTTAGTACCTAGAGCATCTTGCAATCTCTTCCAAAACCGCGATGTGAATCTCGGGTCTCTATCTGAAACAATGGAACTCGGTACACCGTGCAACCTTACAATCTGTGACACATACAGTTCGGTAAGCTTATCCAGTGAATAGTCGGTACGTACCGGCACAAAATGAGCTGATTTAGTCAGTCTATCAACGATAACCCATATGGCATCTTTCTTGCTCGGTGTCATAAGAAGACCAGATACAAAATCCATTGTAATTCTATCCCATTTCCATTCAGGTATCATGATTGGTTGAAGTAATCCGGACGGTACCTGATGCTCAGCTTTCACTTGTTGACAGATTAAACACTTGGAAACAAATTCAGATATATCCCGTTTCATGCCAGGCCACCAATAGAACTGTTTCAAATCGTTGTACATTTTAGTGCTACCCGGGTGTATAGATAGTCGACCACTATGGGCCTCATTCAGGATCATCTGTATCAAATCTGAGTCCTTTGGAACACACAATCGGCTTTTATAATTCAAATAATTATTTGCATCAATCTGAAAATCTGATTCTGTACCATTTCCACACTGAATCCGAATAGCAATCAACTTTTTGTCAACTTTCTGTGCATCACAAATCTGCTGAATAAACATCGGTCTTGCTTGTAACTCGGCTAGGATCGAACCATCATCAGACATAGCCATCTGTGCGCTCAATGCACGAACAGCAAATAATGATTTTCGACTTAACGCATCCGCAACAACATTGGCTTTCCCCGGGTGGTAGTCAATCACTAATTCATAGTCTTTCAGCAACTCTAACCATCTGCGTTGTCTCAAGTTTAAGTCTTTCTGAGTCATCAAATACTTAGAACTTTTGTGATCTGAATAAATATGACATTTTTCGCCAAATAAGTAGTGACGCCAAATTTTTAATGCGAACACAATGGCTGCTAACTCTAGATCGTGAGTTGGATAATTTTTCTCATGCGGCTTCAATTGTCTCGAAGTGTAGGCTATCACCTTGCCTTCTTGCATTAAAACACAACCCAACCCATTCAAGGAAGCATCACTAAAAATAGTAAATTCCTTACCCGATTCAGGCTGAGTTAACACTGGGGCTTCGGTCAAAAAGGCTTTCAACTGCTCGAAACTTTTCTGACACCTTTCTGACCACTCAAATTTGACATCTTTCTGTAGTAGTCTCGTTAACGGTGTAGCTATAACAGAAAAACCTTTTACAAACCGTCTGTAATACCCCGCCAGGCCTAGGAAACTTCGGATCTCAGAAACATTCTTTGGTGGTTTCCAATCGAGTATGGCTGCTATTTTGTTTGGATCCACCCGAATACCTGACACCGAAACAACATGACCCAAGAAATTAACTTCATTCATCCAGAACTCGCACTTACTAAACTTTGCATACAATCGTTGATCCCTCAAAGTTTGTAGTACTAATCTCAAATGCTCAGCATGTTCCGTTTCATTTTTGGAGTAGATCAGTATATCATCAATAAACACTACTACAAACTGATCCAAAAATTGTCGGAAGACTCGGTTCATTAGATCCATAAAAGCAGCAGGTGCATTAGTGAGTCCAAAAGGCATAACTAAAAACTCATAGTGTCCGTACCTCGTTCGGAATGCAGTCTTTGGCACATCTGAATCTCTAACTCGCAACTGATAATAGCCCGATCTCAAATCTATTTTCGAAAATACTGAAGCCCCCTTCAACTGATCAAATAAATCATCAATCCGAGGTAACGGGTACTTATTCTTTATAGTTACCTTGTTTAGTTGCCGGTAGTCAACACACATTCGCATCGTCCCATCTTTCTTTTTCACAAATAAAACCGGTGCACCCCACGGAGAGAAACTCGATCGCGCGAAGCCCTTATCTGTCAACTCTTGCAACTGCGCTTTCAATTCTTTTAATTCAGTAGGTGCCATTCGGTACGGAGCTATCGAAATCGGAGCCGTACCCGGCACTAACTCAATGCCGAACTCAATTTCTCGTACTGGGGGTAAACCCGGTAGTTCTTCAGGAAACACATCGGGGTATTCACATACAACTGATACAGATTCAATTTGTTTCTCGGACATTTTATTATTCAATACATAAGCCAAATAAGCTTCACACCCTTTTCTCACATACTTCCGGGCTAACATTGAAGATATTACTGTAGGCAACCCATTTACATCACAAGATTTAATTCTGATGGTCTCACCGTTTCGACACTTCAAATCAATAAGCTTTCTTTTACAATCTACTACTGCCTCATGTGAAGTTAACCAGTCCATACCCAAGATTATATCAAATTCGTCAAAGGGCAACAACATTAATCAGCTGGGAAGCAATAATCTCGAATCATCAACGGGCAATCTCTACACACTTTATTAACAAGCACACATCTACCCAAAGGGTTGGACACACGAATCACAAACTCGGTAGACTCAACTAACAGAGTCTTTCCGAATTCTAAAGTTTCACACACATATGAGTGAGTCGAATCAGGATCAATTAATGCAATTACAGTAGTGTCATAAAGGGTGAAAGTACCGGTAATGACATCGGGGGAGGAAGCATCCTCTCTGGCTCGTACAGCATAAGCTCTAGCTGGAGCTCTAGCCTCAGATCAAACTGTAGTGTTCTTCGTTCCTTTCTGACTACCACCTACATTGCCGGAATGTCTGGGTGGTCTACCTCGCATTGACGTGTTGCTCGGCTTAGCATTCTGAACCGTATTCTGCTCAGCTAACCTCGGACATTCTCTAATAAAATGATCTGACGATCCACATTTATAGCAAGACCGATCATGAAATCTACATCTCCCTGAGTGCCATTTCCCACAGTGCTCGCATTCAACTCTATTCTGAGGAACGTTACCAACACTGGCTATCGAGGTAGCTCGAGAGCTCATAGGAGGTCGATCCCGTCTAGGTGGATCTGTAGTAGCTTTATGTCAGCTGTAGTCATCTCTGGACTTCTTGGTTGTGGAATGAAAGACCTTACCCGAAGATCTTTTACGAATGTCTCTAGCTTCAGTCTCAGCCTTTCTTTTCTCTTTCCCGAGCTCTTCGGCTTTGCAAGCTCTCTCAACTAAAGTCACAAACTCTTGAATTTCAAGAATGCTAACAAACATCTTTATATCCTCATTCAGGCCATCTTCAAATCTTTTACACATAATAGCTTCAGTAGAAACACACTCTCTAGCATATCTGCTGAGCCTGACAAATTTCCGTTCATATTCCGTCACGGTCATTCATCCTTGTTTCAACTCAAGGAACTCCTTTCGTTTTTGATCAATGAATCTTTGGCTAATATACTTCTTGCGAAATTCAGTTTGGAAGAAATCCCATGTCACTTTTTCTTTCGGAACCACTGATACTAGTGTATTCCACCAGTGATATGCAGTGTCCCGCAGTAAAGATATAGCACACTTCAAGCATTCATCCGGAGTACAAGACAGCTCATCAAGTACCCGAATAGTGTTATCAAGCCACATTTCGGCTCTCTCTGCGTCATCATCATCATTGGCTTTAAATTCTTCGGCCCCAAATTTTCGAATTTTATCAACTGAGGGCCTACTAGATCTCATCGGATCTATCATCGGGGGAGCTGAAGGGATCGGAGTTGGATTATTCGGGGGTGGAGGTTGGGGTACAGCCGGGTTATTTTGAATAAATTGGGCAAACCACTCATTCATCATCTGATAAAAGGCTTGTTTAGTCTCTCCTTCGTGGCTACCCGAAACAGGTCGAGAGTCTACCGGCGCTGATCCGTGTGCACGGTCAGGCGCTACACTCTCTACATCATCAGCTACGGCTCTTTCAGGATCGGTATCCATTTACTATATAAAACAAAGTTCAGGCTGTCAGAAGTCGCCACACTATCAATATATGATAAAGGCATGTATAGCTAGACTCACACGCGCTACAGTAGTCCTAGAATCGACTAAACCGTAAGCTCTGATACCAATCAAATGTAACACCCCTTACCCGAAACCCTTGCCGGAATCGAGTACGTGGCATTACTAGACTTGACTATTAACTCGGGGTGTAAGATTTTAAAGCTGTCCAACTGCGTCATGCTGACTAAATCGACCATAACTCGAGTTACAAAACTCTAAATTTAGATCCGTAAATTTTCCTTGAAACTAGACTTATATAACTTTTCACCATAATTTTTCCAGAATTTTTCATGTGGCCAATTAGTACAGTTTATTCATCAAAGTTACCCTTATTACACTGCTTGACAATTCTGACCTGTCTCTACAAATATACAGTTATCTCATTTCAACAATTTCCTATAATGTTCTTGTTTATACCAATGAAAAATAGACTCATTGAGGGTTCTACAAATATAAACCATGCTTCTTAATTATTTTTGTACAATATTTGACAATTTTTCCAAAACAGAACAGTGACTCACGAATTCATTCAGAGTAGGTCTCACTAAAACTTAATTATCTCATAATATATATATCTTTTTCCTACTCTGTTTCTTTCATGTAAAAATAGACACAATAAGGTTTAATTTCATATCTCATTTACCTTCTAATTCAATATACCCTATTTTTGGTGATTTTTCTAACTCACATCACTGCTGCTACTATAAGCTGTTTTGTTGCATGTTATGAAAGACTAGCTTCTAACCGAACCTACCTACATCCCTAATTCAAGGATTCATTTCGTATACAAACATTTCCTTAACAAAAATGATTAAACTTTGATTAAGAATGCATAAACATTGCCATCATGAACCAACATACATATCAAGACACAACAGCGTACTTAACTAAAAATTTAGCCATATTCGCATGGCTATTATATACATGAACCTTAAGATTTCATCAAACAAAGACCAAGTCTTTCCTATACATGCCTTCGTTTAAAACCAAAATGAAAGAGTACCCAAAATGTAGATTGATAGTGTGAGCGACTTTCCGAACGATCCCGACGAGCTTGTAGCTTGCACCTAATCTATAAAACAGAGGAAACATTTCACACGATAAGCTTGCTAGCTTAGTAAGTCCTAATTTCATAAAAATAACATTTGAATTTCAACAATTAAATTACTATAATTCAACTTGTGGACTTGTACTCATACTTATTTTCAAACTTTAATTTTCATACCCATATTAACAAGTATGAATTCGTAGAAACGATATCTCTTCACCCACATGCTTATGATCAAAATACTTGTTTATAAACCAACCTTTCGAAACCCAAAATGTCATCGTATAATCATAGGTACATGCATTTATATACTTAAATGTCAATTACTATAACATGGCATCAATTACACAACCACTCATGTGGCCGAATATGCCTAGTCATGTATCCTCATATTAGAAGACCAAGATACAACAATCATATCATTCATTAGTAAAGCCGAGAACACATATTATAACCATATATATACGTATATATTCCACACTCGTAACACATGCCATTTGTAATAAATTACTGATTTTCCTTGTCTTATATAAGTAAGAAATTCATTCCTACTTCACATACTCACCTGAGCCGTTAACTCGATAAGTTTGCTTTAATTCGCCTTGAACATAAATTTCGGTTTCTATTCTGTAAAATACATCACCGGCATCAAGCCTGCTAGGCGTAAAAGCCCGATAAGTAACACCGGCACAAGGCCTGCTAGGCTTAAAAGCCCGATTTAAATCACCAGCACAATGCCTGCTAGGCGTAAAAGCCCGATAAGTAACACCGGCACAAGGCCTGCTAGGCGTAAAAGCCCGATAAGTAACACCGGCACAAGGCCTGCTAGGCTTAAAAGCCCGATTTAAATCACCGGCACAAGGCCTGCTAGGCGTAAAAGCCCGAGTCGTGTCAATACAGTTAAACATTCCCAACAATTCCAATCAATTACTCAACATAATTCATCAACCAAATATGTCAATATACATTCGGCCATAAGGTAAATGGATACTAAAATTTATCAATTTTTATTTCATATTCCTTTCGAATATCTAATCAAACATACTTGATCACTTCACATATAACAAAACAAATTTCAAATTCACTACCATAATTCACATTCGGCAATTTCCACATTTCTATCCTAAAATGTAAATTTTCAACTTTTAATAGATTCGAAATTAGTCCCTTGACATGTATTAACTTAAGGACTTACCTCGGTTGTCGATAGTCCGTGCGAATCGGCTATTCGAGAACCTTCGTCTTTCCCCGGTCTAATTTCGTTTTTCTTTGCTCTTGATCTAAAACACATTAAAATTTAGCTCATTTAATTGCATTTCATCTCAATTTAGTCCCAAAACACACAAATGGGCAATTTACAATTTTGCCCCTAATGTTTTCCATTTTTACAATTTGGTCCAATTTACACAAAACTCAAAATATGCAAAATTTCCTAACACTATAGCTAGGCCGAACCTTCCCCATAGCCATGGGTGTCCATGCATTTCATCTATTTGACATTTTAATCCTTCACAATTTTATTCTTTTCAATTTAGCCCTATATACTCAAAATCACCAAAAACTCCAATACAAAACTTGTAAATCTTTAACATACATTTAATCTAAGACCATCAATCATCAAAACTATCCAAGCATGTTAATGGCCGAATCCTATATACATAGTATTTTCAAAAATTTAGACATGGGTCGGGTAATACACGAAGCAACGATCTCAAAAACGTAAAAATTATCAAAAACTGAAAACCGACCATACCTTAATCAAGCTTCTTATCTAGCCGAAAATCAAGCTTCAACCATGGAGTTTCTAGCTCCTACATTCGGCCAAGGAAGAAGAACAAGGTATGTTCTCTTTCTTCCCACTTATTTTCATTATTTAATGTTATATTAACACATATAATTTACCTTATTTACTAATATATTAACATAACATATAATAGGCTAAAATAACATATAATTTGAAATTAGAAAGGCCCATTGCCGTTTCCCTTGTTGTACATGGGCTAATTTCCCTTTTAGTACACCCACTTAAAAAGCCACAATCAAATTAGTACTTTACTCTCTAGCATACAAATTTTACGCTTTTCTCGATTAAATCCTTTTTATCAAATTAAGCACTTAAACGATAAAATTTTTCTACGAAACTTTCACACATTTTCATTCACATATAATAGACATGAAATAAATTATTAAAACATTTCTCAGGCTCAGATTCGTGGTCCCGAAACCACCGTTCCGATTTGGGTCAAATTTGGTCTGTTACAGAAATTGCCCTGAAATGGATGAGAAAGAGAAGCCTCAAGATACAAGACCGGGAGGCACTGCTAGATAAAGACCACAGAGAAACTCGGGAAGTGGAACAAGTAGTAAGAATACGCTCAGAGAGCAGGCTGCGAGATCTGAAGGTAGAGCGCCTGCGAGGACCTATGCCATTCGCGCTCGCGAAGAAGCGTCATCCCCTGATGTAATTACAGGTACATACTCTCTTCATGGTACTAAAGTTATTGCTTTAATAGATCCAAGATCTACCCACTCGTACATTTGCATGAAATTAGTATCTAGTATGAGCATGCCCATAGAATCAGCCGAATTTGTGATAAAAGTGTCTAATCCACTAGGCAAAAGTGTGTTAGTTGATAAAGTATGCAAAGACTGCCCATTGATGATTAGAGGTTATTGTCTTAAGGCAAATTTTATGTTATTGCCATTTGATGAATTTGATATTATTCTTGGTATGGACTGGTTAACCACTCATGATGTGACAGTAAATTGTGGAAAGAAATATATTGAGTTGAGATGTGAAAATGGGGACACTCTTCTTGTTGAATCAGATGAACAAGACAGATCACCGGTAATGATCTCTCACATGTCGGCTCAAAGGTATGTAAGAAAAGGGTATAAAGCGTATCTTGCTTTTGTGATAAATGCCAAATAAACTGAATTAAAGATTGAATCAGTACCGATAGTATGTGAGTACCCAAATGTTTTTCCCGAGGAATTACTAGGATTACCTCCGGTTAGAAAGGTCGAATTTAGCATTGAGTTAGTTCCAGGCACTGTACTGATATCGATTGCTCCATATAGAATGGCTCCAACTGAGTTGAAGGAATTAAAAGCACAGTTGCAAGAGTTAACGGATAAAGGTTTTGCTAGACTGAGTTGTTCTCCATAGGGTGCTCTAGTGTTATTTGTGAAAAAGAAAGATGGTTCCATGAGGTTATGCATAGATTACTGGCAGCTTAATAAGGTAACCGTAAAGAACAAGTATCCATTGCCAAGGATCGATGATCTGTTCGATCAATTGAAAGGAGCCACTATGTTTTCTAAGATAGACTTGAGGTCGGGATATTATCAGTTGAGTGTAAAAGACACAAATGTGCCGAAGACTACTTTTCGAATGAGGTATGGGCATTACGAATCTTTAGTCATGCCTTTTGGTTTAACTAATACCCCGGTGGTGTTTATTGGTTTAATGAATCGCATCTTTTGGACATTTTTGGACAAGCTTGTTGTTGTTTTTATTGATGATATACTGATATATTCCTGTGATGAGAGTGAGCATGCCAAGCACTTAAGGACAGTTTTACAGATTTTGCGGGACAATTAGTTGTACGCTAAGTTCAACAAAAGTGAATTTTGGCTCAAGGAAGTTGGATTTCTGGGACACATTGTCTCAGGAGATGGAGTCTGAGTAGACCCAAGTAAGATTTCAGCTATTATTGATTAGAAACAGCCGAAAAATGTATATGAGGTTAGAAGTTTTTTGGGCCTAGTTGGTTCTTATAGGCGGTTCGTTAATGGGTTTTCCATGATAGCGACCCCAATGATGAGACTGTTACAGAAAGATGTAAAGTTTGAATGGACAGAAAGTGCCACCAGAGTTTTGAGAAATTAAAGACATTGTTGACAGAGGCTCCAGTTCTAGTACAACCTGAGTCGGGAAAAGAATTCATGATCTACAGCGATGCATCCTTAAATGGGTTAGGCTGTGTACTTATGCAAGAAGGCAAGGTGATAGCATATGCCTCCAGATAGTTAAAGCCACACGAGAATAACTATCCGACGCATGATTTAAAGTTGGCTGCCATAGTTTTTGCATTGAAGATTTGGAGACAACAATTGTATGGTGAAAGATGTCGGATTTTTACCGATCACAAAAGTTTAAAGTATTTGATGACTCAAAAGGAATTGAACTTAAGGTAGCGAAGATGGCTAGAGTTGATAAAGGATTATGAGCTAGTGATTGACTACCACCCGAGAAAGGCGAATGTAGTCGCTGATGCTTTGAGTAGAAAGTCCCTATTTGCATTAAGGGCTTTGAATACTCGGGTGACCTTGTTGGAGGATGGTCCAATTCTAACTGAGTTGAGGGTTAGACCAATGTTTCTTCAAGAGATTTACGAGGCTCAGAAAGATGATAGTGATTTGCAAGCCAAAAGAATTCTGTGCGAGTCGGGTGTTGAGTCCGATTTTCAGATTAATTTTGATGGATGTCTGATGTTCAAAGACAGAGTCTGTGTACCGAGGAATGATGAACTTCTTCGGAAGATTTTACATGAGGCACATAGTGAATGTCTATATGTACATCCGGGTAGCACCAAGATGTATAATGACTTGAAGCAACGGTATTGGTGGCCGAGCATGAAGAAATATATTTCAAAGTTTGTGTCGAAATGCTTAATTTGTCAGCAAGTGAAAGCTAAACACCAAGTACCTTCAGGTCTGCTTCAACCTATTATGGTTCTCGAGTGGAAATGGGACCGTATTACTATGGACTTTGTAACGGGTTTGCCATTGACACCGAGCAAGAAAGATGCTGTATGGGTTGTAATTGATAGACTTACGAAGTCAGCCTATTTCATACCTGTACGAGTTGATTACTCACTTGACAAGTTGGCAAACTTGTATGTTTCAAAGATAGTAAGGCTTCACGAGTGCCCTTATCGATTATATTGGATAGAGATTCGAGATTCACATCCAGATTTTGGAAAAAGTTGCAAGAGGCCTTAGGCACAAAGTTGAATTTTAGTACAGCTTTTCACCCCCAAGCCGACAGTCAGTCAGAGAGGTTAATACAAGTACTTGAGGATATGCTTCGGTGTTGCGTTCTTGAGTTTCAAGGCAGTTAGGAGAGGTATCTACCTCTGGTGGAATTTGCTTATAATAACAATTACCAGGCAAGCTTGAAAATGACGCCTTATGAGGCTTTGTATGGGCGTAAGTGCCAAATGCCTTTATATTGGACTGAACTTAAGGAAAACCAGATCCATGGGGTTGATTTAGTTAAAGAGACCGAAGAGAAAGTAAAGGTGATTCGAGATTGTTTAAAAGGAAAGAGATTGAATATCAAAACGGTGATAGAGTATTCTTGAAAGTGTCGCCATGGAGGAAAGTTCTTAGATTTGGCCAAAAAGGTAAATTGAGTCCACGTTTTATCGGAGCATATGAGATCATTGAAAGGATAGGGCTGGTGGCCTATCGATTGGCTTTGCCGTCTGAGTTAGAAAAGATTCATGATGTATTTCACGTATCTATGTTGCGACGTTAACAATTAGGCCCTTCACATGTAATTATACCGACAGAGGTTGAGATTAAATCCGATATGACATATGGTGATGAACCGATCAAGATTCTAGCCTGAGAAGTTAAGCAGTTAAGAAAAAAAAGTATAGCCCTTATGAAAGTATTGTCGCAAAGACATGGGGTAGAAGAAGCTACATGGGAGCCCGAGGGGGCTATGAGGAACTAGTACCCAAACCTTTTCACTGGTAAGATTTTCGGGGACGAAAATCCCTAAGGAGGGAGAATTGTAACAACCCGATTTAGGGCTTAGTCAGAATAGTGGTGCAAGACCACAAATCAAAGTAGAAATATGAGTTTTATGATTTTCATAAGGCTTATGAGGTGTTTGCATGATTGTGTGAAAATTCCATGAAGAAATTTTATTAATTAGTGAGTAATTGTCCATTAGGACTAAATTGTAAAGTTTAGAAAATATGAGGTTCTAGAAGATTTGAGTGTGAAATAGAATTATAAAAATTACTAGAGGTCCCTATTTAGCAATTAGACCATTATATTTGATGATGGAAAAAAATGGACATGGGAAGGAAAAATCTCAAAAAAGGATCATTAAAGGCATTTTAGTCATTTGGTTAATAAAAGAATTAAAAGGGAAAAAGAAGCAAAAATCATGTCCATCTTTTTCTCCCTTAGCCGAAATTTGCAAGGAGCCATAGTTAGGGTTTCTTTAATCTTCCCAACTTGATAGTAAGTGCATCCTAGCCCCGTTTTTAATGTTCTTCGTATTTTTGAAACCCTCGTAGCTCGGTTTAGCTATTTCTAGATATATTTTGAGCTAGGGTTTATGTTAAAAAATTTACCCATGCATGACATGCTTGTATTTTGATGCTTTATGAAAGAATATGAAAGTTTGATGTAGGATAAACATTTTTTTCTAAGTGATTTTCATGAAAAATGCATAAAAGGATCAAATTGTAAAAGTTGTAAAAATGGTCATACATGAGTGAAATAGTGGAAATTGAAGGTTGCCATAGTTGAGAATATGATTCGGCTAAGCTTGAAAAGCAAGAAAGTTGAATAAAAATCATTTGACAAGCCTAGGGGAAAAAGTGTAATTATGTAAAAGTTTAGGGGCAAAATCATAAATTTTCCAAAATATGAATTATGAGTCGATTTAGTCAATGTGTGCACTTAACAAGTGAAATTATTATTATAGATCAAGAAATACGAAGCCTGGATCGAAACCGAGGCAAGAACAAAATTGAGGACTAAATGAGCATCGATACACATTTTGAGAATCGAGGTAAGTTTTATGAAGTTAAAGTCTCATAATGTTTTGGATGTTTGAAACTACTTGATATTATGACAATGTATGTTATTAATATGAATAATCGAGTGATGAAGCCTCGATGAGGAAATGGTGAAAATAAGTTATGTGAAATCTCGAATAAATATTCGGAATAATGAGGATACCCATATATTAGCATTGAATAATGAAGGTCCCGTGTAAGGCCATGTATAGGATATGGCCTTAGCACCAAAGGAATATTTCGTATAAGACCATGTCCAGGACATGGCATCGACATTCATGTACGATTTTGTATAAGACCATGTCTGGGACATGGCATCAACATTGAGTTATAAGATTCCGTGTAAGACCGTATCTGGGATATGGCAACGACGTCAAGAGGTGAATCCATGTAAGGCCATATTCGGGATATGGTGTTGGCATCAAGATTTATGCATGATGAGTTCAAATATCCCACAATAATCTAGTTTGTTTATGGTCAAAAGAACTAAGTATGTAAAATAGTAATAGAGCTAAATCCGTTGATGGATGACCTTGAGTTTCATTAATGATAAGAATGATGACAAATTCAGTTTATGTTCATGTTAGCATATGTGCTAAGTTATGTGATTGAGTGATACATGTACCATGAATATGTACAAGTTAAGAAATCATAATGTGAGATGGGGTGGGTAAGAATAAGAGTGAGTTAGTATGAATAAGTATGCCTAAGCATTTGAGATTTATGTTGCTATTATTTCATGAGATGGATGAATTTAGTTTGAGCAATTATGTTGGTTGGAATTTCATGCAAACTTACTAAGCTATATGCTTACCCCTCTCTCTTCCCTTTTCCTTTTAGTTTCGCCAAGTTATCTCGGAGATCGTAAAACGTCGGAGCTCGGATCACACTATCAACCGTTCTTTTGGTACAGTAAAGTCACTTCATTTTGAGTATGGCATGTATAAGAACTTGTTCATTTTGTGTCATGTCATGTTTTAAGGCCAAAGGGTTGGCTATTAATGTTTTACACTCATTTTGTATATGGTCACGATGAATTGGCCAATATTGACAAGTTTACGTTATAAAGTAGATGAGTATAATGAATTGAATGTTCATGCAAGTTATTGAGTAAAATATGGGTGGAATGAATGATAACTTAAGGGCTCTTAATAGTTTAATGTTGCTATCTGATGTACTACTTGTGATGAAATGAATGAGTTTATGCTTCGGGTTGGCAAAAAGGCTTGGAAAATAGCCTCAAACTGTCCACACGGGTAGACACACGAGCGTGTGTCTAGGCCTTTGTGCGACACACGGTCAACCCCAATGGGTGTGTTGATAGGCTGTGTGTCCCCTGCATTTAGTTAAGAGAATTTGATTCGTCACACGGGCCAGCACACGGGCGTGTGCCTACGCCGTGTGCTCATTAAGGGGTTCTGACGTCATAAACAGAATACCCCTATTTTTCACACACGGGAAATGACACGAGCGTGTCGAGGTCATGTGAAGGACACCAGCCAAAGACACGGGCGTGTGCCTGGCCGTGTGAAAACCCATGTAGGTTCGATTTGAAAATTTATTTCTACATGGGTTAGGGACATTGGCGTGTGTGACCACATGGCCTGCCCACATGGGCGTGTCCCATGTCACATGGGCGTCTGCCCCTGTTTAGGCAAAAATTTTCTAAGAGAGTAAAAGTTTCCAGTTGAACTCCGAAACCTCCCGTAAGTAAGTTTAAGGCCTCGTAGGCTCATAATGTGCATGTTATGATAAAGAAGGAAAGGTTTTAAGTTGAAAAGAAACTTTATAGCCCAATAATGCAAGTTCAAGTAAGGTTAAGTACAGTAATACCTCGTATCCAGTCCCGGTGTCGGACACAGGTAAGGGGTGTTAAGCACGCCCATGTCCATGGCTGTGCCTCCCACACGACCGTGTCTCTGCCCGTATGTTTAACATTGAGCATACTGACTTGCAAACCTAGCATGCAAGGGGACAATCTGTCGATCAACAGACCCATGGGGCTGACCGTGTGTCACACACGGCCTAGACACATGCCCGTGTGTCTACCCTTGTGGACATTAAAAGGCTGTATTCCAAGCCAAATGCCACCCTACATAGCAACCATACTTATACCAATTCATTTCAACATAACTGATGACCCTAAGGCACTTCCAAAACTCACTTCAAAGCAACCACACAAGCATAAACTTCATAATTTCATCATCATTTAATATAAATAAACTTGCCATGAATTGACCCAATTCCAATGACCATTTACAAAATGACCTTGATAACATAAATAGCCAACACTTTGGCTATTAATATGACATAACAAAATACCCAAGTCCGATACATGCCATACTCAAAATAAGTCTAACTTGGTTATACCAAAGAGATGTCGATAGTGTGATTTTGAAACTCCGACGTCCCACGATCCTCGAGTTATCTTGGCAATACTACAAGGAAAAGGGAAATGAGAGGGGTAAGCATAAAGCTTAGTAAGTTTGCATGAAAATAAATAGCAACAATAAGCTCATAATGACATCAATCCATGGCATTGGATAACTGCTCAAAGTCTTAAGCATTTTGCCATAACTTACTCGTACTTCTTCTTATCTAGCACATACCATGCCACATATCGTAAACATTTCTCATAAATTACTCACGGGTACCTATATTCACTCAATCACATAGCTTTAGCACTAATCTCATTTCTGTCCCACTAAATCAGTAGGGATCTGCAAAGACGCATATTCATCGTCATTAACATAACCACGAAGCCAATGCCACATCCCAGATGTGGTCTTACATGGGGTCACCTCTGAGTGCCGATGCCATATCCTGGATATGGTCTTATATGGAGTCTCACATCAAGTATCGATGCCATATCTCGAATATGGTCTTATACGATTCTCATATTCAATACCGAAGCCATATCCCAGATATGGTCTTATACGGGATCTCAATTCAATGTCGAGGCCATGTCACAGACATGGTCTTACACGGGACCTTATCCATTTCATGTCTCGATGATAGTATTCTTACATTTATTATAGTCCAACCGGGTCTTCAACATCTCAACTTTTATCATCTTTCTCATTCAACACCATTACTCAATTTCCTGAAATATCATGTAACATTACAATATCAAACATACTAGAATTAATGTTGAATTTATCGCATACAAACTTACCTCGTTTTCATAATAGCAAATTAGCTCATTCAATTATCACTTTAATAAATGCATTTCAATAATCATGCTTTGGCAAAATTACTATTTTGCCCTTAGACTTTTGCAAAATGACCATTTTACCCCTAAGCTCGAAAATCAATTCTAATCAAATTTATCTCTTTAACGAGCCTAGACGAACATTTATTTCTCTTATGACTACCATCAAAACTCAACATTTCACACATTTACTACATATCTTACAACCTTTACAAAAAGGTCCTTTTAGGTGTTTTTATGGTAACACCTTTCACAAAAGTTGTTTATTAAACATCTAAGACTCATTTTCTCCCATAAAAATGCAGCAAACAACTTAAAAGCTCACATGGAAAAACTCTAAACCTTTCACCATATTGCAAGATAGTCCCCTCTTTAGAAAGCTTAAACTTTAGGGGTTCCAAAAGTACAAGTATCATCAAGAAAAACCATTAAAATCACTTACTTGTAGGGAGAAGAGTTTGTTGAAATTTTTGACCTTTAAAACCCCTATTTTGCTTGTGTTTTTCGGTGGAAGAAGATAAGTAAAGAGAAGGATATCATATTTTCTTTATTTTAATATAAAATAATTAATTAAGTCACCAAACCTTTACCAACTTTGACAAATTTTGACTCCCTTGTCCCCTATGGACGACCAACCATGATTTAAGGGGCTAATTTCCCTTTAAAGACCTCCAATTAATATTCTTTTGCTATTAGACACCTTTCGCTTATAAAATAGAACTTTCACACTTTTTACGATTTAGTCCTTTTTCGCGATTAAGCATGAAATCGCTAAAATTAAAGCACCAAAATTTTCATGCACTTATATAATCATGCTCTAAATCATAAAATAACATAAAAATAATTTTCTCCAATCTCGGATTAGTGATTCTGAAACCACTATTCTGACTAGCCCCTAAATCAGACTGTTACAATTCTCCCCCTTAAGGATTTTCGTCCCCGAAAATCTTACCGATAAAAAGGTTGGGATATTGGTTTCTTATGGTCTCTTCGGGCTCCCAAGTAGCCTCTTCTCTTCCATGTCTTTTCCATAGCACTTTAATAAGGGCTATACTTTTGTTTCTCAGCTGTTTGACCTCTCGTGCCAAAATCTTAACCGGCTCTTCGTCATAAGTCAAGTCCGGTTGAATTTCTACCTCTGTTGGTACTATCACATGTGAAGGGTCCGAACGATATCTGTGTAACATGGACACGTGGAAGACATCGTGAATCTTTTCAAGCTCAAGTGGTAAGGCCAAACGATAAGCTACCGGTCCTATCCTCTCTGTAACTTCATAAGGTCTAATAAAAAGCGGACTCAATTTTCCTTTCGGCCAAATCTGAGGACTTTTCTCCATGGTGATACTTTCAGAAACACTTTATCACCTACTTGGAACTCAATCTCTTTCCTCTTCAAATCTAAATAGGACTTTTGTCTATCTGAGGCCACTTTCAGACATTCACGTATCACCTTTACTTTTTCTTCAGTTTCCCTGACCAAATTGACCCCGTGAATCTGATTCTCTCTGAGTTCTAACCAATACAAGGGCGTTCGACATTTATGCCCATACAATGCCTCGTAAGGTGCCATCTTCAAACTTGACTAAAAGCTATTATTGTAGGCGAATTCCATAAACGGTAAGTATTTTTCCTAATTACCTTGGAATTCCAAACACAACATCGAAGCATGTCTTCAAGTATCTGTATCACTCTCTCCGACTGCCCATTGGTTTGAAGATGGAAAGTTGTACTAAAATTTCATTTTGTGCCTAAAGCCTCTTGCAACTTTCTCTAAAACTGTGACATGAATCTCGGATCACTATCCGAAATAATCGACAACGGTACTCCATGAAGTCTTACTATCTCTGTCACATATAAATCCGCTAACTTATCAAGAGAATAGTCAACTCGTACTGGTATGAAATGGCCTGACTTCATAAGTCTATCGACTACAATCCATACAGCATCTTTCCTCCTTGGTGACAACTGTAAACCTTCACGAAGTCCATAGTGATATGGTCCTATTTCCACTTGGAAACCATAATAGGCTGAAGTAGACTCGATGATACTTGGTGTTTAGCTTTCACTTGTTGAAAAATTAAGCATTTTAACACAAACTCTGAGATGTCTTTCTTCATACTCGGCCACCAATATCATTTCCTCAAGTCATTATACATCTTCGTGCTGCCTAGATGTACAGACAAACATCCACTATGTGCTTCATACAAAATCTTTTGAATAAGCTCATCGTTTTTGGGCACACAAACCCTATATTGAAACATTAGACACCCATAAGGACTTATCCGAAAGTCTGACTCAGTATTTGACTCACATAGAACCCTTTTGGCTTGTAAATCACTGTCACCTTCCTGAGCTTTACAAATCTCTAGGAGAAACAATGGTCTAGCCCTCAACTCGGCTAGAATAGAACAATTATCTGTTAATGATCGTGTGTCAAAGTCTTAAAAATTGATATAAAGAATGATCGAGCCTAGAAACTAACTGTGACAACGATTGAGGCAAGTGCACCTATCGAACAGCAGTATAGTTTAGTGGCAAGACCGGATTGTCGAACCCAAAGGAACCAAAAGTACTAATACTTTCTTTTTATTATTTAGCCTAAGATAAAAGTGAATTATTTATTTAATCTAAAATTAACTAACTATTAAACTAAAGATGCTAAGACAAAAAGAATGAATTGGGGAAATACTTGTGGGAAAAACCAATTGATTAAGACAATACCCGAGGAAGAATCCGCCTAGACTTCACTTGTTATTAAACTCTGAATTGGACGATTTATTCACTTCACTTGATCCGTAGGATTCTCTAATTTATATTAATACCTCTTTCGAGGCTACTAACGTCTAACCCTAGGTTGATTAATCGAAATTTCTTTCTAATTAAAACCCCTAGAATTGCATTAACTCGATCTATAGACTCCCATATTAGGTTTGACCCTAATCCGGCAGATCTTCGTCATCCTATTTCTAGGGTTGCAGTCAACTCCGCTTAATTATGCTAGATCTACTCTTAAACAGGGACTTTTGCTCCACTGCCTAAGCACATCAGTACTTGAATCAATATCCTGAAATATCAAAGCAAGAATTAAGAACACATAATTAAGAACAAATCAAGTATTTATCATATAGTTCAGAAAATAATAACAAGATCCGTCTTATGTTTCATCCCCCTCGGGTATTTGAGGGGTTTAGTTCATAATCATAAAAGAATACATCCCAGAAGAAATATAAAACAAAACATAAGAAAAACCCTAAATCCCCCTGAAGGAATTGAAGAGAAGATTCTCCATCTTGAGTATAACTCTGGCTTCTTGAGATGAATCAACTGGCTTTTTTCGAGTAAATCCCACAATTCTGGCCTCTCTGGCTCGGCTCTTCAACCTAACTGGACCCCCTTGAAGGTTAGCCTCTAGGGTGTTTATATAGGCTTTTGGAATGGCTTTCTTTGCCTCTAAGTACCCTAATCCGAATGACACGCTTCTTTGTCATGACAAGGACACACCTATGGCACACGCCCGTATGAATCGTGGCCAGGCCGTGTTCGGGTCTATTAATAAGGCACGACCGTGTGGTCTTGGGCCCAGGCCGTGTCGATTTCGTAATTTGGCCCATTTACTCTATTTTAGGCCCGTTTCTCATTTTTTCATCATCCGGTGCTCTTCTGAGTATAAAACATGAAAACAAAGGATTAAGAGCACCAAATTACACAATTCAGGGAATAAATCATCCAAAAGTATGCTAAATGTGAGATTAAAATATGTTTATATTACGGTTTATCAGTTAAACCCATTCGTGTGTTCATGGCTCTCAACGCAAGCAAAGATTTTCTGCTTAAAGCATCGGGGACCACGTTTGCCTTTCTCGGATGATAATAAATCACTAGCTTATAAACCTTGATCAGCTCTAACCATCTTCGTTGCCTCAAATTCAATTCCTTTTGAGTCATCAAGTATTTTAGGCTTTTGTGGTCGGTGAATATCCGACACCTTTCACCATATAAATGGTGTCTCTATATCTTTAATGCTAACACAATGACAACCAACTCTAAATCATGGACCGAGTAATTCTTCTCATGCGGCTTTAATTGTCTAGAGGCATATGCAATCACCTTGCCCTCTTGCATAAGTACTCAACCCAATCCATTCATGGATGCATCACTGTAGAACCACAAATTCTCTTCCTAGCTCATGTTGCACCAAAACAGGAGCCTTAGTCAACAATGCCTTTAGTTTCTCAAAACTCTGTTGGCAATTTTCTGTCCAATCAAACTTTACATCTTTTTGCAACAATCTCGTCATCAGAGTAGCTATCATGGAGAACCTCTTGAAAAAACACCTATAATAACCGGCTAGGCCCAAAAAACTCCTCACTTCAGTTACACTCCTTGGCGGTTTCCATTAAAAAATTACTGAAATCTTACTCAGGTCAACTCTAATTCCATCTCTCGAGACAATGTGCCCCAAAAATCCAACTTCCTTAAGCCAAAATTCACTTTTACTGAACTTTGTATATAATTGTTTATCTCTCAGAATTTGCAAAACCTTTCTCAAATGCTTGGCATGTTCATTCTCATCTCGAGAGCAGATTAGTATATCATTAATGAAGACCACGACAAATTTATCCAAATATTGTCGAAAAATGCGATTCATCAAGTCCATGAAAACGGCTGGGGCATTTGTTAAACCAAAAGGCATGACCAAAAATTCATAGTGGCCATACCTAGTCCTGAAAGGCTTTCAATTCTTTTATCTCGGTTAGAGCCATTCTATATGAAGCAATAGAGATAGGGGCAGTACCCGGAGCTAACTCAATCACAAATTCAATCTCTCTAACCGGAGGTAACCCTAGCAATTCCTCCGGGAAAAGATCTGGATACTCGCATACTATGGGTACCGACTCAATTCTCAACTCAGCCTGTTTAGCATTCATCACAAAGGCAAGGTAAGCTTTGTACCCCTTTCTTAAATACTTTTGAGTCAATAAGGATGATATCACTACTGGTGATTTGTCTTGCTTATCTAGTTCAACACGAATAAGATCCCCACTTTCACAGTTTAACTCAATAAACTTCTTTCCACAATTTACAATCACATCATGAGTAACTAACCAATACATCCCAAGGATGACATCGAACTCATCAAACGGTAGTAGCATGAGATTCGCAGGAAAATAATGACCCCTAATCATCAAAGGGCAACATTTGCATATTCTATCAACCAATACACATTTGCCTAAGGGATTCGACACTCTTATCACAAATTCAGTAGACTCTATAAGCATGCTCATCCTAGAGACTAATTTCATGCAAAAATACGAGTGGGTAGACCCTGGATCAATTAAAGCTACAACATGAATATCATATAGAGAAAATGTACCCGTGATCACGTCGGGGGAGGACACCTCTTCGCGAGCACGAATGGCATAAGTTCTCGCCGGTGCTCTACCCTGAACTCCTGCAATATGCTCTCTAGATGAATTCTTGCTACTCATCTCATTTTCTGAGTTTTTCTGTGGTCTTCCCCTAACAGTACTTCCCCATTTAGTATTCTGTGACTTCTCTTTCTCACCCACCTCGGGGGCAATCTCAGATAAAATGGTCTAGAGACCCACACCTGAAACAAGCCTTCTCATTTGCTCGGTAATCACCAGAATGATGTCTGCCACACTGCGAGCATTCCGGTCTACTCGGTCGGGCATTGCCAACACTAACAACCGAAATAGTCTGAGCCTTAGACCCCGGGAACTATTTACCCTTACTTCGACTTGAAAACCCAGCTGAAGTGACTGATCGAGTAGCAAAATCCCTTGATTTATTAGAGGAGGATTGGTATGACTTACTCAGTTGCCTCTTTCTCGAGTCACGGGACTCAATCTCAGCTCTTCTTTTCTCTTTGGCCAACTCTTCAGCCTTACAGGCCCTATCTACCAACACCACAAATTGTTTTAGTTCGAGAACTTTGACATATAAACAGATATCCTCATTTAACCCATCCACAACCTTTTGCACATGATAGCCTCTGTCGATACGTACTTTCTAGCGTATTTGCTAAGCCTTACAAGCTCACGCTCATATTCAGTCACTATCATTCGGCCTTACTTTAATTCCAAGAACTCCTTTCTATTCTTGTCGATGAATAATGTACTTCTTTCGGAATTCCTCTTGGAAGAATTCCCAGTAAACTCTCTTCCTTGGTACCACCGTCACAAGGGTGTTCCACAACTGATAAGTCGAATCTCTTAAGAGAGATACTACACACTTCATGCACACTTCGGGCGTGTATGAAAACTCATCGAATACCCCTAATGGTATTCTCAAGCCAGAATTCTGCCCTCTTTGGATCATCATCCTTACTAGCCCGAAATTCCTCGACCCCTTGTTTCTGGATCTTATAAACTAGAAGTCTTTCTCTTCTCACTACCTCAACCACTTGAGGAGCTACAAGAGTGAGCTGAGGAATAGGTGGGTGTAGGGGGTTGAGCGTTAGGATTTGCTCGAATGTACTCGATGTACCAATTACTCATTATATGGAGAAAGGCTTCTCGAGCCTCTTCTCCTTAACCCATAGTCTCGGGTCTACTCTCTACTGGCGCGGTCCCTTGTGCAGGAGTCAGTGCATTACTTGCAACATCATTGGCTACAGCTCGGTCGGGATCAGGATCCATTTACTATATAAAAACACAATTCAAATCGTCAGAAATCATCATACTATCATTACACAATTACTCTTACGTATGGCATGTATAGCTAGACTCATACTTATGCTATGTTAGTCCGAGAATCGACTAAACTGTAACTCTGATACCACTAAATGTAACACCCCTTACCTGTATTACACTCCGGAACCGGGTGCGAGGCATTACCAGACTTAACTTGCTTGTACATACAACCTTGGGCTTTAAAAATCCACCCCCAAGTTGAAACTTCTCATTCAAATGCATAACCTCCTTATCATGGGCCAATGAGGCCTTAAACATACATTTGAAAGGTCTTGGAATTAAATCGAAAACTTTTACGCACTTAGGAAAATTTTGCCTAAACAGGGGCCACACGCCCGTGTGAAATGGAACACTCCCATGTGGGCAGGCCTGTGGTCACACTCGCCTTTGTTCCTAACTCGTGTGGTATTTATTTTCTAATTCGAACCTACAAGAATTTTCACACGGCCGCACACACACCCGTGCCACTGGCCCGTGTCCTTTACACGGCCTCGACACGGTCGTGTCTTAACCCGTGTGCCAAAACCATGGCATTTTTTTTATGGCGTCATCACTTCAATATGGTCACACAGCCAAGGCACACACCCGTGTCCTTAGATAGTGTGTCGAATTAAATTCCAAATTTTAAGTGCAGACTTCACATGGCCTGGGCACACACCCATGTCCATGGCCGTGCCTCCCACACAGTTGTGTCTCTGGCCGTCTGTTTACTACTGAGCATATTAACTTGCAAACCTAACATGTAAAGGGACACACGGCCAATCAACACACCCATGGGGCTAACCATGTGTGACACACGGCCTAGACACACGCCCGTGTGTCTACCCGTGTGCACATTAAAAGGCTATATTCCAAGCCAAATGCCACCCTGCATAGCAACAATGCTTATATCAATTCATTTCAACAAAACTCATGACCTTAAGGCACTTCCAAAACTCACTTTAAAGCATCCACACAACCATAAACTTCATAATTTCATCATCATTGAATATAAATAAACTTGTCATGTATTGGCCCAATTCCAATGACCATTTACAAAATGACCTTGATAACATAAATAGCCAACACTTTGGCTATCAATATGACATAACAAAATACCCAAGTCCTATACATGCCAAACTCAAAATAAGTCTAACTTTGTTATACCAAAGAGATGTTGATAGTGTGATTTCGAAACTCCGACGTCCCATGATCCTCGAGTTATCTTGGCAATACTATAAGGAAAAGGGAAATGAGAGGGGTAAGCATAAAGCTTAGTAAGTTTGCATGAAAATAAATAGCAACAATAAGCTCATAATGACATCAATCCATGGCATTAGATAACTACTCAAAGTCTTAAGCAGTTTGCCAGAACTTACTCGTACTTGTTCTTATCTAGCATACACCATACCACATATCGTAAACATTTCTCGTGAATTACTCACGGGTACCTGTATTCACTCAAGCACAGAGCTTTAGTACTAATCTCATTTCCGTCTCTAAGCTTATCTATTTCATCCACTATATCACTAGGGATCTGCAAAGACGCATATTCATCATCATTAACATAAATACGAAGTCAATGCCACATCCCAAATGTGGTCTTACATGGGATCACCTCTGAGTGTCGATGCCATATCCCGGATATGGTCTTATACGGAGTCTCACATCAAGTATCGATGCCATATCACGGATATGGTCTTATACAATTCTCATATTCAATACCAAAGCCATATCCCAAATCTGGTCTTATACGGGATCTCAATTTGGTGCCGAGGCCATGTCACATACATGGTCTTACACGGGACCTTATCCATTTCATGTCTCGATGATAGTTGTAACACCCCAAACCCGGTCAACACACCACGACCGAATCTGGCATGTCACAGAGGAAAACTTTTTGAAGAAAATCAGGATACCGATTAAATTTTGTGGAAAACTCTTTGATGTTCTATGTTTGTAGAAATCAGGTGCATGACTAGTTAAAAACCGATAGTTTACTTTGAAATCCCGGGAATGAATCTTTAAAACTTAATTGTCAACCTATAGGTTTGGAAACGTGTGTATCATTTTTTAAAAAAAACCCGAATTATTCTTTCTTAGTTATTTCGAAATCAGTTGAATTAAATGTGGAAATCTTAAGTTTGAAATCCATTTGAGTTGTTGTTGTTATCCATTGATTTGTATTACTCGATGGTAAAGTTTTGAAAACCATTGCGTCTTGTAGTTTAGAAAACCTTGGCTTATATTGTTAAATCCATCAAGTAATTTATTTAACTATGTTTAAAACAAACCTAAAACATATAAATAAACCGAAAACATAACTTAAATGGCCGTATTAAAAACCCAAGTAAAATGAACTCAAATTTAAAGAAATAATGTACCCAAACCATAGTCCTTGTGAAACCGAATTTATTTAATGCATGGCCACCTCGAGTCCACCCGGCTCCTCATCCGCGATCTATGAATCACCTGAAAAGATAAGGGAGAAGGTGAGTCACCAAGACTCAGTGCATAATCCCCCTCCCGGTTAATGCCACATACTTACACAAATCAAAACCAAGCAATATATGTAATGCACCCAAACCTAGCCATCTGTAACTCCGTTTCTACCCCGTGTGGTACCAAACCACTGGTGGTGCCAAACCACTGGTGACCCAAAGTCACGATATCCAATAATAATGTGGTGCCAAACCACTGGTGACCCAAAGTCACGAATAATCCATCTGTGGGGCCAACCCACGTTGTGATACCAAATCACTGGCGACAATCCCATAATATCAAATGTGGGGCCAACCCACTGTGGTACTAAGCCACTGGGACGAGTCGCTATGAGGTGCCAAACCTCTAGTGACCCAAAGTCACAAAATAAACTGTGGTACCAAACCACTGGAGGTGCCAAACCTCTGGTGTCCCAAAGACACAGATATCAAATCTTCCCCCTCCTCTCATATCACCCACATCAATGCATCACATATACAAATCATGCCATCATGCCTTAATATGAACATATAGCAAATATATCATAGTTCATGGTATTAAGCATCATATAGCAAAATCATATTGAAACGGACTTACCCGTATCCTTGCTCATACCCATAAGGTATCATATCATGATCTTCACAGTTTCCGGCTTTTCACATATTTAGGTTATTAATATATATTTACTAAGTTATAAAGTGTGTAAGTTACACACCTGTTACTAGCGAAATCACTAAATCCCGAAGACCCGATCTACCGCACTAGATCTTCCTGTGCTACATTCGGCCAAACCACAAAACCATTAACAAGGCCATTCGGCCATACCAATAAATCTTAGTCTCAATAGCCTTCGGCTTTTCAACAACTTAAAGAATGATGAACCAACATAGATATCCTTACCACTTGACTTACCAACTTCGATCGCTAAAGAATAGGGGCTTAAATCGAATGCTTCCACAATCCTGAAAAACCTAGGAGAAATTGGTTCCCATTAATGATTAACAACACTATCAACAAATGCCGGATTAGGCTCTCACCTAAGTGTGTCGACAGAGAAGAAGAGAAAGTAAGAAGGGAGTTTCGACCATGGACACTTACCTTCTTAAAACCGATTGAAGAAACAACCAAAAGAGATCAAGGCTTGATTGAGATTCGGCCAAAATAACAAAAAGAAAGAAAGAAGATTCGGCTATGGTGAATAGAAGACAAACAAATGAGATTCGGCTAGAGTGGGAAAAGAGAAAGGAAAAGAAAAATGCAATGGAAGAGGGAGGATTCGGCAATAGAGTATGGTTGATAAAAGAGAAAAGCAATTAAGATTCGGCTAAACCAAAAAGGAGAGAAAGGAAGAAATATGAATGATATTCGGCTTTGATCAAGAATGAGAGAAAGAAAAAAAAGAGAGAGAGATGGGGAGAAAGAGATTCGGCCAAGGAAAAAATAAGATGAAAGAAAATTGCCTCCCTTCAATGGTAGAATATTTTCGGCACAAAAAGAAAAAGAGCTTGAGAGGAAAAGAAAAGAATACCAATTTGGTCAAGAATAAAAGCCAAAACCAAAACAAAAGCTTACCTATTGCTCAAATTCGGTTTAGGAGAAAGAGTTTTGAGAGAAAAGAAAATGATGCACAAAATGCTAAAGAATTTTTACCAACTAGCTACCAACCTACCAAAACCTTCAACAAAATTCGGTCAACCCCCCCTAGACCATAATGCCGTCCACATACATGGACAAGTTGGCCATTAAAAAGTTTCCAAAAACCTCATCCTTAATCCAAGCCTTACGTCCCCTTATCATTCCTTAATCAAAATGATTCCTTTCCCCAAGTTCAAGCTTACCTAAACTATTTGTCATCTTGCCATAAAAATTTAAAGTCCAACTTACCAAAAATACCTCTTGACCGATACTTAAGGAAAGCATGCAAAAATAATCTCAATTTGCACACAAAGTGATTCGAACTCCTTCCCTCAAGGTACTACAAGTAACGCCATAACCACTTTACTAATAGCTCATTTATGCTAGCTATTTACTCATAAATTTATATATGTCTTGAAGCTACTTACCATCTCTCCTTAAAGTGCTAAAATACCAAATTTTTCCTAAAGTCCAATTAAACCCGAGACTTCATAGAAACCTTGTAACCTTCCAAATCCACTTAACTAATAAGTCCAATTTGCAATAACACCATTCTCATATTCTTGAAGATTTTAAACACTCCTAAGCCCAAGGCCCAATCGGCCCAATCCTACTAGGCCCAATTTCGGGATGTTACAATAGTATTCTCACATTTATTATAGTCCAACCGGGACTTCAACATCTCAACTTTTATCATCTTTCTCATTCAACACCATTACTCAATTTCATAGAATATCATGTAACATTACAATATCAAACAAACTAGCATAAATGTTGAATTTATCACATACAAACTTACCTTGTTTTCAAAATAGGCTAGATTTTCGATCTAGTCTGATACTTTGTTCTTTCCCCAGTCGAGGTAAATTCTTGGTTCTTCTTGATCTATAATAGCAAATTAGCTCATTTAATTCTCACATTAATAAATGCATTTCAATAATCATGCTTTGGCAAAATTACTATTTTTCCCTTAGACTTTTGCAAAATGGCCATTTTACCCCTAAGCTCGGAAATCAATTCTAATCAAATTTATCTCTTTAACGAGCTAGGTGAACATTTATTTCTCTTATGACTACCATCAAAACTCAACATTTCACACATTTACTACATATCTTACAACCTTTACAAAAAGGTCCTTTTAGGTGTTTTTATGGTAACACCTTTCACAAAAGTTGTTTATTAAACATCTAAGACTCATTTTCTCCCATAAAAATGCAGCAAACAACTTAAAAGCTCACATGGAAAAATTCTAAACTTTTCACCATATTGCAAGATAGTCCCCTCTTTAGAAAGCTTAACTTTAGGGGTTCCAAAAGTACAACTATCATCAAGAAAAACCATTAAAATCACTTACTTGTAGGGAGAAGAGTTTGTTGAAATTTTTGAGCTTTAAAACCCCTATTTTGCTTGTGTTTCTCGGTGGAAGAAGATGAGTAAAGAGAAGGATATCATATTTTCTTTATTTTAATATAAAATAATCAATTAAGTCACTAAACCTTTACGAACTTTGACAAATTTTGACTCCCTTGTCCCCTATGGACGACCAACCATGATTTAAGGGGATAATTTCCCTTTAAAGACCTCCAATTAATATTCTATTACTATTAGACACCTTTAGCTTATAAAATAGAACTTTCACACTTTTTGCGATTTAGTCCTTTTTCGCGATTAAGCATGAAATCGCTAAAATTAAAGCACCAAAATTTTCATGCACTTATATAATCATGCTCTAACTCATAAAATAACATAAAAATAATTTTCTCCAATCTCGGATTAGTGATTCTAGAACCACTATTTCGACTAGCTCCTAAATCGGATTGTTACACTTTTGAAGCTCTCTGGAAGACCTTAGAAATTTTTTTTCTAAACAGACCGCACACCCATGTGGAGGAAGGGACATGCTCGTGTGACATATCACACGCCCGTGTTCCACACCCGTGGTCGACACTGACTTGCATCGCACGGCCTATCACACGCTCGTGTGTCTGGCTCGTGGTCGACACTGACTTGTATCACACGGTCAATCACACGCCTGTGTCCTTCAACCGTGTGGCGAATTAAATTCCAAATTCAGGTGCAGACTTCGCAAGGACTGGGCACACGCCCATGTCCATGGTCGTTCCTTCCACACGGCTGAGACACTCGGCCGTGTCTCTGTCCGTGTGTCTAATACTTAGCATACTGACCTGCAAAACCAACATGCAGAGGACACACGGCCTAGCCATACACCCATAAGGCTGACCGTGTGTCACACACGGCCTAAACCCACGCCCGTGTGTCTACCCGTGTGGACAAGAACAAGGCTATTTGCCAAGCTCTTTTTATCACCCTAACTTATACAAACAGAATTCATAATCAATCATCAACCCATTCATACATACTTTAACCAAGCAACCTGATTTTGCACTATACACATTCATGAATAACCACATCTTTTCATAGATTAATAATAATGAGCCATCAATTATGACCTTATACAAAAGAGTTCATCTTAAAAGAGCCAACACACTTGGCCCAAACAACAAGACATTTCACTAAGTCTAGCCCCTATACATGCCATACTCAAAATGCTAAGTTTAACTATACCGAGATGTGCTGATAGTGTGGGTAATCTCCTGATTATCTTCGTATCCTAAGCTGGCTCTTTGACACTATAAAACAAGGGAAAAGAAAGGAAGTAACCTTTAAGCTTAGTTAGTCTATATGTAAACAATAAACATCATACCACATAAAAATTTATCCCAAACATTACACACTATGCAATAACAATTCTTAACCTCATAGTCAAGCTTACTCATTTCAATCTTACCACATCCTAAACACATATCACAACATTGCTCACAATTACTTGTACATATATCCTGCACTTATCACACAAGCCACATGAAACATTTTACTTAAACAGGTTTCTTGATAAACTCTTCGGAAAGATACAAGTACCCGGTGGTTCCGCACACAGCCCACCATTAATCAATAATAGGGTGGTACCATACACAACCCACCAAATGATAATATAAATGATGGTATCGCACACAGCCCATCGTGAATAAATATTAAGGTGGTATCGCACACAGCCCACCAAATGATAATATAAACAATGGTATCGCAAGCATGAATAAATATTAAGGTGGTATCACATACAGCCCACCAAATGATAATATAAACAATGGTATCACACACAGCCCATCGTGAATAAATGACAAGGTGGTATCGCACACAGCCCTCCAAATGATGATTACAGATATTTGGCCGTACTTACATTTCTATTCCGAGGTTCATACGAGAACTACTCATTATCTACCATTTTCAACCAATCTCATCAATAAGCAATTTCATCCATACAATACAGCAGTAGGTAACAACATATGTATTTAAGATGTATCGTTTACACATAAACTTACATCGGTCCAAAATGTGTTAATTGACAGTTTAATCCGTAACCTTGCCTTTTCCTCAGTCAAGGTTGTTTCCGCGCTCTTCTTGATCTATAATAATAAAATTCACTCCTTCAATCACTACATAATTCATGACACTTCAAAATTTCTACTTAGACAAAAATGACCATTTTGCCCTTATACATTAAACAAGCCTAGCTGAACATTTATTTCTCTTACAACAATTCACAAAACCAATCATTTCATGCATTTATTACTCAATTACAACCTTTACAAATAAGTCCATTTTTAGGTGTTTTCATGGTAACACCTTTCACAAAAGTTATTCCTTAACCCATCAACATTCATTTTCTTTCATAAAAACTAAGCAAACAACATAAACACTCTCATGGCAAATCCTTAGACTTTCAACCATTTTGCAAAATAGTCCCCTCATTAGCTAGCTTAAGCTTTGGGGGTACCGAAAAGTAGAAAAATTATCAAGAAAGACCTCTAAAGTCACTCACTTGTAAGGAAATAGCTTGGCTGAAAGTTTGAGCTCCAAAAACTCTATTTTCTCTTCAAATTTTCTGTGGAAGAAGGAAGGTGAATAGTTAAAGATGATATCTCCTTCATTTATCTTATTTTATTCATTTTTTTACCTAATTTCACCAAAATTTTAACAAAAATTAATACCTTTGTCCCCCTTGGCCGGCCATCACTTTTAGAGTGGTCTAATTGTACTTTGAGTACCTCCAATTTAATATTCCATGGCTATTAGACACTTCTAGCTTGTAAAATGAAACTTTTAAACTTTATGCGATTTAGTCCTTTTTTGCAATTAAGCATACAATCGCTAAAATTAAAGCACCAAAATTTTCATGCATCCTTGTAATCATGCTATAACACATAAAATAATATTAAAATAATTTTGTTCAACCTCGGATTATTGGTCCCGAAACCACTATTCTGACTAGCCCCAAAATCAGGCTGTTACATGAAGATTCCACTCCATTGGGTGAAGAACGTGGAGTTCAAGATCCGTGTATGGTGGTTCTGATAGCATACGTTGATTGGCAATCGACTGTACACGGTACATCAATCTGAATGCTCCACCTACATTTGAGAACATTAACTCGGGTCCTCGTTTACAAATACATCCGATGGTGATTGAGACCGATGTGGATGGTGATGATGTATATGATAATAATGGTTCTTCTAATCACGAGGTTAAAGATTATAGTGATCTCGACCAAGACGAGGTCTCGAATGATATCGATGACGAAGGTGCAAATGATGATGGAAATGTTAACCTGAATCGAGCATTGTAATACGCAATGATCCTGGGGCACACATGTCGAACATAGATCCCAATGCGGTGCATGTGTCCGAGTTTCTGGAGTACCCGAATATAGTACCTGCTCAATGGTTGGCCAAAGATTCTGAACGTGAGGAGTTGTTCGTGGGCCAAAATTTTGCAACCAAAGAAGAGTGTGTATTTCTCATTAAGCGGTATAACATAAATATGTCGGTTGACTACAAAGTCGTTGTGTCCCAACAGACATTGTATATTAGGGAGTGTTGGAGGTCGACGGAAGGCTGCAACTGGCAGGTACGAGCCGCATTTATCCAGAGGTCGCAAATGTGGGAGATTCGAAAATTTGTTAGGCCTCACACATGCACTTCAACACATATGATGCAAGATCACTGCAAACTTGATTTTAAAACTATCTGCACGTGCATCATGCTAATGGTGAAAGACATGCCGATCATTCCTTTTTCTGTACTGATTGCCAAAATGCAAGAACGATTTCAGTATCGAGTGTCATGCTAGAAAGCATGGATAGCTAAATAGATGGCCATGGAGCATTTGTACGGAGATTAGGATGCGTCATAAAATGAGCTACAGGGGTGGATAGTCTTTATGCATGAGTATTTTGCATGGACTGTTATTGAGTTGTAGACACGACCTTATTACAACCCAAATCACCAACTACAATCGGGAAGAAAAAATTTTCAACGAATGTTCCAGAAGTTTGATCCACGTGTACAGACATTTCCCCACTGCAAGCCAACTGTGCAAGTAGATTGGAGTTGGCTATACGGAAAAAACAAAGATATCCTACTTATTATGGTTGCTCAATATGGGAATCGAATCTTACTCCCGATAGCATTTGCCATTGTGGACAAGGAGAATCTCGAATCATGGGAAGTCTTCCTAATAACTTGTAGACGTATGTAGTTAGGAAGGACAATATATGCATCATTGTCGACAAAGGGAAGAAAATAATTGCCACAATTATGCGTACCAGTGTTCCGTGGAGATCCATATTATAACACCCTATACTTGGTCTGGTGGTCAAGCCCGAATACTAGGGCACTACACCACCATCACGCATCATAAACAATACACGTTGTCATATGACTAAACAAACATCTTCTTTATTTATCATTCGTACGAATTATAAGCTATACAATCTCTACTTATAATTAAAACATGTTGAGCATAAATCAAGTGAACATATAAAACATAGGACCACTTGGAAAATTTTTCAAAATAGTTACATAGGTATCGATATTTCTCTCAAGTGGTATTGATACCACTTGGAAAATCGATACCAAAACTGCTTATTGTTTCTCATTTAAAAACCAAAGACTCGAAAATTATTGATACCAGTGGAAAAGTATCGATAAATTTTATATCGAGTATAAATATTCGTGATAAAATATAAATACCAACTTACAAAACTGACTTCCTGCACTTAATCAACTTAAGTCTACCATATTTCCTTTATTTCCCAAAACATAAATAATCAAATGAACACCTACAATTAGCTACTAAAGTTTTCGCTTGGATCACCCCTCGAAGACTAGACCTCTCACACCAACACTACTTCTCTACAATGGTTTAAAAGGAGTGGGTGAACTTAAGAAACTCAGTGAATACTCATAATTATTACATGGCAAACAAGTCATCATGCATTAACAACAATTGTATAGCATAATTTAACAGTCCCAACTTTAGCTTCATATTATATTTACTCATGCAAAACATATTAGTTCATTTTCACGGTTATCACATTAGCTTTTAAGCATATATCACTTTACATAGCAGTCATAAATAATGATAATTTGACACTTGAGGTTATGAAAAATAAAAGTGGGACTATCACCACTCATTGGATACATGGATCTCCAACACACAAAATGACTCATAGAGTCGAACATGTCCCAAAAGTGAAGCATATAGCTAACATTCTCCATCACAACAAACATATCCCGTTGAATAGAGCCTAGCTCACATTCCCTTATCTCTCCAAAACTGCCCCGGGCCTCAATGCCCCAAAATCACAACACAAATGTGAGTACTCACAATCCTATGGCATGCAAACTATATTCAACGGTCTCACAAAGTCATAAGGCCAAAATACCCATAATTTTATCACACATTACATGCCGAATTTCCACACATATTCACACATGTTCACATTATTAGCACAATATAATCACTGTCACTTGGCATGAATAACATGCCCACATATTCACTTTCACAACCGTCATTACAAGCTTATAACACATGTCATAGCATCACGTAAATATTCATATTTACACATTTGCACAAGCATACATATATCACAATGAATCTTGGTATAAGAAAACTTACACTCAGAATTTAGAGTAGGGGTTTAGGCTACCTCTAAATTACCAATTTACACAATGAATCATCCACGAGCAACAATTCCAAATCACTCATCGAATACACTTTCGCCAAGTAGCCGACAGCTCAAACAAGCATTTCCTTGCCTTTGTCTCTACTCGTTGAAGATCCTATCCACATTGATGCTTCGACAAGACTAATCACAAAAATACACAACCAACAACCAGCCAATGAATTACCTCAAATAGTAAAAAAATAATCCTAAGCTAAGTTCTCTTGTAACCGAAACCTTCGACATAGAAAACTTAGAATTCTAATATCTCGGTTTACACTTTTTCTTTTTGCATGAAATCTTAGAATTCAAATATCTCGGTCTACACTTAATCTTTTTGCATGAAATGAATTTCATTCATCTTCATATTCATTTACAACTAATTCTCAACCATTAACTACACAAAATCCCTCAATTCATAGTATCAAAAATTTTCAACATATAATGGCTATTATGACAAAGTTCTTTAAAACTTGAGAAATCCTTAACGAAACTTCAAAAAAAGTTTAGAAACATTCTAATCATGTTAAAACAAGTTGAGAAACACTTTGAATCCGCATTTTTATTCAAATTCCCGAAATCCATCATTAATGACCCAATTTTCGGCTTTTTCTTAGAACATGCAATTTAATGGCTAAAAATTCTATTTTAACGACTATATATCATTTAAACAAATAGGGAATCAAATCGTTACCTTTGATGGAAGAAAAATGAACTTTTGGTTGAAAACCCGAAAACCCACAAGCTTAACAATGGAGAAATCAATTGTGTTTTTCTTGGTTTCTATGGAGGTTTATGGCTTAAAAGATGATAGAAATCAAAGGGAATTTGGATTTAGAAATCAAAATCAAATGAGAGAGTTGGGAGAACAAAGAAACGTCAAATAAAAAAGAATGGGGAAGAGTTTTCGTGAAACAACCTGGTGAATTAGGGTGTTTTAGGTTGAATTTTAAAATTTCGTCAAACTACCTATTAAAATCTCACAATTTTGACTCTTTCACAATTCAATCCTATTTTCAAAATTAAAGGTCATTAAAGCTCATTTTCAAAAATTTATTTGATTTTCTAAAAGCCATTGTCGAAAACACTAATGGTTACCATGCTTATGAAATTTCGAACACAGATGAGCTAAAATTCCTATTTTACCCTTGAAACTTCTAGGCCCAATTTTGGGATGTGACATGTTTATTGCATTCGACACATCGCGGCTAACTTCCATCGAGACTACAAGAATGCAAATTGGCAGAGACAAGTTGTGAAAATTGGTAAATTTTAGTTTCAACATATATTTTAAATGTTTTTGATACTTTAGCAAATTTATTTTGCATACTGTAACTTGTCTTTTCTTAATACATACACAGCGTACGAGCTAGAGCCACACCCTTTCCGGCAAAGGATGACCATACTTGAGGGTGACATACAATGTGAAACAAATACTCTTTTTCAAAAGTGGTTGAGCACATTGAAGTCATGGTAATGGGCTTAAAGTTTTGATAACGGGGCTCAATATGGCCAAATGACAACCAACCTGATAGAGGCGGTTAACTCTGTGTTGAGGAAAACATGACATCTTCTGATTTCATCTGTGTTCTCGGCTACGTTCTACAGGCTGGCTACCTTGATGTCAAGAATGGCGTTCAAACAAGTCAACCAACAGAGGCAAGACGCGTGGTTGCTGAAGATATCAAGAAGGCAATAGATGCGAACCGTCGGGGATTGAGGCCAATAAACGTAGAAATATATTCTCAACAATTCAAAACTTTTTGAGTTACGGAGTCCATCAGTCATCGACCAGGTATCCCACCTAGGTCTTATGGAGTTGATCTCCAAAACAAATAGTGCTATTACGGGAGGTTCCAGTCCCTTTATTACCCCTGTGCGCACGTCGTTATAGCTAGTGCTCATGTCTCAATCAATGTTGAACAATGTATCATGAGGTGTACACTCTCAAGTGCACATTGCGTGTTTGAGAAAATGAGTTCCCTGTCCTACGTGATTTGTTTACATGGGAGGTGCCTTTGCTGACTTTCGAGCTTGTCCCGAACAAAGAGTTACGTAGGAAGATGAAAGGTCGCCCCCAAGTCACTAGGATCCATAATGAAATGGATATGGGGGAGAAAACTAACGGTAAACATTGTGGCATGTGCAAAGTAGCTGGTCTGGAGTAAATGCCCACATCTACGCTACCACATTGGACAACCGTCACGATCGGGTGGTATAAGACAAGACTATTTTCTCCCTATTTGGGCTTTTAATAAATTTTTTATAAATGTGATGGCATTTTCATATTTATATTTTTGCATGTATATTATTTAAAAAAACGGTTTGTTAAAAAAATTGATGGAAAAGTTGTGTTAATTAAGTCAAAATTTTAAATTAAGTCAAGCCTTTGTGATAGATTAATAAATTAATGCAAACAAAATTAAGTCAAGCATTTTTTATAATTTAATAAATTACTTCAAACAAAATTAACACAATCTTGAAATTTTAAATTACAAATTACATGCAGTAAATATAATTACAAGTTCTAAAATTGATGATTGGAAGGTGTCGTCCTAGGGGTATACCATTGCGGCGGTCGACGTTGACGTTGAGGGTGCTCGCGGATGTCATCATTCAAGGCTTCCATGGGGAAACCTTGGGGTGTGCTTTGCCCTGAAGAGGTTGAGTACTCGGGTGGGTTCAGGCTAAAGGCATCGAACATCATAGATGATCTCAAATCCAGATGATTTGAACTGGAACCGATAATCTCCGTCTGATATGCGTAGTGTGATGAGCCCAAAAAATAATTATTGCCCCCCAAGTCCAGATAATAAGAACAACCCCTAGAATGTGAGTAAGACCGATCATGGATGGAGTCTGATTCGAGCTCCGGTTTGGATGCAGAAGGATCTTGTCACATGCAGTGAGAGAGGTGCCCTACTCTTTCCATGTGTGGAGAGACTAACATTGTTTGCCCACCAAATAAAAAAGGTTTCTCACATGCCATGTACTAGGTAATGTACTCCTGTGAGGAGCGCAAATCAAATGCATAATCTGTCTTAGGTATCCGCCCCATCCTGTTGTTCCGCAATATAATAAATTCTTCATGCTCTAATGCCCAATTCTTGCCGTGTTTGCCCCTTTTGCTAATTATGTGTACAGCAATCCCCAATCTCTGTGAAGGATATGGAATAGGTTGGACGCACCTGAATTGTCGCAATACGTGATCCCCATTATACCACTCGACCATTTGGAAATTCAGCAATGGTACATTAATGCACCACAAGTGTGAATGAATGTGAGCAGAAGGGGGAATAACTTGGGAATATCCCGGTAATGAGTACGACATCCTGATGAACTGCACAATTAAGAACATGGATTCGATAAGTTACTGAACCAACCCTCTCAACAACTTCATAAAGTCCAACATACCTTGGACTCAATTTACCCTTCCTTCCAAACCTTAAAACCTTCTTCCAAGGTGGCACTTCCAAGAACACCTTATCGCTAACTTGAAACTCGATATCTTGATGTTTTGATGTTTCAAATCTACATAAGATTTCTGCCTATCAAATGTTGCTTTCAACCTCTCACAACTTAACTTAACCTTCTCTTCAGTCTCACGAACTAAATCTGGTACAACAACTCACTCTCATCCAATTTTGTCCAACACATAGGAGTTCTACGCTTCCTACCATACAACGCTTCAAATAGTGCCATGCGAATACTCGCTTGAAAACTATTATTGTAAGCAAACTCTACTAACATAAAATATTGCTCCCAACTACCACTGAACTCAATCACACAGTTTCGCAACATATCTTCCAAAACTTGAATTACCTTCTTTGACTAACCATTAATTTAGGGCTGATAAGCCGTACTGAAACTAAGCTTCAACCCCAAAGCCTCTTGCAAATATTTCCAAAATCTCGACATAAAATGTGACTGTAACATTCCTTACCCATATTCAATGCCGGAATAGGGTACAAGGCGTTACCGGACATAAACTCAAACAATCATACAAAACCGAGACATAAATTTCCTTCCAAATTAAAACCTTTCACACACATTCACAACATCACTTTTATGATCCTACGAGGCCCAAAACATGCTTCGGGAGTAGTTTGGGACTAAATTGAGATCTTAGGAAGATTTTATGAAACTGAGAAAATTTTTGAGATTTTAGGAGCACATGCCCGTGTAGGTCAATGGACATGCCCGTGTGGCATGTCACACGCCCGTGTGCTTAGGCCGTGTCGATTTTAGGATGCATTCTGTTTATGATGTCAGCATCAAATGGTAGCCACACGGCCAAGTCACATGCCCGTGTTCTAGGCCGTGTGGTCAATTTTATTTTTATGATTTTTCATAAATCAGGTGCAGACTTCACATGACCAGGCAACACCCATGTCCCTAGGCCGCGTCCCTCACACGGCCGAGACACATGATCGTATCTCAGTCCTTGTGGCCAATCTGGCATTCTGTTTTGCTAAATTAAGGTACAGGGGACACACGGCCAGTTCACACACCCATGTGCTAGCCGTGTGTCTCACACGGTCTCGTCACACGCCCGTGTGTCAGGCTGTGTAGACTTTATATGAGTTTTTTTATAAAAGTTAACCAACCCTGCAAATTAAAACCGCAACCAATTCAACTCAAGTAACTCAACCAACACAAATTTCATAGAATTATAATTAATTTATTTCAATAGTTTCAACCCTAAACTTATCTTATTTATATTCATACATATTATCAAATAATGTTCAAAACAATTTATATGATTTCATTCATTTCAACTTCCATTATTATGCCAAAGTATTGTTTCATAACTTTATATTTCACACAATAAACCTTTACTAACATAACATGTATATATAACCTTAAGTTAGTCATTAAAGTCCTTATACATGCCATATAAACCATCAAAAGTATATATAATAAAATCTACCAGAAAAATCGAGATAGTGTGACTTGAGTGTGATGATTCGATCCTCTGACCCTCTAGTTAATCTATAAAGAACAATAAACATTACAAGTAAGCTAAATATAGCTTAGTAAGTTCGTCAGCTTTAAATATAAATCTTTCCGAACATTGAACACATTATAATTAAAATCAAAAAGACATTTCATTAATTGACATTTATCCTATCAACCACAACTTATTTGATAAAATCACTTAATTGAGCTCAATAATAAAAATAATAATACTATCCACATTCTTTCACACATGTTCCACCTTCCACTTACCAACTTATCCATGCAAGGAACGGCTTACGGATTTGAGTACATCTTGGTCTGAAGCCCAAAGGCTGACTGAAGCATATAAGTGCTAAACGAAAACCCGAAAGGGTTAAACTGAAGCTCATCAGAGTTGAACGGAAACCCATAAGGGTTGAACTGAAACTCAAAAGAGCTAAACTGAAACCCAGAAGTGTTAAACTGAAACTCATAAGAGTTAAAGGAAGCTCATGGGAGCTAAACAGAAAGCAAACATGAGAATTCACAACAAATTCTGAATTTCGGTTTACTTGGGTAATTCACCATCAATTCATCTTTTTCACTGAACGGACGTACTCATTTCCCGCGTTCTGTTTCTCCGAAATACTCGATTCAGTTTCATAACTTTAGCATATGATTTTCTTATTTTTAACAATTAATATGAATAAATATTTATTATCATTCAGATACAATTTAAATTATTGATAATTTAACTATACGAACTTACCCGAAACAATTTGTAGTAGTTGTAGATGTTTTAGAGACTAATCTGTAACTTTTCCCTTTCCTCGGTTATCTTCGATTTCTTGATCTATAATACAAAATTATTTATTTATTAGTATATAATTTTGTACTAATTCACTTCACAATTTATGCCCCTTAATTTTTGAAATTACACATTTACCCAAAATTTTATAGTTTTTACAATTTAGTCCATGCTCAATTAGTCCCCTTAATTGAGCTGATTTTTCTCAATTAACACTTTATTCTATCTCTTTAAACTAATTCATATCCTTTGGAACTCAAAATTTTAGCATCAAACCCTAATTTCAACATTTTCCACAATTAGGTCCGAAATATTAATTTTTATTGAAATTACCTAATAAAATCATCTCATCAACAAATTAAAGCTTCAATTTCATGCTAATACATCATAAACTCTCAACACTCATCCATGTCAACTTTCAAAATCATCCATGGAATCAAAAACTAATGACTTTAATAGTAGGACCTAGTTGTAAAAGACTTAAAAACACAAAATTTACAAGAATAAGGCAAGAATTAACTCATTTGATGCAAAAATTATGAAAATCCAGCTTAGAGAACCCTCCTATGGTGTTTTGGTTGATGAGAATGAAGAAAAATCAAAAGAAATCTAGATATTTCCACTTTAGTCCTATCTTTATTTAATTAATTATGCAATATTCCAATTTTACCCTTATTTCTTCAATTTTCAGATTTTTTCTCTGCCAATTCCACCCAAAATATCTCCCTTGGGCTAATTCTCACCTTTAATCCTTCCTTGTTTGACAATTGAGCTATTTAATCCTTCAAGCAACTTTTACACCTTTTTCTAATTTAATCCTTTTTATTTAATTGACTATCAAAACGTTAAAATTTTCTAACGAAACTTTATTACCACATTACTAATACTCCATAAATATCTATAAAAATATTTTTGACTCGGTTTTACAAAATCCAGGTCTCGATACCTCGTTTTCAACCCAATTATTTAAATATTACTCTTTAAATTTAATTTCACCTATTTAAAAATATTTCTAATATCTCACTCACTTCTAAATATTATTTTTATTTAAAGTTTCTAATCTTATTCGTTGGATTTAGTGATCTTGAATCACTGTTCCGGCACCATTGAATTTTAGGATGTTACAGTGAATTCCTATCTGAGATAGAAACTAAAACTCCATAAAGACATACAATTTCAATAATGTACAACTCTGCCAACTTCTGCAAAGAATAATTGGTATGCATAGCCCAGAAATGCTCACTCTTTGAAAAGCGATTAACTATTACCCACACAAAATCCTTCTTCGTCGGGGTCAAAGGCAAACCCAAGACAAAGTCAATAGTAATCATTTCCCACTTTCATTCAGGAATCGCAATAGGTTGTAACAAACCTGAAGAAAATTGATTGTAACAGCCCGATTTTGGGGCTAGTCGGAACAGTGGTTTCGAGACCTCTAAACCAAGGTTAGGGAAAATTTATTTTGATGTCATTTTATGTGTTATGGCATTAAAATATGGCTATGTGAAAATTTTGGTGCTTTAATTTTAATGATTTCATGCTTAATTGTGAAAAAGGATTAAATCGCATAAAGTGCGAAAATTCTATTTTTCAAGGTAGAGTTGTCAAATAGCCATAGAATATTAAATTGGAGATTTTTAAAGTGCAATTAGGCCAATTGGAATGTGTTGGTCGGCCATGTACATAGGGGGACAAGAGCATTTAATTTTGGTCAAATTGGGTGAAATTAGGTGAGAAAAGATGAATGAAATATGGTAAAAAGAAAAACTATCATATTTCACTATTCATTCATCTCTTTCCATTGAACATTGAAGAGGAAATAGAGCTCTTGGGGGTTCAAACTTTCAGCCACTCAATTCTCATTCAAGTAAGTGATTTAGGTGGTTTTAATTGATGATTTTTGTGTTTTTGGAGTCCCCAAAGCTTAAGCTAGCTAATGAGGGGACTAATTTGAGATATGATTGAAAGTCTAGGGACTTGCCATGAGAGTAGTTATGTTGTTAGCTGGGTTTTTATGGAAGAAAATAAATGTTAGTGAGGTGAGTGAAAGGCGTTAGCATGAAAACACCTAAATAGGACTTGAATGCAAAGATTGAAATTGTGTAATAAATGCACGAAATAAATGGTTTTAGGGGTTGTTGTAAGAGGAATAAATGTTCAGCTAGGCTTGTTTATTTAGAAAATGGTTTGAAAAATGATTTACGAGCCTAGGGGCAAAATTGTAATTTTTGCCAAAGTGTAAGGGCAAAAGGGTCATTTTTGCCTAATTATAGATTTTAATGCGTTATGATCATAAATGTGTTAAATGGGTGAATTTTATTATTATAGATCAAGAAGAGCACGGAATTAACCTTGACATGGGAAAAATCAAGGTTACGGATTAAACCGCTGGTTGACGCGTTTTGCACCGAGGTAAGTTTATGTGTAAACAATGCATTTTTATATACACATTGTTGTTGCTAATTAGTGCACGGTATGATTGAGAACATGTGTGGTTCAAATGGATTGAATTTGGTAGTTATTGAATAATTATCGTATGAATTACAAAATAGATATGTAAATGTGTAATGACAACACTTAACAGTGGGCTAAGTGCGATACCACCTTATTACGTAACTACGATGGGCTGTGTGCGATACCATCACTTAATTATCATTTGGTGGGCTATGTGCGATACCATCGTAACTATCCTTTTGGTGGGCTATGTGCGATTCCACCATAACTATCCTTTTGGTTGGCTTTGTGCGATATCACTCTATTAGAGAGTGCGGTGGGCTACGTGCGAAACCACCAAGTGATAGGTAGTATGAATGGCTTATTAAGAAATTATGATGTGTTGTATCGTGTGACTTTGTGGTGCTAAGTGCAGGGATGTATGTTAATGAATGTTAGTACTAAGCTTGTGATGTGGTTGGAAAGTGGTAAGGGAGGAAATGAGTAAGCATGACTAAGAATATGGATTGTTCTTGTTCTGTATGTAATGCTGTTTATTGTTTAGCACATACTATAATGCTAATTGTTTACATGTAAACTTACTAAGCTTAAAGCTTACTCCCCTTTTCTTTTCCCTTGTTTTATAGAGTTTAAGAGCCGAGCCGGGATACGTCGATAACCAAAAGATCGCCTACACTATCAGCTAACCTCGGTATATCTAGACTTAGTGATTTTGTGTATGGCATGTATAGGGGCTAGAATAGTTAGATTATTTTGTTATTCTGGCCAAAAGTGTGTTGGCCCTTTTTAAGACAAACTATTTTGTATATTGCCATGGTTGATGGCTCACCTTGTCATTTATGAAAAGATATAGTCAATAAGAGAAGTTTAAATTGCAAAATACAAGTTTGTTTGATGATATGTTGAATGGATCCATGTTGTGTGAGCTAGGGGATGAAAAGAGCTTGGCAAATAGCCTTGTTCATGTCCACACGGGTAGGCACACGGCCATGTGTCTAGGCCGTGTAAAGCTTGCACCTTGAAGTTGGAAGTTAAATCGCCACACAGTTGAAGCACATTGGCGTGCGATAGACCGTGTGGATTAAACAGAGGCAACCACGGGCCAGCCATATGGGCGTGTGCCCAGGCCGTGTGACTCAATTCAGTGTCGACCACAAGTGTCAAACACGGGCGTGTGAGATGATACATGGGCGTGTCCTTTACCCCACGGGCTGTGGCCCATGATTAGTTAAAATTTTCTTAAGTGCGTAAAAGTTTCCAGATTATCTTCGAAACCTTTTGGAAGCATGTTTAGGGTCTCGTAGGTCCATCATTAGGACGATAGACATATGATTGGAAAAGTTTTAATTTGAAATGAATTTGACAGCCCAAAGTTGTATGATTGTACGAGTTAAGTATAGTAACACCTCGTACCCGATTCCGGCATAGAATACGGGCAAGGGGTGTTACATTGATGTTCATCTTTCACCTTTTGACAAAGCAAACATCGAGTCACAAAATTCATAACATCACGTTTCAAACTAGGCCATCAATGAATCTCTCGAAGATTATGATACATTTTTCCACTACCGGCATATATAGCATAAAGGCTACTAGGCGCCTAGGTAAGAATCGCTTGCCTCAAATCCACATCTTCCGACACACACAACCTACCTCAAAAATTAAATATACCATCGCTATCAATATCACAATCTCCATTGACACATTGCTTAACTTGACGAATCATTTTCGATAAATCTCCATCTAACAGCTGCTTCTCCTTAATCTGTTGAGACAAAGTTGACCTTACTTGAATTTCATCTAAAAAACCACCATCACTAGCTAAATTCAAGCATGCAAACATAGCTCTCAACTCCGTCATCGATTTCCTACTCAAAATGTTAGCAACAACATTCGCCTTGCTAGGGCGATACTCTATCACACAATTGTAATCCTTCAAAAGCTCAATCCAACGCCTTTTCCTTAAATCTAACTCCTTTTGGGTAAGGTGGTACTTAAGGCTCTTATGATTAGTGTAAACAACACACTTCTCACCATACAAGTAATGGTGCCAAATCTTAACCATAAAAACCACAATAGCTAACTCCAAATCATGAGTAGGATAATTGGGCTCATGTGTCTTCAACTGTCTTGAAGCATAAGCCACAACTTTACCTTATTGTATTACACCAAACCAAGTCTCGAATATGAAGCATCACTATAAACCACAAAATATTTTCCAGGCTCTGGTTGAATCAACACAGGTGCCTCAGTCAAAACCGCCTTAAGTTGTTCAAAACTCTTATACCTTTCATCAGTCTACTCAAGCACCACATCTTTCTAAGTAGTTTCGTAAAGGGTGCAGCAATAAGAGAAAACCCTTCAGCAAACCTACGGTAATAGCCAGCCAAACCCAAGAAACTTCGAACACTAGTAACACTCCTAAGAGACTTCCACTCTAAGATCACCTCAATCTTCTTTGGACCCATACGGATTCCATCTGCCGACACAATATGGCCTAAAAATGTCACCTCTTTAAGCCAAAATTCACACTTACTTAACTTCACATACAACTGCTTATCACACAAAATCTATAAAACAACCCTTAAATGCGCATCTTGATCCTCCTCAGCACGACAATACACCAAAATATCGTCTATGAAGACAACCACAAATTAATCTATGTACGAATGGAATACTCGGTTCACCAAATCCATGAACACAACAGGGGCATTAGTTAAATCGAATGACATGACCAAAAACTCATAATGCCCATACTGAGTCCTAAAAGCAATTTTCAAAATGTCAGACTCTTTCATTGTCAACTGGTAATACCCAAATCTAAGATCAATCTTAAAAAACACTATTACACCTCGAAACTGATCAAACAATCATCAATTTGAGGCAAAGGATACTTATTCTTGTTGGTCAACTTATTCAACTGCCTATAATCAATAGACATCCTCAAAGTACCATCCTTCTTCACAAACAAAACCGGTGCACCCCATGGAGATACACTCGGTCGAATGAACCCTCTATCAAACAACTCTTGCAACTAAATATTTAACTCTTTTAGCTCTTTTGTGCCATACGATAATGTGTAATGGACACCGATGCAGTACCAAGATGAAGCTCAATACCAAACTCAACTTCCAGATCCAGTGGCAAACCTGGCAACTCTTCATGAAACACATCAGGAAAACACTTAACAGTTCGAATATCCTGAACCCTCAACTCCTTGCTAACTGAATTCATCACATAAGCTAAATAAGTTTCACAACCTTTCCCTATCATCTTCTCAGCATTCATAGCTAAAACCGCATTAGATAAAAATTTCAGTCTTTCACCAACAAAAACAATTTCTAACCCATCACTATTCCTCAAAGTAATTCGATTTGCCTCAAATTCTACCTTAGCCTTATGCTCGATTAACCAGTCCATATCAAGAAAAACATCAAAACCATAGAATGGAAATTCTATAAAATCAACAGAGAAAACATGCCCTTGAATCATAAGAGGGCATCTACGATAAACTTTATTCACTACGACACTATCCCCAAAGGAACTAATTACAGTCATACCTAAATTAATGGTCTCTACAGAAATCCCTAGCTTACAAGTTAATTCACTCAAAATATACAAATGCATAGAACCAGAATCAACCAACGAAAATAATAGAATAGATTGGAAAGTAAAAGGACCTCAATAACAACAGTAGGATCCTGATCCTCTGGCTCCCTAACAGCATAAACTCGACTGGACCTTCAAACTCAACCTGTGAAGCAATATTATGAGTAACAATTTTCTGCCCAACCAGTCTCCCTTTACCTTAACCACGACCTCTGCCCCTAGCCAGCTTAAAAATATGTGTCAAACTCTGAGTTTGTGAGACCTCTACTCTATTTGGGCAATCCCTCAAGAAAATGTTCTTTTGAACCACACTTAAAGTAACCACCTGTCAACTTGCAGCACTCACCAGGATGCCTACGATCACAATGCGCACAAAGTGGCCATCCAAAACCACCAGTACTAGCCACAACATTACTCTGTTTCTTAGACTAACTCGATCGAGACTCACATCTCGCACCCCTACCAGAACTCTGATTATCATGCCCTCTCTTAGGCGGTTATCCAGATGCATCATTAGAAGCTCTCTTACCAATCTCGGCCACTATAGAACGAGTTGGCTCAGCCAAGGTCTCCTTAACAGCTTTGGCTTTCTCAACTAGCTCATCAAACAACTCCGCATTTTGGGCCACCAAGTAAACCCAAATCTCATAATTAATCCCAAAAGGAAACCTTTTACAGCGGTCCTTCTTAGTTAGAACCATCTCAGGAGTGTACTAAGTCAGGAGCGTACTAACTAAGTCACACAAACTTTGCCTTATAGTTAGCCACTAACAATCTACCTTGAACAAGGTCTAGAAATTCCCACTTGCGAGCTTTCATGTACTACTTGCCCATAAAATTCCTCTTAGATACCTCAAGAAAATAATCTCAAGTTATTCGATTAGCAGACATACCTCTTTTATCAGTATTCCACCAACGATAAGCCTCACCGTTGAGTAGGGACACAGTACAACCCAACTTCTCCTCGTAAAAATAGGACATTTTCTCGAGGATCCTTTCAATTCCCTCTAACTAATACTTAACTACGATTGGATCGATCCCTTTAACTCTAGAAAACTCTCTACCACTCAATGCCCAAAGACGTTCAAGCAACAACCCTCGATTCACAGGTGTAGGAGTAGAGTTAGCACCAGTAATCTGCTGAAATTCTCCAATCATAACTTCCATCAGAGGGCCTACACCCTCATCAAGTATGTCCATCCTACGCAGTGGCACAAGAGGTACAGAGGATGTATGTACCATCCTCTTGAGCATTAGCTATCACATTAACATGTCTAGGAGACATATCGAACTTATTGATCTAACATACACAAACAAGTAAGAGGTATGAGTGGCGAGGAAAATGATCCAAGTCATGTTCCTACAAGCAAACTTTATGGTTAAAGGCAATGTGTTCCTAAACCTACCCCACATGCATTACAATCAAAGATATTTCAAGTAGTTCAAGCAATCAACATAATTTAAGCACTTGGGTTTCTAAATTCATGGATTCTGGACCCCAATTAACACATCAACAATCACCTAGGTCCAAGCGTTAGTGAACCTACGCTCTGATACCACCAAATGTAATGCCCTATACCTGGCCCGGCCATTGAGCTCAAATACTAGGACACTACACCATCGTCACGCATTGTAAACATTACACACTGTCACATGACTAAACAAACATCTTCTTTATTTATCATTCGTACAAATTATAAGTCATACAATCTCTACTTATAATTAAAACATGTTGAGCATAAACTAAGTGAATATATAAATAACATTCAACATGCATTAGGACCACATTGTAAAATTTCCAAAATAGTTACGTAGGTATCAATACTGAAGTTATGGTATCAATATTTCTCTCAAGTGGTATCGATATCGCTTAGAAAATCGATACCAAAACTACTTATTGTTTCTCGTTTAAAAACCAAAGACTCAAAAATTATTGGTACCACTGGAAAAGTATCGATAAATTTTACCTCGAGTCTCGATACTCATGACAAAATATCTCTACCAACTTACAAAACTGACTTCCTACACTTTCGAAAATCATAGAGGTATTGTTTTTAAAACCCGAATATCGATACATCTACACTAGACCATAATAATATAGCAGTTTCAAACATTGTTGCATTCATTTCCCAAAACATAAATAATCAAATAAACACCTACAATTAGCTACTAAAGTTTTGGCTTGGATCACCCCTCGAAGACTAGACCGTTCAAACCAACACTACTTATCTACAATGGTTTAAAATGAGTGGGTGAGCTTAAGAAACTCAGTGAATGCTCATAAAAACTACATGGCAAACAAGTCATCATGCATTAACAACAACTATATAGCATAATTTAATAGTCCCAACTTTAGTGTCATCTTGTATTTACTCATGCATAACATATTAGTTCATTTTCATGGTTATCACATTAGCTTTTAAGCATATATCACTTTACATAGCAGTCATACATAATGATAATTTGGCACTTGAGGTTATGAAAAATAAAATTGGGACTATCACCACTCATCGGATACACGAATCTCAAACACACAAAATAACTCATAGAGTCGAACATGTCCCAAAAGTGAAGCATATAGCTAACATTCTCCAACACAACAAACACATCCTGGTGAATGGAGCTTAGCTCACATTTCCTTATCTCTCCAAAACTGTCTCAGGCCTCAATGCCCCAAAATCACAACAAAAATGTGAGTACTTACAATCCTATGGCATGCCAACTATTTTATCACACATTACTTACCGAATTTTCGTACATATTCACTGCATATTCACATTATTAGCACAATATAATCACTGTCACTTGGCATGAATAACATGCCCACATATTCACTTTCACAACCGTCACCACTAGCTTATAACACATGTTATAGCATCACATATTTATTCATATTTCAACATTTTCACAAGCACACATATATCACAATGAATCTTGGTATAAGAAAACTTACACTAGAAATTTAGAGTAGGGGTTTAGGCTACCTCTAAACTCTCAATTTACACAATGAATCATCTACTAGCAGCGATTCCAAATCACTCACTGAATATACTTTCGCCAGGTAGCCGAAAGCTTAAACAAGCATTTCCTTGCCTTTGTCTCTACTCGTTGAAATCCTATCAACTCTGATGCTTTGACAAGACAAACCACACAAATACAAAACCAAAAATTAGCCAATGACTTACCTTAAACAGTAAAAAACATAATCCTAAGCTAAGTTCTCTTGTAACCGAAACCTTCGACATAGAAAACTTAAAATTTGAATATCTCGGTCTACACCTAATCTTTTTGCATGAAACAAATTCCATTCATCTACATATTCATCTACGACTAATTTCTAACCTTTAAGCTACACAAAATCCCTTAATTCATAGTATCAAAATTTTTCGACATACAATGGCTATTATGACGAAAATTCATTAAAACTTGAGAAATCCTTAACGAAACTTCATAGTAAGTTTAGAAACAATCTAATCATGTTAAAATAACTTGAAAACAACTTTTGAATCCATGTTTTTATTCAAAGTCCCGAGATCCACCATTAATGACCCAATTTTTAGCTTTTTTTTTAAAACATGTGATTTAATGGCTAAAAATTCTATTTTAATGACTAGACATCATTTAAAACAAATAGGGAATCAAATTGCTACCTTTGATGAAAGAAAAATGAACTTTTGGTTGAAAACCCGAAAACCCACAAACTTGACAATGGAGAAATCAATGGTGTTTTTCTTGGTTTCAATGGAGGTTTATGGCTTAAAAGATGATAAAAATCAAAGGGAATTTGAATTTAGAAATCAAAATCGAATGGGAGAGTTGGGAGAAAAAAGGGACGGCAAAAAAATAATGGCGAAGAGCTTTCATGAAACAACCTGGAGAGTCAGGGTGTTTTAGGTTGAATTTTAAAATTTGGTCTAACTGCCTCTTAATAACTCACAATTTTGACTCTTTCACAATTTAGTCCTATTTTCAAAATTAAAGGTCTTTAAAGCCCATTTTCAAAAATTAATTTGATTTTTTAAAAGCCATTGTCGAAAACACTAACGGTTACCATGCTTATGAAACTTCAAACACATATGAGCTAAACTTCCTATTTTACCCTTGAAACTTCTAGGCCTAATTTTGGGATGTGACATGTTTATTGCATTCGGCACATCGCGACTAACTTCCATCGAGACTACAAGAATGCAGATTGGCGGAGACAAGTTGTGAAAATTGGTAAAATTTAGTTTCAACATATGTTTTAAATGTTTTTTATACTTTAACAAATTAATTTTGCATACAGTAACTTGTCTTTTCTTAATACATACACAGTGTAGCTAGAGCTACACCCTTTTAGGCAAATGATGACCATACTTGAGGGTGACATGTAATGTGAAACAATTACTCTTTTTTCGAATGTGGTTGGGCACCTTAGAACCGTGGCAATGGGCTTAAGGTTTCGATAACGGGGCTCAATATGGTCAAATGACAACCAACCGGGAAGAGGTGATTAACTATGTGTTAAGGAAAACACGAAATCTTCCGATTTCATCTATTTTCTCGGCTACATTCTACAGGCTGGCTACCTTGATGTCAAGAATAGGGTTGAACCAATGGAGGTGAGACACGTGGTTGCCGAAGATATCAAGAAGGCAATGGATGAGAACCGTCAGAGATCAAGGTCAATGAACGTAGAAATATATTCTCGGTAGTTCAAAACCTTTTGAGTTACGGAGTCCATCGGTCGTCGACCAGGTATCCCACCTAGGTCCTACAGAGTTGATTTCCAAAACAAACGGTGCAATTACGAGAGGTTCCAGTCACTTCATTACCCATATACGCACATTGTTGTTGCTTGTGCTCTTGTCTCAATCAATGTTGAACAACATATCATGAAGTGTACACTCTCGAATGCACATTGCATGTTTGGGAAAACGAGTTCCCCGTCCTGCGTGATCTATTTACATGGGAACTGCCTCTGCCGACTTTCGATCTTATCCCGGATAAGGGGTTACGTATGAAGTCAAAAGGTCATCCGCAAGTCACTAGGATCCATCATGAAATGGATATGGGGAAGAAAATTGACGTTAAACTTTGTGGCGTGTGTAGAGTTACTAGTTAAAACCGGAGTAAATGCCCATATCTACCCTACCATATTAGACAATCGTCACGATCGGGTGGTATATGACCAGACTGTTTTCTCCCTATTTGGGCTTTTAATAAAAATTTTATAAATGTGATGGCATTTTCATATTTATATTTTAGCATGTATATTATTTTCAAAAAAAAATTGGTTTGTTAAAAAAATTGATGGAAAAGTTGTGTTAATTAAATCAAAATTTTAAATTAAGTCAAGCCTTTGTGATAGATTAATAAATTAATGCAAACAAAATTAAGTCAAGCATTTGTTATAGTTTAATAAATTAATTCAAACAAAATTAACACAATCTTGAAAATTTAAATTACAAATTACATGCAGTAAATATAGTTACAAGTTCTAAAATTGATAATTGGAAGGTGTCGTCCTAAGGGTATACCATTACGGCGGTCGACGTTCATGTTGAGGGTGCTCGCGGATGTCATCATTCAGGGTTTCCATCGAAAACATTGGGGTGTGCTAAACATACTTGAGAAATCATATGTCCAAAAGGTTTACCGTTAAGGGTTGAGTACTCGGGTGAGTTCAGGCTAAAGTTATCAAACATCATAGATGATCTCAGATCCAAATGATTTGAACTGGAATCAGTAATCTCCATCTGATATGAGTAGTGTGACGAGCCCGAAAAATAATTATTGTCTCCAAGTCCAGATGATAAGAACAACCCCTAGAATGTGAATAAGACTAATCATGGACGGGGTCCAATTCGAGCTCCGGTTCGGGTGCAGGAGGATCTTGTCACACGCAGTGGGAGAGGTACCCTACTCTTTCAATGTGTGGATTGACTAGCATCGTTTGCCCACCAAAATAAAAAAGGTTTCTCACATGCCATGTACTAGGTAATGTACTCCTATAAGAGGCGCAAATCAAATGCATAATCCATCCCAGATATCCGCCCCATCTGGTTGTTTCACAATATAATAAATTCTTCATGCTCCAATGCCCAATTCTTGTCGTGTTTGCCCCTTTTGTTAATTCCATGTACAGCAACCCCCAATCTCCGTGAAGGATATGAAATAGGTTGGACACACCCGAATTGTCACAATACGTGATCCCCATTATACCACTCGACCATTTGGAAGTTCAACAATGGCACGTTAATACACCACAAGTGTGAGTGGATGTGAGCAGACGGGGGAATAACTAGTGCAATATCCAGTAATGAGTACGGCATCCAAATGAACTGCACAATTAATAACATGGAGTTAATAACATGATTAAAATAACATGGAGGATCTGGCAAAATTAATAACATGTATTGAATATTAACCAGAAATTACCCTGGCCCTGGCATGTGTTTTGATTATCTGTTGGTATACGGGAAGCGTATATGACCTCCCGATACCTGGAGGAATACTCCATCTACGAAAATTTTAAACTTGTTAGAACAAATTTCCATATTGGACAAAGCAAAATTCTTGTTGTGATGGTTAAATTTTATCACCTATTGATGAGCGGGAAGACATATGATTGGCACTTAACTGATGCCAAGAATGGTATCCTGTAAAGTGCCCAGGATTGTAGCAATACTAAGCAACTGCCTATGTCCATGGCACGATGCTTTTTCGTCCGACAAAGCCCGAGATACAATGTAGCTAGTACTGTTGAGCCCCAACTATATGAACGAGCAGTGTATAAATCTTGCAACAGAGGCAAGTACATCAAGTGGACCTTTTTATTGTTTTCATATGGCATGAGTACCCCCTATAAGATGCATTGTATATGCTCGAGCCGTGCACATCAAATCTCGCCCAATGGTATTGTTCGGTAAATATTTGAAATTTGCCTTCAGCCATGAAAATTTCAAAGTCCTTAATTTATCATCACCAACATCGGGAAAACGCCTCAGTAAGTCATCACAAAGGGTCTCCGGATTGGACAATGTACTATAACCCGTGATCGCAAAACCGTCAATGGGAAGCCTCAATTGCAGTGTAACATCTTCTAGCATGATAGTGCACTCCCCACATGACAAATAAAAGGTATGGGTCTTCGGGCGCCATCGTTCGACCAACGCAAAGATCAAGTCGTACTTCAAATCAAACATGCGGACCAATGTCGCCGATCCAAATCCAAATGCCTCCAAGTATGAAATAATACGTTCATCCGGCAAATAACCCACACCATTGACATGACCCCTCAGTACGAGGTAAGAAAGCTCACCCTGACAACATATTCAACCGTAATAGTTAATGTATACCAATTAAATAAAAAAATTTATGTGCAAGCTTATAAGGTGACCCTTGAATAACAAATAACAATTTTATTACTGATAAATCAATCGTATTTGATGTGTGATATGTTTCTGTGATCAAAGAAGTCATTCTGATATCTGCAGTTTCACGCGAAAAATTTAATCATCGCCTTAACAAATAACGAAAATGAATTTTTTACCATTTTGTTATTTTTTGAAGAATTACTAATATTTTTACACATGTTTTTTTCAAAACAATCTCATTTTTTTTATTTTTATCCCAATAACAATTTTTTATTACATAACATACCTTAAACACTTGTAAAATGTAGTTCTTTTACCACAATAATAAAAAAATGATTAAATACCAAAATTGATCACCGTAAAAATTTGAAGGAAATAAGCCATTTCGGGTTTTTTTAAGCAAAAGACCCATTTTGGTAATTTATTTCTACCAAACGTACCATTTTGATAAATAATCCCTTGGACATACCATTTCAGTCAATATGACTTACTAAGCTTTTGGAAAGCTTACTCTGTGTGTGTTTGCTTTGTTTTATAGACCGTCAAAGCTACGAAAGGCTCGGGAATCATCGAGGATCATCACCACACTATCAAACTCTATGTTGGTACTTTTGAAAGTGTACATAGTTAAGTATAGCATGTATAGTCTAGTTGAAATGGTTGATGTTTGAGATGTGAATATAGCCATGCGATATGGCTAAATAAGTGAAAGTGATGTGAATGAGAAGTCATGTTATACGATGCATAGTTTGCTACGGTTTGATGGCTAATGAGATGATCAAATTTATGATATGTTTTATGATGCAAAGCTAGTTTATTATTGATAATAAAATGTCATAATGAATTGGTAAGTTTGTGGATGAATTTTGCTTGGGAAATGCTTGGGATTATATTAAGTTAAATGGCATATAGTTAGTGAGTTGAAAAGTTCTTGAACGGGTAGAAAAGATGGCCAATTTGGTATGTTTTGTTTGCCATTGGTGTTTGGAATGATACATGTATGTGTTTCTAGAGTTAGCCCGAGTGTGGGTGGCAATTTGGCCTTACAAATGGCCTATAATTGCCCACACGGGCGTGTGGCTCGATCGTGTCCCTCGCGGTTGCATTTCAAAACAAGTCAGACTCAACCATGGGCTGGACACACGGGCGTGTGACTGACCGTGTGGTGCAAGTCAGTAGCGACCACGGGTGAGGCACACGGGCGTGTCCACGGCCGTGTGGACAAGTCAATATGTATTCTCTGTTTTGCCACGGCTTAGACACACGGAGATGTCTGAGGTCGTGTGAGGCACGCGGCCTGCTCACACGGGCATGTGACCTTTGTAACTTAGAAAAAAATTTAAATTTCTAAAAATTACCGTATGTGTTCGGTTTAGTCCTGGCCCTTTTCTAAAGCATGTTTAAGGTCTTGTAGACCTATTTAAGGGACACTTTGTTTTGCTTTGTTGAATTATGCTATGTCATGTCTGAAAAAGGATCCGATTTGTCCGGTAGTGCCTTTAACCCTAGACCGGAGATGGTTATAGGTTAGGGGTGTTACACATATTTCCACAATGCCATCTTTGTCAAAGCCCACCACGAGCCTATCTTAAACTATGCAGGGAATTAACTGAGTTGAATCTGTGCTTAGAAACTGGAAGACTTCTAGCCTTCGACTTGTACACTGCCAAATCAAAACTAACCTGGGCCTAATTTTCACAAATATAGTACCCTAACTTTTCAAAACCTGCATCCAAAAGAAAACCTCTCTTCAACGAAATGGTCATACATTTTTTCCCTCTTATGACCAAGTTGCCTATACTCTAAACAATTTGACTTTGACTCCATAACGGACGAGGGACGTCCGATTTCACTGGTCACTGTAGAACCTTATAGAATATAAAGACTGCTGGTTCTTTTACCTTTTAACAAAACGAGAGCTCCACGAGATACTTTAATGCCGCTCGACTTGATGTTGATTCTGCATCCTTTCAAGTCTAAAATACTCAAGGAGATGAGATTCTTTCATAAATCAGGTACATACCTGACATCTGAGAGTGTCCTAATCATCTTATCATGTATCCTAATTTTAACAATATCAATACCAATTACCTTCATGGATGAATCGTTTCCCATGCGCACAACTTCACCTTCAAACAAACTGTATGTGGAGAACCATTCTCTATTAGGACACATGTGGAAAGAACATCTTGAATCTAGGATCCACTTGGACATAAGCTTGGAGTTATCGCTCATTGACGCTAACAAGAAATCATCACAGCTTTCATCGGCCAAACTAGCACCAGTTACATCTTCCTCTTTACACTTAGCGGCTCTTTTAATTCGCAGTTTATAACAATCTACTTTGACGTGACTTAACTTTTTACAATAGCAACACCTTTTATCTCGCTTCTTTGATGCTAACAAAAAGGAAGCTTGCCTATCTGCCTTGCAATCAGAACCAAACTTATTGTTGAATTTGTCTCTACTCAACAAATGACCCTTCACATATTCAAACGAGAGTTCGTCTCTACCATAAATCAGGGTCTCCTTGAAAGACTTGTATGAAGGGGTAAAGAGCACAATAATAGCATAGTCTGATCTTCATTGTCAATTTGAACCTCAACATTCTTTAAATCATTTAAAAGAGTAATGAATTGACTGATATGATCTCTAAGAAGTTCACTTTCGTTCATGCGAAACATAAATAGACGTTGTTTCAACACGAAACGGTTAGCTAGAGACTTAGTCACATAAAAAGTTTCTATCTTTTTTTCACAAGGCGGATGAGGTCTTCTCCATCAATACCTCTTGCAATACCGTATTCGTGAGGCACAATTGGATTGCAAACAAAGCCTTTTCATCAAGCTATTCCCATTCTGTTTGATTTAGATTCTTAGACTTTTTTCCGATAACAACCTTTTTCAAGCCAACTTGAACTAGAATTGCCATCATCCGAACTTGCCATAAATTGAAATTTATCTCACTGTCGAACTTCTCAATCTCAAACCTTGTTGTTGTCATCTCTGAACGGGCTGATCTATGAAATTAAACTTGCTCTGATACCACTTGTTGGGGATTGACTCGATTAAACAACAAACAAGTAAAAATAGTGGAAGAAATTAAAAAATTGAACACACAAATTTAACGTGGAAAAATCCCTCCAAAGAGGATAAAAAAACCACAGGTAAAGATAATTTTACTGTAATGGCAAAAGAACGAAGAGTACAAAAAATAGAGATAAAAATTAAACCCCAAAAACCTGAAAACAAAGAACCCTCAAAACGTAAACGCAAAATTCTTTAAATGTGTTATGAGTTCTAATCTCTTATGGGTGTATTTTCTATGGTTGTAAAAGAGCATATTTATAGGCTAAATTCATATGTCAAATAATAATAAAATAATCTAGATTAATCAGAGTTTGATTGAAACAAATAAACAGAGTTTAACTAGAAGATTATTTCTCAAATTTGACTGAAATATGAGTCATACTTAACTATGTGTGCTTAATTCTTGGTTTAATATTTCTAAATTATTGATTCATATTTGATGTGCTTAAATTAGAGGAGGAATAAACCCTGTTTAAGAGTAGATCTAGCGTAATTGAGTGAAGTTGCATGCAATTCTAGAAATAGGACGATATAAATCTACTGAATTAGAGTCAAATCTAATAGGGAATCCATAGATTAAGTTAATGAGATAGTGAGGGTTTTAATTAGAAAGAAATTTCAATTAATCAACCTAGAGTCAGTTGTTCTTAGTCTTGAAGAGAGATATTAACATAATTTAGGAATTTCTACGGATCAAGATACTAAGTGAAGAAATTGCATAATTTAGATTGATAATGAAAGATAAAATCTAGGTGAATTCTTTCCTGAGTATTATTTCGCTTCTTGGTTGTTTACTCGATTATTTTCCTGATTTATTCTTTGTCGCGTTCATAGTTAATTAATTTTAGTTTTTAATCAATCACTTCAATTTGTCGGTTAAATAATAGAAAGACGGTAATTACTAGTACTTGTGTTCTTCGTAGGAACGATATATTTGCTCACCGTAGCTATACTATTAATTGATATATGCACTTGCCTTTGTCGAATTTTTAATTGGTTTACAAATGCATCACAATAATATAATAATTACAATTATAAAGAATATATTCATATAATTATAAATAAATTAATCACTATAAAACACGATTGGACGGATAACTAAAATATATCCAAGCATAAATCATAATAAATCTATAAAAGGCCCACACATAATCATTATAAATATGAACCGGGAACTCACACAAGGTTTATATAATGTAAGAGTTGAATAAAAAAATTCAAAATTCCCAAGACCTTGATCATTATCAATGATAATTATATTTTGTTTTTTTCTTCTCTTTTTTACTTTTTGTTTCTTTTTGAATAATTTTTATGCAAACACATGTTAAATATTTAAAATTTATTTTTAATTTAATTATATATATTAACTTTGAGAAATTTTATTTTTTTATATTTATAATCTTTTAAATAAAAGTAATTAATTACTAATACATGGAGTAGTTGTTAAAGCTTTTGTCCGGCACTTAAATGATACGAGTTCAAACTTTATCATTTCATGTCTTTTCCAGTAATATTGTATTGATACTTAATTTTAATTATAGTCAAAATATAACTTTTTTTTATGAAGTAAGTCAAACATATTTAATTTTAGGTTTAATAGTAAAAAAAGCCCTTGGTCAAAAAACTCAATTAAGCGTTTAATAAAACTTAGCACCCAATTGAGCCTTAAAAAATGAAAAATTAATTAATCAAGTCCCTCCGTTAACGTTCACCAGGTTTAATCGTTAAGTTTCGATGACATGGTTGACAGACCAATCGAACAACGACACATGATAATCGCGTGTACATCATCTAACGTGGCCAAATGCCATATCAAAAAATATTTTTTGAAAACATAAAAAATCCAAAAAAATAATTATTTTTAAAAATAATTATTTAAAAAAATCACATCTAAGATAAATCTGAATAAATGGTTGTCTAGATTCATTTACTTGGACAATATTTTGTCTAAATTCATTCTAAATGTGATTTTGCAAACCATTATTAAAAATTTATAGAAAAAATATTTTTTGGTACAAATTATTAATAATTATAAGAAATTATTAAATTTATTTTAAAAATGAAAATATTTAAAATTTTAAAGGGGAGAACGGGCTTCTCTTCGAATCTAAGACGGATGAGTGAGTATTTTAAAATATAAAAAATATTTTTAAATTTCACTCTGTAACAAATACTCATTAAAAACATTTTAGAGGGAAGTCGATTTAATTACAGTGAAGTAAAATATATGGTGTCACTGTCATATCTGTGGAGTTGGGAAGAAAGAAATAAAAAATCATTTGATACAGAAAATAAAGACTACTGAAAAGAATTTAATTTAATAGGGATTAGTTTGACTATGTACGGCACTGAAGACGGGAAGACTTAGGTGGTGTCGGCTATCTTAACCAACTTTTTTAATTAAAAGTTTTATCTGTCCCACAAAGATTTTTTCATGTACACGGACAGCCTATTCTTATTCTGTAGCTGGGTTTAATTATAATAATAATTGTCACATCTATTTTGGAATTCTTTAAAACCCTCTATCTAACCATCTACGAGGTGCTTAATCCTTAATAATAATGATGGAATATTTGGACACTTACTAATTGAAATTTTCTATTTAAAAAAAGTTGATTTTCCACGCCATAGAATTCTCGGCAGACATTTCAGCTTTTATATAATGTTTACGATTTCAGAAAACAATTTAATGCCTTCTTCAATTAGGTTATTTGCATTTGTGACTCTTTTAAATTTGTTATTCGGATCAATTGATTACTAAAGTGCATTGAGAAGATTACAGAATGGTCAATGTTTACAAAAGAGAGAAACGAAAATTTTGAGAAGTAACTTAAATAACTTGAATAAAACTTGAATGGAAAACATTAATCCTTACCTCGAGAAGCTCATAGCTTAATTTAATTTCTATTATAATTTTGCACAATTTGTTAATAAGGATGACAATTTTTTTTTATAAGGATGACATCTTTGTGTTGTGGTTATTTCCAAGTTGCTTCTTGGTAGTGATTTTTTCCACGTAGTTTTCTTTGTTTTTTATGTTATCTTTCTTAAATATTGTCCTGATTTATTTATGCAATTTCATCTAAATTTAATAAATTTATTGACAATATTAATGAGTTCCAACTTTCCCATGTATTTTTTATGTCTTCAAATATATGGAAAAGAAAAATCATCATTCTCCATTTTAGCTAACTTTTTTAATAATTGAATGGATTTTTCATTTATATAATCCTGGTGATATTCGACATCATATGTCAGTATTGTTTGACCATAAGTCTAAAATCTATAAGAATCTCATTGAAGTAGAAATTGGGCTTTAACTATTAGATCTATTCTTGCCGGGATTTGAAAATAACCAATAGTCAACATATTTTGTCAAGTGTTCTTTCTCTTCTGTAGCTACGGATAGGTTTCTTCGTTCAAGCATTTTTGAGATAGTCCAAATTTGATATGACTGATAAATTTTTTTTCTTTCCGCTATACCAATAAAACTACTGATTTCAAGATGAAAGTAGTAAAAGAAATCATCTTCATATATCATTCGTAATAACATAGATTTAATAAATGTTGTAAAATCTTATAATAAATGAAAAGAAAATTTTTGAACTGTTTTTTTCTTTAACAAAACTCCATTCAATATATAGCTTATATCAAATGGTTCATGATTAAGTCTAAATTTTATAGTAGGAAATTTTTCATCAAAATGATTTGTAAAAATATAAGCTTATAAAAAAATATTCAGAAAAAGCTTTTTGAAACTGAGCTTGTTGATCGTAAATAGCTTTATCAATTTTAGCAAATATTTCTATAAGTAAGATAATTCTAGCCTTATTTGAAACACCCCACACCCGGCCCACGAGCCTGAACCGGATCTGGTATGTTCCTTAAATAAACCGGTTTTCAAGTTCTTTGTTACTTAGAGAAAAACTTGTGTGATTTTTAAAAAAATTTATTGTTGTGGGTTGGGCTTAAGTTGGAAACCCATTTATTTTACTTAGAAATCATACAATTACAGTGACAAAACAATTTTAGAGTTTATTTTTAAAGAAATAATCTTACTTGGACTTCAATCAAAAATAGTTCGTAACATAATTAAAAAAAATAACAAAAATAAAGAAATCCAACTTGGGCCTTATGGCCTTATTACATCAATCAAAACCCAAATATAAAATTAAAGTACTGAATAAAATAAAAGTTCAAATCTTTAAATAAAATCTTCAAATGGAGCATGGCCACCTCAAGGTCTACCGTCCCGGTCCGTCACTGTTCATCACCTGAAAATAGTTCCCACAACGGGGTGAGTCAACAGACTCAATGTGTACACAACATTAACATTCAACAAATCAGGCATACAAGTTCATATCAAGTTCATGTTCATATAAAATAAATGATGCAACCCAAACCCAAGCCTAATGGTCCATCCGCTACACACCACCCGTACCTGCCAGTCACACCGTGGGGACTACTAAGTCAACCCTCCATCCGCTACACACCATCGAAGGCAGTCGCTGCAGTCGACGTGCTCATCGCCCATATAATTTGTGTCATTAGACACCATATTCAAATAATGTAACCGAAGTTACCAAATTCAGGTAATGTAACCGGAGTTACCATATTCAAATTTTGTGACCATAGTCACCATATTCAGTTGGTGAGACCGAAGTCAACACCTTCTTCCCCTTTCACATAGATCCCGAATGCCCCATAAATTTTATATCATGCATAACATACTTAATTCTCATTCACGTTACTATTCACATGTTCAAAATATATCATATTCGTAATCCTATCAGAAGTAGGAAACGTACCTGGGTACTCTTACCACATCTGTGGTACTTAGCCACATTCTCATTCTTATGCATATTCATATATTAAAAATAATTGCCATATGATATATCGAAAGTTAATGTGAGTACACACCTGATTTGCTTAATAGATTCCTTGAAATCCTGAAGAACGATCTACCGATCTAGATCTTTATCTCCTATATTCGGCCAATTATTAAAACATATTAACAAACCTATTTGGCTTAAAAACCAAATCCTAGTAGGATTTGTATTACTTACCTTGTTGCCGAATTGGATGATTGTAAATCAAGTCCCAAAATTGCTAGTATCCCTTTTCCTTGGAATCGGCTAACACTAATTCATGTAACCATGTGAGTTTTCGGCTTTTGAAATAATGAAAAATAATTCCAAATACCAAAATTAAGCCTTGGCCGAATATCACTTACCATACAAATTCCAAATCTGAAGAGGATTCCTTGCCCTATATGTCTGTCGAAATCTTCATGTTAGATCTAATCTAACATATACATCATAACCTTTAATCAAATAAATTTATCTTACCTTAGATCCTTGATCCTTGTATTCGACAGTTGTAGAAACCCTTTTGATGTTGTAGTTGATTGCTCCTTTACTTAGAATCAACAAAGATTCGGCTTTGACAGTAGAAACAGAGAAGAAAATAGAAGAAAAGAAGATGGATCTTGCTTAAAGAAAAATTCGGCAGAGAGGGGGAGAGAGCTAGGAAAATTTCGGCAAAGAGGAAGCAAAAGTGAATGAGTAGCCCTCCTGCCCCCCTTTTATAGCCAAAGTTATCAGCCTAGGAGTCCCTTACTTGGCCACCACTCCTCTTTTTGATAATATTATCTCTTTTATTTAAAAGATAAAAACCTTTAATCCATCAATTATCTCCTCAATTTTCTTAAAAGAAAATCCTTTATTTATCACTTATTATTCACATATTTATGCAAATAAAACTCTTCCTTTTCTAGAAACCCATGCCGTCCACCTCAGCCTTCTGGAAGCAAAAATAAAACTTATTTATTTGCTTCTCAAGTGACTCGAACTCAGGCCTATTTCCCTGCATGTGACGCCATCTCCTTAGGCCTTAAGTGGCATCTTCAGGCCACTTTTCCAAGCCTGTTTGTGTGTCAAACTTCTCCATCTTTTTCTTTTAAGGCCCTCTAGCCCTTATTTCCTATTTTGAACTTTAAAATTTGACATTTCGGCATCATTTCTAAGTTTCCTAAAATTTTCGTTCGGCTCTGTAACTTGCCATTTTTCTTACATTTCCAAGTTTCCAGAAATGTTTACTTTCCATTTTTGAATCATTTCCAAAAATGTTCAGGTTTCCAAAAATGTTCAAGTTTCCAAAAATGTTCAAGTTTCCAAAAATGTTCATTTCCATTTTCATGCATTTCTAGGTTTCCAAAATATTCAAAAAAAAATTATTCATAATACTTGAGACTTGACATTTCGTACAATTAAACTGAAAATGCATAGGCCCTATTCAGGATGTTACATTATTACATTAAGCATAATCTAAATATTTTATTTATAACTAGATTATTTGTTCCCTTGTTAATAAAATATTGGAATATACCAAGAAGATTGTTTATCTCCTTAATATCTAAGAAATTAATTTCTAGTTCTTCTCAATCACAAATAAAATAGAATTTAACAATAAATCATGAATTTCTTGTTCTTTAGTTGTTTTTTCAACTAAAAATTGTGAAAGCTTAGTAAGCGCTTTTCTAAAGTTTGCCCTTTGCTCAGTAATATGGGTTTTCCATATTTCATTAATAAAATTATATAATTCTAATGGTAAAGCCTAGATTATAAAAATATTTTATTTTCTGAATTTGTTGTGGTTTCAACAAATTTTCTGCTGCACAAAATTTTTCACTCAAATAATTTCAGCATAACTAGCTTGGTATGCTGAATTTGGATCTCGTGAGCAAGGTAGTTGACTTACCACTTGTGGTGACAATGATATTTGAGTTGAAATTCCAACTAGTTGTCTTACCATTGAATATGAAACATAATATCCTTGATTAAGATAAAATGGTACTTGAGAAGGTATTGTCACAAATCCTTGATTAGGATTTTTTAATTTGAAGGTGTTCCTTTGTTGGGATTTCTATTGACTGTAGTCCATTCATCAACTTTTTTTAGAGGTTGTTTACCTCTATCCATAATGCCTGCTAAGATAATCAAGAATAATATTGTCAGTACATTTTACATATAAAACTTCGAAATTAAAAGTATATAATTCATTATACCATCTAATTCTTCTTGGTACAGTTTCCAAACTTTCATTAGTAAGGAAATGTTTAACTGTCTGATTACCAGTTTTTCTGATAAATTTTTCAGGTGCTAAATATATAAGAATATTTTTTTATTCCTTTCTTTATGGCTAATAATTCTTTGTCAAATATGACATAATTAATTTCATTTGATTTAAATTTTCCTGAACTATATCTACATTAATTCTTCATTATTTATTGTTCTTGTTTCTAAAATACATCCCCAAAAATTTTGTGAGGTTTCTATTTTCAAAATTAATTTATTTTCTTATTTAGTTAAATAAACTTTTAGAATCTGATTTATTTCATATTTTAAATATTTTATAATTTCCGAGTCTGTTTTAGACCATATAAATGGTTTATCCTGTTTTAATTTTTCATATAACATACCTATTTTTTTTTATAAATTTGGAAATAAATTTGTTCCATAATTTATAATTCCTAGAAATTGTTAAAGTTGCTTTTTATCTTCAATGTTTTCAGGAAATTATTTTATTTTCGCTATAATATGATTTTGTAGTTTAAGATCATTTGCAGATAATTTTAATCCTAAAAATTCTATTTCTGTTTTTTCTAACTCTATTTTCTTAGGGCTTAATTTGATTCCATGTTTTATGAATACTTGAGAAATGATTTTTAAATGTTTTTAATGTAATTCTAGAGTATCTGAAAATATCAAAATATCATCTATATAAACTACACAAATTTTCTTATATTTATTAAAAATAGAATCCATCCATCTTTGAAATATTTGTGATGTATTACATAATCCAAATGGCATCACTTCCATTGGTAATGTCCATTGGGGCCTAAAAGTTGTTAAAGGTTTGGATTCTTCTGTTAGCATGATTTGTCAGAATCCCGATTTACAGTCAAATTTACTAAAATATTTTGCTTCTTTAGCCTGATTAATTAAAACATCTTTTCTTGGTATAAAATAACAATAAAAATAATATTTTGATTTAATCTTTTTTAATTAATGACCATCCTACCTTTTACTCTTTTTATTTCTGCATGATTTCTAACCATAAAGGCTAGACTAGAATGTAGACAATTAATTTTTCTATTAATCCTTTTTCTAGTAATTCCTTAATTTGTATATCAATTTCTTCTATATTTTGTTTAGTATAGATCATAGGTTTTACTCTAATAATTTTATTTGGATTTTCCAATTTAATATTGCATTATCTAGGGCTATTTTGCCAAAATTTTAATGGTTCTTCACTAAAATTATTATCTAATATTTTAAACAACCAATGACTTGTTTCTAGTTGTTTAATTTGTCAATGACTTCTTTCTAGTTGTTTAATTTGTTCTTTTCTTGGTAGTGAAAATTTTTTGTCACATACAAATTTATGATTTTCTACTAATGGTATTTCTATAGAAGTTTTTTCTACAGATTACATAATTAAATTTTTATCAATAGAAAATGACAAATGTTGATATATAAAATTATTTCCTACTAATATATCTCCATGCATTTTTGTAAAACATAATAATTTAGGTATCAAAAATCTTACATTATCTACGTATATTGGTATGTTTCTAGCTTTATATTGAATAATGGCTTTGTTTCAATCTATTCCTATAACTCTTATTGGATGCTTCATAGGTTCCCACTTTTCTAAACGAATAATATTTTTTCTACAACTACTAGTTGTAGCTCCAGAATCTAGTAAAGCATGTAAAGAATATGTTTCATATTCTCAAAATTGAAATGTAATTTCAATATATGTATAATATTTCCTAGATTGGAAATTTAAAAATGTAATAACATCACTTGTTCCAAGTTTCATTTGTTGGAGTATTATTGAAGTTTGTATTTATTCCATTCTAATGTTTCTAAAAGGTATGGAATTTCTACTTGGTTATGTAGAAAAAATAGGAATATGAACTGTTTTCATTCCTATTGGTGTTGAAGATATATAACTTCTAATTGGATTTTCCTCATTATCTATTTGAGTATTTGAGGGTAAAACTAGACTATCATTTGTATTTGTTATCGCCGTATTTTTAAAATATATTATCACCAGGCAACACATATTCTATTGTACTAATTTGTTTAGATGTACTTGAGCTATTAATTATTTCTATCATCCAATCTTTTGGAATTGATAGATCTCTTAGATGTAACAATTTTTTGTTGTATTTAAGTAGTGATTTTATTAGGTTCAAAGAGTTCAAAAATTTGCTATTAATTTCTTTAATTTCTACTTCTGTTGTATTAGTATATTCATTAACAGAAGTCCAACTGATTGCTAGATCTTCATCTAAATCATTAATTTCAGAATTTTTTATTTGAATTCTAAGACATAAACATTCTTTTATCAAATGATCTGTAATAGATATAAAATAATTTGGTTTAACTTTAAATCCTATTATTCCTGAATGTAAATTTGATTTATTGGATTTTCAAATCTTTTATCTAATAATACTGTTATTATTGGTATATCATGTCCTCTTTTAAATAATGTTCTTATAGTTATCATTATAATCCCTAAATGCATATATCTAACCTGGGAATATTTCTTTTTAATCCTCTTAATTTTGTCTTTAGTAAATATTGGGATTTTTGTTAATCCTCCTCTAGTATCGTTGGCAACTATATTACCACTTATTTTTTCTCTGTCTTTGACACCAGATCTTATATTTAGATATTTTATATACTTCCTCTTTAGAAACATGATTTTTATTAATCTTTTCTATCAGTTCATCAATAAAGTCATTTTCTTCTCCGATTATATTTCCTAATTTTAGATCTTGTTGTTCATTATTAGGAATTTCTTCTAATTGATTATTAAAACTACTTCCTATATTAAACATAAATATATATTCTTCACTATCTGTATCAGAATTTGTTTATGATAGTAATTTGTATAATATTTCTTCAGGATTTATTTCCTCTTCGAAACATATTTCTAAATATTGTTCTTCAAGTGTTTTAATCATTTTTCTTGCACTTTTCCCTTTATTGGGACAATTTGATGCTATATGACCTTCTTCATAACATATGAAACATTTATATTTTTTTAAGGATTTTTAGAAGTTTTTCTTCTAATAAGTATTTTCTTCTTATTATTACCTAAATTTTTTTATCTTATCCCAAGGTTTCCATCTAACCAGCTTATATCTCCTAGTTTTCTTTTTATGTTTTTTATAAGTATTAGGACATACAAATTTACATCCAAATTCCCATTCATTTTCTAAAAAATGTTTTTCTAAATAAGAATCGTATTTTTTTTTATAAAAATCTCATCCCATGGTGATAGTAATTTATAGAAATATTTTTTTTCTAAAATTCAATATTTTTATTTTTTTAGTTTTTGATATTCATGAAGAAATTGTTTAGAAAAATCTTCTAAATATCTAATGTCACATAATTTAATTTTTGACAACACATAAATAGATAGATTATATCTTGATCTTTTCTATCAGTATAGCCACAAAATTTTGTTTTTAGAATATAAGTTAATCCTTTTAATACATCTTTGGGAGTTTGAATCTGGTGGATTAATTGTCCTTTCTTGTTCTTTTAATTTTTCCGTTTCTTCCCATCTTCTTAGGAATTGTAAAACATCTCCTTGAAATGTTCCAACAAAATAATTTAAATATTTTTTGACCAAGTATTATTATTTACAACAATAGTCATAGATTGTGCCCAATCATCTATGTTTTTTCATAGTTTGCTATAGGAATATTTATAATATCTAAATATATTCCTCATTAAGCAACATTTCTTTTATTTAAATCGTCTATCATATGTGGAACAAGTTGGGTAGACAACCTAAATTTTCAGATTTTATTTCATTAGTAGCAATATTTTTGGTTTGATTACAAAAAAATTCTAGTTGTATTTTCAACTTGTTCATATTTTTTTTATTATAGGATATTTCATTCTTTCATTTTTATTAGATGTCTTAGTAAATTCATTCTTCCAATGTTCTATAAATTGTTTATAGGATTGGAAGTTATATTTTTGTTGACAAGTAAAATTTCTTTTCTATTTTTCAGATTGTTTATGCCTTTTATTTTTAATAGATGATTCTTCAGAGGAAGTGTCTTCTTCTTCCGACAAAGCTAATATTATATTACTATTACCATAATATAAATGACCTAAATCTATTTCTTATTCTATTTTTTTATTAATAAAATCTTGTTCTAATTTATTATTAACTTCAGATAAAATATCTCTAGATTCGTTGTTCAAATCTAATTCAGTTACTTCTCCTAAATTATTTATTTGTTATTCTATTTTATTTACTTTATTATATAACTTATGAAAATATATAGAAGTAATATCTATTGAACTATTAAAACCTTTACTAATTGATGAAATATTATTTTCATTTTTAGAGTCAATAAGCATAGTATGATTGTAAATTTTATCCTTGTATAGACAATCAGTTTCTTCCATGAAATTTATCTTAGGTACCTAAAACCGTCTGTTATCTATTAAATTCTCTTACTTTAAAAAGCCTATCGTCTCAACCAGGAAAAAAAACAGACAACAGTAAAACAGAATAACAGAAATATGGGTTTTAAGATAAATAACCATGAAAACAAAAGTGAGAATAAATGATAGAATTTACAATGAATACTATGATATTATTTCTCCAAAAATCAGTACACTATAACTCTAATACCATTTACAGAAAGGACAGATGAAGGTTAAGGTTACAAAACAAAATTTGTAGTAAAGGAAAGATTTATAAAAGAGAGAAAGGACTTAAAACTTTGAGAATAACTTGAAGGAGAACTTGAATGCAAAACTTCAATCCTATATAACTTATAAAAATATATAGAAGTAATATCTATTACTAATTGATGAAATATTATTTTTATTTTTTGAGTCAATATCCATGGCATAATTATAAATTTTATCCTTATATAGACAATCAATTTCTTCCATAAAATTTATCTTAAATACCTAAAACCGTCTATTATTTATTAAATTCTCTTATTTTAAAAGATCAATCGTCTCACCCAAGAAAAAAAAGGCAACAATAAGATTGAATAAAAGATAAATGGATTTTAAAATAAATAAAAGTGAGATTTTATAGTTGTAGTAAAGGTAAATGTTTTGGACGCGCTGACAGCAAAATGGTCAAAAAATCTCTTATTTGCAAGTTATGCATCTAAAAGGCTCAAGTATGCATGTACTATGTAGTATGCATAAACCTGGTTTGAAAACCATAGATTAATTGCACAAACAAAAATTTAGTATATCAACTTATTTTAAAAGGGAAAAAACTCAATGTTTGACCTCCCATCAAAGCTACATCAACTCTACAACAACAACAACAAAAAAAAAAAAAAAAAAAAAAGATACAACTGCCACTAGTCTACAACTACCATCACATCCTGTCTGTCTTGCCTGTCCGCCCATTTACTCGACCATTTAACTATAAATAAATCATAATAATTAACACAAGGATAGGTTTCTTTTACAGCATAACAAACAGCTTCAAAGTGAAAGGAACATGCTTTTTGTTACCAAATAATTATATTAACGAAAATTCATTAATACCATGTACAACTTTCAAAACTAATGAATAGTGATCATGAAAAGCAAATAGAGCCTGGCCATTACAAGTCAGTAGTCACCATTGAAGCTAAATCCAAGTCTTCATCAGAATCAATCACCTCCTCAAAGTCATAGTATGGATTCACCTGCACATGTGGCATTTATCTTTATGATGTTTACAGCAACAGCCAAAAATCTAAACCCATTAATACAAGCCAGTTTGATACCTTGGGTCTTGGGGCAATTGCTTCAAAACTATGAAATTCAGGATTATCAAAACCAGGGGGCTTTAGTACAACATATGCTCCTTTGTTATTGTATCTCTCTTCTGTTGCCTGCATTATAGAAAAATCTTTTTAGCTAAATAAAAAATAAAATGCTGTGGCTGTTCTAAGGAAAATGCTGAAATCTGCTTTACCAGTCAAAATACCAACAGATACAAGATATGGAGAATATGCCCCCACAGCAAATATATTGTTCTGGTTCCCACTAGAATTTTATCCAAAGCTTTCCTTTATATATGACACCAACATAAAAATAGATAGATATACTTATATGCTAGACCCGGATCTTTAACAGGTATCAGTACCGTCACATACAGTTTTACTGTTACATTCATCCATGAGTGATGTTAAATCCCACACCCTTGATATGGACATGCTATATGGATAGGTTGGAATACAAGATACGATTAGTATTTCGTATCCACTACTTCATGGTAACATGATTAAGTAAAATTCCAGAATGACAACATTGACCCAAAACAATAAGTGCTGGGACTTAATGTCAGACTACTAAGAGCCACCACCAGCAAAAGATGAGTGTAGTTGAGATAAGATAGCTATAATGGATGTACTGATATTTAAGAAAAACCAGGAGCAAATACTTGAGTGAATTGGAAGAATGAAGTAACAAAGCATATATATGATAAAGGTGATATGGTGTTAAAGGACCCTGCTCTTGATGATCTAGACAACATATCTCCTTAAAGCACACAATTGCAGAAAAATGTTCTTTTTAGTACTGATTACTTTGTATTAGGGAGGTCCTTTTTGTTTTTTTTTTTGGGGGGGGGGGGGAGGACGGGGTACTAATAATACATCCATTATACCAAAAATACAAACTAACAAATGGAAAAGGAAAAAATCCCAAAACATTAGCTCATTCTACTTTAGTAATTTACTTGAGCAAGATATTCATAAACAGATACCTCACTTGCATGCATAGAAAACACAAATCAACCTTGGTACATCAAGTATATGTAAATTTAAGATATGTATACCCTTCTGTGTTTTAATGCATTTCAACAAGACCACATAACTTCTATCTAACCATGTCCAAGAAACAAAACAGCTTTTTACTTCCAATATGGAAGCCAAAAGATACATTATTAGGCATTCAAACCTCCTAAAACACTTCAATGATATCAAAAGACATCCACATATAACCACAAAAAAGTAACAGTAATATAAAGTCTAGGTACATATCCATAGAAAATATTCAAAAGGATGTTGTGGATGAGACTTAAGCCAAAACATGTACATAATTTGTCATTTGTTTTCGAGATCAAAGCAGAAACCAGGCATTTAAATCTTGAGGGACAACAAATAATGCATTGAAGATCATGAAGATACCTGAAATTGTGGGTAGTCTGGAGCACTAAATACAGTTATCAGTTTCCCCGACTCCACATCATGATCTATTGTGTATCCTTCATCCATTCCTCCAAGACCAGGCCTTTTTTCTCTTGCATCTGGGCCTTCATGCGACCTGATAATTAGCTGAGGCAATTGCACCAAACAACCACACTGTCAATATTTTGCAACACAAAACAAGAGCTAGCTGATAAAATTAATGGCTGTGATGACTAATATGCAATTATGTAACATATAACTTAATTTCACTCAAACAATAAAAATAATATCAATTATATTGAACAAAAAGAATGGCAAAGTCTGACAAGAAATAAGTGTGTAAAAGCTAAATTTTACAGCGTCAAGTTACTATCTTACTTATAGTCTCCACACTTGCAAGTTGCAACCACGGTGCAAGTTTTGACAGGCAAACCCTACAACAAGTCATTCCCCTAACACACACTATAATAGATATGCATGTTCAAATCATACCCATACGTAGACTAATTACCAATTAGATAATGCATTCAGTCCCAGATTTAGACTCAAATCTAGGCAAAAAATTTGTATAAGATGTTCCTTCAAAATTGTCCAGTTCATACCAGAACCACTGCCAACTGTACTCTTTCTACATCCTAATATAGAGTCAAAACCTAATTTATACATAGCTTACCATGAATCACACAGGTTTAGACCCCAAAAAGAAATTCACTTGTCCAACCTGAACTGCATTTTTCTCCATATTTTTTTTCCAACCCTGCATCTTACTGAGATAAATAATTTTAACTTTCAGCAGTCACTAGTATAACTCCATTTCACAGCCTTCCATTAGAAAACCAACAACTGTTTTATCAAATCTTTGTTGATAGACAACAATTGATGGTTCAAGCAGTGTCCTCATTAAATTGCAGATTGAATGCATGAATTAAAGGATAGAAAGCACCTAAGAACATCTCTGTTGTGGATGCTTGGTAGTTGTTAGGTAGGACTATTAAGAGAAGTTGTTTGTAGGACTCTTTAGAATAAATTGTGTTCGGACTCTTAAAATAGAAGTTGCGTTTGGTAGGACTTCATTTACTTTCTTTAATTATTGTAATCTCTATTTAAAGGGATGATTAATAGGGTCGAATTTTACTAAAACCCTAAAAAGAGATTTAGGTCTGTAACGAGTCCTAAGGTTTTAGTCTCCCTATCAATCCCAAATTCACGAAAGTAACAATTTCATATCAAAGCCAACAATTCTCAGCAATGGCAAAATTGCATTACGCAAAGTGGCAATATGCACAAGGCTCAAGTATATGTGAAGAGAGAGAGAATAAATATGCAAGCAGCAAGTGGATGAAATTTTTGCTGAGAACAAAACTCAAGCGTCCAATCAAATGCTTGAAAGAATCGGTAACATGATTGCTAGTAAACAAGTTTGTAACTCTAGGATAGATATCAAGGTAGACCCCTAACTAAACAAAAGCATACCATGGCAGCCTCTATTGATTTTGCTTCCCTATCTTGGTTTCATGGGTTTAAACTTGGTGAGGTAATTTTGTAAATTGTGAATGTTGGTAAGAAGTTTGAAAGATTTATTCAATGGTACTCGTAGATGAGAATAAATTTGTGGAGGTGCACAACCACTATGAGTTTCAACTGTTAGTAATGGAAAGGAATAATGGTGTGGTGGCAGTCATTCTATCTAATAAAATGATCTTTAATTCGACTAAAAGGAAAAGGATGATCAATGGATGTGTGAGCACCAAACCAGTTCCAATCTCTCTTGAGGAATCTATGTTTCGCCAAGTTTATCCTAACTCTGAGCTTGAGGACAATCTCTTTTCCAGGAGGGGAGTATTTTGTGGATGCTTAGTAGTTGTTAGGTAGGATTTCTAGGAGTTGTTAGAAGGAATCTTAGAATAAAGTTGTTTTAGGACTCTTAAAATAGAAGTTGTGTTTGGTAGGACTTCATTTAATTTCTTTAATTGTTGTAATCTCTATTTAAAGGAACGACTAATAAAACAAAGGCAAGTCACATTTTACCAAAACCCTAAAAGGAGATTTGGGTCCCTCTCTAACCAGTCCTAAGGTTTCCGTCTCCCTTTCTTGATGAGATGAAACATCCCCTTCTCTTAGATAACATCCCCTTCTCTAACCAGACCTAACAATCCCAAATTCACATACTGGAATAACAGTATGTTAGATAACATCCCCTTCTCTTATTAAACATAGAACTGATGAAAACATAAATAGCATGTTCACACTAAGAGAAATAAACCATCTAGTAAAAAATTAACCGAATACCAAACTGCTTAAATGCCTCTACTAATGTTGATGGAGAGTGGCGGCAATAGAATTTAATTACAAAATGACCAATTCATTTGTTAAAAATTTAACCACAAATGCTTTAAATGAAAAACATAATCACAATAATACCTTTAGTTTGAACTTTTTTAAGAATTCCTCCGTGCAGTCAGGGCCCCATAACAGGCCAATGCCTCTCTCCTTATTTGGGGAAAGACCAGGTTTCATTGATGGATCTGACCATAGCACATCACCAGGAATCAAATTCAATCCTTCCCAAGGAGGATCGAGGACTGATCTTCGAGCTTTAGATAATTCCTCCAAAGAACCAAGGCATAAGGTGTTGGCTTCAGGGATGAGATTTATCCTACGATTCTTCTTCCCTTTTGACCTTCTAGAAGGAGTGACAGAAATGCTGCGGAAAAGCCCCCCGTGAGCAGTATATACACGCTCAGCAATTATAGAGGCCAAAGGTAGTCCTTCAAAGCATCCCAAACATTTTCGATACACATGCTTACCTTTATCCCCATACTTTGCCAGAACTTCCTTCTCAAACCCATAAGTAGAGGTGCAGTATTTGGATTCATGATTTCCACGAAGGAGAAACACTCTATGCGGCATGAAAACCTAGAAGAATATGGTATCTTGTCACACGTTATTTAGTTATCAAAATAGCATATAGTATCTAGTTTTACCAATAAACCAGTGCGAATATCAAAATCCAATGTATTTCAAGGAAAAAGATTATTAGCTTACTTTCTGGAACATGAAATGAGTCTCTAGATTAACCACAAGAGGCAAGCATGATTAGAAGTACGCTTCTACAGCATGGTTCGCAATAAAAAACAAAATGAAAATGGCATGCTAATGACAAATGCTACTCTATAAATGATTGTCAGATCGATAATCGAGAGTGTTAAGAAGTTCCTTCCAGTTGTAGGGTCAAAGTCATTTACAAACAGAGTATGAAAGAAGGTATTCGTAAATTACTAAGAACAAATGGAATAAAGAGTATTCTTTGTAAAGAGTAGTTGAAAATTGGAAGTACCTTCCAGGCTAGCAAGAGCAAGAAAGTCTCAAGACCCCAAGCTCCCCTGTCAACATAATCCCCATTGAAGACAAAGATCCGATTTTGGGCAGGAAAGCCAGCATCTTGGAGCAGGAATAGAAGATCATGCAATTGGCCATGAAGATCGCCAACCACTACGACCGTTGAATCGGAGTCGGGGGTGTTGATTTGGAGGCAATTGGGTTCCTTGTGGAGGATCTTGGAAGCAGTAAGAACGAGGGCATCGAAAACGGGGACTGGAAACACGGAGGGGAAAGCCGAGGGGGGCAGATTTCTTGAACTCCACTCGAACACGGACATGAGATGCTGGATCCACTCAAGGCAGAGCTTGCCATCAGGGGGCCAAGACAGAGGGTCTGGAGCAACAGTTGGGAGTGAGGACGGAGAGGGGTTGTCGCTGTAGGTGACGGCGGTGGAAGAGGGGGAGCACACATCCGCATCTGCATCTCTTGAAATTGGACTGATATTATTGCTGTCATCAGAAGACATAGTTTATCTTAAAGAAAAAAGAAATCCTTCGAGAAAGGTTGCTTTTTTTCCTATTTTTCAGACGATAAACTGTTTCAAGAAATTTTGGAAACCCTAGCTGGAATATTCAATTGCAAAAATTATGTTGTTTTGGTTGATGACTTCATCACATTCCCCACCGATCTAAATTACTCTGCTAGAAATATAGGCATTCTCTGGTTATAATCATATTTCATAAATTTTGTCAAAAAGGAAAATATTTTGCAATGGGAAATATATACGCCTTTCACACGGAACCCCACATGTAAATTACACATTTGGTAATTACGTAGTTGATTATAGTAAGCTTCCAAAACCTCCCCTCTAATTGTAAATAGTTTATCTGAAAAATAGGTACAACAATTTCTTTTTCATAATTTTTGTTATTTTTTCATAATTTTGGATACACCCCATATATTTTGTCATAATTTTTTTATGCGATCAGGATTTCTAATATGATTTGAAAATAAATTTTTGACTAGAAAAATCAATTTTTGATATAAAATAAATATTTTTGCATATAATAAAATTTGTTATATCTACAAATAAAATATAGAATTAATAAATAAATAAATAAATCAAAATTTATAAGACAACAAATATTTAGTAGTCTTTTACAACTCCCTCATGTTTATTGGTATTCACCTCATAGTTTTTGGTATTTCTCATAAGTTTTAGCATTTCAAAAATTATGAGAGAATACAAAAAATACAAAAAAAAAAAAATTAGGAAGTACTAAAATAATATGATGAAATGTAAAAAAGACATGAGGATATTGATTTTGTTCGTCTTACCAAATTTGTTTTATTTATTTATTTTTTCATATTTTAAAAAAAATTGTCATGAATTATTACTTTTACTTACAAAATTTAGCATGTAAAATAATAATTTAAAAGTTACGAAATTTTTTCCTTCCATAATCCTATTGGAATTTCTTCATATTTAAAAATAATATTTTTTTACTCCAAAAATATATCTCGTTCTAAATCCTCATTTTGAAACCAAACCTAAAATTTTGAAGGTATACTAAAAAAAATGAAGTACCAAAAAATTTGTGACAGTACCAAATGAGAGAATAAAGAAAATATAAAAAAGTACCCAAAAAAAAAACATGGCTAACCACCAAAAGTTATGAGGGAATACAAAAAAAAAAGAAGAAGAGAAAATACCAAAAAACCCTAACACCAAAAGACACAGAGAGGAAGAATAAAAAATTAGCAGGGAATACCAAAAAAAATGAAGAAATAGAAAAATATTATGAGGAAATAGAAAAAAATTTTGAGGAAGTACCATGGATCACACCCCTGTGGGCCCGTTAACCCATTGGGCCCACTTAACCCACTTCGGCTCAACAAGGCCCATTACAGCCTCAGTCCCACGAGAGAGTTCGTGACACTCCTAATAGTCTATCGCCAACACTTTTGGCTCAGTTTAACCCTACGAGCGCTCGCACGCTGGAGTGATCTCATATGCCGATATATCGGCTTTTCGGTATTTCGACTTTTAGCTGATTCACAAATCATAGCATTAACAGAACACACAGGGGTGTGAGATTACACACCTTATCACGTAGAGTACTAAATAATCACAAGCGCCTTCACCTATACAAAACATAACACACAGTTAACTCAATTAACAAAAGAATTGGGAGATCTCTATTCCAATCACTTAACCATGAGATTTACTATCACTTGCCTTCACTAGAACGATCAACTGCGATTTGCCTAGTTAAACTAAAGTTTGATGCCGACCCCCTTCCGCATCCAGGCGAAAAGTCCCGAACCGCTGACACCCTACGCCATTTCAACTTGGGAGTGGAGGCTATGTGCACAGTCTCGGTCGGTACCTTTGCGGCCACCCTATGGCTAGAATCCCCTTTGCTCATCAAGAACACGATCTTACAGAACCGGAGTCAACACGGATGCTTAAATCACAACCACAAAGTAACCAATCACCCTAACAGGAAGAAATGAGATAACGATGCGATTGGGCCTAGGGCCCATTCTCGGCCCAAATGGGCCCACACACTCGTATGGCCTATTTAGCCCAAATCTAGCCACATATATGATATTCACATAGTCCAATCCAATATTTACTACACAATCATAAACTTATCCGATTGGGCCCACAGGCCTATTGGCCCCACATGGCCCATTTCGGCCCATCGTGGCCCAAACAGCTTAAACCCACAAGAATACTCATGATGGCCTCAACTATCGCGTCAAAGCTCCCACACGTACGCTCATATGCTCGTGTGGCTACCATCATCGTGTGATCGACATTTCAACATTTGCCGCTCTACAACTAGAGTAGTGCGAAATACACACCTGATAGGAATCTGGAGTTAATCCGCGCTCCGAACACTCCTATGCCCAGACGCCAACCAAACTCTCTTCATAGATTGCTCTATTTAAAGCCAGCTTCCTACCTACTCTCATGCTAGCTTCCCGATGTGGGATCCCTCCTTCAGCAGAGTTTAATTCCAACACAACCACCTGTTGCCCCAACTTAGCAAAATAAATATCCCTTTTTGCTTGCAATGGGATTCAAACCCTTTCCCTCTCCTATGCTCTAGACGTTACATGCTACCACAACACAAGCTCTTTTTGTGATTTAAAACATGCGCAACTAAATATAAGCCTATGGGCCAAAGTCTAAGTTCATTTAAAAAGAAATCAAAATGAAATGCAAGCGCCAAGACTTGAACCTTGGACCCCTTACTTCCTCTATGGCGTCACCTCCTTATCTCCCATGTGGCGCCATTTGCCACTAGACCACAACCCCTTTTGTGTCATTTTTTTCCACATTTTATTCTTAAAGCCTACTTACTAACTCCCAGGGTTTTATTCACCTAAAACCAAAATTTTTCCTAAAGCCCAGGTTTAACCCGAGACTTCATGGAAGCCCCCTAACCTTCCAAAATCACTCACCTAATAGGTCCAACTTGCATTAATGTCGTGCTCTTGTTCTCAAAAATTTTAAACGCTCTCATGCCCAAGGCCCAATAGGCCCAATTCTACTAGGCCCAAAAATTTGGGGCGTTACAAGTATCGATACATATGCCTCATTTATCAATACCTCTGTATAATTCTACAAAAATTCAAGCAAAATAGGGCATTCCACATACTCAATCAATACCACTTTAAAATGCATCCATAACTTCAATAATCAACATCAAAATTTCCATATTTGTAGTCCATAGCAATATCAATAATTTCAACAAAGCAAACCAATAAACTAATAATAACGTCCAGGAACCAAAGAGTATTAAAATCAAAATAATCATTTAAAACATCATGATAATAATCAACCAACAATTCTACCACATTGTCTTATTCTTACAGTTCAAAAATAATAGTAATAATATCACCTACTCAAACCCTAAGCCTAACATGGATCACTTCCTTAGAATTCCGCACCGCCCATATCGAAAACACTAACTATCTGCAAATGTTCAGAAAAGAGTGTGCGAGCTTAAACAAGCTCAGTGAATGATCGGGAAAAAAACTACCGATGAACATGATATCATACATTAAATGAGAACATCTAAATGGGAACCGATATTTCTCAAAATGGGTATCATAATCGTTTTGAAAACCGAAACCTTTTTAACATTCTGATCTTCTTCAAAATCCAAAACCCAACAATTTGTTAATACAATTCAAAAGTATCTATGTTTTAACCCCGAGTATCTATACTCGAGAACTGGTATCAATACCAAAAATGAGCTACTGTTTCTTGCACATTCGTTTCAACTCAGAAGTATCAATACATATGCCGTGAATATCAATACCTCTGTATAATTCTGCAAAAATTCCAACAAAACATGGAATTCTCCATACTCAATCACATACCGCTTGGAACAGTTCGATTTATACCCTAGTCGAAACAGTGGTTTCGGGACCACGAATCCGGGATCGAATAATATTTTAATATTATTTTCTGTGCCGTTAGTATGTGAATAAGCATGTGGTCAAGTTTTGAAAGTTAATTGTTTGTCTGTGTGCTTAATTTGACAAAAACGACTAAATTGCATAATTAGTAAAAGTGGCCTTTTATTTGATTAATGGCTAAATTGGTGTGGCTTTTAAGTATTGAGGACTTATGTGGCAATTTAGCCACTATTTTGGTTGGTGGACGGCATTGAGTAATGATATATATATATGTGTGTGTGTGTTTTTATATATATATTAAATCTTTATAAGCTAAAGTTTATAATATATATTACATAGTTATATTATAATAAAAGAAACATGAAAGTGGATTTCATTCATGCATTTATCCACCGAAAAACACAAAGAAAAGAAAAGTTTTGAAGCTTTGTATATTCGACTACTTACAAGCCAAATTCAAGGTATGTTTTCGGTCGGTTTTTGATAATTTCTACGTTTTTACAACCGTTGCTTTGAGAGCTACAAAACCCATGTCTCAATTTTGTGAATTGATGATGTTTGTGTGATATGCCATTGATGATATGTCAAGCTTTTTGATGACTTTTGGTGTTAAATGAAAGATATGAGCTAGATGAACATACTTTGTTCTTGAATTTTTGATGAATTTAGCTAAATAGGGCTAAATTGAGAAAATGGTAACTTGAGGGACCAAAGGGAAAATTTGATGGAAAATTTGGATTTGTGTGAGATGTATGTGCATTCGGCTAAGCATGTATATGTGTGGATTTTGTGAATTTGATGTTTTGAGAAAAATGGACTAAATTGATAAACTGTGCAAATATGAGGGTTACTTTGCAAATAGCCCTAAATGTGTGTTCATGGATTGAATTGTATGAATTAGTGAATAAAAGGGTTAATTCTGAATATGTTTAGATCAAGAACCGAGGAAAACGGATTTAGATCGCGGGAAAGCGAAGGTTATCGAGTAGCCGTTTTTATTCCGATATATTGAATCCGAGGTAAGTCATTATGCAAATAAACGTATTTGTATGATATTATATTTGTTCATATAACTAATGTTGATTATGGATATTTATGAGAAGTTATGCATATGAATTCCGAGATAAGTCCGATATAGTTACTAAGTCCGAGAAGCCTCATGCGAACCTAGGAATAGATAGGATTGGTATGTCATGACATAGGTATCTGTTCTGTCTATCATATAAGACCACGTCTAGGACGTTGGTGTTGATTTAAGACTCATGTAAGACCACGTCTGGGACGTTGGCATCGATATGAGCCTTACGTGTATGACCTCGTCTGGGACGTTGGCATCGTTATGATCCTTACGTGTAAGACCATGTCAGGGACATCGGTATCGTATTGATTCGTATAAGACCCTGTCTGGGACAGTGGCATTGTAACATCCTAGATTAGGGGTTATGCGTTTGTGCATAATTCATGAGTTAGTAGGTTTTGGCAATGTTTGGAAGTGTATTAAGGGTTTTTAAAATTCTAGGATGGAAGAGAAAGCTTAGAAAAATTATTGGTTTCTAAGTAAAAAGGGGAGCTAGGTAAATGAGGCTTGAAAAGAAACTCCGTGTGAAGCATGACACAAGGAACCATGTGGTAAAATGGCATGTTTTATGAATTATGTATGAATGTGTTATGTGAATTCCAGAAATAAGGAAATGTATGGAAATGTAAGGAAATGCAAGGAAATGTAAGGAAATGTAAAGAAATGTCTTGTCTTGGAAATGTAGGGAAATGTCCTGAAAATGTATGGAAATGTTAAGTTTAAAAGAGGAAAGTGAACATTTTTGGAAACCTAGAAATGTAAGGAAATGATTCAAAAATAGAAAGTGAACATTTTTGGAAACTTGGAAATGTAAGAAAATGGCAAGTTTACAGAGCCGATCGAAAATTTTAGGAAACTTAGAAATGACCTAGAAATGTCGAATTTTAAAGTTTAAAATAGGAAATTAGGGCAAGGAGGCCTTAAAAGAAAAAGTTGGTAAAATTTGGCACACAAACAGGCTTGGAAAAGTGGCCTAAAGATGTCACTTAGGGCCTATGGAAATGGCGCCATGTGCAAGAGGAATGGGCCTGGGTTCGAGTCACTTGGGTAGCAAATAAATAAGGTTTTATTTTAGCTTCCAGAAGGCTGAGGTGGACGGCACATGCTTCTAGAAAAGGAGGTGTTTTATTTTCATAAATATGTGATTAATAAGGTGATAAATAGAAGCTTTTTATTTGGATTATTTCGAAGAGATAATAAAGGATTTTTGTTTGGATTATTTCGAAGAGATAATAAAGGATTTTTATTTGGATTATTTCGAAGAGATAATAAAGGATTTTTATTTGGATTATTTCGATGAGATAATAATGGATTTATTTTAGATTATTTTTAGGAGATAAATGTGGATATTAATTCTTTTATTTTGATAGATAAGGAAGAGATAAAAGAGGATTATTATTAGTATTATTTTTATTAAGAGATAAGAGATAATTATTGGATTAAGTTTTATTAAAGTGATAAATTAAGGGATAAAGCTATCAAAATAGAAGAGTGGTGGCCAAGTAAAGGACTCTAGCTAGTAATTTTGGCTATAAAAGGAAGAGTAAGGCTATTCTTCATTCATTCTTTTCTTTTCAAGAAAACCTCTGCCGAAATTCTCTAAAGTTTCTCCTCTTCTCTCTGCCGAATTTTCTCTGCCATTATTCTCTTTTTCTCTTTTATTTTCTTCTTCTATTACAAACACAATCAAAAGCCGAAGATACCAATAGCCCTAGTCGATTTCTCCCTAAGCCTCAAGAGCCGAAATTGTTATCCACATCAAAGTCATAGCCGAATACTGCTAAGGGTTCAAGCAAGAATTCCATCAAATTCTTCAGTAAGGGTAAGATTAGGTTAGATTCTCATTCTATTTCTTTTAAGGCTGTCGAAATTAAGATTCTAATACCCTTAATATCTGTTGCCGAAGAGATCTTTCGGGATTTACTAAGTGTCGACTACAAGGAAGGAGAAGTTCTTTTCCCGAAGGTACACCATAAGCCGCGTGTTCCCTAGTTATTCGGTGAATTTCGGGATTTAAGAATCTAAGGTAAGTCATATTTAACATTCGGCTAAGGGTTATTTGTTGTGAATAAATGTTAGAAATTGATCTAACATGTAGTTATAGGGATTTCGACAGAGGGATACAAGGATTTCGGGATTTGAGAATTTCAAGGTAAGTTTTAAGAATACTAATCCTACTAGGATTTGGATTTATGGCCGAATGGATTTTTATTAAATTAGTAAGTGATTAATCAAATGTAGGAATTTGAGATCTAAGGCAGTAGATCACTCTTCGGGATTTCAAGGAACCTATTAAGCGAATCAGGTGTGTACTCACACTAATTTTCAATATATTATGGCAATGGTTATTTTAATATATGAATATGCATAAGAATGAGAATGTGGCTAAGTGCCACAAATGTGGCAAAAAAATACCCAGGTACGTTTCCTACTTCTCTAGGATTATGAATGTGATATACTTGAACATGTGAACAGTAACATGAATGAAATTTAAGTATGCTGAATATGTTATAAAAATAATTTGGGGCATTCGGGATATTTGTGAAGGGAGAATTGAAGGTGATGACTACGGTCTCACCAACGAAATATGTTGACTACGGTCACATTGCGGAATTTTGGTAACTTCGGTTACAATATTTGACTATAGTGTCTAATGACACAACGTATAAATTTGACTATAGTGTCTAATGACACAACGTATATGGGCGATGAGCACGTCGACTGCAGCGACTACCTTCGATGGTGTGTAGCGGATGGAGGGTTGACTTAGTAGTCCCCACGGTGTGACTGGCAGGTACGGGTGGTGTGTAGCGGATGGACCATTAGGCTTGGGTTGGGTTGCATCATTTATTTTGATATGAATATGAATTTGACATGAACATGTATGCCTGATTTGTTGGATGTTAGTATGATGTACACATTGAGTCTGTTGACTCACCCCGTTGTGGGAACTATTTTCAGGTGATGAACAGTGACGGACCGGGACGGTAGACCTTGAGGTGGCCATGCATCAATTTGAAGATTTTATTATTTTGGACCTTATTTCGTTTTAGAACATTTAATTTTAATATTAGGTTTTATTTGATGTAATAAGGCCATAAGGCCCAAGTTGGATTTCTTTATTTCTGCTTTATTTTTTTAATTATTTTGTTACAAATGATTGTTGGATTAAATTTTAAGTGAAAATATTTTATAAACCTAAAGAAAATTATTTTTGTCACCTTAATAAAATTGGGTTTTTTTAAATTAATTAAATGGGTTTCCCAACCTAAGCCCAATCCAAAACAATATCTTCTAAAATTTACAAATTTTCTCTAAGTAGCAAAGAATTTGAAAACCGATTTACTTAAGGAACATACCAGATCCGGTCAGGCTCGTGGGCCGGGTTTGGGGTGTTTCAGGCATCGATATCTGAGTGCATGTAAGACCTCGTCTGGGACGTTGGCATTGTACGACCATTCCGAGCTTTCTGAGTATCCTACTAGATTCCTAACGGTTCTACGAGCAAGTCTGTGATACGATTTACAAATCCAAGCTATGAACAATTATATGATTATAAATCCAGTTCAGGTACGCTTATTATACACAAATTGTGTATACAAGGTAAGCATCTATATGATCTTATTATGATGCTATGAATACAGAATTGATGATATGATATGTAAAGTTTTGGTTAGACGAATTATGTGCTTATATTATTCTTGAATTTGTAAAAGTGGCAAATATGGTTAAAAGTTTATAAATCAAAGCATATATGCGATAGTTTGCTAAGTGATTGAAATGTGCCAATGTATTTAATTGCATTTATGCCTTCCATGCCAAGTTTATTTGTATATGACTTACTAAGCTTTTGGAAATCTTACTCCATGTGTGTTTTCTTTGTTTTATAGATCGTCAAAGCTACTGAAGGCTCGGGACCGTCAAGGATCGTCATCACACTACTAAACTCTTTTTGGTACACTTTGAAAATGTATATAGCTAGATATGACATGTATAGGCTAGTATTGGTATAAGTTGTTATATGAACTTAGCCATGTGATTTGGATAGTTATGAGTTGGGAAATTATTTTGAATGAATGTGATATATGATGCAAGTTTTGGCATGGTTAGATGATACATGAAATGGTTAAGTTTGAGTAAGCAAATGAATGAATTATGCTTGTGATGATATGAGTTTTGGTCTTTGAAATTGTCATGGTTGGAATTGGTATTGAATGCATGGTTTGAATGGTTACATTTGGTATGTTTTTGGTGGTTTTAGGTGCATGAAATGTCTTGGTATATGTTGATTGTAGGCATGACCCTTTTGGGTGGCATTTTGGTCTTGTATATGACCTATATTGTCACACGGCTATGGCACACGGGCGTGCCTAGTGACCCTGTGAGCGAATCAGTATATGGCCTTATAGTACACAGCCTTGGCACGAGGGTGTTGGATAACCATGTTGGTCTTGGCAGGTTCGACCACGGTCAGGGCACACGGGTGTGTTGTGACTGTGGGGGCCAAGTCAGGATAGTCCACGGCCAAGGCACACATGCGTGCTTGGTGGCCGTGGGAGGGTAGTTAGAATAGACCACGGGGAGGACACACGGGGGTGTCTAGCAGCCATGGAGGGCACACGGTCTCCTCCCACGGGCGCGTATCCCCTGTATTCTAGAAAAGTTTTAATTTTCCATGAAATTTTGTATGTGTTTCGGTTTAGTCCCGACCCGATTTGTAAGCATGCTTAAGGTCCCGAGGACCCATTTAAGGGACACCATGCTCGAGAATGACGAATGAATGTATGAATTTCTATATATGCTTTCCGTTCTTTTCAGTAATGCTCCTAACCCTAATTTGGCGATGGACCTAGGATAGGGGTGTTACACCGCTTCAATATGCATCCATAACTTTAATATTCCACATCAAAATGTCTATATTTGCAGTCCATAGCAATATCAAAAAATTCAACCAAGCAAGCCAATAAACTAATAACAACGCCCACGAACCTAAGAGTATTAAAATCAAAATAATTATTTAAAACATCAAGATAATACTAAACCAACAATTCTACCACATTGTCCTATTCCCATAGTTCAAAATTAATAGCAATAGTAGCACCTATTCAAACACAAAGCCTAACTTGGATCATTTCCTTGGAATTTCACGCTGCCCACACCGGAAACACAAACTATATGCAAATGTTTAGGAAAAGAACGTGTAAGCTTTAAACAAGCTCAGTGAATGATCGAGAAAAAGCTACCAATAAACATGATATCATACATTAACTGAGAATATCTAAATGGGTATCGATATTTCTCAAAATAAGTATCGATACAGTTTGGAAAATCTAATACATTTTCAAAAAATTCTTTTATTCAAAACCAAAAACCCAACAATTTATCTATACAATTCAAAATTATCTATATTTTTACCTGAAGTATTGATACTCGAGAACTGGTATCAATACAAGAAAGAGCTACTGTTTCTTGCACAATTGTTTCAAATAAGAAGTATCGATATGTATGCCCTGATTATCAATACCTTTGTATAATTCTACAAAAATTCCAGCAAAACATGCACTCCACATACTCAATCACATACCACTTCAACATACATCCATAACTTCAATATTCAACATCAAAATGTTCATATTTGAAGACCATAGCAATATAAATAATTTCAAACAAGCAACCCAATAAACTAAGAACAACCTCCACGAACCTAAGAGTATTAAAATCATAATAATCATTTAAAACATCATGATAATAATCAACCAACAATTCTACCACATTGTCTTATTCCCACAGTTGAAAAATAATAGCAATAATATAACCTTCTCAAACACTAAGCCTAACTTGGATCACTTCCTTGGAATATAGCACCGCATACAACAAAAACACTAACTATCCACAAAGGTTCAAAAAAGAGTGTGTGAGCTTAAACAAGCTCAGTGAATGATCTAGAAAAAACTAACAATAATGTAACATCCCGAAATAAGGCCTAAACGGAACAGTGGTTTCGAGACCACAAATACGATGTTGAGAAATTTATTTTATTTATATTTTTATGTTCTACAATTTCACGGAATGATTTCGTGAAAATCTCATTCGAAAATTTTGACGTTTGGGCACTCAATTTAGTCAAAAGGACTAAATTTTAAAAAGTGCAAAAGTTGAGTTCTACATGTTAGAGGTGTCCAATTATTATGAAATTTCAAATTGGAGGTCCTTAAATGATATTAGACCTTTGGTTAAGTTGGTGGACAAAAATGGACATGGATGGGTATGTTTCAAAAGAATTTTTTTAAGGGGCATTTTGGTAATTTTGTGAATTAAATAAATTAAAAACAAAATTTAAATGCCAAATATGTCCATCTTCTTCATATGGACGAAATTTACCAAGAGAAGACATGGCTAGGGTTTTCTCAACTTTCCAAGCTCATGGTAAGTCCGTTCTAGCCCCGTTTTTCAAGTTATTTACGGTTTTGGAGTCCCAGTAGCTCGATTTAGCTTATGCTACCAATAATTCGTGCTAGGGTTCATCTTTGGAAAATTACCCATAGGTGAAAAGTGAGTATTTTTATGTTTTATGATAGAATATGAAGGCTGAAATTATGTTAAACAACTTTTACTAAGCGGTTTTACGTGAAAACGAGTAAAACGTCATAATCGGTAAAACTACCTAATGTTCATAAGTACATGTTAGAGTGAGAATTTGATGTTTCCATAGAAGAGAAAAATGATCAGCGTGTTATAAAACATAAGAATAAGGGCTGAAGTTTAATTTTCGAGTATTGGGGAAAAAGTGTAAATATGTAAAAGTTTAGGGGCAAAATTGTAATTTTGAAAAAGTTGAGTTAAGGACTGTTTTGAATAGTAAATTAATTAAATAAGTGAAATGTGATGTTTTAGACCCCGAAAAACAAGATTTGGACCTAGAATTGGAGGAAAATCGAAAATCGGGAAAGTTGGTAAAATGGTCGTTTCGGCATTTGAGGTAAGTTGGTGTGTTAGTAATAATGCAATAATGTCGTAATGTATATTTGAAACCTAAATTGTGGTATTAAATTGATTTTTCTGAATTACATGTTTAGTATATTATGTTGGTGAATTGATTTAATAATATGTGTATGATAAAAGGTGACATAGGTGACATGGAAAATGGGTTGAAATGTTGTGCTTAAAGGTGTTTTCTATGACTATGGTTATTATGTGAAATGGAAAGTTTATATGTAAATAATGCATTTATTTTACTTGTTCAATAATTATTTTGCTAGATATTATGGAAATCATTGGGTGATAACTACAATATGAAAATGTATGGAATGCGAAATTCTTGATTGAACCTTCGGAAAATCGAGAGATACGGACAATATGTAGCTAGGTCACACGAGTGATAAGGGAACTTCACCGTGTGCACAAGAAAGCTACGAGATGGCAAAGTTTGATATGTAGCTAGGCCACATGGATGATAAGGAATTTTCACCATGTGTGCAAGAAAGCTACGGGATAATAATTTCATATGTAACTAGGTCACATGTGTAATACTGTGTGTATACCATGTGTACAAGAAAGTTACGGGTTATGAGTAGCTAGGTCACATGAGTGGTTCCTAGTGTTGGACACCATGTAGACAAGAGAGCTACGAGATGGAATGGCTAGGTCACATGGGTGATAAGGGACCTTCACCATGTGTACAAGAAAGCCGAATTATGTGTGGGTGGAGCTATGTGCTGAGACCACCGAGTATCGGGCGTTTCCCGAAGGGGTTCAACGAGATAATTTACTAATAATGATTGGTGCGATCATGTTATGAATAAGTGCAAGTGTGAATGCGACCAATTGAGAAATGTGGAAAATGTACATCTGAACAATATGCTCGATATGTAATGGGAAATTGGAAAGATTGGTATAGGCAAGTGATGAACACAACTAAAGTGAGAGAAAGCAAAATTTTACAATAAAGCTGTTTTGGACAGCAGCAGTGAGGTGAATTTGAAAAATCACCAAAAATGGTAGAAATTGAATTATAAGTTGTATGAGACATTTATTTAACGCTTATTGAGTCTGTTTTTATATAAAAGAAACAGAGAAAGCAAAGGATTGGTCTATTTAGAGATATTTAGATTTTTGTGAGACTGGTGCAGAGTGATTTCGAGATCCCCTATTCTGACTTGGAAAATCATTGAAAATTGTAAAAAAATAATATTGGGACATAATTTATATTATTAGATTCCTTATTGAGTCTATTTTTATAAGAAGCAAACTAGAACATCATTTGAATTCTGTACAAAAAGATAATTAAATTTTAGCAAAGAATGGTTAGAATTGTCAGATAGCAGAACAAGGGATACTTTGAAGTATAAACTGTACTAATTGGCTAAACCAACAATTGTAAAAATTTTATGGTTAAAATATATGTAAGTCTAGTTTTAAGGAAAATTTACGGATCTTAATTTGGAGTTCTGTAACTCCAGATATAAATAATTTAATGACTGCGACTCAAGAAAACAACTTAATTGGAATTTGAATAAATAGGAAGAATATGAAAATAACATGTTATCACATTGCTTATTATTTTCATGCGAGCTTACTAAGCGTAAAGCTTACTCCCTCCTTTCCATTTCTTTTAGTTTTGTCAGGTCAGCTCAGCGTTGGAGATCGTCGGAGGCAGTATCACACTATCGGGTCATTATCCTTGGAGTATTGGCATGTGTATGTTAAATGTTTTCAAATGAGTGGCATGTATAGGGACTTAAAGTTTTTCTATGATGGATGTTGTTGTGATTAGCCAAATGTATTGGCATATAGTGGTTTGTTGATTATGGCCATGAGATGTGGCTTATAATGAATTTGGCTTATAAGCCTATTTGTCCATGGTATGTGTTAATGTCTTGTTATGTGGTATAAGTGATTAAATAGATGACAATGTCAAATGCATGTCTTTGAAAAGTTTTAAAATTTTGGGCGAAATTTGGTAACCCGGTTTTGTATGATTGTGAATGTTGAAGTATGGTAACGCCTCGAACCCTGTTCTGGAGTTGGACACGGGTGAGGGGTGTTACATTTAGTGGTATCAGAGCTATGGTTTAGTCGGTTCTCGGACTAACATAGCAAGTCTGAGAGTCTAGCTATACATGCCACCAATATGTGATAGTGTGATGCCTTCCGACGTGATTGAGGATAATCTTATTAAAAGAGAAGTACTCTCCAACTGAGCTATATCCGACCATTTAATAGTGATATTGAAGTATTTGAATAAAGTGTAGCAATGATGAGTTAAACTCGGAAAAGTATGAGTAAGAATTCGTAATGTGTATATGTGATAATGTGTGAAATGAAAGTTTATACAGTAATATGCTTATTCATATTTTTTCTGACCTTCACATACTGTAGCATGCTTGACAAAAAAATTGATTAGTGAAAGTGCTAAGTAAGTTATTTAAATTTTGTAGAATGTATGAATGAGTGCACTTGTTTGAATGAGATAATTGAAAATTTTATGTCAGGCAAATATGAATGATAAATTGTTCGAAGTGGGTCGTATAGTTATAATGACATATGTTGATAATGAAATATGTGTCATATGTGTATATATATATATATATATATATGTGTGTGTGTGTGTGTGTGTGAGAATCGAGTTAGAGGCTGTACGACCTCACCCCCTTACCGATGAGGTGTTTATAACAGAAATTCATGAGAATCATATTGATTAAGTTCCTAAGTGTGGAATCAAAGAGTTCAGTTAAAGAATAACTATAGATATGATCAAAGACTGAGGATGGTTGAAAAATGAAGGACAGGATTAGAGAAATATCATATTGACTCAAGAATTATTTGGTTTATACAATATCATAATTAGTGAAAAATTTAACTTTGATAAATCGACTTATTCAAATAAGATACTGAAAGGAAGTATTAACTGAAATTTTTCTGAACTAATTTTCTTTAGTGAAAGAAACAATATGGAAATTAGTGAGGGCAGAATTAGTCAGAAGAATGATGTTTGACATGTGAAGATGTTTAAATATGACAGTCATAGTTGAGCAGTTTACCGACTATCTCTTCTGGGCATTTTATGTTTTCGTATCTTTTCAGAGACAATTATGATTGCTTGTTTTCTGAGTAAAGAATCGTCAGTTTGATTGATCTATGATTGGTATTCCACTATCTTTTATTGAAATTTAATTCCATTACGTCTGAGATAAGAGTGACAGTGAACTTATATGAAATGATTCTACTGTTTCTTTTGGCTATTGTTCTGTTTATATTTGTATAGAATATGTTTTATCTCTATTATAATCGACTTTGGAACACAATGGAATTATAATTTTTCAGTGACGCACCAATGAACGGATTTGAATGTGTATATTTTCTAAAATGTAAAGTAATGGTTCATGTTTTCAGACAGTTAATATTATATTAAAAAGAGCTGTTCGATTAGTAAATTAGATATGGTTATTATTATGTCTATATTGAAAAATTTGATGACACTATTTGTTTAACGAGGATTGTCATATGTTTCTTGGTTTCGAGAGTTTAATATATCTGATGGCATAGCAAAATTTGAGTTTAAGACAGTGGTGATGAATTAAGCTATTGAAAGATTGTGAGTGATCATCGATTGATCTGTGGGGAGCCAAGAGAAATGCTAATGGGTTGTTTTCGAACGTTTGATGGAATTAGCATAATAATTTCAATATGTATCGATTTTTTGTTTGACAGAATTCACTAAGTTCTATTAGGATTCAGATCGATGACAGAGTGTTTCTGAAAATATCATCTTGGAAAAGATTATTTAGTGATGTTAGAAATCATGAGAAGTATATTAAACCTCATTCTGTTAAGATTTTCGGGGACAAAAATCCCTAAGGGGGGAGAAATGTAACATCCCGAAATAAGGCCTAAACGGAACAGTGGTTTCGGGACCACAAATATGATGTTGAGAAATTTATTTTATTTATATTTTTATGGTCTACAATTTCACGGAATGATTTCGTGAAAATCTCATTCGAAAATTTTGACGTTTGGGCACTCAATTTAGTCAAAAGGACTAAATTGTAAAAAGTGCAAAAGTTGAGTTCTACATGTTAGAGGTGTCCAATTGTTATGAAATTTTAAATTGGAGGTCCTTAAATGATAATTAGACCATTGGTTAAGTTGGTGGACAAAAATGGACATGGATGGGTATGTTTCAAAAGAATTTTTTTAGGGGGCATTTTGGTAATTTTGTGAATTAAATGAATTAAAAACAAAATTTAAATGCCAAATATGTCCATCTTCTTCATATGGACGAAATTTACCAAGAGAAGACATGACTAGGGTTTTCTCAACTTTCCAAGCTCATGGTAAGTCCGTTCTAGCCCCGTTTTTCAAGTTATTTACGGTTTTGGAGTCCCAGTAGCTCGATTTAGCTTATGCTACCAATTATTCGTGCTAGGATTCATCTTTGGAAAATTACCCATAGGTGAAAAGTGAGTATTTTGATGTTTTATGATAGAATATGAAAGCTGAAATTATGTTAAACAACTTTTACTAAGCGGTTTTACGTGAAAACGAGTAAAACGTCATAATCGGTAAAAATACCTAATGTTCATAAGTACATGTTAGAGTGAGAATTTGATGTTGCCATAGAAGAGAAAAATGATCAGAATGTTATAAAACATAAGAATAAGGGCTGAAGTTTAATTTTCGAGTATTGGGGAAAAAGTGTAAATATGTAAAAGTTTAGGGGCAAAATTGTAATTTTGCAAAAGTTGAGTTAAGGACTGTTTTGAATAGTAAATTAATTAAATAAGTGAAATGTGATGTGTTACACCCCGAAAAACAAGATTTGGACCTAGAATTGGAGGAAAATCGAAAATAGGGAGAGTTGGTAAAATGGTTGTTTCGGCATTCGAGGTAAGTTGGTTTGTTAATAATAATGCAATAATGTCGTAATGTATATTTGAAACCTAAATTGTGGTATTAAATTGATTTTTCTGAATTACATGTTTAGTATATTATGTTGGTGAATTGATTTAATAATATGTTTATGATAAAAGGTGACATAGGTGACATGGAAAATGGGTTGAAATGTTGTGCTTAAAGGTGTTTTCTATGACTATGGTTATTATGTGAAATAGAAAGTTTATATGTAAATAATGCATTTATTTTACTTGTTCAATAATTATTTTGCTAGATATTATGGAAATCATTGGGTGATAACTACAATATGAAAATGTATGGAATGCGAAATTCTCGATTGAACCTTCGGAAAATCGAGAGATACGGACAATATGTAGCTAGGTCACACGAGTGATAAGGGAACTTCACCGTGTGCACAAGAAAGCTACGAGATGGAAAAATTTGATATGTCGCTAGGCCACATGGATGATAAGGAATTTTCACCATGTGTGTAAGAAAGCTACGGGATAATAATTTCATATGTAACTAGGTCACATGTGTAATACTGTGTGTATACCATGTGTACAAGAAAGTTACGGGTTATGAGTAGCTAGGTCACATGAGTGGTTCCTAGTGTTGGACACCATGTAGACAAGAGAGCTACGAGATGGAATGGCTAGGTCACATGGGTGATAAGGGACCTTCACCATGTGTACAAGAAAGCCGAATTATGTGTGGGTGGAGCTATGTGCTGAGACCACCGAGTATCGGGCGTTTCCCGAAGGGGTTCAACGAGATAATTTACTAATGATGATTGGTGCGATCATGTTACGAATAAGTGCAAGTGTGAATGTGACCAATTGAGAAATGTGGAAAATGTACGTATGAACAATATGCTCGATATGTAATCGGAAATTGGAAAGATTGGTATAGGCAAGTGATGAACACAACTAAAGTGAGAGAGCAAAATTTTACAATAAAACTGTTTTGGACAGCAGCAGTGAGGTGAATTTTAAAAATCACCAAAAATGGTAGAAATTGAATTATAAGTTGTATGAGACATTTATTTAAAGCTTATTGAGTCTGGTTTTATATAAAAGAAACAGAGAAAGAAAAGGATTGGTCTATTTTGAGATATTTAGATTTTTGTGAGACTGGTGCAAAGTGATTTCGAGATCCCCTGTTCTGACTTGGAAAAATCATTGAAATTTGTAAAAAAATAATATTGGGACATAATTTATATTATTAGATTCCTTATTGAGTCTATTTTTATAAGAAGCAAACTAGAACATCATTTGAATTCTGTACAAAAAGATAATTAAATTTTAGCAAAGAATGGTCGGAACTGTCGGACAGCAGAACAGGGGCGACTTTGAAGAATAAACTGTACTAATTGGCTAAACCAAAAATTCTGAAAATTTTATGGTAAAAATATATGTAAGTCTAGTTTCAAGGAAAATTTACAGATCGTAATTTGGAATTCTGTAACTCCAGATATAAATAATTTAATGCCTGTGACTCAATAAAACAGCTTAACTAGAATTTGAATAAATAGGAAGAATATGAAAATAACATGTTATCACATTGCTTATTATTTTCATGCGAGCTTACTAAGCGTAAAGCTTACTCTCTCCTTTCCATTTCTTTTAGTTTTGTCAGGTCAGCTCAGCGTTGGAGATCGTCGGAGGCAGTATCACACTATCGGGTCATTATCCTTGGAGTATTGGCATGTGTATGTTAAATGTTTTCAAGTGAGTGGCATGTATAGGGACTTAAGTTTTTCTATGATGGATGTTGTTGTGATTAGCCAAATGTATTGGCATATAGTGATTTGTTGATTATGGACATGAGATGTGGCTTATAATGAATTTGGCTTATAAGCCTATTTGTCCATGGTATGTGTTAATGTCTTGTTATGTGGTATAAGTGATTAAATAGATGACAATGTCAAATGCATGTCTTTGAAAAGTTTTAAAATTTTGGGCGAAATTTGGTAACCCGGTTTTGTATGATTGTGAATGTTGAAGTACGGTAACGCCTCAAACCCTGTTCTGGAGTTGGACACGGGTGAGGGGTGTTACAAATAAACATGATATCATTCATTAAATGAGAACATCTAATTAGGTATCGATATTTCTCAAAATGGGATTGATACCATTTAGAAAACTGAAACCTTTTTTAAATCATGATCTTCTTCAAAATCCAAAACCCAGCAATTTATCTATACAATTCAAAAGTATCTATAATTTTACCCCAAGTGTCGATACCCGAGAACTGGTATCAATACCAAAATGAGCAACTATTTCTTGCACATTCGTTTCAACTCAAAAGTATTGTTACGTATGCCCCGATTATCGATACCGCTATATAATACTGCAAAAATTCAAGCAAAATAGGGCATTCCACATACTCAATAACATTCCACTTCAACATGCATCCATAACTTCAATATTAAACATCAAAATGTCCATATTCTCGATCCATAGCAGTATAAATAATTTCAACCAAGCAAACCAATAAACTAATAACAATGTCCAAGAACCTAAGAGTATTAAAATCAAAATAATCATTTAAAATATCATGATAATAATCAACTAACAATTTTACCACATTGTCTTATTCCCACAGTTCAATAATAATAGCAATAATATCACATACTCAAACACTAAGCCTAACTTGGATCAGTTCCTTGGAATTTTGCACCGTCCACACAAAAAACACTAACTATTTGCAAAGGTTTAGAAAAAAGTGTGTGAGCTTAAACAAGCTCAGTGAATGATCAGGAAAAAACTACCAATAAACATGATATCATACACTAAATGAGAACATCTAAATGGAAATCGATATTTCTCAAAATATGTATCGATACTATTTCGAAAATCGAAACCTTTTTAACATTCTAATCTTTTTCAAAATCCAAAACTAAGCAATTTATCGATACAATTCAAAAGTATTTATATGTTTACCTCGAGTATCGATACTCGAGAACTGGTATCTATACCAAAATGAGCAACTATTTCTTGCACATACATTTCAACTCAGAAGTATCAATACATATGCCCCGATTATTGATACCTCCATATAATTCTGCAAAAATTCAAGCAAAACAGGGCATTCCACATACTCAATCACATACCACGTCAATATGCATCTATAACTTCAATATTAAACATCTATAACGTCCATATTTGCAGTCCATAGCAATATTAATAATTTCAACCAAGCAAATCGATAAACTAATAGCAATTTCCACGAACCTAAGAGTATTAAAATCAAAATAATCATTTAAAAAATCATGCTAGTAATCAACCAACAATTCTACCACATTGTCTTATTCCCACAATTCAAAAATAATAGCAATAATATCACCTACTCAAACACTAAGCCTAACTTGGATCAGTTCTTTGGAATTCCGCACCACCCATATTGAAAACACTAACTATCTATAAAGGTTCAGAAAAGAGTGTGTGAGCTTAAACAAGCTCAAGGAATGATTGGGAAAAGACTACCAATAATCATGATATCATACAGTAAATGAGAACATCTAAATGGGAATTAATATTTCTATAAATAGGTATCGATACCGTTTGGAAAATCATAACCTTTTTAACATTTTGATCTTCTTCAAAGTCCAAAACCCAGCAATTTAACGATACAATTCAAAAGTATCTATATTTTTACCTCGAGTATCGATACTTGAGAACTGGTATGGATACCAAAATGAGAAACTGTTTCTTGCACATTCGTTTCAACTAAAAAATATATATACTTATGCTCCGATTATCGATATCTCTGTACAGTTCTGCAAAAATTCAAGCAAAACAAGGCATTCCACACACTGAATCACATACCACTTCAACATGCATCCATAACTTAAATATTAAACAGCAAAATGTCCATATTTGCAGTCCATAGCAATAAAAATAATATCAACCAAGCAAACCAATAAACTAATAACAACGCCTTCGAACGTAAGAGAATTAAAATAAAAATAATCATATAAAACATCATGATAATAATCAGCCAACAATTCTACCACATTGTCTTATTCCCACAATTCAAAAATAATAGCAATAATATCACCTACTCAAACACTAAGTCTAACTTGGATCACTTCCTTGGAATTCCGCATCACCCACACCAGAAACACTAACTAATTGCAAAGGTTCAAAAAAGATTGTGTGAGCTTAAACAAGCTCAGTGAATGATCGAGAAAAAACTACCAATAAACATGATATCATACATTAAATGAGAACATCCAAATAGGAATCAATATTTCTCAAAATAGGTATCGATACCGTTTGGAAAATCGGTATGTTTTTAACATTCTGATCTTCTTCAAAATCCAAAGCCCAACAATTTATCGATATAATTCAAAAGTATCTATATTTTTACCTCGAGTATCGGTACTCGAGAACAGGTGTCAATACCCAAATGAGCAACAGTTTCCTACACATTCGTTTCAACTAAGAAGTACAGATACATATACCCCAATTATCGATACCTTTGTATAATTCTACACAAATTCAAGTGAAACAGGGCATTCCACATACTCAATCACATACCACTTCAACATGCATCCATAACTTCAATATTAAACATCAAAATGTCCATATTTGTAGTCTATAGGAATATCAATAATTTCAACCAAGCAAACTAAGAAACTAATAGTAACATCTAGGAATCTAAGAGTATTAAAATCAAAATAATCATTTAAAACATCATGATAATAATCTATCAACAATTCTACCGCATTGTCTTACTCCCATAGTTAAAAAATAATAGCAATAATATCACCTACTCAAACACTAAGCCTAACTTGGATCACTTCCTTGGAATTTTGCACCGCCTACACCGAAAACACTAATTATCTGGAACGGTTTAGAAAAGAGTGTATAAGCTTAAACAAATTTAGTGAGTGATCGAGAAAAAATATCAATAAACATGATATCATACATTAAATGAGAGAATATCTAAATGGGTATCGATATCATTCGGAAAATCGATACCTTTTTAAAAATTTTCTTTTATTCAAAATCTAAAACCCAACAATTTATTGATACAATTTAAAATTATCTATATTTTTACCCTAAGTATCGATACTCAAGAATTGATATCGATACCTAAACGAGCAACTGTTTCCTGCACATTCGTTTCAACTTAGAAGTATCGATATGTATGCCCCAATTATTAATACCACTATATAATTTTGCAAAAATTCTAGCAAAACAGGGCATTTTACGTACTCAATCACATTCCACTTCAACATGCATCCATAATTTATATATTAAACATCAAAATGTCTATATTTGCATTCCATAGCAACATAAATAGTTTTAACCAAGCAAACCAATAAACTAATAACAACGTCTAGGAACCTAAGAGTATTAAAATCAATATAATATTTTAGAACATCATGATAATAAGGAACCAACAATTCTACCACATTGTCTTATTCCCACAGTTCAAAAATAATAGCAATAACATAACGTACTTAAACAATAAGCCTTACTTGGATCACTTCTTTGGAATTCTGCACCGCTCATACTGGAAACACTAACTATCTACAAAGGTTTAAAAAAGAGTGAGCGAGCTTAAATAACTTCAGTGAATGATTGGAAAAAAAAACTAACAATAAACATGGTCTCATACATTAAATGAGAACATCTAATTGGGTATCGATACCGTTTGGAAAATTGGAACCTTTTTAATATTATGATTTTCTTCAAAATCCAAAACCCAACAATTTATCGATACAAATCAAAAGTATCTAAATTTTTACCCCGGATATCAAAACTCAAGAACTGGTATGGATACCACAATGAGCAATTGTTTCCTGTACATTTGTTTTAACTCAGAAGTATCGATACATAGGCCCCGATTATCAATACCTCCGTGTAATTTTGAAAAAATTCAAGCAAACTAGGGCATTCCACATACTTAATAACATGCCACTTCAACATGCATCCATAAATTCAATATTAAACATCAAATTGTCTATATTTGTAGTCCATAGCAATATAAATAATTTCGACCAGGCAGACCAATAAACTAATAGCAACGTCCACGAACCTAGGGGTCTTAAAATCAAAATAATCATTTAAAAATCATGATAATAATCAACCAACAATTCCACCACATTATCTTATCCCCATAGTTCAAAAATAATGGCAATAATATCATCTACTCAAACATAAGCCTAACTTGGATCACTTCTTTGGAATTCAGCACCGCCCACACCAAAAACTGTAACACCCCAAACTCGGCCTAGAAGTTAGACCCGAATCTGGCGTGTCACATTGAAGTGTTTCTCAAAAATCGTGTTTTCATTTGCGTTCATTTATTTTTAAAACGTGGTTTATAAAAAAAACTATTCCCTTTTCAAAATGTTATTAATCACTTAGTAAAATCTTTTTCAATTGCGGAAGCTTAATTAAAATAAATGATTTATGGAAACATGATATTTAAAAATTGGGTTGCGGAAACGTAGTGTTTGAAAGCAGTTATTATTCTGAAAAAAAAGATTGTGTCCTACTTCTAGCAGATATTAAACATGCTTAAATAAATACCTCAAATAAAAATTAAAAATATAACGAGGCCTTATTACAACCCAACTCAAAAACCGAAGCGCTTAAATAAGTGAACAAGATAGAAAAACATGTGTGGCTGTGCGGTCGTCTCTGATCCTCCTAATGCTAGGGATTACCTGTACAGTTAAAAGAGAGGGTGAGTTACGAGAACTTAGTGTGTAATCCCCTATACGGTCACAGTTTGGGCCTGAGCCCTTACGGTATTAATCTGGGCCTAAGCCCGATTCGGTAACGGTCTGGGCCTGAGCCCTATATCATATCAATGCAAGCAAACACGTAACCCAACCCTGTCCAGCCAACTCTCCACCCGTACCAACCATCTATCCATGTAGGGACCAAGTCGACCCATTCAACCAACTATCCAGTAATGCAGTCTAGCTGCTAAATACGATATACGTGGCTGAGCCACTAGAATTAGAATAAGTGGTGATGCCACTATAACGGTACTTCCTCCAAATCAATAACCCACCCCAATGCAGTATGTCATGTCATAGCTAATTCATGTATGCGGTGCATCTCAAACACAATCAATTATACATTTAATACTCATACAACATTGGTACTACCACTAAGGGTACAATGGTCATTTTAATGGTTAGGGGTAAAATAGTCATTTCACCCCTTAAGGGCATCTCGGTAATTTTACCCATCAAGGGTATTTCTGTAACATCCTGAACTAATGGGTCTATGCGTTTAGTGTAAGGATATGTTTAATCTGTTAATTTAAGTGATAGGGGTCCAATGTGGGCTCAGGACTAGGCAAAGGCCTTGGTTAAATTATCTGATTGGGCATTATAGAGTTAAAAGGTGGTAATTCTGTTTAAAATACCAATGTGGGCTTGTGGCCTAACAATAGGTGGCGCTGTAAGGGAGTTAGAAGGTGGCGTCACTAACAGTTAAAGGGGCCCAAGTTTTGGCCGCTAGGAGCCCATGTTTTTGGGCCATTTTCGGCACTTAAAAGGGAGCAAGGGGTGATGCCACAACAAGGGTGTAAGGGGCCCAAAATTTAAGTTCTATGGAGCCCAATTCTCTTAATTTAAGTAAGCTAAATTTGGCATTAGGGTTAGGTGAAGTGGACGGCAACAAGGCTCAAAAATAGGAGGATTTATATGGATTTTATAATTGATAATATAGAAGATAAAAAGGAGAAAAGATAGGAGCTATCAAGGAAAGGTGATGGCCGAAAATCCATCACCTAGAGGAGTAAAGAATTCGACTACTTCATGGAAAAGGGGTGCCAAATTTTCCCTTTTTATTAGCTTGATTTTTAGTTATCAGGAAGGGTAATTTCGGTTTTTCTTATAGGAGTGCCAAAAATTCTATAAATAGGGGGGATATCTCATTGATTCTGGCATTTGAACCCTAATTTCTTCTTCTTCCATTGTGCCAAAATTCTTAGTCTCTCCCTCTACAATTTCTTTTCTTTAATTTCTTCAAAAGCTAAAACCTCTCCCTTCACTCTCCTCTCCATTCTTTTCCTCTTGTGCCGATTTCTCTAAAAAGCTGAAATCTCCATAGTTTTTCTCTATTCATCTCATCTGTGAATTGGTTCTATTTCTTCCAGCATTTAAAACTTCTTTCTTTGACATTGCTGAATCTTCTCTCCAGTGCTAGCCGAATTCCCTGTGCTAAGGTAAGTGTCGACTTCTGTTAGATCTCATGTTCTATTTAGGTTCTTGAAAGGCAAAAGCCGAAAAGCTAATATTTTAATGGTTCTATGTTGGGCGACATTCCGGGATTTGAAGGAAACTTGGTCGTCTAGATCTAAAAGCCGAAAATCGCTAGCCTCCAATTTCAGGATTTTAAGGTAAGGAGATTTTCCCTAGATTTTTACTAGATTCGTTCATAGTACACAAAGATCTTAACTTTATGATGAGGATTAACGATCATACATTGTGATAGTAGTTCTGACAAGGACTTGTGATGGAATTAAATATGGATTAGGCAAAGGAGAGAATCCCTAAGTTTAAGAAACGAGCGGTATCTGCCGTTCGAGATTGGCCACTTGGTTGTGGACCGGCTTCTGAACAACACCTTAGGCAGATAGCAGTTGTGTCGACTACGGATAGCGTCGACATAGAAAGCATCGTTTTATCGGTAATCAGGTGTGTAGATCTCTAACACACTATTAATCCTGTATGTATGTCTATATATATGTTATTGGCTAAAAAGCCAAAAAGAGGCTGTATAGACGGTCGAATGGAACCCTAAAAGGGTTAGGCATGGATGCCAGGTACGTAAACATAGAACTCTCTATGTGTATCGAAATATATGTAAGTCTGCATGATGTTTTCTTAATATGTGTATGCTTGGGGGGGATTATGATATTGAAGGGGAAGTGCATGATAGGTCACTTGGTGATCGGTGGTAGAAAACCCACAAATATAAATGATAGGTCACATAGTGATCGGTGGCTATGCCACGTTTAATGATTCCTGAATAACAGGAATAGGCAGTACGGCTGTCGTTATGGTGTGTAGCGGATGGAGGGTTGATTGTAGAAATCCCCAAGGTGTGATAGTTGGTACGGGTTGGTGTGTAGAGGATGGAAACCTAGGATGGGTTGGGCTATTAATCATTTATTATTTGATATATAATCATGATTGTTGCCTTTATGTATGGGCCAGGGCCCATAATGTGTTTGTGGGCTCAGGTCGTTGTGTGTTTTGAGATTTATACACTGAGTCTTGGTGACTCACGCTTTCCTTTTTCTCTACTCTTCTAGATGAGCAGTAGATCGTGGACATGGGAGCCAAGACGGACTCGAGGGGCCATCAAGATTTTATTTCTACAAATTATTTTTGGAATTTCTTTAAGTTTATTTTATTTTTATTTTGGGAATATTTATGTAATAAGGCCCCTAGTTTTTATTCAACTAAGTAGTTTTCAATGTTCTGCAACTTATGAATTTATGACAAGGTTTATTTATACTTAATAATAATAATACAAAGGATTTTATTTTTTGTTAAAATGTCATTTATTTATTCAAATAATGTCTAATTAACTTACGACTTCCAAAACCAACAAGGCAAAAGTTTTTAATGTACAACTCGTAGCATACCAGATCTGGTCGAAACGCATGGGCCGGGTTTAGGGGTGTTACAATTTCGGTAACTTTACCCATAGAGGGTATTTTGATAATTTTACCCATCGAGGGTATTTCGGTAATTTTACCCATTGAGGGTATTTCGGTAATTTTACCTACTGAGGGTATTTTAGTAATTTCACAAATCAGGGGTATTTTAGTAATTTTGCAATCCGAGGGTATTTCGGTAATTTCACGAATCAATGGTATTTCGATAATTTCACAAACTGGGGGTACTTCGGTAATTTCGCAAATTGAGGGTATTTCAGTAATTTTACAATCTGAGGGTATTTCGATAATTTCACAAATCGAGGGTACTTCGGTAATTTTAAAAACTGAGGGTATTTCAGTAATTTTGTAAACCAAGGGTATTTCAATAATTTTGTAAACCAAGGGTATTTCAATAATTTTGCAAACCGAGGGTATTTCAATAATTTTGCAAACCGAGGGTATTTTAGTAATTTTGTAAACCAAGGGTATTTTAATAATTTTACAAACCGAGGGTATTTCAGTAATTTGTAAACCAAGGTATTCTAAATAAAGATAATGATGCGAATGGGCCTAAGACCCATTCTCAGCCCATGTAGGCCCACACGCTTGTGTGGCCCATTTAGCCCGAATCTAGCCACAGATATGAGATTCACATAGACCAGTCCAATATTTACTACACAATCATACAACTTAACCGATTGGGCCCACGGGCCCATTGGCCCCACATGGCCCCACATGGCCCCTTTCGGCCCATCGTGGCCCATACAGCCTAAACCCATAAGAACACTCATGATGGCCTCAACTATCGCGTCGAAGCTCCCACACGTGCGCTCGCACGCTCGCGTGGCTACCATTGCCTTGTGACTGGCATTTCGGCATTTGCCGCTCTACAGCTAGAGTAGTGCGAAATACACACTTGATAGGAATCTGGAGTTAATCCGCGCTCCGAACACTCCTATGCCCAAACGCCAACCAAGGTATGCTTACTCTCCTCATAGATCGCTCTATTTAAAGCCAGTTCTTGGCTACTCTCATGCTAGCTTCCCGATGTGGGATCCCTCCTTCAGCAGAGTTTAATTCCAACACAACCACCTGTCGCCCCAACTTAGCAAAATAGATATCCCTTTTTGCTTACAATGGGATTCGAACCCTTGCCCTCTCCTATGCTCTAGACGCTACATGCCACCACAACACAAGCTCCTTTTATGACTTAAAACATGCACAACTAAATATAAGCCTATGGGCCAAAGTCTAAGTTCATTTAAAAAGAAATCAAAATGAAATGCAAGCACCAAGACTTGAACCTTGGACCCCTTGCTTCCTCTATGGCGTCACTTCCTTGTCTCCCATGTGGCGCCATTTGCCACTAGACCACAACTTCTTTTGTGCCATTTCTCTCCATATTTTATTCTTAAAGCCTACTTACTAACTCCCAGGGTTTTATTCACCTAAAACCAAAATTTTCCTAAAGCCCAAGTTTGAAGCTGGGACTTCATGGAAGCCCCCTAACCTTCCAAAATCACCCACCTAATAGGTCCAACTTGAATTAGTGCCGTTCTCTTATTCTCAAAAATTTTAAACGCTCCCATGTCTTAAGGCCCAATTCTACTAGGCCCAAAAATTCGGGGCGTTACAAAAACACTAACTATCTACAAAAGTTCAGAAAAGAGCGTGTGAGCTTAAACAAGCTCAGTGAATGGTTGAGAAAAAAACTAACAATAAACATTGTATTATACATTAAATAAGAACATCTAAATGGGAATCAATATTTCTATAAATGGGTATCTGATACCATTTGGAAAATCGGAACCTTTTTAACATTTTGATTTTCTTCACAATCCAAAACCTAGTAATTTATCGATACAAATCAAAAGAATCTATATTTTTACCCCGAGTATCAATACTCGAGAACTGTATCAATACCAAAATGAGCAACCATTACCTGCACATTCATTTCAACTTAGAAGTATTGATACATATGCCCCGATTATCGATACCTCTGTATGATTCTGCAAAAATTCAAACTAAACAGGGCATTCCACATACTCAATCACATACCACTTCAACATGCATCCATAATTCCAATATTCAACATCAAAATGTCCCTATTTGCACTCCATAGCAATATCAAAAAATTTAACCAAGCAAGCCAATAAACTAATAACAACGTCGACGAACCTAAAAGTATTTAAATCAAAATAATTATTTAAAACATGAAGATAATAATCAACCAACAATTCTACCACACTGTCTTGTTCCTACAGTTCAAAAATAATAGCAATAATATCACCTACTCAAACACTAAGCCTAACTCGGATCACTTCCTTGGAATTCTGCACCGCCCACACCAAAAACATTAACTATCTACAAAGGTTCAGAAAAGAGTGTGTGAGCTTAAATAAGCTCAGTGAATGGTTGGGAAAAAGCTAACAATAAACATTGTATCATACATTAAATGAGAACATCTAAATGGGAATCGATATTTCTATAAATGGGTATCGATACCATTTGGAAACCTGAAACCTTTTTAACATTCTAATTTTCTTCAAAATCGAAAACCCAATAATTTATCGATACAATTCAAAGGAATCTATATTTTTACCTGGAGTACCGATACTCGAGAACTGGTATCAATACCAAAATGAGCAACTGTTACCTGCACATTCGTTTCAACTTAGAAGTACCGATACATATGCCCTGATTAGTTATACCTCTGTATAATTCTGCAAAAATTCAAGCTAAACAGGGCATTGCACATATTCGATCACATACCATTTCAACATTCATCCATAACTTCAATATTCAACATTAAAATATCCCTATTTGCAGTCCATAACAATATCAAAAAATTCAACCAAGCAAGCCAATAAACTAATAACAATGTCGACGAACCTAAAAGTATTAAAATCAAAATAATTATTTAAAACATCAAGATGATAATTAACCAACAATTCTACCACATTGTCTTATTCCCACAATTCAAAAATAAAAGCAATAATATCACCTACTTAAACACTAAGCCAAACTTGGATCACTTATTTGGAATTTCGCACTGCCCACACTGAAAACACTAACTATTTTCAAAGGTTTAGAAAAGAGTGTGTAAGCTGAACCAAACTCAGTAAATGATCGAGAAAAAACTACCAATAAACATGATATCATACATTAAATGAAAATATCTAAATGGGTATCGATATTTCTCAAAATGGGTATGATACCATTTGGAAAATCGATACCTTTTTAAAAATTTTCTTTTATTCAAAATCCAAAACCCAACAATTTATCGATACAATTCAAAAGTAGCTATATTTTTACCCCAAGTATCGATACTCGAGAACTGGTATCGATACAAAAAAGAGCTGCTGTTTCTTGCACAACTGTTTCAACTCAGAAGTATCGATATGTATGCCCTGATTATCAATACCTCTGTATAATTCTGGAAAAATTCCAGCAGAACATGGCATTCCACATACTCAATCACATACCACTTCAACATGCATCCATAACTTCAATATTCAACATCAAAATATCCATATTTAAAGTCCATAGCAATATGAATAATTTCAACCAAGCAAACTAATAAACTAATAACAACATCCACGAAAGTAAGAGTATTAAAATCAAAATAATCATTTAAAACATCAAGATAATAATCAGTCAACAATTCTACAACATTTTCTTATTCCTACAGTTCAAAAATAATAGCAACAATATCACCTACTCAAACACTAAGCCTAACTTGGATTATTCCTTAGAATTCCGCACCGCCTACACCTAAAACACTAACTATCTGCAAAGGTTCAGAAAAGAGTGTGTGAGCTTAAACAAGCTCAGCAAATGATCAGGAAAAAACTACCAATAAACATGTCATCATACAATAAATGTGTAACGCCCCAATTTGGGCCTAGAAGAATTGGGCCTATTAGGCTTTGGGCTTTGGATTTAAGAATTTTTTTTAAGTTAGCGAGAAAATGACAATTGGCATGTGGGCTTTAAGGATTAATAAATTTGGAGTGTCTAGAGGTGTTGGAGATGTCCTGGGATCAAGTAAGGGTAAAGGAAAAATTTTGGTTTTAGCCTTAGGGAACAGTGACTTCAGTTAGTAGGCCTTTTTAAGAAATGAAGAAGAAATAGGACACAAATGGGCTTGTGGTCCAGTGGTAAGTGGTGTCACTTAGGAGCTATAAGGTGGCGTGTTGTAAGCTGAAGAGGTCCAAGGTTCGAGGCTTAGGAGTGGTATTTTGTGGAGTGTTTATTTTACTGTATGGATGGCCAAAGTTGTGTTGGTTTTGAACTCTTGCCGTGGAGAGTTTGTAGCAAGTAGGACTGATGGATGTAGAGGAGATTTCAGATAAGATTAAGGTATTATTGAGAGAAAAGATAGGAGATGAGGAGGGTGAAGTGTTGGGGCCGAATAGGACTATGGAGGGAAGGTAGGATTTAGCCTTGGTTATAAAAAGGGGTTGCCGAATTCCAGTGAGGGGTTCCTGAGTTTTCGTATTTTCTTTTTCTTTATTCTCCCCAAACAGTTTCTCCCTTTTTGCCGAAATTTTGCTAAGTCAAATTCCCTCCATTGCCGAAAATTCTATCATCCCCTTCTCAAATTCCCTTTTTGGTTCACCACTTGGTTCTAGTCGAATCACCTCTTTTCTTATTCTCCCTAGTATTGCCGAATTTGTCCCTGTCACCTTACTAGTCTCAAAAGCCGGATTTAAGTCGCGGGATCAAAGGAGAATTTTGGTAGGTGCTTAGTTGAATTTTTTAGTGTGTTTTGTTAAAAGCCGAAGGGCTATCTAACCCAATCCTTGTCGTTAACCTTTATTAACAAGGGTAAGGCTCAATAATCGCAAGCGTGGTAGGTAAGGATTGCTAACAAGGGGGTAAGTGTTCTCGACTCAGTCATGGTTTAGTAAATGGACGAATCTAATATGGCTAGTAGGGGTGATTTATGTACAATATGCGTCACTTGGTTTTGACGATATAGGTGTTTGAGTGCAGATCTAAAGAATAATCGCAAATAGTAGCAAAGAAAGGGCTACTAGAACGTGAGACACACGGTAAGGGTACGGTGAGGTTTCAGTTTTTGATAAGTATGTGTTAAATCTTTGGTTAATCGCTAGTAATGTCGATTGTAGGTTCGTGGCTAAAGGGTTTGTAGCACGCAAGGTTACTAGGTGTGTACAAACACTACACACATGATATCGACAATGCCGAAAAGCCGAAAAGCCGAAAGTGGCTAAAGGGGCCCAGTGGACCCTAAGGCTAGGTTTGATGAGTTTGTTTGGTTTGGTGTATGAATTGAGTCTGTCAAGCATAATGCATGATCTAGAATTTTTTTGGGCCTAACAGGCCATAAGGATGTGATTTGGGCCTAGTGGGCCGTAAGGATGTAATTTGGGTTTGATGGGCTTTATGGGGACGTAGGCAAGTATGCTAGGGTTTATGGACTTTAGGCCTAGTTTAAACAAATCTGAACTTTCGTAAGACTTAATCTAATTAAACATGTCCGTGAACAAGTCGCTGGGCTAGGGTGTGGCAACGGGCATACGCATGTTTAGGATTGGATCTAGGGAGAGCTTGGTACTTAAGCGGTCCTAGTGGCCCACCTCATCTTCTCTGGAATCCTACCTGGTGCGTAGTGTCTATTCACTTTAGCCGCGAGGACTTGTTGATGGGCCAAAGTTCATAACTAAAACCCGAGAGGGACCAAATACCCTTATATTTGTAAAACTACTAAAATACCCTTACAATTGTAAAATTACTAAAATACCCTTATGTTTGTAAAATTACTAAAATACCCCTAGATTTTTAAATTACCAAAATACCCCTATTTTGCAAAAGTACCAGAATACCCTTATTTTGCAAATTACCAAAATACCCCTATTTTGCAAAATTACCAAGATACCCCTATTTTGCCAAACTACCAAAATACCCCTGTAGGGTAGAATTACGAAAATACCCCTGGGTTGTGACATGACGAAAATACCCCTCTATGACAAATCTGAGTTTATGGATGTTACTTATGTGTTTGATGCATTCATATGATATTTTGCTTAGGATGCATATGGGTGGGAATTATAGTACGGTGGAAGATTTGAGGATCGCATAGTCGTATGGCCATGGATCCACCGGAGGCTTTAAGCCCATTATATGATTAGCAGCTTTGCTGCAACATTAGGTAGTACCGCAATTGGGCTACCTTTGGTGTGTAGAGGATGGTTGGGTTGATTTAGAAATGCTCACAGGTGTGTAATGGTTGGAAGGGAAATGGTGTGTGTAGCGGATGGATAATTGGGATGGGTTTTGTATTATCTTGTTTGTATATGATACGATATGATATGATATGAGGTCATTGTGGGCTAAGGCCCAAGACCACCAATTTCGATAGGGCTTAGGCCCAATGTGAATATTTGCATGTGATTAGATTGCCAAGGGTTGTACACACTGAGTTGCGAAACTCACACCCTTTAATTTAATGTTTCAGGTGATACTGAATAGACGACTCGGCGTGAGAGAGGACTCGGAGATGACCACACTACAAGCTAATCAAATGTTTTATTTTGTTCAAATGAATTTATTTTAAATACATTGTTATTCATTAAATTATAATAAGGCCATGTAACTCTTAATTGACTTTAGATTTTGGGTTTTATTATTATTGTTTCAACTACCCGCTTAATAAATTTCATAAAATTTCTAAAGTTAACATGGTTTTCGAAATAACTTAACCTATGAATGTTTTCTAAAATATGGGCTTTTCAATGTAACTTAACAAGATACAAGGGTTTTGGGCTTTTGGGCCTTAATTGTTAAATGGTAAAATCGTTTTGAAGTGTGCCTTTAATGTGACATTTTGAACTCGGGCCTAACTTCTAGGCTGGGTTTGGGGTGTTACAAAATGAGAGCATTTAAATAGGAATAGATATTTCTATAAATGGGTATCGATACCGTTTAGAAAATTGAAACCTTTTAAACATTCTGATTTAGTCCAAAATCCAAAATCCAGCAATTTACCAATACAATTCAAAAGTATCTATATTTTTACCCCGAGTATCAATACTCGAGAACTGGTATCGATACCAAAATGAGCAACTATTTCTTGCACATTCGTTTCAATTCAGAAGTATCGCTACATATGCCGCAATTAATGATACCTCTGTATAATTTTGCAAAAATTCTAGAAAAATAGGGCATTACACATACTTAATCAGATACCACTTCAACATGCATCCATAACTTCAATATTAAACATCAAACTGACCATATTCACAATCCATAGCAATATCAATAATTTCAACCAAGCAAACCATTAAATTAATAGCAACGTCCAGGAACCTAAGAGTACTAAAATCAAAATAATCATTTAAAACATCATGATAATAATCAACCAACAATTCTACCACATTGTCTTATTTCCATAGTTCAAAAATAATAGCAAGAATATCACCTATTCAAACACTAAGCCTAACTTGGATCACTTCCTTGGAATTTCGCACCACTCACACCAAAAACACTAACTATCTAAAAAGGTTAAAAAACGAGTGTGTAAGCTTAAATAAGCTTAGTGAATGATCAGGAAAAAACTACCAAGAAACATGATATCATACATTAAATGAGAACATATAAATGGGAATCAATATTTCTATAAATGGGCATCAATACCATTTGGAAAATCGGAACCTTTTTCACATTCTGATTTTCTTTAAAATCCAAAACCTAACAATTTATAGATACAATTCAAAAGTATCTATATTTTTACCCCGAGTATCGATACACGAGAACTGGTATCAATACCAAAAATAGCAACTATTTCCTGCACATTCGTTTCAACTCAGAAGTATCGATACATATGCCCTGATTATCGATACCTCTGTATAATTCTGTAAAAATTCAAGAAAACAAGGCATTCCACATACTCAATCACATAACACTTCAACATACATCCATAACTTCAATACTAAACATCAAAATGTCTATATTTACAGTCCACAGCAATATGAATAATTTCAACAAAGCAAACCAATAAACTAATAACAATGTCCACAAACCTAAGAGTATTAAATAAAAATAATCATTTAAAACATCATGAAATATTCAACCAACAATTTTACCACATTGTCTTATTCCCACAGTTCAAAAATAATAGCCATAATACCACCTTCTCAAACACTAAGCCTAACTTGGATGACATCCTTGGAATTTTACACTGCCCACACCAGAAAAACTAACTATATGCAAATGTTCAGAAAAGATTGTATGAGCTTAAACAAGCTAAATGAATGATCGAGAAAAAAAACTGCCAATAAACATGATATCATACATTAAATGAAAACATCTAAATGGGAATCGATATTCCTTTAAATGGGTATCGATACCATTTGGAAATCCGAAACCTTTCTAACATTATGATTTTCTTCAAAATCCAAAACCCAGCAATTTATTGATACAATTCAAAATTATCAATATTTTTTTACCCCAATTATCGACACTCGAGAACTGGTATCAATACCAAAATGAGCATCTGTTTCTTACACATTCGTTTCAACTCAGAAGTATTGATACATATGCCCCGATTATCGATACCTCTGTATAATTCTGCAAAAAATCCAGCAAAACATTGCATTCCACGTACTCAATCACATACCTCTTCAACATGCATCCATAACTTCAATATTAAACACCAAAATGTCCATATTTGCAGTCCATAGCAATATAAATAGTTTAAACCAAGCAAACTAATAAACTAATAGCAACGTCCACAAACATAAGAGTATTAAAATGAAAATAATCATTTAAAAAATCATGATAATAATCAACCAACAATTCTACCACATTGTCTTATTCCCATAGTTCAATAATAATAGCAATAATATCACCGACTCAAACACTAAGCCGAACTTGGATCATTTTGATCGCTGAAATCAGAGCTTTAAAAATTTACAATGAATGTGATCGAACCTGGAAACGAACTCTGACAACGATTAAAGGCAAGTGTACCTATCGAACAGTAGTATAGCTTAGGCAAGACCGGATTGTCGAACCCAAAGGAACTAAAAGTACTAATACTAACTTTCTTTTTATTATTTAGCCTTAAAAATAAAGTGAAGTTACTTTAACTAAATTAACGACTACTAAGCTGAAAGACACAAAGACAAAAAGAACGAATTGGAAAAAAAACTTGAAGAAAAACTCAGTTGATTACGACGATACCCTTAGGAAGAATCCACCTAGACTCCTCTTGTTACCTATCACCAAACCATATGATTTCTTTACTTAGCTTGATCCGCGAGACTCCCTAACGTATATTAAACCCTCTCTCGAGGCGAATAACGTCTAAACCTAGGTTAATTAGTGGAACTCTCGTTCGCTTATAATAACCCCTAGAATAGCAGTAAATCGATCTATGGACTCCCATATTAGGTTTCACCCTAATCTGGCAAAATCTTGTAACCCTATCTCTAGGCGTTCGATCAACTCCGCTTAATTATGCTAGATCTACTCTTAAGCAGGGTCTATTCCTCCTCCACCTAAGCACATCAGATTTGGATTAAGCAGCATAATTAAGAACAAACTAAGTAATTATCATATAATTCAGAAATCAAATAACAAAATTCATCTAGGTTTCATCCCCTTCAGGTATCTGAAGGGTTTAGTTCATGACAAATAAAGAAAACATCTCAAGAGAAAAGATAAAACAAAACATAAGAAATCCCTAAAACCCCCTTAAGGAATTAAAGGAGAAATCTGCCGTCTTGAGTATAATTTCGGCTTCTTGGGATGGATCAACTGGCTATCTTCGAGTGATTCCCTCAACTCTCTTTGGCCTTGTAACACCCCAAACCCGGTCAATACGCCACGACCGAATCTGGTATGTCACTGAGGAAAAAGTTTTAAAAAGAAACGAATTAAGAATTAATGGTATCAGAGCCAGGTGTGTGGTGGAGTAAAAAGGAGAGGGTGATTTGATAATCCCCTGGTGTGTGGTGGCTGGATACGGGGGGTGAGTAGTGGATGAGCCCTAGGTTGGGTTGGGTGCATTATGCATAATTTTAATGGATATGTGGATTAAGTGATTATATGGGCCAAGGCCCAATTGTGGAAATGATGTGAGTAAGTTGTTCTACTATCTGAATTGTGATATGATATGTGGTTGTGGGCTAAGCCCACATGTGGGTGGATTTCAGTGGACTGATTACACACTGAGTCTGTGTGACTCACCCAATTTTTCTCAAACCTTACAAGTGATGCATAAAGCTTGGACCGGGTTGGAGTGGATACGAGGTGGCCCATGTAGAAGATATTTTATTTGTTTTACACATTTTATTTATGAAAGGTTATTTATTGTAATAAGGGCCACTTTAAGTATTTAAGGACTTTTATTATGTTTTAAGTTGGATTGTCGATTAATTATTATTTGAAAATGTTTTATTTTAAACAACTTAATTTTATTTGGAACTTTAATTACACAATGTTTTAGTAAAGACAACAAATTTTTTTTTATGTTTTTAACTTTAAGTCAAAAGATTTTCAAACGTTTTCCGCAGTGGCATTTCAAATTCGGTCATAGCGAATAGGCCGAGTTTGGGGTGTTACAGGCCTAGCTCTGACGCCCTGGACAAAAGCCCTGGCAGAAGACTTCTGCCGAACTCTCCCTTCCAAGTTGCCCCCTTGGGTGTTTATATAGACTTTGAGATGCCTTACTTGGCCCCTGAGTATCCTAATTTAAGTAGAATTCCTACTAGGGTGTTTGAATAGGCTTTGGAATGTGTTTCTTTGCCTCCAAATATCCTTTCCCGAATGAAATTACTCTTTCTAGCGACAGGGACACGGCCATGGCACACGCCCGTGTGAATCGTGGCCAGGCCGTGTTCGGACTTTTAATGAGGCACGACCGTGTGGTCTTCAGGCCAGACCGTGTCGATTTCTTGAATTGGCCCATTTGGTCCGTTTTAAGCTCGTTTCTCATTCTTTTTCATCCTTTGGTGCTTTCCTGGGTATAAAACATGAAAAGAAAGGACTAAGAGCACATTTTTACATAAATTGGGGGATAAGTCATCCAAAAACAAGCTAAATGTGGGATTAAAATATGTTATAATTACGATTTATCACATTTCCTTGAAATTTCGCACCGCCCACACCGGAAACACTAACTATCAGTAAAGGTTCAGAAAAGAGTGTATAAGCTTAAACAAGCTCAGGGAATGGTCGGGAAAAAACAACCAATAAATATGATATCATACATTAAATGTGAACATCTAAGTGGGAATTGATATTTCTCAAAATGGGTATTGATAACGTTTGGAAAATCGGAACCTTTTTAACATTTTGATATTCTTCAAAATCCAAAACCCAACAATTTATCAATACAATTCAAAAGTATCCATATTTTTACCCCGAGTATCTATACTCGAGAACTGTATCAATACCAAAATTAACAATTGTTTCCTGCACATTCGTTTCAACAATGAAGTATAAATATATATGCCCCGATTATTGATACCTCTTTATAATTCTGCAAAAATTCAAGCAAAATAAGGCATTCCACATACTCAATCACATACCACTTTGACATGCTTCTATAACTTCAATATTAAACATCAAAATGTCCATATTTGCAATCCATAGCAATATAAATAAGTTAAACTAGGCAAACCAATAAACTAATAGCAAATTCCACGAACCTAAGAGTATTAAAATCAAAATATCATTTAAAAATTCATGATAATAATCAACAAACAACTCTACCACATTGTCTTATTCCCATAGTTTAAAAATAATAGCAATAATATCACCTACTCAAACACTAAGACTAACTTGGATCACTTCATTGGAATTCCGCACCGCCCATACCGAAAGCACTAACTATTTGCAAAGGTTCATAAAAGAGTATACGAGCTTAAACAAGCTTAGTGAATGATCAGGAAAAAACTACCAATAAACATGATATCATACATTAAACAAGAACATCTAAATGGGAATCGATATTTCTCAAAATGGGTATCGATACCGTTGGAAAAATTGAAACCTTTTTAACATTATGATTTTCTTCAAAATCCAAAACCCAACAATTTATCGATACAATTCAAAAGTATCTATATTTTTACCCCGAGTATCTATACTCGAGAACTGTATCGATTCCAAAATGAACAACTGTTTCCTACACAATCGTTTCAACTCAGAAGTATCGATCCGTATGCCCCGATTATCGATACCTCTGTACAATTCTACAAAAATTCAAGGAAAATAGAGCATTCCACATACTCAATTACATACCACTTCAACATGCATTCATAACTTCATTAAGCAATGAAATGTTCATATTCTCGGTCCATAGCAGTATAAATAATTTCAACCAAGCAAACCAATAAACTAATAACAACGTCCAGGAACCTAAGAATATTAATCAAAATAATCATTCAAAACATCATGATAATAATCAACCAACAATTCTACCTCGTTTTCTTATTCCCACAGTTCAAAATTAATAGCAATAATATCAAATACTCAAACACTAACCTAACTTGGATCACTTGGAATTTTGCACTGCCCACACTGGAAACACTAACTATTTGCAAAGGTCCAGAAAAGAATGTGTGAGCTTAAATAGGCTTAGTGAATGATCAGGAAAAAACTACCAATAAACATAATATCATACATTAAATGAGTACATCTAATTAGGTATCGATATTTCTAAAAATGGGTATCGATACCGTTTGGAATATTGGAACCTTTTTAACAACATTCTAATTTTCTTCAAAATCCAAAACCTAACAACTTATCGATACAATTCTAAAGTATCTAAATTGTTACACCAAGTATCAATACTCGAGAACTGGTATCGATACCAAAATGAGCAACAATTTCTGTACATTGGTTTCAACTATGAAGTATAGATATATATGCCCCGATTACCGATACCTCTTTATAATTCTGCAAAAATTCAAGAAAAATGGGGCATTCCACATACTCAATCACATACATGCATCCATAACTTCAATATTAAACATCAAAATGTCTATATTTTCAATCCATAGCAATATAAATAATTTCAACTAGGCAAACCAATAAACTAATAGCAACATGTATGAACCTAAGAGTACTAAAATCAAAATAATCATTGAAAAAATCATGATAATAATTAACCAACAATTCTACCACATTGTCTTATTCTCACAGTTCAAAAATAATAGCAATAATATCATATACTCAAACACTAAGCCTAACTTGGATCATTTCCTTGGAACTTCGCATTGCCCACACCAGAAACACTAACTATCTGCAAAGGTTCAGAAAAGAGTGTGTGAGCTTAAACAAGCTCAGTGAATGATCGGGAAAAAACTACCAACAAACATGATATCATACATTAAATGAGAACATCTAAATGGGAATCGATATTTAGCAAAATGGGTATCGACACAGTTTGAAAAACCAAAACTTTTTAACATTATGATTTTTTTTTCAAAATCGTAATCCCAGTAATTTACCGATATAATTCAAAAGTGTCTATATTTTTTCCCCGAGTATCAATGCTTGAGAACTGGTATCGATACCAAAATGAGCTACAGTCTCCTGCAGATTCGTTCAACTTAGAACTATCGATACATATCCCGTGATTATCAATACCTTTGTATAATTCTGGAAAAATTCCAGCAAAACAGGGCATTCCGCATACTCAATCACATACCACTTCAAATGCATCCATAACTACAATATTAAATATCAAAATGTCCATATTTGCAGTCCATAGCAATATAAATAATTTCAACTAGGTAAACCAATAAACTACTAGCAATGTCTGTGAACCTAAGATTATTAAAATCAAAATAATCATTTAAAAAATCATGATAATAATCAACCAACAATTCCACTGCATTGTTTTATTCCCACAGTTCAAAAATAATAGCAATAATATTACCTACTCAAATACTAAGCCTAAAGCGTATCACTTCCTTAGAAATTTGCAATGCCCACACGAAAACACTAACTATCTAGAAAGGTTCAGAAAAGAGTGTGTGAGTTTAAACAAACTCAGTGAATGATCGGGAAAAAACTGCCAACAAACATGATATCATACATTAAATGAGAACATCTAAATAGGAATCGATATTTATCAAAATGGGTATCAATACCATTTGGAAAATCAAAACCTTTTTAACATTCCTATTTTCTTCAAAATCTAAATCCCAGTAATTTACTAATACAATTCAAAAGTATTTAAATTTTTACCCCGAGTATCGATGCTTGAGAACTGGTATCGATACCAAAATGAGCTGCAGTCTCCTACAGATTCGTTCAACTCAAAAGTATCGGTACATACCCCGTGATTATCGGTACCTTTGTATAATTGTACAAAAATTCCAGCAAAACAAGGTATTCCACATATTCAATCACATACCACATCTGTAACAACTCGTTTTCAGTGAAATCGGAACAGTGATTTTGGGAACACAAATCTGATGTCAAAATATTTATTTTATTTTTATCTTAGTTTCTGTAGCATGTTAATAGAGTCATATGAAAATTTCACTAAGAAATTTAAACGTTTGCATGCTCAATTCAATAAAAAGGACTAAATCGCGTAAAGTACAAAACTGGAGTTCTATAAGCTAAAGGGATTTAATAGCTATGAAATTAAAGGGTTTATGTTGTAATTAAACCATTAAAACATTGAGTGGACAAATATGGACACTTTATTAAGTGAATTAAAGGTTAATAATAAAGGTTATATAGGTAATTTAGTAAATAAAATCTAAATTAAGTAAAACAAAATCAATTTTTTCCCATTCATCTTCTTCAACCGAAATTTAGGGCAAGAATAACCATTAGAGAAGCCTTAACATTCAGCCATGGAGTTTTGATTGCATGGTATGATTTTTCGTCCTGTTTTTAATGATTTCTATGTTTTTGGAGTCGTTGTAGCTTAATCTAGCTAGCCCAGGGACTAATTTGTGAAACTGTTAAAATATTAGGGTTTCACCATTGTTAAATGTGTATGTGTTTTGAAGTTTAATAGTAGAAAATGAATGGTTTTTGTTAGATAAAAAACATTTGTTAAGTGATTTTGAATGAAATTGTAAATTAGGGATTAAATTGAGAAATGTGATAAATTGTGTGGTAAAAGTGTGAATATGTGAAATATATGGGCTACTATAAGTATGTTAATATTCGGCTAGGCTTGGGTAGGAATAAAATTGAATGAATTTCATTGTACGAGCCTAGGGGCTAAATTGTGAAGAAGTCAAATGTTTAGGGGCAAAATAATAATTTTTTTCATAACATGAAATTGGATTAAATTGAAAAGAATAAGTATTAAAGTGGTTAAATTTGATTATATAGATTAAGAAAAGCTATGTTCGGAATTAGATCGGGGGAAAAACAAAGTAGTGGATTAATCGCTTGATTTTCTCCGTATTAATTTGAGGTAAGTTCGTATGTTTAATAAGCATTAAATTATATGTGTTTGAATGCTTAATTGTTATAATTGAGATGATACGACACCACAGAAATTCTCGACGAGTTATCGACAATGTATAAATCCCAGCTGAACCTTAAGAATAGATAGGATACAAATGACATGTCATTAGGGGTTACCTTGTTTTGGGTGCTAGTCTTGTACGTTCTACCAGTGGTTGAGTTTTTCGGCATGTGTTGCAGTTACTCGTTAGCTTGTGTGAACAGCACTGTGTAGTTACGTCTTGACCGTCAGCTTGTGTGAGCAGACCCAGTGATAGCTCGAGAGTGAGCATTTATACGAGATATGAGATAGAGATGGTTTCGACCATGTATTGGCACTTAATGTGCGAGATTCCCGAGTATCCAATAGTATTCTAAATGGTTCAATGGGTATATTGATGGTATGAAAGAATAAGAGATTGATACGTATCATTACATGCATGTATGTGAATCATATAAGCATTGAATCTATGAAAATTGTGAATTTTATGTCTAACCTTATGGATGAATATGTGTTAGGTTTGTAGATTAAATTGAGTTGCATTATGCCATGTTTAATTACTTAAATTATGATTAAATGGTAACTTGTACTTATTAGCCATACGTGCTTACTATGTTTAATAGCTTACTTTGTTTACTTTTTCGTGTTTTATAGTGATTTTGAAGCTTGCTCGGATTGGAAGTTGTCGGGGATTTCATCACACTATCCAACCGTTGTTTTGGTACTTTTGAACTGTGTATATTTTGGTTATATGGCATGTATAGGTCTTTTGGCTAAGCTATCCTTTATGTCTTGATGAATTTTGGCCATTTGAATTAGCTTGTAAGTAGTCATATATTTTGAAATGCATATATGTATATATGGTCTTGTGAAATGTGGTGTATAGTTGCTATATGATTGCCTTTCTTGTGAGTTTGTGTTTTGGTACCAAATAGTTGAAATTGAGAACGTATTAGCACGCTAAGCATTAGACAAGATAATGCATATAAGAAAGTGACCATTTAAGTGAATTCTTGAAGGTGATATTGTATGTATTGAAATGGAAAATTGTGATGCTTATGAGCATTATGGTAGTTGGTATTTGTATTGCATGATTTGGACTTGGTTGAGATTAGTTTGAATGCTTATTGATGATGTGGTCATATGTTATTTGATGTGTTTAGGTTGATGCAAATTTGGGTGGGAAAAATGGCTTGGAAAATAGCCAATTTTTTTGTCCACACGGGCAGAGACACGGGCGTGTGTCTCAACCGTGTATGACACATGGCTAGGTGACACGACCGTGTGCCCCCTGATATTTATTTTGAGACCAAGTCGGTAGCTTCACACGGCCTAGCACACGGGCGTGTGGCTTGGCCGTGTGGCACAAGTCAGTATACCCTCCAGCTTTCACGCGGCCTGGTACACGGGCGTGTGTGGCCATATCAAAGGGTACACGGGCTAGTCACACGGGAGTGTGGTTGGCCATGTGACCCAAGTCAGTAAGTTACACGGGGTCAGACACGGTCTGGGACACTGCCATGTGATCCCATTTCAAATGTCCACACGGCCTGCGTATGTCCCCTGGTAACACCCCAAACCCGACCCATGCGTTATGGCTGGATCTGACATGTCACACGAGAAAATATATTTAAGCCCTTTTCATTCGTACATAAATAGGTATTGATTTGTTAAAGTCAAGAAAAACAATTTTGATTTGACAAAATATTACTAACTTCGAAGATTGATTGATAAATCGATAAATTTGAACTAACGATTTTACAAACCGTGACTTTTGAAAATTATTGATGAAAATTTGAGAGAAAGTTTCCGAGTTAAAAATATTTATATAAGTTTATTATAAAAACCATTTGTGTATCCATTTTAGAAAATCTTTTGTTTAAGTTTTTAGAAAAATCCCATTTAAAGTAATTTGAGCAAAATATAAGTACGTCAAACATAAAGCAATATAAAATAAACCAGAGGCCTTATTACAACATTTAACCCAAAATAGTAAAGTAATAAAGTAAACGAGAAATCTAAGTCCAAATAAAACCGTTTCTAAAGTATGGCCCCCACCAAGTCATCCATGGCCCAAGTCCACGTGTAACATCTTGAATTTTTGGGCCTATGCGTTTAATGGGTGAACATGTTTAATGTGTTAATTTAACCGTTAGGGGTCCAAATTGGGCTCAGGATGTGGTCAAGGCCTTGGTGAAATTTTAGTTTGGGCACTGTAGAGTTTTAAAAGGTGGTATCTGTGTTTAAATTATCAAAATGGGCTTGTGGCCCAAGTGGTCAGTGGCGCCACTTAGGGAGCAAGGAGGTGACGCCACACAAGGGAGTAAGGGGCCCAAATTTAAGTTTCATGGAGCCCAATTCTTTTAATTTAAGCTAGCTAATTTTAAGCATTAGGGTTAGGTGGAGTGGACGGCAACAAGGCTATTATTTAGGGGATTTTTAAAGTTTAAAATATGTGGATATTATGCTGATAAATGAGGGAGGAGTTGGAGCTAATTAAGTCTCTTTTAGATGAGTTAGTAGATTAAGATAAAGGAGAAAAGATAGGATTTATCTGCAAGGTTAGGTAAGTGCGAAATTTCTATAAATAGGGGGGATAGCTAATCAATCCTGGCATTGGAACCCTACTCTTTCTTCTTTTCCTGTGCCGAAAATTTGAAGGCCATCTCACTTGTTTTCTTTTCTCATCTTTTTTCTTCCAAAAGCAGAAAATCACCATTATTTTCTCACCTTTTCTTTCTTTTTCTTTGAAATTTCCTTTTAGCCGAATCTTCTGATCTCCATTGTTATCCTTCTCCCATTCACTAAAAGCTGAAACTCCCCATTGAATTCTTCTAAAAGCCGAAAAACACTTCAGCCTTCTCTTGTTCATACTTTTTCGGGATTGTCTTAAAAGCCGAAATTCCTAGATCTCTTCTCTTGTGTTTGCTGAATTTTCCTACAAGGGGTAGCCGAAATCTTCTGAAGAGGTAAGTGTTGAATACGTTATTCTTTCAATCTATTCCGGCTTTTAGAAACCATAGCCGAATGGCTATGTGGTAGATTAATCTCATGTTTTCTTTCATTCGTGGCATTCCGGGATTTGAAGGGGGATTCAATCGCTTAGATTTCTAAGGCAGAGTTCAGTAGCACTCGGATCGTATTACTTTTGGGATTTCAAGGTAAGGAGATCTGTAAATTTAAACATATAATTCGGGTAAAACACTAACCCTTGGCCGAATATAGGAGAGGCCTTATCTTCGCGTTCTTTCGGCTTTTGAGCAAAGTTATAGATAGAAGGCAGTAGATCTGTTTAGCAAGAGTATCGACATAGAGGGTAGTCCTACGCATTAATCAGGTGTGTAACTTCTCACACCATTTAGATTGTCTGCTAATATGTGTTATTAAATCTGCTTATACTCTGTTAAATGCTGAAATCCCAGCATAATGGTTGAAAACCCAAGGAGGGTAAAAGCGAATCACCAGGTTAGTGATCTCTGTCATTCATAAGTGAATGTTTCTGCTCATGATATGCTTGTATGTATGCCGAGTTCTGTGATTTCACGGGGTTGGTAGATTGATAAAAGGGGAAGTGTTCTGTTGTAGTGGCTTTTGCCATGATCTGTTGTAGTGGCTTTTGCCATGATCTGTTGTAGTGGCTTTTTGCCATGATCTGTTGTAGTGGCTATTGCCATGATCTGACGATGTGCAGCTAACTGCAGCATGACTGCCATCGATGGTGTGTAGTGGCGTGGGTTATTGTAGAAATCCCTAATGGTGTGAATGGCAGGTAAGGGTGGTGTGTAGCGGATGGAAACCTAGGATTGGGTTGGGCTTTGCATAATTTTTGTTGTTTCATGTTTTGATATCTGTTCTGTGGGGCTAAGGCCCAATCTGATGGTGCATGAGGGTTGCACACTGAGTCTCGTGACTCACCCTATTATTTAACATTTTACAGGAGACACTTAAAGCATCGGACCGGGCTGGAGAGGAACGCAAGGTGGCCATGCATGAGAATATTTTGGATACTGCAAAAGACATTATTTTATTCATTTATATTTAATATTTTGGACTAGTTGGGTTTTTATTTCATTGTAATAAGGCAATTGGCCATTAGTTTTTTTTATTTTTTCGGTTTTATTTTGGGCTTTTATTATTATCAAACATTTGAATTTTACGTTTTAATTAAGCTAAGGCATGTATCAAATTCGGGTTTCTAATCCACTAAGGCATTAATATGAAATGTATATCCTTTACAAATTATACAACCATTTATTTTTTCCCGATTAAAAAGTTAAACTCAAGAAAAATATTTCTCGAAATTGCGACTTCTTTTAAAATCTCCTTAGTGACATGCCAGATCCGACCATGGTGTTTGGGCCGGGTTTGGGGTGTTACACCACGTCACTGAGCATTACCTGAAAGGGTTAAGGAAACGGGGTGAGTTACTAGAACTCAGTGCATAACCCCCTTACCATTGTCCACTGGGCCTGAAACCCATTTGGCAATATTTTGGGCCTAAGCCCCTTTTTACATAATAATGTATCAAATATATCATATGAATGTAATGCAATCCCAAACCAACCTAATAGTCCATCCGCTACACACCACCCGTACCATTCCATCACACCTGTGGGGATCAAGTCAACCTGCCCCACCAAACACACCAATCGCAGGCATTATGCCATTTATAACAAATTTTGATTGTGGCGAGCCACCAGAATCATAGTATCATATTAACAAACATTTTTGTGGCAGTGCCACAGGTATCACTTCTCTTCAACATTTTCCCATCCCATGCAAAATCATGTAAATGCATCATACATAGCAAATCATGATATTTGCAAATATAAACAACAATAATTAATCCAGAGATTCATTACAAAAATTCAGCCCATTGTAACACTTGCAAATCAGCCTATTAAGGCAATCTATCAAATCGGCCCATTAAGGCAATATATCAAATCGACCCATTAAGGCAATATATCAAATCGGCCCATTAAGGCAATATATCAAATCAGCCCATTAAGGCAATCTATCAAATCGGCCCATTAAGGCAATATATCAAATCAGCCCATTAAGGCAATATATCAAATCAACCCATTAGGGGCAATTTCGTAATTCGGCCCTTTAGAGGCGTTTTCATAATTCTCACAGTGTTATTACCGATTTTGTCAATTTTATCAAAATAGTGAAATTTAGGCCATTTTTCCCGGTTTACACCATATTACGATTTTAATCATAGCGATTTATTTCCAATATGATATCAATCTTAAACCCACGAAAAACGGTGTGAGATTACACACCTGATTACGGTAAGCACTAAGCTTTCTTGATCGTCGACACCTAAGATATCGTAACACTCGATTAATCGACATACGTGATTTATTAATCAAACTATAAAATAAACGATCTAAAGTGTTTACCCTTGGAATCGTGAACGACCACGATTTGTCGATTTTCCCCGGATGATGGTCCACAACCCAGTGGAAAATCCCGAACCGCCGATACTGCCCTTCGTTTGAATTTAGGAGTAGGGATCGCAAATCCGCTCCTTTTTCGATCTCCAATCGCTATCCTTTTTGATTCGATATCGCTTGCCTCCATTGAATAAGATTTTAGTCAAAACGATATTACGATAAAAATATAGATTGTCTAATGACAAAGGATTCGGCTTACCACTATAATCGTATGATCAACAAGTCGATCGATCGAGCGATTTAGACCCTAAGACATGTAGTCGATTAGTCACAACCACTATTATCCCGAAAATAACTTAAACGAATACAGAACGATTTCAAATTAGCCATGAAGAATTCCTTACCTTAACGATATTGGATCCAATTTTCACCGTTCAACTTAAGGCTAGAACGATACACGGCCTCCCACTTGAAACACTACGAAAAAGAGGGTGATTAAGATATGAAGGAGTGGAAGATAATACTATTTCGATTAAGATCAAGATGTACAACCGAATAGTGATATATACCTATTCGGTTAGAAAGAAAAGAATATGTACATAGAAAAGAATTCACTTACGAATTTAATCGAGGAAAGAATGTCAATCCAAATGAGAAAAAATGATAAAGAAGAGATGTAGGTTTCGGCTATGGAGGGAAAATGAGCAATAATATTCGGCTATGGTGGTATGGATTAGAGAAGAAGAAAGAAGGCTTGAAGAATTTTGTGAAAAAGAAAAAAAAAGGAAAAATGGAGAAGGAGTGCTTACTAGCTTCGATTTTCAAGGGAAGATGAATGAAAAATATTTTGGTGTCAATGGTTTGGTACTTTCAGCAACAAGAAAGAAATGAAGAAACAAAAATGCACACTGCTTGAAGATTCGACAAAGAGAAGAAGAAATTTGGAGAGAAAGAAAGATGACACAAAATAATGCTAAAGGAATTTTGGCCAAAACAAGCACCAAAGTTTTTACCAAAAGACAAAGAAAATTTGGCTACCTCTCCCTATACCAAAACCGTCCATAACATGACAATAAGGTCAAAATTTGGCCAACCAAAACTTCCAAAACATCTTCCTTGAAAAAGGCCAACATGTTCCCTATACTTGCCTTTTCTTTTGATTTCTTTCCCTGTAACATCCTAAAATTGTGGGGCTATGCATTTGTTGTGTTTTACGTATAATGTGTTGATTAGAGTTTTAAGGGGTTCAGATTGGGCTCAAGGTTGGGCCGAGGTCTTAGTTAGAACTTTCTGTTTGGACACTCTAGTGGAAAGCCTGATAAGGTAAGGCTTAAAAGATGATTATCTGTGTTTTAAAATATAAAATGGGCTTGTGGCCCAGTGCCAAAGTGGCGCCACTAAAAGAGCAGGGAAGTGGCGTCAACTGGGAGGCCCAAATTCAAGTTGTATGAAGCCCAATTCTTTTAATTAAAATTTAGTTAATTTTCGGCATTTAAGTGGGTAAAGTGGGACGGCAATGAGGCTTGAAAATAGAGGGATTTAGTTGTTTGGATAATGTAGATAATATGGCTGATAATGTGGCAGATAAAAGGAAGAAGAGGTGGTGTTATTTGAGCCACTTGTGGATAAGAGATCAGGTAATGATAAGGGAGAAAATTTAGGATTTATCTACTGGTCATAGTGGTGGCCAAAATTCCAACGCTGAGGGGGAGGAGGAATTGGTTTTGGTAAGTTCAAGGGGTGCCAAAATTTCCCTTGATTAGTAGCTTAGTTTTAGTTTTAAAAAGGGGCATTTTCGGGATTTAGGTAGTAGGTGCCGAAATTTAGGTTAAGTAAGGGGAATATCCTTTTATTTTCGGCATTTAGGGTTGTATTCTCCCATTCTTTTCTCTCATTCTCTGCCAAAGCCGAAATCCCTAAATCCCATTCTCTCATCTTCACTTTTATGCAGAAGCTGAAACTCTTGAACTTAATTCTCTTCTTCATTCTTTTTCTACAAGCCAAATATTCATTGTTCTTTGCTTCCTCTCTTTTGCCGATCTCTTCACAAAAAGCTGAATCTACATAGATTTCTTCCTATCATCTTCTCTTTTTGATCTTCTCAAAATCCAAAATCTTCTAGGAGTTGCCGAATTCTCTGTAAAGGTAGGTGCCGATTTCTTCTGATCTATTCTTTTTCTCTTTCAGTTTTTAGAAGATAAAGCCGAAAGGCTAATGGATTGTTGGTTTCTTGTGTTTACGTGTTGGGCGACATTCGGGAATTGAAGTAGATCGCTTAGATCTAAAAGCTGGAACCGTTAGTCTCTGAATTTCATATCTCTCTTTTCGGGATTTCAAGGTAAGGGGTTCTCTTTAGATTCTCTTTAGATTCGCTATCGTAATTGTGATCTTAACCATATGTTATGATAAGGTCTTTTAATGGAATCAAATAATCAGGCGAATGAGGGGATTGGATCTGTAAAACCAATCCCTAAGTTTAAGAAATGAGCGGTGTCAGCAGTATGGGATTGGCCACCGGGTTGTGGACCAGCTTCAGAACAAAATCTTAGGCAGTTAGCAGTCGTATCGACTTCTGATAGTGTCGACATAGAAGGTCTCGTCTTGTCGGTAATTAGGTGTGTAGATCTCTAACACACTAATTAATCTGTACTAAATATATGTTATGGGCTAAAAGTCAGAAAAAGGCTGTATAGTAATCTGTACTAAATATATGTTATGGGCTAAAAGCCGGAAAAAGGCTGTATAGACAGTCGGATTACCCAAAAAGGGTAGGCAATGGATGCCAGCTACGTAATCATAGAAACTTCTCTATGTGTATCGATGTATGCGATAGACTGTGAACTTTTAGGTAGTATATTGTTTTGATTCTGCATGTATGTATGCATGGGATGGGGTTGATATGATGAAGGGGAAGAGCATGTTAATAGGTCACTTGGTGATCGGTGGTTAAACCATGAATTATAAAGTTAGGTCACAATAGTGATCGGTGGCTAAGCCACGTTAAATTTATTCCTGACTATTAGGAATAGGCAGCATGGCTTTCGATATGGTGTGTAGCGGTTGGTGGGTTGATTGTAGAAATCCCCAAGGTGTGTTGGTTGGTACGGGCTGGTGTGTAGAGGATGGATTCTTAGGTTGGGTTGGGCCATGTTGCATGTAAATACTTTGTTGCCATTGTGTATGGGCTAAGGCCCATAATGTGTTTGTGGGCCCAAGATTTTATGTGTTTTCGGGATTTGCACACTGAGTCTTGGTGACTCACCCTTTTATTTTCCTGACCTTTCAGATGAGTAGTAGATCGTGGACATGGGAGCCGAGGCGGACTCGAGGGGCCATCAAGTCTTTTACTTTCATAAACTATTTCAGGTTTTCTTTTAAGTTTTAATTTTGGGATTATTTATGTAATAAGGCTCCATAGCATAGGTTATCAATTTATATTTGTTAATGTCCTTATTCTTTATAAACTTATGTTCTAAGACTTATTCATAAGAAGAAATAAAGATGGAATTTTCAAACAAGTCGTTTAAAAAAAAAAACTACCAAGGTTTCCTATTAAATAACACTTAATGAATTTTTACTTAAACAAACCAAGATTTCAAATCCCTTCAATGAGAAGTTTTCAACTATTAATCCGTAGTATACCAGATCTAGTCGTGACGTTTGGGCCGGGTTTGGGGTGTTATATTCCCTACCCTCATCCTTTCCTTATTTCTTAGCCACCTTGCCAAAATTAAAAAGTCCACCTTGCCTTATATACTATCTTGGCCGACACTTAGGGAAAGAATACAAAAAAAAAGTAAAAAAATTTGTACTTGATGGGATTTGAACCTCTTCCCTCAAAGTCCTTCATGTGGCGCCATATCCCCTTTACCATAAGCTCCTTTATGCTAGCAAATTACTCATTTATTTCCATAAGCCTTAATGCCACTTACTATCTCTCCTTAATAGGCTTTAAACATAAAATTTTTACTAGGGCCTAAATAAACCCCGAGCCTTCTCAAAACCCCTAAACATACACGATTAATATTTTTAACTAGCTTAACGCAAGAAATAATGCAACACATAAAATTCTTAATTTTTGAATGTTACACCCCTACACTTTGAAAATTTTCTATGCCTAGTATTCAATTTTGTCCCGAACCACTTCTAAAGTTTGTTTTAAGCCCTGAGGGCTTGTGTTAGGGACTATATGACTGTATTTGAATGAGTTTTGTTTGGATTTGAGAAATGAATATGAAATGTATGATTGTTTAAGAAATAAGTCCAGTAATGCTTAGTAACCCTATTGTAACATCCTAAAATTAGGGGTTCCGCATTTTGTGCTATTCTATGTGTTTGGCTCGCTAAGCTTGTTATTTAGGTGTGTTTGAGGGGTCTTGGGAAGGCTCGGGGTCGAGCCGGGGCCCTGGTGAAATTTTGGTTTTAGGGCATTTTGTGGGGGTGAGCTAGTGGAGGCGGGACTTAAGTATAAAAGTTGGTGTTGTGTTAACAAAAGGAAGCAGAGTGGTCTAGTGGAGTTGGCATCACAAGGAAAACAAGGGAGGAAAGGTTCTAATCCCATCTGCTGCACTATGGAGTTTAATTTTTGTGCTCAAGGTGGGGAAGAGGTGGTATTCGACTGGGACTCTACCTAGGTGGTTGTTGAATGGTCAAAAGTTTTCAAATGGATGGAGGAGAGGAGCTTGGGGAGGTTGAATTGGTCAACCAATTCGAATTGGGAGATGGAGAGTGAATGGAGGAGAAAAACAAGGGATTTGGAGAGGGTGGATGAGAGTTGGCCGAATATGGGAGTTGTGGGGGGAGAATTTCAGCTATGTGATGTAGTTGGCTAGGGAATTTAGGCATTTTGGTGTGAGATAGCAAAACCGAACCATTTAGAGTGATGTGCCGAATTCTATAGTTTTCTTTTGCTTTTCTATTTGACGATTTGGTGTTTTACTCTTAAGGCATTTCGGGTTTGTTACTCATTGTTGTGCTTGTGCCGAATCTCTCAAACTTTCCTCTCCATCGTTTCTTTTCATTGGTGTGATAGCCAAATTTCGACTCTTCTCCTACTTCTCTTATTTCTTTCTTTTCTTCTTAGCACCTCTATCTCTTTCTTCTCTTGACCGAACCATTTCCTTCCACACCCTTCCATTTTCTTTGACTCCCTATACTTTAGCCGAATCACTCTTCTCCTACACCCTTTCCTTCATAGCCAAACCTCAGCTTGCCCACTTGCTTTTCTTTTCGTTCTATTTCTTCTTGTTCTATTCTTCTAGTCGAAACTTACTTCTCATCATTCTCTCTTTTTGCATCTTTTTCTATATCATTTGGGGGACTGAAGCTTGAGGGTTCGTGGTTGTAGAATCATATTATTCCATTTGATTCGTCATTGGTGTGAAGTGCCGAATCTCCTATTTTAGGTTTCTTTCGAATATTAGGTAACACATTCTTTCCTTAATTATCTCTTTTTCTTTGCTCTTCTCACTTAAGCCGAAATATTTAAGAATAACCTTTGACTGTTGACCGAACCTCTGTCTCTCTCGCAACTCATCTCTGACTCGAGGATGAATCAGTTGTTGTGCGGTTCCTCATTTATTAAGGTAAGGAGTTCTCTTTTATTCGATTTCATTCCTCTTTCTCCTTTCATTTTACTCTGCCATAATCAAGCCTCATTGTTAGATAACCACCAATCCTCATTGTATTACGATCTCTGATCGAGATTTTCTTCATGGATGTGAGTGCTAGCCAATCTAAGGGGGTAGCGTTAAAGGAGCCTGAGGGGAGTGGACTCGTAGTCTCTGCTCCCAAGTTCAAATGACGTGCGGTGTCAGCGGTTCGAGACTTTCCACCGGGTTGTGGTAGTGAGCCGACATCCGTTTGGGATAGGCAGATAGTGGTTATTCTCGCTAGTGAGAGTAACGACGATCAAGAGTGTTTAGTCCTTCGCGTAATCAAGTGTGTAATTCTCACACCTTCTTTTGTGGTTTGGTAATAAATATGTGTATTGTTTAATAGCCGAAATAACTGTAACGACAGTTGAGTTACCTTTGAGGGTAAGGTTGGAGATACCAGGTTAGTAACCTTTATGACTACGTCATTTAAATAACTTAGCATGAATATATGTATACTCCGATTATCTGATGTACATTGATATATGTTTGCATTCATTACATTATGATATTATGTTGCATGGGATTGGGATATGATATTGATGCATAAGGGGCAGTGTATTTCGATGGCTCTGCCACATATTTCGATGACCATGTCACATTATTTCGGTGGCTCTGCCACATATTTCGATGACCTTGTCACAGTTTTAGCTTTGAGCAGCATGGCTGTCAGCATGACTGCCAATGAGGTGTGTAGCGGATGGAGGGTTGATTGTAGAAATCCCCACAGGTGTGATAGGTTGGACACGGAGTGGTGTGTAGTGGATGGAGTACTAGGCTGGGCTGGGTTGCATTGCATTCATTATCCGATATGCCATGTTGTTGGGGCTACGGCCCAATTCGATCCATATGGGCTTCAGCCAAATTTGCTACCGTGAGGGCTACGGCCCAATTTGCTTCTGTGGGCTTAGGCCCAGATTTCATTCGTTAGGGGAATTGCAAACTGAGTTCTCGTAAGTCACCCCTCTGCTTAATCTTGCAGGTAATCCTTAGCTTGTGGGATGGGAGCCGAGGTGGATTCTGTGGTGGCCATGCGTTATTTCTTTCGTAAACTCTATTTTTCCTTATTTAAATTTATTCTTAATTTGGGAGTATGTTATGTAATAAGGCCTCCGGGATTTTAATTTGGTTTTGATTTAATGCGGTTATCATATATTATGAAATGTTAAATACGGAGTTTTCTAAAAATATAAGTAACCATTTTCTGAAACACTAACAAACGATTTTCAAGTTATAAACAATGAAACTCAGGATTTTCTTAAAACTACAATAATTGTTTACAAAAACGTCACATCCTGAAATCCACCGATTTCGATTCTCGTAGTATAAAGCAAGTTTTCGGTAGTTAGTAATATTCACAACATTTTGCAAGGAAACCTTAAAAACGAATCTGATTTTCAAAATGAAAACAAAACTCAAAATTTTTAAACATTCGCGAAGTTCTTTAAACAACCGTTCTATGTGACATACCAGATCCGGTCGTAACGTTTAGGCCGGGTTTGGGGTGTTACCTATTCCGGAAACGGATACGGGTTAGGGGTGTTACAACATCAACATGCATCCATAACTTCAATATTCAAAATTAAAATGTCCATATTTTCAGTCCATAGCAATATAAACAATTTCAACCAAGCAAAGCAATAAACTCATAACAACGTCCAGGAACCTGAGAGTATTAAAATCAAAATAATCATTTAAAAATCAACATATGAATCAACTAATAATTCTACAACATTGTCTTATTCCCACAGTTCAAAAATAATAGCACTAATATCACCTACTGAAACACTAAGCCTATGTAACACCCTGGTTCTGGGGGTTATGCATTTAGTGCATAACTCAAGTGAAGATAGGCTTATTGTGTGCTTGGACGAGTTTTAGGGGGTTTGGAGAACCCTAGAATATGGGAGATGCCTTAAGGAATTATTGAATTTTTAGTGTTAAGAAGGGGAGCTTGGCTTTAGAGGTCTTAAGAGAATTATTTGGGAGAGTAAGACTCAAGAATTGAGCTAGTAGAGTGGCAAGGGAGACGCCACTTAGAGCATGGAGAAGTGACGCCTCAAGGTGCAAGGGGGGCCAGAGTTTGAGCTGCAAGGGTAGCATTTTGGCTTTGTTTTTGCGTCAAGAGAGGAGGAGGAGTTGGATTCGGCTATGGCACCTAAAAAGGAGGAATTTGACCATTTCAAATCATTTTAAATGTGTGGCTAAGAGAAGGCTTGAGTTGGTTTTATTTTAAATTGGTTTGAAAGGGTGGTGTAGAGTGTTTTTAGGAGGGAATCAAGGGATTGGGTGAGAGGTAAAGGTGTTGGACGGCTAGGGGGTTCTTTTGTTGACATTTTCGGCCATGAAGGGTTTGGGGGAGGGGTCGAATTCTATTTAAGGGGGGTGAGCTCTCTTGTGCCGAATTTTAGCCCTTTCTCCTTCACCTTCTACTCTTTTCTTCTCATACTCTAACCTCACCAAAAACACCTCTTTTCCTTCATTTGTTCACCTTGGCCGAAAGTTCAAAGTCACTTTTTCCTTTCATTTTTCTTCTTCATCTCACCTGTTGCTTAATCGAAATCCCTCCCCTTTTTCTTGTTGCTGTAGCACCTCTTTAAGCCCACCAACATTCCATTTTTTCTTCTCTTGTTTCTCCAAAGCCGAATAGTCTTCTTCTCTAGCTGAATCTCTCCCTCTTGGTGTGCCGAAATTCCCTTCTCCTTTTAGTTTTCATCTTGGCCGAATATTTAGTGTGGTATGGATCTCTTCTAGTTTGGTTCCAATCGGGTTTAGAGGAAGGTAGGTGGTTTAGCCGAATGGCTATTTTCTTCCCTCTCTGTTCTTTGTCGACTTTTACAAAGGTAAGAGTTGGTTTCGGTAATTGTTGTTAAGAGTGCTAATCACATATTAGAACCGAATTGTTGTAGGGTCTCCGGGATTTCGAAACAGTCAAGTGAAGCCTCCATCTGTGAGTGATCGGTTGGTAAGTGGTGGTAAGGGTTGGTTTTATTAGTCTATTCTTTTAGTTCTCGTTAAGCCAAAGTCTATAACAGATTAATCGTTCTTCCTAATAGGGTGGCCGTTTGCATAAGGAGGAACCATCATTGGTTCGGGATTTGGTAGGAAACCAAATCATTTGTAAGGTATGGGTTCAACGTTAACCCCTTTGAGTATTTTGGTTTGGCCGAATGGTCTAGGTGGCTAATCTCATGTTTGGCCAATTATAGGAGCAAGGTAATCGAGTGTCTTAGATCGGTTCTTTGGGGTTAAGGCTTGCGTTTTAACAGGTGTGTAAACTAACACACTCCTTGCTTTGTAATATGCTTAATAACCTGATTGTTTAACAAAGCCGAAACAGTATGGTTGATTGATATGATACCCTATGGGGTATGTGCACGGATTCGGGTAAGTCCGTTTCATTATGAGTTCTGTTGTTGATACATGATGTCATGATTTATGATGTATGTACTATGAGATGCAACACTAAACATGTTCGCATGATTTGCATGATTTGCACGATCGTATACTTTACATGAGTCGGTATGATAATGGGTGATATGAGAGGAGGGGGAAGTGATATTCGTGTCGACGGACACCAGAGGTTTGGTACCTCCAGTGATTTGGCATCACATTTCGTGACTACGGTCACCAGAGGTTTGGCACCTCATAGCGTCTTGTCCCAGTGGCTTAGCACCACAGTGGGTTGGCCCCACAGTTGATATTATGGGATCGTCGCCAGTGATTTGGTATCACACGATGGGTTGGCCCCATCATTTGATTTGTGACTTCGGGTCACCAGTGGTTTGGCACCACCAGTGGTTTGGCACCACAATATGATGGATATCGTGACTTTAAGTCACCAGTGGTTTGGCACCACCAGTGGTTTGGTACCACACGGGGTAGAGAAAGGTGTTGGGATGGCTAGGCTGGGTGCATATTGAAACTTGCGCATGTTAAACTTGAATATGATTTGGGTATGATGTTTTGATAAACCGGGAAAAAGGGTTGCACACTGAGTCTTGGTGACTCACCTTTTTCCTTTAACATTTTCAGGTGATGCGTAAGTTGGACCGGGTTCGGAGAGGACACAAGGTGGCCTATGCAGAAGAAGATATTTTGATTATTTTATGCACTTTCGATATTAAGTATTTTGTTTAAATATTGGGTTGTAATAAGGGCCTTACTATTATTTTGGTATTATTTTAATTATGGCTTGATTAACCTAAATTACTATATGAAAATAACTTTATTCTCAGCAACCTATTTATTCAAATTATATATATGAATAATAAAGTTTTAATTCAGACATTTTATAACACTAGGTTTTTCATATTATTTTAAATGGACATGGTTTTCAAAAGTAGACAAATTTTCATACTTTATAAGGTCAAAAGTAGATTTTTCAACCGTCTTTCCGCAGTGACATAACCAGATCCGGTCAGGGCTCGTGGGCCGGGTTTGGGGATGTTACAGCCTAACTTGTATCACTTCCTTGGAATTCCGCACCGCCCAGACCGAAAACACTAAGTATCTCCAAGGGTTCAAAAAAAAGTGTGTGAGCTTAAACAAGCTCAGTGAATGATCGGGAAAAAAACTACCAATGAACATGATATCATACATTAAATGGGAACATCTAAATGGGAATTGATATTTATCAAAATGGGTATCGATACTGTTTGAAAAATCGGTACCTTTTTTAATATTATGATTTTCTTCAAAATCCAAAACCCCACATTTTATCAATACAATTCAAAAGTATCTATATTTTTACCCTAAGTATCGATAATTGAGAACTGGTATCGATACCAAAATGAGCAACTGTTTCTTACACATTCATTTCAATTTAGAAGTATCGATACATATGCCGTGATTATCGATACCTTTGTATAATTCTGCAAAAATTCAAGCAAAACAGGGCATTCCACATACTCAATCACATACCACTTCAGCATGCATCCATAACTTCAATATACAACATTGAAATGTCCATATTTGCAGTCCATAGCAATATCAAAAAATTCAAGCAAGCAAACCAATAAACTAATAACAACATCCACAAACCTAAGAGTACTAAAATAAAAAAAAATCATTTAAAACATCATGATAATAATCAACCAACAATTCTACCACATTGTCTTATACGTACAGCTCAAAAAAAAAAAAGCAATAATATCACCTTTTCAAAAACTAAGCCTAACTTGGATCACTTCCTTGGAATTTTGCACTGTCCACACTGAAAACACTAACTATTGCAAAGGTTCAGAAAAGAGTGCGTGAGCTTAAACAAGCTTAGTGAATGATCAAGAAAAAACTAATAATTGACATCATATAATCCATTAAACGAGAACATCTAATTAGGTATCGATACCATTTCAAAAATCGGTACCGTTTTAACATTATGCTTTTCTTCAAAATCCAAAACACAATAATTTATCGATACAATTTAGAAGTATCTACATTTTTACCCTGAGTATCGATACTCGAGAACTGCTATCGATAAAAAATGAGCTAATGTCTCCTGCACAATTGTTTCAACTCAGAAGTATCGATACATATGCCATGATTATCGATACCTCTGTAAAATTCTACAAAAATTCTAGCAACACAGGGCATTGCCATACATCACATACCACTTCAACATGTATCCAAAACTTCAATAGTAAACATCAAAATATCCATAATTGCAGTCCATAGCAATATAAATAATTTCTACCAAGCAAAACCCCATAATTTTTCGATACAATTCAAAAGTATCTATATTTTTACCCTGAGTATCGATACTTGAAAACTGGTATCGATACCAAAATGAGCAACTATTTCTTGCACATCTATTTCAATTCAGAAGTATCGCTACATATGCCGTAATTAATGATATCTCTGTATAATTTTACAAAAATTCTAGAAAAATAGGGCATTACACATACTTAATCAGATACCACTTCAACATGCATCCATAACTTCAATAGTAAACATCAAAATGCCCATATTTGCAGTCCATACAATATAAATAATTTCAACCAAGCAAACCAGTAAACTAATAACAATGTCTAAAAACCTAAGAGTATTAAAATCAAAGTAATCATTTAAAACATCATGATAACAATCAACGAACAATTCTATCACATTGTCTTATTCCCACAGTTGAAAAATATTAGCAATAATATCACCTACTCAAACACAGCCTAAATTGGATCACTTCATTGGAATTTCGCGCCGCCCACACTGGAAACACTAACTATCTGCAAAGGTCCAGAAAATAGTGTGTGAGCTTAAACAAGCTCGTTGAATGATCGGGAAAAAGTTACCAATAATTATGATATCATACATTAAATCAAATCATCTCATTGGGTATCGATTTTTTCTCAAAATGGGTATCGATATGGTTTGGGAAATCGGTACCTTTTTAACATTCAGATGTTCTTCAATATTCAGAACCCCGCAATTTATCGATACAATTCAAAAGTATCTATATTTTTACCCTGAGTACCGATACTCGAGAATAGGTATCGATACCAAAATGACCAACTATTTCTTGCACATTCGTTTCAATTCATAAGTATCGCCTCATATGCTGTGATTATTGATACCTGTGTATAATTCTTCAAAAATTCCAGAAAAACAGGGCATTACACATACGCAATCAAATACCACTTCAACATGCATCCATAATTTCAATAGTAAACAACGAAATGTCCATATTTGCAGTCCATAGCAATATAAATAATTTCAACCAAGCAAACCAATAAACTAATAACAACGTCCATGAACCTAAGATTATTAATATCAAAATAATCATTTAAAACATCAGGATAAAAATCAACCTTCAATCCTACCAAATTGTCTTATTCCCACAGTTCAAAAATAATAGCTACAATATCACCTACTCAAACACTAAGCCTAAATTGGATCACTTCCTTGGAATTTCGCACCGCCCACAACGAAAACACTAACTATCTGCAAAGGTTCAAAAAAGAGTATGTGACCTTAAACAATGTTAGTGATTGATCGGGAAAAAGCTACCAATAAACATGATATCATACATGAAATCAGAACATCTCATTGGGTATCGATTTTTCACAAAATGAGAATCAATATCGTTTGAAAAATCGATACCTTTTTAACATTCTAATTTTCTTCAAAACCCAAAACCCCATAATTTATCGATACAATTCAAAAGTATCTATATTTTTACCTCGAGTATCAATACTCGAGAACTGGTATCGATACCAAAATGAGCAACTGTTTCCTACACATACGTTTCAATTCAGAAGTATCGCTACATATGTTGTGATGATCGATACCTCTGTATAATTCTGCAAAAATTTCAGAAAAATAGGGCATTCCACATACTCAATAACATACCATTTCAACATTCATCCATAACTTAAATATTCAACATTTAAATGTCCATATTAGAAACCTATAGCAATATCACTAATTTCAACCAAGCAAACCAATAAACTAATAACAACGTCCACGAACCTAAAAGTATTAAAAAAATATAATCATTTAAAACATTAAGAAAATAATCAACCAACAATTCTACTACATTGTCTTATTCTCATAGTACAAAAATAATAGCAATAATATCACTTACTCAAACACTAAGCCTAACTTGGATCATTTCCTTGGAATTCTGCACAGCCCACAATGAAAACACTAACTATCTGCAAAGGTTCAGAAAAGAGTGTGTGAGCTTAAACCAGCTCAGTGAATGATTGGGAAAAAACTACCAATACATATGATATGATACATTAAATGAGAATATCTAAATGGGAATCGATATTTCTCAAAATGGGTATTGATACCGTTAGGAAAATTGGTACCTTTTTAACATTCTGATTTTCTTCAAAATCTAAAACCCCACAATTTATCGATACAATTCAAAAGTATCTATATTTTTACCCCGAGTATCAATACTCGAGAACTTGTATCGATACCAAAATGAGCAACTATTTCTTGCACATTCGTTTCAATTCAAAAGTATCGATACATATGCCATGATTATCGATACTTCTGTATAATTCTGCAAAAATTCCAGCAAAACAGGGCATTCCACACACTCAATCACATACCACTTCAACATGTATCCATAGCTTCAATATTCAACATCAAAATGTCCATATTTGCAGTCCAAAGCAATATCAATAATTTTAACCAAGCGAACCAATAAACTAATAACAATGTCCACGAACCTAAGAGTATTAAATAAATATAATCATTTAAAACATCAATATAATAATCAACCAACAATTCTACCACATTGTCTTATTCCCATAATTCAAAAATAATAGCTATAATATCACCTACTCAAACAGTAAGCCTAACCTGGATCATTTCCTTGGAACCTGGATCATTTCCTTGGAATTCTGCGCCGCCTACAATGGAAACACTAACTATTTGTAAAGGTTCAGAAAAGAGTGTGTTAGCTTAAACAAGCTCAGCGAATGATTGGGAAAAAACTACCAATAAACATGATATCATACATTAAATGAGAACATCTAAATGAGAATCGATATTTCTCAAAATGGGTATCGATACCATTTGGAAAATAGGTACCTTTTTAACAATTTGATTTTCTTCAAAATCCAAAACCTAGCAATATATCGATGCAATTCAAAAGTATCTATATTTTTACCTTGAGTATCGATACTCGAGAACTGGTATCGATACCAAAATGAGCTACTGTTTCCTACACATTCGTTTCAACTCAAAAGTATTGATACATATGCCGTGATTATTGATACCTTTGTGTAATTCTGCAGAAATTCAAGCAAAATAGGGCATTCCACATACTCAATCACATACCGGTTCAACATGCATCCATAACTTCAATATTAAACACCAAAATGTCCGTATTAGAAGTCCATAGTAATAGTAATATTGTCACCTACTCGAACACTAAGCCTAACTTGGATCAATTCCATTGAATTCCACACCACCCACAACGGAAACACTAACTATCTGTAAAGGTTTAGAAAAAAGTGCGTGAATATAAAAATCTCAGTGAATGTTCGAGAAAAAACTACCAATAAACATGATGTCATATATTAAATGAGAACATCTAGCTGGGAATCGATACTGTTTGGAAAATAGGTACCTTTTTAACATTATGATTTTCTTCAAAATCCAAAACTTAGCAATTTATTAATACCATTCAAAAGTATCTATATTTTTACCCCGAGTATCGATACTCGAGAACTGGTATCGATACCAAAATGCACTACTGTTTCCTGGACATTCGTTTCAACTTAGAAGTTTTGTATAATTCTTCAAATATTCCAGCAAAACAAGACCTTCCACATACTCAATCACATACCACTTCAACATGCATCCATAACCTCAATATTTAACATCAAAATGTCCATATTAGAAGTCCATAGTAATATCAATAATTTCATCCAAGCAAACCAATAAACTAATAACAATGTCCACGAACTTAAGAGTATTAAAATCAAAACAACCATTTAAAACATCATGATAATAATCAACCAACAATTCTACCATATTGTCTTATTTCCACAGTTCAAAAATAATAGCAATAATATCACCTACTCGAACACTAAACCTAACTTGGACCAATTCCACTGAATTTCGCACCGTCCACAACGGAAACACTAACTATCTGCAAAGGTTCAGAAAAGAGTGAGTGAGCCTAAAAATCTCTATGAATAATCGGGAAAAAACTACCTATAGACATGATAGCATACATTAAATGAGAACATCTAAATGGGAATCAACATTTCTCAAAATGAGAATCGATACCGTTTGGAAAATTAGTACATTTTTAACATTATTATTTTCTTTAAAATCCAAAACCCAATAATTTATCGGTACAATTCAAAAGTATCAATATTTTTACCCCAAGTATCGATACTTGAGAACTGGTATCGATACCAAAATGAGTTACTATTTCTGCACATTCGTTTCAACTCAGAAGTATCGATACATATGCCGTGATTATCGATACCTCTGTATAATTCTTCAAAAATTCCAGCAAAATAGGTTTTTCCACATACTCAATCACATACCCCTTCGACATGCATCCATAACTTCAATATTAACCATCAAAATTTCCATATTTTCAGTCCATATCAATATCAATAATTTCATCCAATAAAACCGTAAACTAATAACAATGTCCATGAACCTAAGAGTTTTAAAATCAAAATAATCATTGAAAACATCTTGATAATAATGAACCAACAATTCTACCACATTGTCTTTGTCCCACAATTTAAAAATAATAGCAATAATATCACCTACTTGAACACTAGGCTTAACTTGGATCACTTCCTTGGAATTCCGCACCGCCTACAACGGAAACACTAACTATCTACAAAGGTTCAGAAAAGAGTGTGTGAGCTTAAACAAGTGCAGTGAATGATTGGGAAAAAACTACTAATAAACATGATATCATACATTAAATGAGACCATCTAAATTGGAATCAATATTTCTCAAAATAGGTATCGATACTGTGTGACTCACACGACTAATGACACTCCCGTGTTCCAAACCAGTGTTCTTACCCTTGTAACTCTCTGACTTGGGTCACACGGTCATCCACACGCCCGTGTGTTAGGCCGTGTGGACAATTTAGTTTACAAAAATTAGAAGCAGGATTCACACAGTCATGTCACATACCCGTGTGCTAGGTCGTGTGACTCACATGGCTGAGACAGTTAAACCACACACGCCCGATTTCTCAATTTTTAAGATGTAAAGGACACACGGTTAAACCACACACGCCCGTGCGCATGGCCGTGTGTCACACACGGTTGAGACACACGCCCGTGTGGACAAAATAAGGCCATTTTCCAAGCCTTATTTCTCATCCTATTTACCTTGCACTTACATCAACACTTCAATATATTCACCAACCAATTCAAGGTATATAAATCAATCTAATTATCAAATTTTATGCATGACATATTTACTCATGCTTTCAAGTATCATCTTTACATTAAAATTATCTACTTACCCAAACTTAATTGCATCTAATATATTAAACCAAACATATTCATATACTAAATATAATAAACCTCATGCATAAGTATGTATTAAATTTACTATCACTAGCCATTCCAATGGCTAGTTACAACCAAAACATTTACATACCCTCTTTTATTATCATTAGCCTATACATGCCATTACACCAAGGTAAGATTCCTATTTATACCAAAACGAGCTGGAGGATAGTGTGATGATGCTCCGACCGATGTCCAACCTTTACGAGCTTCCGGGTACTATAAAATAGAGGAAAGAAAACCGAGTAAGCATTTCAAATGCTTAGTAAGTTAGTATAATAGGAATTTAACTTACCATATATTTTCATTAAAGATAAGCACACAAAAAATGCATCCAAGCAATTTGGCTAATAGCCTAAAACACAACTTCATCAATCATGTTAGTAAAGTAATTCACATAATATCATGAACATGGATGAGCTCATCATTTAATGATTTTTATATACATATGCTTTCCATATCATTATTCCATATTACATGTACATTTCCATGACAAATCATTTCAAGTTCATTTTAGCCATGTCAAAACTTTACCCGTTCAATTTATTTGAAATATCGATGGATACAGTCACGTAGTACACTTAAAGTGTACAAAACTGAAATCCGTCAATTCATATCAAGGGTACCCAATTAGGGCACATAATCAGGAAGCACATTCTCGAGCCATATGTCAGGATGCTTAGATGAGCCATGTAACAGGATGCTTATCTGGGCTAAACAGGAAACTCTTAAGAATTTAGAACAGGAAGTTCATTAAGTTTAACAGATAACTTTGAAGAGTTATTAACAGGGAGTTCCAGATAGCATAACAAGGAGTTCAAGCGAGCCATGTCAGAAAGCTCATAAGAGCATCTATCAGGACGCTCATGAAGAGCTGCATTTGTGTCCGCAATAAATGCTAGACCACAAAAGATCGAATCGTGTAATAGGAAGCTCACAAAGAGCTGCGGTAATGCGCAACACATGCAGGATCACTACCGATCAGGATGCCTGCAGGAAATATATAACAGGATGCTCGATAAGGCTTTTAACAGGATGCTCATCCGAGCTATAATGTCCGCAACATATGCAAGACTATAATCAATACGAGAAAATGTTGTATCCATCACATTTCATTATTCAAACGGGACTTATCATTTATCCAGCTTTATCGATCATGTATTTAATTCCACATCAATAGCATTTACACAATTCATACATACAACATTCAGTTTAAGCATATAAATAAACACGATTTAGTTACACGAACTTACCTCGGTACTTATTCGTATACATAAATCGACTAATCCAACACTTTCTTTTCCATGATCTAACTTCATATTTGAGTTTTTCGAATCTAAATAAATGAATTTAACATCAATTTAATCCATTTCATACTCAATTGAACTCAATTCACTTTTTAGGCAAAATTACTATTTTGCCCCTATACTTTTATAAATGACAATTTTGTCCCTAAGCTCGGAAAATGAAATTCATGCAATTTCATCCTTATTTCAAGCCTAACCAAATTTTACATATTAAAGTAACAGCCCATGAATTTCACAAAAACCAAAATTTTTCCATGGGTTTTACCACTTTTCAATTTAGTCCCTAAATCATAATTGCATAAAAATTCACTTTGTAAAAGTTGTTTATCTATCTACAACCTTTCATTTTCTACCATAAATTTCAAAATTTTAGCATATTCATCCATGGTAAAATTTCTATACTTTGGTATCTTTGCAAATTAATCCCCAAAATAGATAGATTAAGCTATTCTGATCTCGAAAATATAAAAATTACAAAAAAAGAGACAAGAATACTTACCCAACTAAACCAAGAAAGCTTGCTTTCTCTTTCCTAGGGTTTCCGTAGAAATTTTAGGGGAAGTAGATGATATATAATATGATTTTTCTTTTTAATTGATTTATCATCTTTTAATTATTCTCATTTCCAATTTAGTCCTTATCCTTTTCTAATTTTTCCATGGATGAATCATCAAAAATATCTACTAACTTTTCTTTAATGGTCAAATTACCATAAATGACCTCTTATTTTGAATTCCATAGCTATTTGATCCTTTTAGCTACTAGAATTCAAATTTTTCATTTTGTGCAATTTGGTCTTTTCCCTAATTAAACATGATATCGGTAAAATTTTCTTATCAAAATTTTCATACATATTTCCTATCATAATGTAGACCATGCAATGATTTTAAAATAAATTTAATTTTTAGCTCGGATTTGTGTTCCCGAAACCACTATTCTTATTTCACTAAAAACAGGCTGTTATAATAAGCTTTCGTCTATAGTTCACAATAGCGTCGTGCAGAGTCAGCCAATCCATACCCAAAATCACATCAAACTCGTCAAATGGCAATAGCATCAAATCAGCCTAAAAACTATAACCCCGAGTCATCATTGGACAGTTCTTGTAACACCCCTAACCCGTATCCGTTGCCGAAATAGGGTTACGAAGCATTACCTAACCAATTTCATAAACAATCGTACAATTCGAATTACAATTCTCATATCAATTAAAAGCCATAAAAATAAAATCATATAGTCTCTAACATGAGCCCTCGAGGCAAAAAACAAGCATTAGAACTTGTTCATTAACAATACAATTATATAGCATTTAAAACACAATTACATTAATGCTTATTAACATACGAACTTACCTCGATCACAAAAACGACGTAATAGGATTGACTAGTCTAAAACTTTATCTTTCCCTCGATCTAGTTCCGTATGAGGCTTTTCTTGATCTATATAATCAAATTCAATCCATTTATCATTCATTCTATTCAATTTAGCCCAAAATACATATTTTTGCAAATTTACACTTTTACCCCTAATATTTCAACTTTTTTACAATTTAGTCCCTAGCTCATAAAAATTCAAATTCATGCAATTGAGTCCACACCCATGCTAGCCGAATTTCCTAAAGACCCATAGCAGCCCAAAATTTTCATTATTTCACGCATTTCACCATGAATTTTACACATTTAACAAATAAATCCCTAATTTGAAATTTCAACCAAAATCACTTAACAAATGTTGTTTATCTAACAACAACTATTCATTTTCTATTATAAAACATCAAAATAAACACATATTCATCAATGGTAAAACCCTAAAGCTTTAACATTTTTGCAAATTAGTCCCTGGGCTAGCTAGATTAAGTTACAACGACTCCAAAAACATAAAAATAATTAAAAACGAGACAACAATCACTCACCAATTAAGCCTCAAAGTAGCCGAACCCTAGTTGAACAAAGATGGCTTCTTTCCCTTGCATATTCGGTTGAAGATGAATAAAAAGATGATACTTAGTTTTGTTTCATTTATTTAATCGTTATAAGTAATTTACTTTTATAACCTTATAAAATATTACAAATTTCAAATAAACGAATCTCATAAATATCCACTAACACACTAATGGTCTAATTACCACTTAAGGACCTCCACTTTAAAGTTTTATAGCTATTAGACACCTTTAGCTGATAGAACCTAACTTTTACACTTTACGTGATTTAGTCTTTTTTATCGAATTAAGCATGCAAACGGTAAAATTTCTTAACGAAATTTTTATACTAGACTACTAACATGTTGTAGACCTTAAAATAATAATAAAATAAATATTTTGACTTTGGAGTTGTGTTCCCGAAACCACTATTCTGATTTAACTAAAAACAAGCTGTTACAACTCTCCCCCTCAGGAATTTTCGTCCCTGAAAATTCCTCCAGAAAATAGGTTAGGGTACTGTTCAATGCTTCCTTGGATTCAGACGTAGCCTCTTCAACACCGTGACGTTGCCAAAGAACTTTCACTAATAGTCCGTTTATTTACATGTAAAAGGTTTTATGGAAAATGTTTTCTGCATTTTCCTGTGTTTGTTTCACAGAAAATAGTTTGGTCAACAGAAAATGACTTATAGCTCAAGGTAAAATAAGCCATTTTTCCTGTAAAATGTGTAACATCCTAGAATTAGGGGTTTTGCATTTTATGCTATTTTATGTGTTCGGCTCGTTTAGCATGTTATTTTGGTGTGTTTGGAGGGTCTTGGGGAGGTTCGAGTTCAAGCCAGAGCCTTGGTGAAATTTTGCTTTTTGGGTACTTAGGGGGGAGAGCTAGTAGAAGCGGGCTTTAAGAATATTTACTTGTGTTTGTTGACACAAAAAGGTGTGTGGTGTAGTGGCAAGGTGATGCCACTTAAGGAGCAAGGGAGTGGCGTCACAAGGGAGCAGGTGGGGGGAAGGAGTTCGAGTCTCATCTACAGCATGTGGAGCTTTAATTTTTGTGCTAAAGGAGAGGAGGAGGTAGCATTCGACTGGGACTCTTCTAGGAGGAGTTTGAATGGGTCAAATGAATTTGAAATGGATGGATGAGAGGTGATGGGGGAGTTGAAGTGGTCAAATTGGTTTGAATAGGTGATGGGGAGCAATTTGTGGAGAAAAATAAGGGATTTGGAGTGTGGAGGAGGTGTTGGCCGAATGTGGGGGTCTTGGAGGGGAGAATTTCGGTCAAGAGAGGGTTTTGGGGGAGTGTTTCAGTTTTTGGGGAAGTAGTGTGAGTGTGTGCCGAAAGTGTGGAAGCATTTTCTTAGCTTTGGTGTCGTTTTTTCTTTTGGGTTCCTTTAGGCATCTTTGGTTTTCAACATTCGGTCATAAGGGAAGGAGGAGTGCTGCTTATGCCATTTGGGAAAAGAGGAGTGCAACCAAAACTCATTTAGAAGCTTTTCTTTCTTTTGTATTTGGAGTTTCATTTATTTCTTTTACCAAAACCGTAGCACATTTTACCTCTTCTTCTCCTTCTTGTTTTTGGTACTAGCCGAACCTCTCTTGCATCTTCTACAGTTTGATTCTTCATCATAACTGAACCTTTCCTCACTCATAGCACCTCTCTTTTCATTTTCATTTCTCTTCACCTTCTCACTCTTTCTTATTTCGTTCTTCTCTCGTAGTGGTGTGAGCGGGTTGGCCGAATCTCTTTCCTCCTTCAACTCATTCGTAATCGCAAGGTAAGGGCAATTGTGTTTATCTTTGTATTTCTCTTTCAGTTTTAAGTTGTTCTTAGCCGAAGTGGCTATCTCTTGTAATGTTTAGATTTCAGCTAACCCTCATTTTCTTCTCTCGTTTTGGAACGTTTACTCCGGGAAATCCCAGTAGCCGAACATGTTGTAGTCCGAAGCCTGAAGGTCTGTTGATTGCCGAATCTTACCATTCCATTCCGGTTCTTAAGGTAAGGAGCCATCTTTTTGGTTTCTTGGCTATTACATCCCTTTCATTTGTAGTCTGCCTTAATCAAATTCTCTTGTTAGACAACCAATGTTTCTCTCTGAGTACTGATCAAGTCTCTTCATTGATGCGAGTGCTAGCCAATCTAAGGAGGGGAGCAGACTCGCAGCCTCTGCTCCTAAGTTTAAATGGCATGCTGTGTCAACAGTTCGAGACTTTTCGCCGGCTTGTGTAGAGAGTCGTCATCTGTTTGGAATAGACAAATCGCTGTGAACCCCACTGTGAGAGTGTCGATGATCAAGAGTATTTAATCCTTCGCGTAATCAGGTGTGTAAACCACACACTTTCATTTGTCTCTTTGCATTAATATGTGTATTGGCTATGGGCCGAAATAATTGTAACGACGACTGAGATACCCTTGTGGGTAAAGTGGGGATACCAGGTAAGTAACACTTGTGATTATGTTTTTGGATAATTTAGCACAATTATATGTATGCTCCGATTGTCTGATGCACATTGACGTATGTTCTGCATTCATCACATTATGATAATATGTTGCATGGGGTTGGGATATGATATTGATGAAAGGGGCAGTGTATTCTGGTGACTGTCACACTATTCTGGTGGCTTTGCCACATTCTGATCTGGTGGCTCTGCCACATTCTGTTTCGGTGGCTATGCCACACAATCTGGTGACTCTGTCACAATTTCGGCGATGAGCAGCATGACTGCAGCGTGACTGCCATCGGGTGGTGTGTAGCAGATGGAATAATAGGCTGGGTTGGGTTTTGCATTGCATTCATTATCTGCTATACTATGCTAATAGGGCTAAGGCCCAGTTTGCTCTGTAAGGGCTTCGCCCACATTGATTTCGTAAGGGCTAAGGCCCAGATGGTTTCAGAATGCGTTCGGGCCCAGATATTGATCGTGTGGGGAATTACACACTGAGTTCTCGTAACTCACCCCTCTGCTTAATTTCGCAGGTAATACCTAGCTTCGCGGCTTTGGAGCCGAGGCGGACTCTGTGGTGGCCATGCATTGTTACTTAGTAAACTCCGTTTTAAATTACTTTAAATTTATTTTAAACCTGGGTTTATGTTTTGTAATAAGGCCACTATGATTTTAATTGGGTTTCTATTTTCTTTATTTTATATCTATCATGAATTGATTAATACGAGATTTTCCTAAAAACTTAACCGTTTCCCAAGTCATTAAGGAATGGATCACACACTATGGATAAATAAATTCGGGATTTTCTTAAACTACAATAATTGTTTTCAAAAATGTCACATACTGAAATCCACTGGTTTTCGATTCTCGTGTTATGAAACAAGTTTTCGGTTGCTAATAATATTTATAACCTTTTGCGAGAAAACCTTAAATCAAGTCTGATTTTTAAAAGGGAATCAAAACTCGAAATTTTTAAGCAAACGTGAAGTTTTTTTAAACAACCTTCCCATGTGACATACCAGATCCGGTCGTAACGTTTAGGCCAGGTTTGGGGTGTTACAAAATGACTTACCCTTTTGGAGAGCGTAAGTGATTTTCCGGAAAAGAGCTCATTTATAGATAATTTTATTTTTATATAAAAATTAACTTAAATCAAGCTTAATATTATTATATTGATAATAAATTTTATTTTTATTTTTAAAAATATTTAAAATATTATATTTTTCAATATTATTAAACATACATATTTAATTATTTATATTTAGTCATATAATAAATTATTAATATAATAAATATAATTTATTATTTTAATAAATTATTTAATATTTTAATTTTATTTTAATAATAAATTTTAAAAATAATTTTAAATAATATTATTCACATATTATTGAAAATATTCAATATTAATATTTTCATAATAAATATATTAATAATAAATGTTTTGAAGTATAAAGGTTAAAATGTGTCATAAGCCTATGTACACTCACAGATTTGTAATTTAGTCTTTGTACTTTTATTTTTCAAGAATTTAGTCCCTTTACTTTTCAAATTTGAAAATCAAGTCCAGTTGTTGACATCGTTAATTTTTTTTATCAATTTTGTTGATGTCACATTTTTAAATAAAAAATACCCACTTAATAGTCATGTAATTAAAAAATAACGTTGTAATGAATCGAAATTTAACATACTATTTTTAATATATGCAAAAACAATGTAAAATATAAAATTATAGATAAAAATAAATTCAATTAAACAATAAGAAAATAAGAAAATCTCAAATGTATGTTTGTTTAATTGAAAACAACTTTTATGAAATATTTTTAAGAAATCTAGCAAACAACAGAAAATATTTTACACAGATTCATCCAAATACCAGAAAATATTAGCTTTCCCAGAAAAGTAAATCATTTTCCAGAAATCATTTTCTGGAAGTCATTTTCAATGAAACAAACGGAGCCTAAACCTATGCTTTTGTTTCTTAACTCTTTAATCTCTCGAGCTAGAATTTTGAACGGTTCTTCACTATATGACATATCAGGCTGAATTTCAATCTCTATTGGAGAAATTATATGCGATGGGTCCGATCGATACCGTCCTAATATCGACACATGAAACATATTGTGAATATTTTCTAGTTCTGACGATAAAGCTAGTCGATATGCCACTGGCCCAATTGTAACACCCCAAACCTGGCCTAGACGTTACGTGTAATATCCTTAAATCGGGGTCTCTGCTTTTTGTGTGTTTGCATGTGTTAATGTGCTTACTGTGCTAGTTTAGGGTGTTTTGGGGTCTAGGCCTGACCTCGGGTTAGGCCTGAGTCATGGCTAAAAATTTTGTTTTAGCACTTAGGAAGAGGGAGCTAAGGAAGTTAGGGGTTAAAAGGTAGTGTTGTGACACAAAGAACCTAGTGGCAGAGTGGCAAAGGAGGCGCCACTAAGGTGCCAGGAAGGTGACGCCACATGCAGGGAAGGGGAGCTTGGGTTCGAGCGGTAGAAATCCCTTCCTGCTTATTATTTTTTCACGCCAATGGAGGGAAGGTGGAGTACTCAGGTGGGACTCTGTTGGGAAGATATGGATCAAGTTAACAGATTTAAAATATGTGGAGAAGAGAGATTTTAGCTGGTGGACTCATTCAAACGAGTTTGAAAGAGTGGAAGAGAGGATTTCGTGGAGAAAAAGGAGGAGTTTGAGAAGGGGGAGAGTTCAGCCGAATGTGGGAAGGAGTTTTGGGGCAAGTGCAATCGGTTTTGGGTTCTTTGGAGGGTGGCCGAATGTGCTATGGGAGCTAGCTAGAGTCTGCTAGCTTAGAAGGCTTCTTAATTTTTGTTTAGTGTCAAAACCGAAACCCCTCTTGCTTTTCTCCTCATTTTGGTTTTTCTTTCGGCAACTTGGGCATTTGGCCGAACCAATTTTGCAACTCCCTTTGAAGAGCCGAAACTCAACTCTTTCCTTTTCTTTTCTTTTCGGTTCACTCATTGTTAGCCTACCTAGCCGAATCCATCTTAGTTCACTTCTTTTCTCCCTATTTTTCTCAAAGCCGAAAGCAACTCTTTCCACTTCATCTTTTCTTTCTTTCAAATCTCCCTGTGCCGAAATCTCTTGCTTTCTCCCTTGCCGAATCCTTTCATTTCCATTCCCTTTTCTTCTTCATCTCTACCACCTTCAAAAGCCGAAATCGTGTTGAGTTCTCTCCTCTCTTCTTTCAAGTATTTGGCCAAATATCCTTGGCCTTATTTCTTTCTCTTCTCACGTGATCTAGTCTCCATTGAAGTGCTGAATCTATCTCTTTCTTTTTGAGTCATAGCCGAATCTCCTGGTAAGTGACTTCTTCTTCTCTTCTTGATCGATTTGGGTGATGCTGAAACCCCACTTCCCTTCTAACTTCCCTTTTATTATAGATTCACATATAATAAACTCTATTCTTGTTCTTTATGGGTCAAGCCGATTGTAGGGGGTGTAGCCAAATACAGTGGATCTTCAGGATTTGGTTGCCGATCTAGGTAAGGGTTCTAGCGTTTGGATCTGTTTCTTATTCGTTCAAAAGCCGAAGGCTAATCATTTTTGTGTGCTAGTGCTTGGCCGATTGTAAGGGAGGTTCATCACGTATCTTCGGGATTTGGTTGGAAACCAAATCGGCGTTAAGGTAAGGTGCTACCTTTGTGCGACATATTCTTCGGGATTTTGTGAATAAGTTGAATGGCTATATTCTTAAAAGTATGTGTTGGCCGATTGTAGGAAAGGTGAAGGCAACGTTTCGGGATCTCGTTAGTTTTGCGTAGTTTCGGGATTTCGCTTAGATCTACAAATAGTCAGGTGTGTATCGCTTACACACTTCATTAGTATTATATGTTTATTGTGTTACTGTTTATAGCCGAATAGCCATTGAAATCGGTAATTTTGCCTTGTGGGCATGAGCGTGGACTCCGGGTAAGTCCCCTGTTATGTGGTTTTTGATATACATTGTCATGTCACTGTATAATGCTATGCCATGAGTTATTTGCATGATTACATGTTATTATGCCACGATTGATATGGACATGATGATGGGATTGTTGAGAGGAGGGGAAAGAATGATTTGGACTGTCACCAGTGGTTTTGACCACACGACGGGTTGGCCCCGTCTTTGATATTATTATTTGTGACTAAGTCCCAGTGGTTTTGACCACCAGTGGTTTTGACCACATTGATGATATTTGTGACTACGGTCACCAGTGGTTTTGACCACATATGGATATTGTGACTCGTCCCAGTGGTCTGGTACCATAGTGGGTTGGCCCCACATGATTGATACGGGATTGTCATCAGTGGTTTTGACCACACGATGGGTTGGCCCCATCACTTGATTTGTGACTACGGTCACTAGTGGTTTTGACCACACTTATATATATTTGTGACTTCGGTCACCAGTGGTTTTGACCACCAGTGGTTTTGACCACACGGGGTAGATAAAGGAGATCGGATGGTTAGGTTATGGGGTTGCATGATTTGCATGTCTTATTGATGATTTGTGTAAGTGTTTGCACTATCGGGTTGGGGATTTATACACTGAGTCTCGGTGACTCACCCTTCCCTTATATTTTGCAGATGAGGCATAGATCGCGGATATGGAGCCGGGGAGGACTCGAGGTGGCCATGCATCTAAATTTCGGGTTTAACTTTAAATTACTATTTCGGGTTATATTTTATTTAAATTTGGTTTTGGTTTTGTAATAAGGCCGCTAGGTATTATTTTGGGTTTTTATTCCATGATTTTATTTTAATTATTTTATGCATGTGATTAAAAACTTGGCTTGCTTAAATAACCGGGATTAAATCGACGTTTTCAAAACTATACTCTATATCGGGATTTTCAAACATTACCATCGGGTAACACTATTCACAAGGTAATAACAAAGTTAACATAGATGATTTCAAACCTAAAGTTTCAAACAACTTCAAATGCAAATGGTTTTAAACTTGACTCATCTCACTCGGATTTTAATAAGTAGCGAATGATTTCTAAAAACTAGTAACAACAAACAGATTTTTAAGCATGAGTTCTCCGGATTTTTTTTAGCAACACAAAAATGTTTTCCACATCACTTCGTATAGGGTTTTCTGAACCATAAAACGATAAAAGAGTTTTCAATAGAAATAAATCGGGAAACTTGTTTTATTCAAACGTTTTCACCCCGTAACATGCCAGATTCGGTCGTGGTGTGTTGACCGGGTTTGGGGTGTCACATTACGACCGAATCTGACGTGTCACATCGAAGTGTTTTTTGAAATCAGACTTGTTGAGAGAAATCCGTTTCAAACGATTGCCATGTTTGTTACTGTTGGTTTCTTAGTTTAAAAATCTGCGGAAGCTACTCCAATTAATGTCATATTGAAGTTTGAAAATGTGTGTTTGTCTTTTAAAACAATTATTAGTTTTGAAAACTTATTTGTATCAGTTTGGCAGTTTAAAAAAAATTAAACCCAATTAAAAGAAATTGAAAACACCAAAGGCCTTATTACAAAAATATCAACCCAATATAAAAATTAAGTAACTAGGTCTAAAATAAAATAATAGCGAACGTGTGGCTACCTCCGAGTCCCTCGCAGCTCCAAATCATCTAAGGTTGGGGATTACCTGTACAGTTAAAAGAAAAATGTGAGTTACGAGAACTCAATGTGTAATCCCCTATCATGCAGTAACAGTCTGGGCCTGAGCCCTATTCAGTAACAGTACAGTGTGGGCCTTAGCCCATTACAGTATCAATGTGGGCTTAAGCCCAATATAATATCAATATGGTGCATATATGTATCCCACCCCAATCCAACCAACACACCACCCGTACCAACCAACACACCATGTAGGGAATAAAATTGACCCACCCAACCAACACACCAATATTGCAACATAGCTGCCAGTAATAATAACGTAGCAGAGCTGCCAGTAACAGTGTAACATCCTGAATAATTGGGTCTGTGCGTTTTATGTGTTTGAATGCTTAAAACTTTAATTCGAGGATTTGAGGTACTAATTGGGCTCAGGAATGGGCTGAGACCTCAGTTAGAATATTCTGTTTTGGTATTATGAAGTTTAAAAGTAGGCATCTAAGTTAAAAATGTCAAATTGGGCTTGGTGCCCAAAGTTAGGAGGCGCCACAAGGAAGGAAGAGGGTGGCGTCACTAGTGCATGAGAAGGGCCCAAATTTTGGCAGCTTGAAGCCCAAGTTTTAGGGCTAAAATTCGGCACTTAAATGAGTAAGGGGGGACGGTACAAGGCTAATTTGTAGGGAGTTTTATTATGATTAATTATAAGGATGATAGGCAGATAATGAAGAGAGAAATTAGGGTTATTTTTGGGGAGATAACAGATTAAGATAAGGGAAAAGGGATAGGAGCTATCATGTGTGGCAGTGTTGGTCGAAAATCAATCTCTGCTAAGGGGAGGAATCAGTTTTCTATATGCAAAGGGGGAGTGCCGAAATTTTGAAGCCTCTCTTTTATTTTCTTTTCTCATCTTCTTCCTCTCAAAAGCCGAAAACCATCATCTTCTTCACCCTTTCTTCCTCTCTGAAATTTCCTGGTCGGCTGAATCTTCTAACCTCTATTGTTATTCTTCTTCTAATCTTTAAAATCCAAAACTACAACTCTATTATTCTATTCTTCTCCTTAATATTCATTGGCCGAATCTCTCTTAGCCATCTCTTCAATTCTTAAATCTTCTAATAGCCGAAATCCTTAGATCTCACCTCCTGAAGTTGCCGAATCTTCTTTAGTGGAGCCTGCTTGTGCCGAAATTTGAAGGGAATTTTAGGTAAGTATCGATTTGTGAAATCCAAATTTGTTCCGGCTTTTCAAAGTCCCTAGTCGAATGGCTATCTAGTGACTAATCTATTGTTTTTCTCTTATTTTCGGCATTCCGGGATTTGAAGTGGGGCCAATCGCATAGATCTCTAAGTTATAGTTTGGTAACACTCGAATCGTGTTACTTTCGGGATTTTAAGGTAAGAAGAATCTATTAGTTTCAAAGTGTAAATTTGGGTATTTATTAACCCTTGGCCGATTGTAGGAGAGGCCCTATTTTCACATCTTTTCGGCTTTTTGAGCAAAGTTGTAGATCAGTTTAGCAAGGGTATCGACATTAATCAGGTGTGTAGCCTTTCACACTATTAGATTGGTTGCTAATATATATATGTATAAATCTGCTATACTCTGTTAAACGCCAAAATCCCAGCATAACGTTTGAAAACCCGAGAAGGGTAAAGGCTAAATATTAGGTTAGTGTTTTCTGCCATTCCTCAGTGAATGTTTCTATTAAAGACGATACGTTTCATATGTTGATTTCTATGTATGCTTGGGGATTGGGTGATTGATGAAAGGGGAAGTGATCTGTTCTGGTGGCTTATGCCATTTCAGACTGGTGACTCTGTCACAACTCTGTTTCTGGTGGCTTCTGCCATTTCAGCCTGGTGACTCTGTCACAACTTTGACGATGAGCAGCTAACTGCAGCATGACTGCCATCGATGGTGTGTAGCGGTGTGGGTTGGTTGTAGAAATCCCCAATGGTGTGATTGGCAGGTAAGGGTGGTGTGTAGCGGATGGAAACCTAGGATTGGGTTGGGTTTTATGTATGTTATCTTCTATATTATGTTTATATTTTGATCTGTGGGCTAAGGCCCAATCTGATGGTGCATGAGGGTTGCACACTGAGTCTCGCGACTCACCCTATTATTTTAACCATTTCAGGTAACACTTAGTGCATCGGACCGGGCTGGAGAAGAGAGCAAGGTGGCCATGCGACAGAGCATTGAGGATTCAGCAAAAAGACTTCACTTTATTTATTTATTTTTAAGAAATTTATTTTAAGTGGGTTTTAAGTTTCGTTGTAATAAGGCCATGGGCCACTAGACTATTATTTATGTTTTGGTTTTTATTTTGGGTTTTTATTATTTTTAGACACTTAAACTTTAATTAAACTAATGCATGTATTAAGATTTTGGTTTTAATTCATAAATCTACAAATTAAATTTATATCTTGTTTAATCTTATCAAGTTATTAAGTTTTTCCGCACAGAAGACTAAATACAAGAAAAGTATTTTCCGAAATTGCGACATCTTTTGCGAAATCTTTTTAGTGACATGCCAGATCCGGTTGTAGTGTTTGGGCCGGGTTTGGGGTGTTACAAATAGTATTGCATCAAGGCTGCCAGTAACAGTAACGCAACAAGGCTGCCAGTAACAGTATATGTGGTAGAGCCACCAGTACAGTATACTTCCTCCATAACAGTATCCCAATCCCATGCAGTATGTCATGTCATAAATCATACATATATATGCAAAATGTCATACTCAGTAACAATCATATACAAATCATGAACACATCAGTCAACCTACCCTTAGGGGTATAACGATCATTTTACTCTTTAGGGGTATTTCAGTCATTTTACTCCTTAGGGGTATTTTAGTCATATAACAACCTTCCTGAAGATCTACAGTCGCCTCGAGCGACACATATAACATATATGGTCAAAATGGTGTAAATGGGCCCAAAGCCCAATATTCGGCCCAAGTGGGCCCACACGCTCGTGTAGCCTATTTAGCCTGAATTCAGTCACGGCTATGTGAACGTTATAGCCTAGTTCAGTATTTACCACTTATCGTGGATTTATTCTGTGTGGGGCCCACGAGCCCATTGGGCCGACACGACCCATTTCAGCCAAACGAGGCCCATAATGGCCCAAGATCACGAGAATGCTCATGGTGGCCTCTACAGTCTATCGCCCATGATTGTGGGCTCGGTTTACCACACGAGCGCTTGTACGCTTGTGAGGCCTCATATGTCGAAGTTTCGACTTTTTGGTTTTTGCCGACTCACAGAAACGATAGTGTGATTACACACCTGTTTAACGAGACCCGTGAAGAATTCCACGTGTACCGAACCTACACTCAACAAGACCTTTAGTTAATTAACTGACGATTCAAGTTAACCACTTCTTAAATTTTAGCCCAAAAATACACCACCTTACATTGATTGAATAAGGGTGGCTTAATCCTCTAAGATAGCTAACCCAAAATTTATCACACGCCTTGCCGAGAATCTGGATTATAAACAGATCTTGTTAGATAGGATCAACTACTGTCTCATCAACATAAAGACAACATTCGACTTAACCCTAGAAAATGAGGTAGCATATACCTTGATTGGATACTTGAGGAAAAAGGCCGTGGTTGCTTCAAAACCACTTGTACACCACCACTCCTTGAGGAAGCCCTAGAAATGAGGAAGGAATCATAAATCGGTACGCAAAAATAAAAGGAAAAACATTAGGCTTAGATGAATGAAAGGTACCATAACTTAAACCCTCACCGTTTGTTAGGAAATCTTATGAAGACTAACTTAAACCCTCACCGTTTGTTAGGAAATCTTATGAAGACCGAAATAGCAAAGCAATAGTAGAACAGAAGAGTACTCGGCTAATCCCCTAATAACAGAGTAACCGAAAATGGCTAGCCAAAAAGGTGAAGGGTATTCGGCCTAAACAATATGAGTATATCAGAAGAAAACAGAAAAAGGGAATGAAGCTTAAAGATGAAGAGAGTATTCAGCTAGAAAAGAAACCAAGAGAAAATCAAATAGAGAGGGAGAGATGAAGCTATATTTGGTCAAAGAAGAGGGTGAAAGCAACAAGCAATTCGACAAAGGCTTAATTGAATAGTAAGAGGAAAGAAAAGGTGAGAAAGAGAACAATTCAACTAGGTTGTGAAGAGGAGGAGTCGTCACTAGAATGGACAGAACAAAACTCGAAAGGAGAAATGCTTGAAATGCAATGTTTGGCTACACGAAAAGGAAAAAGAAAGGAAACATGCTAAAGGTTGCCAAAAGTCACAATTCGGCACATCCAAAAACAACACAAAAATGCCCAAAACCAAACAAAGAGCAGATAAAAGAACTTAGAAACCCCCTAGCCGAATTTGCATACCCAAGACTCCTTGTTCGGCTATACCACACAAACTTTTGAATTTCCTTGATTTTCTCCTCCTAAATCTTCTCCATAACCTTACCAACATTATCATATCCCTTGATATCCTCTCTTGCCCAATTCCACAATCACCTCAAAAGAGTTACAGTCAAGCTCTACCTCTAACACCACAAGGATATAAAATAAATACTCCTTTGCATGCCAAGGGATTCGAACCCAAGCTCTCACATCAGCCATTTCACGCCACTTGCCGCTAAGCCACAAGCTCCTCTTATGTCATAAAACAAGCATTATTACTAATAAGGCCTAAACGCCAGTGTCCAGGTTTATTAAGGGAAAAATAAAAATTTTTCAGGAGCCAAGACTTGAACCTAGGCTTCTTACACACCCCTATACACACCCAAATCACTTAGCCATTCAAGTAAACAAGCAATTTGTGCCAAAACATGTAGAATTACAGACCCTACATTTTTGGGGCGTTACACCAATTCTCTCAATAATCTCGTACGATCCGATAAATTGCGGACTCAATTTTCCTTTGTGACCAAATCAAAAAATTTTCTTCCACGACGATACTTTCAAAAATACTCTGTTGCCGATTTGAAATTCAATGTCTTTACGTTTCAAATCCACATATGATTTCTATCAATCTGAAGCTGCTTTCAAACTATCGCGAATTACCTTCACTTTCTTTTCAGTCTCTCCGATCAAATCAACCCTGTGAATCTTTTTCTCACTAAGCTCAGTCCAATACAATGGAGTTCAGCATTTACGACCATATAAAGCTTCATATAGTGCCATCTTAATGCTCAATTGAAAACTATTGTTATACGTGAATTCAACCAATGGTAAATATTTTTCTCAGTTGCCTTCAAATTCTAAAACATAACAATGTAGCATATCTTCGAGAATCTGAATCACTCTTTCCGATTGACCATCTGTTTGAGGCTGAAAGGCAGTACTGAAATGTAACTGCGTACCCAAAGCTTCTTGCAATTTATTCCAAAATCATGACATAAATCTCTGATCTCTATCTGAAATAATAGAAACTGGCACCCCGTGCAATCTGGCAATCTCAGAGATGTACAATTCAGCTAATCTATCGAGTGAAAAATCTGTACATACCGAAATGAAATGTGCAGATTTTGTCAAACGATCTACAACATCCCAGATAACATCTTTCTTTTTCAGAGATAAGGGTAACACCGGTACGAAATCCATCGTAACTCTAGCCCATTTCCACTCTGGTATCATCACTGGCTGTAATAGTCCCGAATGCTTTGACTTGTTGACAAACCAAGCATCTCGACACAAATTTTGAAATGTCTCCTTTTATGCCCGACCACCAATATAACTATTTCAAATCATTGTACATCTTAGTATTCCCTGGATGAATAGATAAACAACCATTGTGTGATTCGTGTAGAATTTTTTGAATAAGCTTAGAATTTCTCGGTACACAAATTCTACCTCGAAACAACAAACAATTATTGGATTCGATCTGATATTCTGAATCAGTAGTCAACTCGCATTGTACTATTTTAGCTTGAAATTCTTTGTCACATTTTTGAGCCTCACAAATTTGCTAAAGGAATGTCGATTTAGCTTTTAACTCATTTACAATCAAACCATCATTAGACAAAGTTAACTGCGTGTTCATTGCCTGCAAAGCAAACAAAGATTTTCTACTCATAGTCTTTCAACAAATCGAGCCATCTTCGTTGTCGCAAATTCAAACCTTTTTGAGACATTAAATACTTCAAACTCTTGTGGTCGGTAAAGATATGGCACTTCTCACCGAATAACTGATGTCGCCAAATTTTCAATGGGAAAACAATAGGGGCCAACTCTAAGTCGTGGGTTGGGTAATTCTTTTCATGCGATTTTAATTGTCTAGAAGCACAGGCTATCACTTTGCCTTCTTACATTAAAACACATCCCAAACCGTTCAATGACGCATCACTGAAAATCACAAACTCTTTACCCGACTCAAGCTGAATTAAAACTGGTGCTTCAGTTAACAGTGCTTACAATTATTCAAAACTCTATTGGCATTTCTCGGACCACTCCAATTTCACATCTTTCTGTAACAATCGAGTCATAGGTGTAGCAATCATTGAGAATCCTTTTACAAAATGCCGATAGTAACCAACTAATCGTAGAAAAATTCTGACTTCGGACACGTTTCTTGTTGGTTTTCAGTCAACAACTGCTGAAATCTTACTCGGATCAACTCGGATGCCTTCTGCTGAAACAATGTGTCCCAAAAATCCAACTTCTCGGAGCCAAAACTCGCATTTGCTAAATTTAGAAAATAGTTTCTTATCTCTCAATGTTTTTAGTACAATCCTCAAATGCTCAACATGCTTAGATTCATCTCAGGAATAGATCAGAATGTCATCAATGAATACAACAACAAATCTGTCCAAATACGGCCTGAAAATTCTATTCATCAAATCCATAAAAATTGCATGAGCGTTAGTTAATCCGAATGGCATAACAAGAAATTCATAATGCCTATACCTTGTTTTGAATGTAGTTTTTGAGACATCTGAATCTTTAACTCTCAACTGATAATAACCAGATTGTAGATCGATCTTTAAAAGTACTGTTGCTCCTTTCAACTATTAAAAAAATCATCAATTCTCGGCAAAGGATACTTTTTCTTAATTGTAACCTTGTTAAGCTGACGATAGTCGATACACAGTCTCATTGATCCATCTTTCTTCTTTACGAATAGAACTGGTGCACACCAGGGCGAAAAACTAGGTCGCGTGAAACCTCTATCTGTTAACTCTTGCAACTGAGCATTAAACTCTTTTAACTTTGTAGGAGCCATTCTATACGGAGCTATCAATATCAGTGATGTTCCCTATACTAATTCAATAGCAAATTTAACCTCTCTGATCAGTGGAAACCCAGGTAACTCTTCTGGAAATACATCCGGATATTCATAAACCACTGTCACTGATTCAATCTTCTATTCAGACACTTTTGTATCCAATACATACACAAAATAAGCATCGCAACCTTTCCTCACATATTTCTGAGCTAGCATCGTCAATATCACTATAGGCAACCCACTTGAGTCATCAGATTCAATTCAAAGAATTTCATTATTATGACATTTCAACTCAATAGTTTTTCGTCTACAATTTACAACAGCATCATCCAAAGTCAACCAATCCATACCCAAAATCATGTCGAATTCATTAAACGGTAAAAGCATCAAACTGCCGGAAAATAGTAACCTCGAGTCATCAAAGGACAATTCTTGCAGACTTTATCAACTAGGACATACTTGTCTAAGGGGTTCGATACTTTAATCACAAATTCGATAGACTCAATAGGTAAACTCTTACTAGACACTTAATTCATACAGACATATGAATGAGTTGATCCAGAATCAATTAAAGCAATTACATCAGTGTCATAGAGAGAAAATTTACCGGTGATAAACATCTGGTGGTGACGCATATTCGAGAGTCGAATAGCGTAATCTCTGCTGGTGCTCGAGCCTCAGATCTCACAACTGAATCCTTTGTCGCACCTTTACTACTAGTCACGTTTCTCGTATTTCTAGGTGGTCTCCCTCTGGCAGCTGTACTATTCGGCCTTGTATTCAGATATTTGTCTTTCTTAGATAACTCAAGACAATCTCGAATGAAATGATCTTGCGAGCCACATCTAAAACAAGCTTTATTATTCATCCAACAATCTCCAAAATGTTGTCTTACACACTGTTGACACTCAGGTTTGTTGGTTCTAACACTACCAACGCTCGATACTGAAGTGGCTTGAGTTTTTGGACTCGTGTGTTGCTTCCCACGATCTCAGTTGGAATACCCCACTGAAGCTATCGAAAGGTTATAAAAATCTCTTGATTTCTTTGACGGGGAATGATAGAGTTTACTCATTGGCTTCTTTCTCGAATCTCTAGCCTCAAAATCAACTTTTCTCTTTTCTTTGCCAAGTTCCTCTGCTTTGCAAGCTCGGTCGACCAAAAAAACAAATTCTTTCAATTCCAGAATTCCAACTAGAAGTTTAATGTCTTTGTTCAACCCATCTTCGAACCGCTTACACATAATTTCTTCAGTTGAAACACATTCTCGAGCGTATTTACTTAGTCTCACAAATTCTCTTTCGTACTCGGTCACAGTCATACGAGTCCCTGCTTCAGTTCCAAAAATTATTTGCACTTTTGATCGATAAACCGTTGGCTTATGTATTTCATTCTGAACTCAGTCTAAAAGAATTCCCACGTGACTCTTTCTCTTGGAACCACAGATATCAAAGTGTTCCACCACTGATATGCTGTATCTCTCAGAAGTGATACAACGCATTTGACATATTCTGCTGGCGTACAAGACAATTCATCAAATACTCGGATCGTATTCTCAAGCCAAAACTTGGCTTTCTCAGGATCATTATCAACAGTAGCTCTAAACTCTTCAGCCCCATACTTTTAAATTTTATCCACATGTGGCTTATTCAAACTTAAAGGTTCCAAACCTTGAGGAGCTACGGGAATCGGTTGGGGAATAGGTGGCGGTGGAGGTTGCTGAGCAGCCGGATTAGTTTGGACAAACTCAGTGAACCATTCGTTCATCATTTGGAAGAAGGCTTCCTTGTCCTCTTCTCCCTGACTCTCAGACACAAGTCTCGATTTAGACGGCACTGCACCGTGTGCGGAGGCTGGCGTATTACTTTCAACATATCATCCACTGCTCGATTGGGATCCATTACTATATAAAAAAACATGATTTAAAACTGTCAGGAGATATCACACTATCACAGGTTATATATGGCATGTATAGCTAGACTTACACACGCTATGTTAGTCCGTGAATCGACTAAACCGTAGCTCTGATACCAATAAATGTAACACCCCTATCCCATATTCGTCACCAGAATAGGGTTACGAAGCATTACTAGACCAGTTTCATAAACAATCGTACAATTCGAATTACAATTCTCATATCAATTTAAAACCATACAAATAAAATCATATAGTCCCTAACACAAGCCCTCGAGGCAAAAAACAAGCATTAGAACTGGTTCAGGACTAAACTGACAACTCAGGAAATTTTTGGGAAAACATAGAAAATTTTCAAAGTATAGGGGACACACGCCCGTGTGGCCCGTCTATGTGTCTCACATGGCCAAAGACATGCCGGTGTCACTAGCCGTGTGAACATTCGAAATGGGATCACGTGGCCGTGTCCCAGCCCGTGTCCTACCTCGTGTAACTCCTTGACTTGGGTCACACGACCAACCACACGCCCGTGTGACCAGCTCGTGTACACTTTGAAATGGCCTCACACGCCCGTGTGCTAGGCCGTTCCAAAACTGTAGGGTATACTGACGTATGCCTCATGGCTAAGTCACACGCCCGTGTGCTGGCCCATGTGGAGCTACTGACTTATTTTCTAATTAAGCACCAGGGGGCACACGGCCGTGTCACCTGACAGCGTGTCATACACGACTGGGACACACGCCCGTGTCTCTGCCCGTGTGGACAAAAATCGTCTATTTTCCAAGCCAGCTTCCTCACCCAAATTTGCGAACCTAAACATGTCAATTGGCATATAACATAGCATCAATAGGCATTCAAACCAATCTCAAACAAGCCCAATTCAAGCTATAATAATACCAACAACCACAAGGCACATAAGTAACACTATTAGCCATTCAATTTCATACCTATTTCACATCCAAAAATCACCTAAATGGTTATCTTCAACCATGCATTATTTTGCCTAAAACCACATGCATACCATATCTAAAAAAACCAACCCTTTGGTACTAAAAAATACTAATTCAAAACAAGCATTCACATAGCAATTATACACAACATATCAAAAGGCCAATTGCACATATAAACACATAATCAAGAATACCAAAATAAGCCAAATCACATGGCTATACACATAACCAAACATACCTCATTTACAACCTAAATCAATTGGCTAAATACATTACAAACTTATAGGCCATAATAACCACAACTCCTATACATGCCATATAACCAAATACATAAGTTCAAAAGTGTAACACTCTTAACCCGTAACCATCGCTGGTCTAGGGTTAAAGGCATTATCGGACAAATCAAAACCTTAAATAGACATTTCATAATTTAATTCAACAAATCCAATCCAAGTGTCCCTGGAATAGGTCTACCAAACCTTAAACATACTTTAGAATAGGGCCGGGACTGAACCGAACACATACGGAAATTCTCAGAAATTTAAAATTTTTTTCTAAGTTACAGGGGTCACACGCCTGTGTGAGCAGGTCGTGCGCCTGCCACGGCCTCAGACACACCCGTGTGTCTAAGCCGTGTCAAAATAGGGCATACATGCTATTTGTCCACACAGCCATGGACACGCCCGTGTGCCTCACCTGTGGTCGCTACTGACTTGCACCACACAGCCAATCACACGTCCGTGTGACCAGCCCGTGGTCGAGTTTGACTTGTTTTAAAACACAACCACGAAGGACACGATCGAGCCACACGCCCGTGTGCTCAACTGTAACACTCCAAACTCGGCCTAGCCATTATGGCCGGATCTAGCATGTCACATCGAAAGGTAGTTGAAAAGCTAAGTGTTTGTTGAAATTGTTGCATCTCTTTTGGAAACTCCGAGTTTCGTTGTTTGTTTGTAAAAACCCGATTTACTTAATGTCCACTTTTATAAAGTTGTTATTATTTTGAAAAACTGTTTTGTAGTGAAAATCGAGTTTGAATAGTTGCGAAAACGTGATATTTTGAAAAACGATTATTAACATTTTAGGAGAAACCCAATATTAAACGTTTAACAATTTGAAGTAGTAGAAATGAAAGTTAAAAAGTAAAACAAAATCCAAAGGCCTTTTTACAAATTATTAAACCAAAAATAATTAATCTTAAAATACAGTAAAGTCTAGATTTGCTATGTTTCGCGAGAAATAATTCCAATGTATGGCCACCACCGAGACCTCTACAGCTCCAAATCCTATAACGCTGGGATTACCTACAAGATTAAGGGAAAGGGGGTGAGTCACGAGAACTCAGTGTGTAACATCCTGAAAAGGGCCTATGCATTTTCAGTTTAATTGTACGAAATGACATGTCTTAAGAGTTATGAATAAATTTTGAACATTTTTGGAAACCTAGAAATGCATGGAAATGATTTAGAAATGAACATTTTTGGAAACTTGGAAATGTAAGGAAATGTCAAGTTTAAAGAGGCAAACAAAAATTTTTGGAAACTTGGAAATGTAAAGAAATGTCAAGTTTTAAAGCTTAAAAAGAGGAAATTAAGGCAAGGTGGCCTTAAGAAAATTAGCAGGAAGAATTTGACACACAAACAGGCTTGGAAAAGTGGCCTGAAGATGCCACTTAGGGCCTCTGGAAATGGCGCCACATACAGGAGTATTGGGCCTGGGTTCGAGTCACATGGGAAGCAAATAAAAGAAATTTTATTTTTGCTTCCAGAAGCAGAGAGGTGGACGGCACAAGGCTTCTAAAAGAGGAGTTTTATTTTCTTTAAATTTCGTCTAAGTAGGAGATAAATAATGGATTTTTATTTTAGATTATTTTTTTCAAGAGATAATTGTGGATTAATTCCTTTTATTTTAATGGATAAAAGAAGAGATAATAGAAGGATTATTATTATTATTAAATAAAGTGATAATTCAAAGGATAAAGCTATCAAATAAAAAAGAGTGGTGGCCAAGTAAGGGATTCTGAGTAGTAATTTCGGCTATAAAAGGAAGGAAATAGGTCTACTCATCAATTTTTTCTTCCTCCTCTTCTCTCTTCCGAATTTCTTAGTCCTCTCCTCTCTTTTCTTCTCTTTTATTTTGTCAAACCGAATATACCAATAATCTCTAGTGAAATCAATTTCTTTTAAGCCCCAAAAGCTGAATTTTGGAGGGGCTTCAAGCATAGGTGTTGTCGATTTCCATATAAAAGGGTAAGATCCAATTCGGTTCTCATTCTTTTTCTCTTAGGCTTGTCGAAAACTAAGATCTAATCTCTACTATTATTTTATGGCCGAATCGACAAAGGATTTCTCGGGTTTCTACAACTGTCGACTACAAGGAGGAATATTTTGGGATTCATAAGGATCTAAGGTAAGAAACTATAAGATTCAGCCAAAGGCCTTGCTTTATGTTTTGATGATTAGATTAAATCTAACGTAAGGTTATAGGAGTTTCGATATTCCTAGGAAAACAAGGATCAGTTTCGGGATTTGTTGGTGTCCCAATCTGCAACAAGGTAAGTTTAAGAATACTAATCCTACTAGGATTTGGATTTATGGCCAAATGGCTTTTTATTAAATTAGTAGGTGATTAATCAAATGTAGGGATTAAGGATCTAAGCGGTAGATCAGATTTCGAGATCTCAAGGAATTTGCTAAGCGAATCAGGTGTGTACCCCACACTATTTCATAATACGTTTTATGGCTATGTTTAATTAAAATATGTGTTATTAAGAATATGAAAGTGGCTAAGGTACCATGTTCTGGTACTAAGTACTCAGGTACGTTTCCTACTCCTACTAGGAATATGAAATATGTTAACTGTAACATGAGAATAAGAATAAGAATGTGAACTCTGGCATATTTATGCATATTATTATTATATGGGGCATATGGGTTTTTTTGTTGAAAGGGGAAGTGAATGTGGTGACCTAAGACCACGAACACGGTGACCTAAGACCGTGATATCTGAATGTGGTGACCTAAGACCACTGTAATCTGAATGTGGTGACCTAAGACCACAGTAATTTGAACGTTCTGACCTAAGACCACGAATGCGGTGACCTAAGACCGCGATATGGAGTGTAGCGGAAGGAGGGTCGACTTAGTAGTCCTCACAGTGTACAGGTTGGTACGGGGGAGTGTAGCGGATGGCTAAATAGGTTTGGGTTCGGGAATGCATCATAACTTGTATTATATGTTTTGAATGTGTAACTTTTGTATGCCTGATTCTATTATGACTTAGTGTCGCGTACACATTGTGTCTGTTGACTCACCCCGTTGTGGGACTATGTTTCAGGTGATGAACAGTGATGGACCGGGACGGCAGGACTTGTGGTGGCCATGCTCAACATGGAGTTTTTGTTTTTATGGACTTTTATTTTTTTTAGTACTCTGAATTATTTGGATTTATTTGATGTAGTAGGGCCATAAGGCCCTGGTGAACTATTTTATTTCTGTTTATTGTTTAATTATGTCACAAATTTTATTTAAGTTAAAGACTAAGTAATTTATTTTTTTTTAAATTATATTCCATATGTTTTATCACTTAAAGATTAAAAAGGGGTTTTTCTAATATAAAAATCGAATTGGTTTCCAACACAAGCCCAACCCAAGCAATAGTTCTTTAAAAATCGCACAAGTTTTCACATAGTAACGAAGAAATTTTGAACCGGTTTACTTGAGGAACATACCAAATTTGGTCAAAGCTCGTGGGCCGAGTTTGGGGTGTTTTAGTTTGGTTTCAGAGCCCAGTTTTAAAACTCTCGGCCTGTGGGCTAAGGCCCAAAACGTTTTCAAAGCGAGCCTAAATGAGTTTTATGAAATTATTTTATGAAATAAGCAGGTTTTCTGGCATGGCACCTAAGTCTCCGACCCGCAGTCCACCAGGTAAGTACCCCAACTATTTGTGTGATTATGTGATTTATGAATTATGGAAGGGTAGAAAAGGCATGGAACGTAGAATAGAATGATAAGTACTTGAACCCTAGGACTAGTCTACTCAAACCCAAATACATAAGACTTAATGCACTAAACAAACCTATGGCTAAGTCACTGAGTTAGGGTGTGGTAACCCCTGTGCGCATGTCTAGGATTGGATCCGGAAGAGCTTGGTATTTAAGCAGTCCTAGTGACTCACCTCCTCTTCGCAGGAATCCTACCTAGTGCGTAGCTTCGGTTCACCCTAACCCAGAGGGCTCAGTTGGTGTGGCAACCTCTGTGCGCATGTCTAGGAATGGTTTCGGTGGGAGCTTGGTATTTAAGTAGTCCGCGTGACTCACCTCCTCTCCACTCGAATCCTGCCTGGTGCGTAGCTTTGGTTCACCTTGACCAAGAGGACTCGGCCATAGGCTAAACACAATGACTAAAACCCGAAAGGGAACTAGCCATGTTTTTATAAAAAAAAAACCTAGCTTTAAACTCTTAAAATTACTCTTTAATTGTGAAAACTATCTTTACAAAGTTTTCCAAAAAAATTCCGACTTATAAAATTATTACAAAAATGCCCTAGTGGTAAAATTACCAAAATGCCCTTGGTTTGTAAAATGTCCAACTACCCAACAGTTTTGCCAAAATTTCGTTATTTTATAAATGTTCAAAAACCCTAATTTGCAAGCTATTAAAAAAATATATATACCTTGATTTTGGGAAATCACAAAATTGCCCCTAACTTACAAATTTACCAAAATGACCCTAATTTTCAAAATTTTTTTGCAACATCACCATTTTGGAAAGTACAATTCTCAAAAAGAACCCTCAAAGTTTTGCAACTTTTAAAATATCCCTGATTTAGTAGATTCTACAAATTTACCCCGGTTTGTGAAAAATTACCGAAATACCCCCGGATTTCGAAATTTTCCAAAATACTCTGGAAATTTAAAATTACCAAAATACTTGTTGACAAAATCACCAAGGAACTTTTTCTTTGAGAAATTACGAAAATGCCCCTGTAGGACAAATTACGAAAATACCCCCAGGTAGTGGAAAAACAACAACAACGAAAACTACAACGTTTCTCTGAATCAACGAAAGTTCATAATCGTTTGATGGATGTATGAATGAATGAAAAGACTGTGTGCATGTATGAATACGAAAGAACCACTCCTAAATTCTTTTTCATAAAACTCCTTCGCGGGTAATCAAGTGAAACAAAGACTAATTCATAAAACTTCTTAATCAGATCACGACGTTAGAAATGAGCTCTAGAGGACGTGGTCGTCGTGGACGAGGTAGAGGAAGGATGACTGTGTCAGAACCCGTTAGATCGGGTCAAGGGTCTGACAATGAGGTACCACCGCCACCACCACCCCCAGCTGTTGGTGTTGAGAAGCAGGCTTAGACGGGGGAGGATGCTGTGTCGCAGGCTGTGCTGCGAGTTTTGGAGTTGGTGGCTGGTGCAGGAGGAAATTCGGGAAATCGAAAGTCTGTGCCTAAACGGCTTCGAGCTAATGGAGCCGAAATGTTTCGTGTAGTATCTGGTGTGGCACCCAGTACAGCTGAGTACTGGTTGGAAGCAACTGAGCGCATCATGGATGAGCTTGATCTGACCCCTGAGGAGAAGTTAAAAGGAATGGTGGCACTGTTACGCGATGAAGCGTATCAATGGTGGTTAACTGTGCGGGACGGTGCCACGGCTGAGGATCTAACCTGGGAATATGTTAAGGAAGCATTTCAAAAGAAGTATGTTGGAACAAGGTATACTGATGAGCAAAGGAAGGCTTTTCTGGGGCTGGTTCAAGGGAACAAGTCTGTTACGGAATATGAGGCTAAATTTCTGAGGTTGAGCCGGTATGCTCGAGGGGTAGTGGCAACTGAGCATGAGCGTTGTGTCCGTTTTAAGGATGGACTGAGGGATGATCTGAGATTGTTGATAGCACCGCATCAGGAGCGGGAATTTTCTGCGTTGGTGGAAAAGGCTAAAGTGGCTGAAGGAATCAAGGATTCTACAAAGCAGACTATGGATCGGAATAGGCCCAAAAGAAGTTTTGGATCGTCTGGAAAGGTTCATAAGAGGCCTAGAGTTGATGGGCCGTGAGGTCAGCCAGTTGGTTCAGGAGAGCGGTATCGTCCTTGTGATGTGTGTGGAAAGAAGCACTTAGGAGAGTGCTGGAAGAAAACAGGAGGATGTTTTAGGTGTGGGTCCAAGGACCATGTGATCAAGGATTGTCCTAAGCAAACAGATGAAAGTCGACCAGCAGCTCAGAATGTTAGTCAGGCCGGTAGAGGCGGACAGCAGCCTCAACGAGGCCGTGGTTCGAGTAACAGAGGTAATGGTGCTGGCAGAGGCCGTGGAACACAGGGCAGAGGTGCTGCTAATGCTGAGGCAAGGCAACCGGGTTTGGTTTATGCGGTTCGCCGAAGGGAGGATGAAGATGCGCCGGATGTTATAACCGGTACGTTCTTTATTTATAGCAAGCCCTATTTTGCTCTTATTGATGTGGGCTCGACCCATTCTTATGTTGCATGTAGTGTAGTGGAAACACTAGGCCTAGACTCTGAACTTTCTGATAGGCAGATGACTGTATTAAGCCCATTAGGCCAAACTGTAGTAGTGGATAAGATCTTTCGGAATGTACCCCTAGAGATTCAGGGAGTGAACTTTTGGGCTGACTTAATGGAACTACCCTTTGGGGAGTTTGAACTCATACTCGGAATGGATTGGCTAGTGGAGCACCGAGCCGTGTTGGATTGTGCGGCTAAATGTATGGAACTAAGGACCCCGGAGGATGAAGTAGTAGTAATGATCGGAGAAAGAAGAAACTACCTGTCTAACGTAGTTTCGGCAATGAAGGCAGAGAAAATGGTTAAGAAAGGGTGCAAGGCATTTCTGGCCTTCGTCAGTGCTGTAGACGCAAAAGAAGAGGGAGTTAGTGGAGTTAGAACAGTAAAGGACTTTAAAGACGTATTTTCGGAAGAATTACCAAGAATACCCCCAGATAGGGAGGTGGAATTTGGAATTACTTGCTGCCAGGAACAGCTCCTGTGTCAATTGCCCCATATCGAATGGCACCAAAGGAGCTGGTTGAGCTCAAGGCTCAAATCCAAGAGTTGTTGGATCGTGGGTTCATTCGACCCAGTGTGTCTCCATGGGGAGCACCAGTCCTGTTCGTGAAGAAGAAGGACGGAACTATGCGTATGTGCATAGACTATCATCAGTTGAATAAGCTGACCATCAAGAACAAGTATCCTTTGCCAAGGATTGATGACTTGTTCGATCAGCTGAAGGGGGCCGCAGTATTTTCAAAAAATAGACTTAAGGTCGGGATATCATCATTTGAAGGTGAAGGAGGCAGATATCCATAAGACAGCTTATAGGACGAGATACGGCCATTTTGAGTTTATGGTAATGCCGTTTGGGTTGACGAACGCTCCAGCCGCGTTCATGGATATGATGAATCGGGTTTTTCAACCCTATTTGGATAGGTTCGTCGTTGTGATCATCGACGATATCCTGGTGTACTCCAAGTCTGAAGAAGAGCATGATGAGCACCTACGGGTTGTGTTGCAAGTATTAAGGGAGAAGAAGCTCTATGCCAAATTCAGCAAGTGTGAATTTTGGCTTAAGGAGGTGGCATTCTTAGGACATGTGGTGTCTGCAGAAGGAATAAGGGTGGATCCTAGGAAGATCGAAGCAGTGTTGGATTGGAAACCACCTAGGTTCGTGGCTAAAATCCGTAGTTTCTTAGGATTGGCAGGCTATTACAGAAGGTTCGTGGAAGGGTTCTCGTCAATAGTCGTGCCTTTGACTAAGTTACTAAGGAAGGAAGTACCCTTTGCATGGACGGACAAGCAACAGGAGAGCTTTGAGAAGCTTAAGAAAGTGTTGACTGAAGCTCCAGTATTGATTCAGCCGGAGGCTGGAAAGGATTTTGTGGTGTACTGTGACGCTTCGCATACGGGATTAGGCTGTGTGCTAATGCAAGATGGAAAAGTAGTCGCTTATGCATCTCGGCAGTTAAGGCCACATGAGGTTAACTACCCAACCCATGACTTGGAATTGGCAGCGGTGGTTTTCGCTCTTAAGGTTTGGAGGCACTACCTTTACGGAGAAAGGTCGATAATTTACACAGACCACAAGAGCCTTAAGTATCTGCTGACTCAGAAGGAGTTGAACTTGAGGCAGCGAAGGTGGGTGGAATTATTGAAGGATTATGACTGCTCGATAGAGTACCACCCGGGCAAGGCAAATGTAGTGGCCGATGCCCTAAGTCGGAAGGTTGTGTCGGATCTAAGGGCTATGTTCGCTCACTTAAGTTTGTATGATGATGGAAGCCTGTTGGCAGAGTTGCAAGTCAAGCCCACATGGCTGAAGGAGGTGAAAGAGGGACAGTTGGTTGATAAGGACCTAAGTGCTACGTTACAGCAAGTACAGAACGGAGAATTAAAGGATTATGGCGTTAACGACGAAGGAGTATTGTGCTACAAAGGAAAAGTCTGTATGCCGAGGGACGAGGAGTTAAGATAAAGAATTCTTCGGGAGGCGCATAGTAGCCCTTATGCTATGCATCCCAGAGGCATTAAGCTGTACAGAGATCTAAGGGAACAATTTTAGTGGCCTAATCTTAAACGGGAAGTTACTGAATTCATGGGAAAATGTCTGACGTGTCAGCAAGCTAAGGCTGAACACCAATTTTCATCGGGATTGCTTCAACCAATTGAGATTCCACAATGGAAGTGGGAGAGAATTACCATGAACTTCGTTAGTGGGCTTCCCCTTACGCCTACTAAAAAGGACTCGGTATGGGTAATAGTGGACCGTTTGACTAAGTCTGCACACTTCATCCCGGTAAGAGTGGATTATTCCCTTCAGAAGTTAGCCAAATTATACGTGGCAGAGATTGTAAGGTTACATGGAGTACCGGTATCGATCATCTCTGATAGAGACCCGAGGTTTACGTCTCGGTTCTGAAGGGCGCTTCATCAATCTTTAGGCACTAAGTTGGACTTCATTACAGCTTTTCATCCACAATCAGACGGGCAGTCTGAACGGGTTGTACAAGTGTTGGAGGATATGTTGAGAGGCTGTGTGATGGATTTCCGAGGAAGTTGGGAAGATTACTTGCCGTTAGCTGAGTTCACCTACAACAACAGCTATCAGGCTAGCATTCGGATGGCACCATATGAAGCATTGTATGGTCGGAAGTGTAGAACTCCTACTTGTTGGACCGAGTTAGGAGAACGTCGAGTTTTGGGCTCAGAGTTAGTGGCAGAAACTGAAGAAAAAGTTGAGATAATCAGGGCACGGTTGAAGGAAGCTTCTGACAGGCAGAAGTCATACGCAGACCTTAAACGGAAGGAAATAGAGTTTGAAGTGGGAGACCAAGTGTTTCTGAAAGTCTCGCCTTGGAAGAAGGTGATGAGGTTTGGTCGCAAAGGGAAATTAAGCCCAGGGTTTATAGGGCCCTATCGAGTACTGAAGCGAGTTGGACCAGTGGCATACCAGTTAGAGTTACCACCAGAGTTGCAGCAGATGCACGACGTATTTCATGTATCCATGCTACGTCGCTACCGATCAGATCCGTCTCATGTGGTACCCGTTGAAGAGGTGGAGCTAAGGCCAGACTTATCCTACGAGGAAGAGCCGATTCAGATATTGGAGCGTGATGTGAAAGTGTTACGGAGGAAGTCAGTTCCTCTAGTCAAAGTGTTATGGCTCAATCATGGATCGGATGAAGCTTCGTGGGAGCCAGAGGAGACAATGCGACAGCAATACCCTCAATTATTTAGTTAGGAAATTTCGAGGACGAAATTATTTTAAGGGGGTAGAACTGTAACATCCTGAAAAGGGCCTATCCATTTTCGGTTAAATTATACGAAATGACATGTCTTAAGAGTTATGAATAAATTTTGAACATTTTTGGAAACCTAGAAATGCATGGAAATGATTTAGAAATGAATGGAAATGTAAGGAAATGTCAAGTTTAAAAAGGCAAACGAAAATTTTTGGAAACTTGGAAATGTAAAGAAATGTCAAGTTTTAAAGCTTAAAAAGAGGAAATTAAGGCAAGGTGGCCTTAAGAAAATTAGTAGAAAGAATTTGACACACAAACAGGCTTGGAAAAGTGGCCTGAAGATGCCACTTAGGGCCTCTGGAAATGGCGCCACATACAGGAGTATTGGGCCTAGGTTCGAGTCACATGGGAAGCAAATAAAAGAAATTTTATTTTTGCTTCCAGAAGCAGAGAGGTGGACGGCACAAGGCTTCTAAAAGAGGAGTTTTATTTTCTTTAAATTTCGTCTAAGTAGGAGATAAATAATGGATTTATATTTTAGATTATTTTTTTTCAAGAGATAATTGTGGATTAATTCCTATTTTAATGGATAAAAGAAGAGATAATAGAAGGATTATTATTATTAAACAAAGTGATAATTCAAAGGATAAAGCTATCAAATAAAGAAGAGTGGTGGCCAAGTAAGGGATTCTGAGTAGTAATTTCGGCTATAAACGGAAGGAAATAGGGCTACTCATCAATTTTTCCTTCCTCCTCTTCTCTCTGCCGAATTTCTTAGTCCTCTCCTCTCTTTTCTTCTCTTTTATTTTGTCAAACCGAATATACCAATAATCTCTAGTGAAATCAATTTCTTTTAAGCCTCAAAAGCCGAATTTTGGAGGGGCTTCAAGCATAGGTGTTGCCGATTTCCATATAAAAGGGTAAGATCCAATTCGGTTCTCATTCTTTTTCTCTTAGGCTTGTCGAAAACTAAGATCTAATCTCTACTATTGTTTTATGGCCGAATCTACAAAGGATTTCTCGGGTTTCTACAACTGTCGACTACAAGGAGGAATATTTCAGGATTCATAAGGATCTAAGGTAAGAAACTATAAGATTCGGCCAAAGGCCTTGCTTTATGTTTTGATGATTAGATTAAATCTAACATAAGGTTATAGGAGTTTCGATATTCCTAGGAAAACAAGGATCAGTTTCGGGATTTGTTGGTGTCCCAATCGGCAACAAGGTAAGTTTAAGAATACTAATCCTACTAGGATTTGGATTTATGGCCAAATGGCTTTTTATTAAATTAGTAGGTGATTAATCAAATGTAGGGATTAAGGATCTAAGCGATAGATCAGATTTCGAGATCTCAAGGAATTTGCTAAGCGAATCAGGTGTGTACCCCACACTATTTCATAATACGTTTTATGGCTATGTTTAATTAAAATATGTGTTATTAAGAATATGAAAGTGGCTAAGGTATCATGTTATGGTACTAAGTACTCAGGTACGTTTCTTACTCCTACTAGGAATATGAAATATGTTAATTGTAACATGAGAATAAGAATAAGAATGTGAACTCTGGCATATTTATGCATATTATTATTATATGGGGCATATGGGTTTTTTTGTTGAAAGGGGAAGTGAATGTGGTGACCTAAGACCACGAACACGGTGACCTAAGACCGTGATATCTGAATGTGGTGACCTAAGACCACAGTAATCTGAATGTGGTGACCTAAGACCACAGTAATCTGAACGTGGTGACCTAAGACCACGAATGCGGTGACCTAAGACCGCGATATGGAGTGTAGCGGAAGGAGGGTCGACTTAGTAGTCCCCACGGTGTACAGGTTGGTACGGGGGAGTGTAGCGGATGGCTAAATAGGTTTGGGTTCGGGAATGCATCATAACTTGTATTATATGTTTTGAATGTGTAACTTTTGTATGCCTGATTCTATTATGACTTAGTGTCGCGTACACATTGAGTCTGTTGGCTCACCCCGTTGTGTGACTATGTTTCAGGTGATGAACAGTGATGGATCGGGACGGCAGGACTTGTGGTGGCCATGCTCAACATGGAGTTTTTGTTTTTATGGACTTTTATTTTTTTTAGTACTCTGAATTATTTGGATTTATTTGATGTAGTAAGGCCATAAGGCCCTGGTGAACTATTTTATTTCTGTTTATTGTTTAATTATGTCACAAATTTTATTTAAGTTAAAGACTAAGTAATTTATTTTTTTTAAATTATATTCCATATGTTTTATCACTTAAAGATTAAAAAGGGGTTTTTCTAATATAAAAATCGAATTGGTTTCCAACACAAGCCCAACCCAAACAATATTTTTTTAAAAATCGCACAAGTTTCACATAGTAACGAAGAAATTTTGAACCGGTTTACTTGAGGAACATAGCAAATCTGGTCAAAGCTCGTTGGCCGGGTTTGGGGTGTTTCACAGTGTGTAATCCCCTAAACAGTCACTAACTGGGCCTGAGCCCATACGACATCAATCTGTGCCTAAGCCCTAAAATTATGATAATGCAGATAATGTAATGCAGCCCAACCCAATCCAACCAATCACACCCCCGTACCAACCAATTGTCACCTGTGGGGATCAAGTCAACCTACCCCGCCAATCACACCAATATTGCAGACTAGCTGCTAATCACGTATTTGTGGCTGAGCCACCGAAATAATAACATATATATATATATATATATATATATATATATATATGTATGTGGCATAGCCACTAAAATAATATGTGGCAAAGCCACCAGGCTACACTTCTTCCGATCATCAAACCCAACCCATGCAACATGATATAAATGCAACACAACAAATGTATTAAGGTGTAAATAAAATCATGTACGCAATATCCAACCATAATCGAGGGTATAACAGTCATTTTCACCCCTTTGGGGGTATCTTGGTAATTTTACCCATCGAGGGTATTTCGATAATTTCACAACCTAGGGGTATTTTTGGTAATTTACCTTCTAAGGGTATTTCGGTAGTTTCACAAACCGAGGGTATTTCGGTAATTTTGTAAACTAAGGGTATTTTAGTAAATTTGTAAACCAAGGGTATTCTAAACAGAGATAACGATGCGAATGAGCCTAGGGCCAATTCTTGGCCCAAATAGACCCACACGTTCGTGTGGCCCATTTAGCCCAAACCTATCCACAGATATGAGATTCACATAGACCAGTTCACTATCTACTACACGAAGCTCCCACACGTGCGATCGCACGCTCGTGTGGCTACCATCATCGTGTGACCAGCTTTTCGACATTTACCGCTCTACAGCTAGAGTAGGGCGAAATACACACCTGATAGGAATTTGAAGTTAATCCGCGCTCCGACCACTCCTGTGCCCAAACGCCAACCAATGTGTGCTTACTCTCCTCATAGATTGCTGTATTTAAAGCCAGCTTCTCACCTTCCCTCTTGCTAGCTTCCCGATGTGGGATCCCTCCTTTAGCAGAGTTTAAATCCAACACAAACTATGGCCGTCCCAACTTAGCAAAATAAATATCCCTTTTTGCTTGCGATGGGATTCGAACTCAGGCCCTTTCTTATGCTCTAGACGCTACATGCCACCACAACACAAGCTCCTTTTGTGTCTAAAATCATGCGCAACTAAATATAAGTCTATAGGCCAAAGTCTAAGTTCATTTAAAAATAAATCAAAATGAAATGCAAGCGCCAAGTGTTGAACCTTAGACCCCTTGCTTCCTTGTGTGACGTCACCTCATTGTCTCCCATGTGGCGCCATTTGCCACTAGACCACAACCTCTTTTGTGTCATTTTTCTCCATATTTTATTCTTAAAGCCTACCTACTAACTCCCAGGGTTTTACTCACCTAAAACCAAAATTTTCCTGAAGCCCAGGTTTGATCCCGGGACTTCATAGAAGCCCCCTAACCTTCCAAAATCACTCACCTAATAGGTCCAACTTGCATTAGTGCCGTTCTCTTGTTCTAAAAAATTTTAAACGCTCCCCTGGTCAAGGCCCAATAAGCCCAATTCTACTAGGCCCAAATTCAGGTCGTTACATCAACCATGTGGGGGAAATTATAGGCCATTTGGAAGGCCAAAATGCCACCCACACTTTAGGTTTCACCTACAAGCATAACTAAGCATCAATCCAAGCATCAAAGGCAACCAATGCATTCCAAAATGTTCCTCATTTCTAACCACTTATGAGCATAACAATCATACCAACTTATATACCATTTAGCCCAACTAAATCACAAGTAAATCCAAGCATGATTCATCCACAACTTACCACAATAATAAGACATCTTCACATTATTGATATATCAAACTTTGCGTCAATAAACTTATCATTACCTTGATCATTTCATTAGCTATCAAATCATACCAAACTAAGCATCATATAACTTGACTTTTCATTCACATCACAAAAATTTATCTAGCCATATCACATGGCTATTTACATATCACAAACCTACTTCAAAGTGACTAGCCTATACACGCCATACTTTAATATATACACTTTCAAAAAGTACCAAAATAAGATTGAGTAGTGTGATGACGATCCTCGACGATCCCCGACGATCCCCGAGCCCTTAGTAGCTTTGACGATCTATCAAACAAAGCAAACACACACAAAGTAAGCTTTCAAAAGCTTAGTAAGCCATATACAAATAAACTTAACATATAAGCATTTGAAAGCTTAGTAAGCCATATACAAATAAACTTAACATATAAGCATTCATTATTCATATCAAATATAAGATTACTAATAGCTCATTTGCACATTCATAATTCTTCTTGGCTCATTTGTTTAGCCATTTGCTTACCAACATATATATCACCATGTACTTCATTAGATCATAGCTTATTCATTCATATATCACGTTTTACTTCATCAAATCCATACACATATCTCATCTAGGTAAGTTCATATATATACTTACCTTTCATACACTTAGTGTACATATCAAACATACCTGATTTAATTATACATTTCACATAGTCTTTTGTTTTCTCGGAATTGCCCATTGAACCGTTCAGAATCGAATAGGATGTTTGGAATACTTAGAGTAATCGTACAATGCCAACGTCCCAGACGTGGTCTTACATGTAACCAAATATCGAAGCCACTGTCCCAGACAAGGTCTTACACGACTCAAATACGATGCCAATGTCCCAGATATAGTCTTACACGTAAATCTCAAATTGACTCCAATGTCCCAGACGTGGTCTCACATGATATCACATACCAGAAACTTATGTCATGACATATGTAATCCTATCTATCCCTAGGTTTGTACGGGACTTCTCGGTCATTGATACATTGTCGATACTTCCTCGGATTCATATATTTATCATCTCGTGCATATTCATCTCAATGAAACTTCATATGAACATACATAAATCAATACAAATACATTTATTTGTATATAGACTTACCTCGTACGGGAAGAACGGAAACGAACGACTATTCAACTATTTTTGACTTTCCTCGATCTAAATCCGTTTTCTTCGGTTCTTGATCTAAACATATTCAAATTTAACCCATTTATTCACCAATTCATTCAATTCAATCCAAAAACACATATTTAGGGCAATTTACAAATTAGCCCTCATATTTTCACATTCTAACATTTTAGTCCCTATATCACAAAATCACAAAATACACAAAATCTCTATATACCCATGCTTAGCCGAATGTTCATGTAGTTCATACAAGTCCATACATTTCATCTATTTCACATTTTAGTCCCCTAAAATATTATTTTCTCAATTTAGTACAAATTACTCAAAATCACTAAAAATCCAAAGACAAAACATGTTAATCTAACACATATTTCATATTTCATCAACAATAATCACCAAGCTCATGAATTCATCAATGGCACTTTTCAAAATCTTCATCAATTCACAAAATTAAGACATGGGTTTTGAAGAACACGAAGCAACGATTACAAAAACATAGAAATTATCAAAATCGAAGCAAAACATACATTGAATCAAAGAACATCCATGGCCGAATGTTCAAAGCTTTTCTTCTTTTATTTCTTTTGTATTTTCGACACTAAGATAGGATGACATGCATGATTTTCATTTTATGTTTTATTTATTTCATACTTATAAACCTTTTACCAAATTACTCATTATTATTAACATATAAAACTTATATTATATAAGCCCATAACCGTCCACTACTATGTTTAGTGGTCTAATATCCATTTAAGGACTTCACCTTTACTAAACCATGTCAATTAAACACATTAACATATAGAATGTCACTTTTACCTTTTATGCAATTTAGTCATTTTCTCAAATTAAACACACAAACGGACAAAATAATTCACGAAACTTTAACACATGCTTAATCACATACAGTAGACACAGAAAATAATATTAAAATATTTTTTGACCCGAATTTGTGGTCTTAAAATCACTATTTCGACTAGGGCCTAAACTGGTGTAACACCCCAAACCCGGCCCATTCACTACGACCGAATTTGAAATGCCACTGCGGAAAAACGTTTGAAAATAATCTGACTTGTAGGTAAAGTATATAAAAATTTATTGTCTTTAGAAAAGAAAACCTTGTGTATTTAAATTTCGAAATAAGTTAAGTTGTCACAAAATTTCCGGATTAAAACTTTATTATATATATTTAAGAAAGATAAAATCACTTGCAATTAAGATTTAAATTGTCAATCCATAATAGAACATAATAATAAAGAGACTTAATAAAAATACTTAAATACTTTAATGGGCCTTATTACAATAAACACTTAATTAAAATACTGAAGCTATAAATACTTAATTAATTAAAATATCTTCTGCATAGGCCACCTCGTATCCACTCCAACTCGGTCCGATCATCATATCACTTGCGATGTTTGATAAAATATTTGGGTGAGTCACACGGACTCAATGTGTAATTAATCCACTGGATTCCACCCACATGTTAACCACATATTAACCCACATAACAGATAACAAAATAGCTTATTCACATAATATCACATTTTGGGCTTGGCCCATATTCATGTCACTTATTAGGTAGTAGGGCAATTAACCACTTGATTTCCACATACTGGGCTTAGCCCATTTCCATACTGATCCACATTCATATACTGGGCTTGGCCCATTTCCACATTAATCCACATATCAACTGGGCTTGGCCCACTTTCACATTAAATTCACATATCAGATATAATTATGCAAAGTGCACCCAACCCAAACCTAGGGTCCATCCTCTACACACCCCCGAATCCAGCCTACCACACACCAGGGGATTAACAAATCACCCTCTTCTTTTCACTCCAAAGGCAATCAATGCCGTCCACATGCAATTAAGCACAATAATCCACAACGCGACCTCAGTCAGCGCCAATCCACGATGTAGCCGTAGCTAACACCAAAACCACGATGGGACACATAGTCACTCACCAACCACGATATGGAACCTAGCCTATATCAACCACGATGAGGCACAGAGCTACTCATCAAACCACGTGAACTTAATCGCAAATAAATCCACAACGTGACCTCAGTCAACGTCAATCCACGATGTAGCTCAAGGCTAACATCAAACCACGTACTCGAAGTACACCCGTACCTTCTTTCATATCCCAACCCATGCACATGCAACATGTAATAGTGACATAATAATAAATGCATGCACATGTTATTCAGGCAATCAATCACATTTCCACAGGCATAGTCACATTCACATCGGCACTTTCACATTCTTATCAACAGATAATACTAACCTGAGTATCTATATACCCCTTTTTAGGGTATTCACCATATAATTGCCACTGCACTGGTTAGTACATAAATCACACATACAAATATAACATACACCCGGAAAACAGTAGGCTAACTACACACCTGATCACTTGTAGAACTACGCTTTCAAGATCGACGCTATCACTAAGTGATACTACGGCTATCTGCCTATTTTGCTGCTCTGACGCTGGTCCACACCCCGGTGGCCAATCCCGAACCGCTGAGACAGATCTCTTCTTAAACTTCGGGATAGGGACTTTCCCTTTACCTTCTTGACCGGCATCCATGTCCATTAATGACATCTTAATCAGAACCAAACGGTTAACTGATAACATCATAATCTAAATATACCAAATTTAACTATAATTACTAAATATTCTTACCAACGAATCGACTCCCGAAGGACTCCTTCAAAGCACCTTGACGTTATCTACCCACAAGTGATCACATCACTTATTGTCTTAAGGAAACATTCGGCCAACCTATGACCAGAGTTTAATCACTTGATTCGGCACCCTTATGAAAAAGAATCCAAAACCGATTACTACAGAAATACTTACCATTACACGTTACTTGAAGAGGCTAGAAGAAAGAATCACACTAACACTTTCGGCTCTTAAGTCTTGCGATAAGAAGAAGAATGAGGCCACTATGGGATTCGGCTATGGCTTCTAAATGGCAAGGGGTTATTCAGCTATCCAAGAAAACATGTAGAATTAAAGTTGAAGAAAAGAGAAAGAATAAGGAGAAGAAGTGAGAAGCAATTCGGCTCAAAGAGAGAATTAGAGGAACAATTTTCGGCCAAGGAAAATAAAATGAAGAAAAGAATAGCTAAAGGATGGTCACCCCTATTTATACTACTCAAATTCGGCACTTCTACCTCCTCTCAAATTCCACTTCCTTCTCCTATAATAACTCTTGAACACATATTCAAAATATATAAAATAAATCTATAATTATCTTCTATTTATCAACTTAAAATAAATCCACCTTTATCACCTTAATTAATAGAATAAAAATTATCCATCATTAATCCCTCCTTTAATCTCTTATCTTATCACCTTATAATCCAAATAAATAAAAAATAAAACAATAATAATCTTCTATCTACTAATCTAAACTAAAAATAAATAAATTAACAATTATCCTATTTTTAGCCGAATTTAATAGGAGAATTAGAATCCTTCTCCAATTGGAAGTCCCAAGTGCCGTCCACTTTCTTCTCCCTTGCCTTGGCATCAGATGCAAAATAAAACACCAAAATACTGCTGCTCCCACGCCTTGAACCCGGGACCTGTTGGAACCCTTAACTGCAGGTAATGTCCCTGCCACTTTGCCAAGGCACTGATTGTGATATAATTCACCCTGAACTTCTTTTAACACCTCTTTCCCTAGCTCCCCCTTATCCTAACGCCAAAGCAAAATAAAAACACGCCCCATGCCGCCAACGGGATTCGAACCAAGGCCCTCGTTGCCGCAAGCCGCATATAACGCTCCAAGCTACTCTGCCATGGCCTTTTTTATGACATAAACTCGCCACAACTAATTTTAAAGCCTCTTTAAACTTGACATTTCCTTACATTTCCAAGTTTCCAAAAATGTTCATTTCTAAATCATTTCCATGCATTTCTAGGTTTCCAAAAATGTTCAAAATTTATTCATAACTCTTAAGACATGTCATTTCGTACAGTTAAAGCGAAAATGCATAGGCCCTTTTCAGGATGTTACAACTGGACTGTTACAAAAAGTACCAAAATGGCAGCTTGATAGTGTGATAAAATCTTCAACACCTCCCAATCCGAGCAAGCTTTGAAAACACTATAAAACACGGAAAAGTAAACAGAGTAAGCTATAAAGCTTAGTAAGCTCGTATTGCTTAATAATTAAAACTTACCATTCAACTACAATTCTAGTACTTAAGCATCACATAATACAACTCAATTTAAATCCAAAAGCCTAACACATATTCAATCCAAAGGTTAGACATAAATTTCATCAATTTCTTCGAATCAATGATTGTATAGTTCACGTACATTTTTGTACTAATTCGTATCAATTTCATACTATTCCAATTTATCGATATACCCATTGAATCATTTGGAATAATATCGGATACTCGGGAATCTCGCACCCTAAGTGCCAATACATGGTCGAAACCATCTCAATCTCATATCTAATATGTAAATGCTCATCTCAAGCTATCATTGGGTCTGCTCACACAAGCTGACGAGAATCTGCAACACATGCCAGAAAACTCAGCCACCGGTAGAACGTACGGACCAGCACTCAAACACAATAACCTCTAATGACATGTCATTCGTATCCTATCTATTCCTAATGTTCAACCGGGATTTACACATTGTCGAATCTTCGTCAAACATTTTTGCAAGGTTGTATTCATTAACAATACAATTATATAGCATTTAAAACACAATTACATTAATGCTTATTAACATATGAACTTACCTCGATCACTAAAACGACGTAATAGGATTGACTAGTCCAACACTTTATCTTTCCCTCGATCTAGTTCTGTATGAGGCTTTTCTTGATCTATATAATCAAATTCAATCCATTTACTATTCATTCTATTCAATTTAGCCTAAAATACATATTTTTACAAATTTACACTTTTACCCTTAATATTTCAACTTCTTTACAATTTAGTCCCTAGCTCATAAAAATGGAAATTCATGCAATTGAGTCCACACCCATGCTAGCCGAATTTCCTAAAGACCCATAGCAGCCCAAAATTTTCATTATTTCACACATTTCACCATGAATTTTACACATTTAACAAATAAATCCCTAATTTGTAATTTCAACCAATATCACTTAACAAATGTTGTTTATCTAACAACAACTATTCATACTCTATTATCAAACATTAACATATTCATCAATGGTAAAACCCTAAACCTTTAATAGTTTTGCAAATTAGTCCCTGGGCTAGCTAGATTAAGGGTCCGTGTGTTTACATGTAAACTGTTTTACGAAAAATGTTTTCTGCATTTCCTGTGTTTGTTTCATAGAAAATAGTTTGGTCAACGGAAAATGACTTACAGGTCAAGATAAAATAAGCTCTTTTTTCCTGTAAAATGACTTACCCTTTTGAAAAGCGTAACTCATTTTTTGGAAAAGAGCTCATCTATAGATAATTTTAATTTTATATAAAAATTAACTTAAATCAAGCTTAATCTTATTATATTGATAATAATTTTTATTTTTATTTTTAAAAATATTTTAAATATTATATTTTTCAATATTATTAAACATACATATTTAATTTTTATACTTAGTCATATAATAATTATTAATATAATAAATATAATTTATTATTTTAATAAATTATTTAATATTTCAATTTTATTTTAATAATAAATTTAAAAAATAAATTTAAATAATATTATTCACATATTATTGAAAATATTCAATATTAATATTTTAATAATAAATATTTATTACAATTGTAAATATATTAATAATAAATGTTTTGTAGTATAAAGGTTAAAATATGTCATAAGTCTACGTACACTTCATAGATTTGTAATTTAGTCTTTGTACTTTTATTTTCAAGAATTTATCCATTTACTTTTCAAATTTAAAAATCAAGTCCAATTGTTGACATCGTTAACTTTTTTTTTGTCAATTCTGTTGAAGTCACATTTTTAAATAAAAAATACTCATTTAGTAGTCATGTAATTAAAAAATGACGTTGTAATGAATCTGAATTTACCATAATACTTTTAATATATGCAAAAACAATATAAAATATAAAATTATAGATAAAAATAAATTCAATTAAACAATGAAAAAAAAAGAAAATATCAAATGTATGTTTGTTTAATTGAAAACAACTTTTATGAAATATTTTTAAGAAATTTACCAAACAACAGAAAATATTTTACACAGATTCATCCAAACACCAGAAAATATTAGCTTTTCCAGAAAAGTAAATTATTATCCAGAAATCATTTTCCAGAAGTCATTTTCAGTGAAACGAATGGATCCAAAGTTACAACGACTCCAAAAACATAGAAATCATTAAAAACGAGACAAAAATCACTCACCAATTAAGCCCTAAAGTAGCCGAACCCTAGTTGAACAAAAATGGCTTCTTTCCCTTGCATATTTGATTCAAGATGATGAATAAAAAGATGATACTTAGTTTTGTTTTTTAATTAATTTACTTTTATATCTCATAAATGTCCACTAACACACTAATGGTCTAATTACCACTTAAGGACCTCCACTTTAAAGTTTTATAGCTATTAGACACCTTTAGCTAATAGAACTCAACTTTTACACTTTACGTGATTTAGTCCTTTTTATCGAATTAAGCATGCAAACGGTAGCATTTCTTAATGAAATTTTTATACTAGACTACTAACATGCTGTAGACATTAAAATAATAATAAAATAAATATTTCGACTTCAAATTTGTGGTCCCAAAACCACTATTCTAATTTAACTAAAAACGGGTTGTTACAGTTCTTGCAAACTTTATCAACTAAAACATGCTGACCTAGTGAGTTTGACACTTTAATCACAAATTCAGTGGACTCAATAGGCAAATTCTTACTAGATACTAAATTCGTGCATACATACGAATAGGTTGATCTCAGATCAATCAAAGCAATCACATTAGTGTCAAAAACTAGAGAAAGTACCCGTAATAACATCTATCGCAGAAGCTTTGTAACACCCCAAAAATTTAGGGTCTTTAATTTTGCATGTTCTGACACAAATACTTATTTGCTTCAGTAGTTAAGTGATTTGGATGTGTTTGGGAGTGTTTGGGAAGCTTGGGTTTAAGTCTTGGCTTTTGCAGAAATTTTAAAATTCACTCTTAAATGAATATGGACACTGGCACATGGGTCTTATTAATTATTGTGCTTGTTTTAAGTTACAAAAAGCCTATTAGTGCAGTGGTTGTGGCGTTACAAGTGTGACAAAGGGGTCTGAGGTTCGAGTGTTGGCATAGCATGAGAGGGTATTTATTTTGCTGTGGGTTTGGCTAGTAGTTAAGTTGTAGTAAAATTCTGATAGATGAGAGGTTGGAGAGATTTGAGGAGTGTATTGTGGTGCAAATCGTGGAGAGGATTGGGGAGAGATTTTAAGAGGAAATCAAGGAGTTTGGGTGTGGGGAGAGTAGTGCTGAATTGGGTGTCTAGCTACTCAGAATTTCAGCAGAGACTTCTTTTGGGCATAGTCTTTGTTCGGCTTCTTTCTTTTGACATTCTGTTTTCTTCTTTTTTTTTCTCCCTGGCCGAATTGTCCTATTGTGTCTTGGCATTGTAAGTCACTTTGGTCGATTCTTGGTAAGTCAAGTGCCTCTCGATACCTTTCGGGTTCCTTTTTCTCTTCTATTTTCCCTTTCAGCCGAATTCATACTTCTCCCCTTATTTCTCCTTCACCTTTTCCCAACTTTTCCCCTCTCCTCTTTGACTGAGTGGCAGACTCCCTTTTTTCTTTCTCTGCTGTGCCAGATGGTTTGGTAGTGGGTGGCGATCTCTTTTTTTTTCTGTTCATAACATTATGGTAAGCCAAATCCTACATCTCCTCCTTTTCCCTCTCATTTGTTTCTCTATTTTTCCAATATAGACTAAATATCATAAATATTGTCTTGTTATTTCAAAACCATGTGGATGATAGTCTCTGTCAATCGGTGCAGTGTCGACTGCCTTGCTTCTCTGCACATCTCTGGTTTCTTCTTCGAATATCTCTTTGGCCGAATACTGTGGGGTAAGTAGGTTGTTTTGTAGTATTGGCCGAATACCCAATCTACTCTAACTCTAATTCTTTGGACTTTAGGCATCAATTCAAGCCTTCTGTTAAATGATTATTGCTAATGATGTAACACCACGAACCCGGCCCAAACATTACGACCGAATTTGGGTTGCTACCGAGAAAACATTTTGAAATCTTTTCAAAACCGTTTTAAGTTTTGTCGAAAACCTTGTGTTTTCAAGTCTCTTGTTAAAAAAAACCATACTTGGTGTTGTTTAGAAATATTTATTAAGTCGGGTTGTTTATAGATGGCAAATGTGCCCGATGGCATTTTTAAAACATTTTACGTTTGAGTGGGAAAAACATGTGAATTCATTTTTAACATAGTTAAATAGTTTAAACAAATATTCAAAGCATGTAACAATAATAAAATAATTCTAGGAGGCCTTATTACAACTTAACAAAAATAAAACCAACATTAAAATTAAATAAACTAAAATCCAAGTCCATCTAATTAAAATTTCCACTGCATGGCCACATTGAGTCCATCCGGCTCCATCTCCACGATCTACTCATCTGCAAAATGTTAAGGGAAGGGGTGAGTCACCAAGACTCAGTGTGTAAATCCCCCACCCGGAAAATACATCTCATACACAATTCATTAATAAACATGCTCATGCAACCCAACTAGCCATCCATACTCCTTTTCTACCCCGTGTGGTCAAAACCACTGATGACTTAAAGTCACAATTCAAATGATGGGGCCAACCCATCGTGTGGTCAAAACCACTGATGACCATAGGTCACAATATATCAAATGTGGTCAAAACCACTGGTGGTACCCAACCACTGGGACTTAGTCGCAAAATAATTAATCCTTGTGGTCAAAACCACTGATGACCATAGGTCACGAATAGTCTGATGGGGCCAACCCATCTTGTGGTCAAAACCACTGACGACAGTCCATAATTCATCCCCCTCCTCTCATCAATCCCACCATCACATGCTTACACATCAAATTTCATATATCATGTCATAGTATTAAACATCATGTGATGGCATGCATACATATAAAAATTACAAGTTAGGGGACTTACCCGAAATCCATGATTATGCCACAAGCTAATCACAACCAAAAGATCTAAGGCAAATAATAATAGCATGTAAATTAATAAAGTGTGTATAGAGATCTTACACACCTGTTACTATCGGAAGTCCTAGATCCCGAAAAGCCGATCTATAACGTTAGATCTCTTAACCTTAAACGGATTTGATTTCCTAACAAATCCCGAAGCCTTAATTAGTCCTTTGGAAAATAAATCCCGAAAGCTTCCCTACAATTGGTTTTAATCAAGTTAATACGAATCATAAGCCATAATTTTAATTCCAAAAGAGATGATTACCCGTTACCACACTTATTGAAAATTGGCAGCACCTTGTTGGAGATATGATATTCGGCCAAATACACAATTGGAAGGGCTGGAAATTTTTGTGAAGGAGGAGGGTGTATTCGGCTAAGAGAAACAACAGTGCTGGAATTTTTCTGAACAATTTTGGCTAAGAGTTTAAGGGAGATTTTGGCAGCACAATGAAGAGAGGAAGAAGAGAAAGAGTTTGCTGGAAATTTCCTCTTAAAGAGGGAGTATATTCGGTTTGTAAAAGAGAAGAGAAGCTGGAATTTTTGAATGGTTTTGGCTATGAAACAATGGAGATTTCGGCAGCAGTAAATTTGGAGAGAAAGAAGAATTTTGGTTGAACTTTTGGCACATCTTTGCTGTACAAAACAGATATGGACAGCCCCCCCAAGGTCTCCAATTTTCGGCAAATACTCTCTTAATTTGTGATAACTTCCAGCCTTGAATTATCACAATTAACTCTAGCTTCATCATATTTTTAATCTCCTAAATTACCTCTTCAACATCCATTCAAATAAAATTTAAAATAAATAATCCTTATCTCTTCAAATAAATAATAATAAAATAGAAGAAGCCATGTGCTTAACAAATTCTTCCAGCCGAATTTTAAGCAACAAAGGCAGCTTGATCCTTATCCCCATTTGAAGATCCCACGTGCAGGCCAATTCACACCAGCTTTGAAAAAAATAAAAACCAAATTGCTGCTATGCTGGCTCGAACCAGTGACCCATGCCGCAGCCTCCCCCTTAAGCGCCCAGACCAACTCTCCCAATTGACTTTCATGTCAATTAACCCTTTCCTTTATTTATAAGACCTATTTCTGGGCCCCTTTTTCTTCTAACGCAAAAAGCCCAAAATAAAAATGCTCCCTGCGTCCTTCGAACCCGAGACCTCACTGCAGCCCTCACTCTCCAACGCCCTTTGCCACTTCTCCTCATTAGACTTTCATGCCATAAACCTTCTCCAATTAATTTTAAGGCCTTTCTACTTAAGCCCCCTTGTCTCACACCAAAACCAAAAATAAAATGCCACTTGCTGCTGCCGTGCCTTGAACCCAGGCCCTCTTTAGCGCTACTTCCAGCCCTTAAGCAGCGCATGGAGCCACTTTGCCAACTAGACTTTCATGTCCATTTCCCCGGCTATTTATTTTTAAGGTATACCTGGCCCAGTTCCCCTAATTAACGCAAAATAAAACCAAAATGCTGCCTTTGCAGCTCGAACTTGAGACCCCTAGCAATCTCTTAGGCGTACCACGCCACTTATACCAAGCCCATCCTTTGTGCCTTAACTCGCCCAAAATTTTATTAAAGCCCTAACTAACCTAGCTCGGTCAGGCTTAGCTCGGGTTTAATTCTAGACCCCAAAACATGCCAAATAAATCATAAATTTTATTTCTTGAAGCCCACATGGAATTTATTTAAATTACAAATAACCCCTAATTCAGGGTGTTACAAATGAAATCCATTATATGCGCAGTAAATCGAGAAGAAGGGTGCGATCATTTTCAACCAGCGATCTAAGAGTAATAATCGCAAAACTTTAGGTCAAGGTAAGTGGTGATATCGATTTGGGGATTTAGTGTTAATGATCTAAAGAATGAAAGATTGATTGTGTTGGGATGATTGTAGGTTGATCGTGCGTGGGGTAATCTATTCGTGACGCAAACAGGTGTGTAGTTATACTCCTCTCTTCTGTGAATCGGCAAAAGCCAAAAGCTAAAACTTCGACATTTGAGGCCTCACGGGTGTGTGATCGCTCGTGTGGTAAATCAAGCCCAAAAATCGTGGGTGATAGACTATAGAGGCCACCACGAGCGTTCTCGTGCTCTTGGTCGATATGGGCCTTATTTGGCTGAAATGGGTCGTGTGGGCCTAAGCGGGCCCCACATGGATAAAATCCACGATAAGTGGCAAATACTGGACTAGCTATGTGGTTCGCAAGGTCGTGACTGAATTTGGGCTAAATGGGCCACACGAGCGTGTGGGCCCATGTGGGCCGAATAATAGGCCTTGGGCCATTTGCACCGTTATGACCAATTAGGTTATTTGTGTCTCTGGAGACGATTGTAGACCTTCGGAGAGGTCATTATCTGCATCGAGACCCCAAAATAAGTAAAGTGACCGAAATACCCCTAAAGGGTAAAATTACTATTTTACCCCTAATAGATGGAAATGACCATTTTACTTATAGAGGTAGGTTGACTGATGAGTGTATGATTATTTGTAAGACTGTACTGAGTAGGACACTTTGCATACACGAACTATTTATGACATGACATACTGCATGGGGTTGGGATTCTGTTGTGGATGAAGTACTGTACTGGTGGCTCTGCCACATTCACTGTTACTGGCAGCTTTACTGCTTATTATTACTGGCAACTATGCTGTGATATTGGTGTGCTGGCTGGGTGGGTTGATTTTATCCCCACATGGTGTGTTGGTTGGTACGGGTGGTGTGTTGGCTGGATTGGGGTGGGTAGTATATTTGCACCGTACTGATACTGTATTAGACTTAGGCCCACACTGTTACTGTAATGGGCTAAGGCCCAGACTGCACTATTATTGAATAGGGCTCAGGCCCAGACTGTTACTGCATATATTGTTACTGATTGACTGTTAGGGGATTACACATTGAGTTTTCGTAAACTCACCCTTTCTTTTAACTGTACAGGAAATCCCCAACCTTAGACGATTTGGAGCTGCGAGGGACTCGGAGGTGGCCACACGATTGCTAGTGTTCCGCTTTAGACTTATTTATTTAAATTTCATATTGGGCTTTTGATTATGTAATAAGACCATTGGTATTTTTTTAAGTTTTTAATTGGGCTTTGTTTACTTATTTTAAACTGCTAGTTTAGGGAAGACGAGTTTTCAGAATAATTACCGATTTCAAAGACAAGAAAATTTGGATATCAAATTTTTCAAAAGCTACCGCGAATTTAACTCAACCTACTATAACAAGAGCAACTAATAAGGCACACGTTTGACTAAATGATTTGTTGAATAATAATAAAGAGTTTTTTTAAACTTAAAAACAAATTTTTACCAACAAGACAAACTATCGAAAGATAATTCATTGTGACACGCCAGATTCGGCCATAGCGTCTAGGCCGAGTTTAAGGTGTTACATTTAGTGGTATCAGAGTCAAGTTGCAAAACTCGACTGTGGAATGGGTTTTTGAAAAGTTTCTTCTAAAAATGGATTTTAAAGATTAGAAACATTTTGAAAGATTCACAAGTGGCACACCGAGTCTCCGGCACCAAATCTGTAAGTCCTCTAAATACTTTTTACTGTTAGAGACTGAGACATTATACTGAGAAACTACTATGGATAGTAGGACTATAATGTGAAACTCTAGATAAAAGAAACTGAGACCGTAGAAGACTGAAAACGGTAGTGAGACCTCAATCTGTGATAATAAACCCCTAATGACTGTCTTTCATAACACATTCGTTATTAATTACTGAAATTATAATCTGATGCATAAGACTCTTAAAAAAGATAAAGCGTATATCGAAATGAGCACAAGAGGTACTCACGAAAGGGGACACAGGGCCGCAGTAGAGGCTGAGGAATTGCTCGGGCTGGGTCTTCGGCATCGGGCCACATGCTTGCTAGAGAAGCACCAACTTCACCGGTGACCGAGACGAGGTCTTACGATCAAGCGGCTGGGGATGATGCCTTGTCCCAAGCTATGCTTCGTGTAACACCCCTAACCTATATCCATCGCTGGATTTTGGGTTTAAGGCATTTGCAAACAGATCAGAAACTTTTACAGGCATTTCATAATACAAATCATCAATCACAATCAAAGAGTCCCTTTTGATAGGTCAACGAGACCTTAATCATGCTTTAGAATAGGGTCGGGACTAAACCGAACACATATGGTATTTCTCAAAAATTTAAAACTTTTCTAAGTTACAGAGGTCACACGCCCGTGTGGGTAGGCCGTGTGCCACCCACGGCTACTAGACACTCCCATGTGTCCTGGCCGTGCCAAAACAGAGCATGTATATTGACTTATCCACACGGCCACAAGACACGCCCGTGTGCCATGGCCGTGTATAATAGGCCAGCTACTGACTTATTCACACGGCCACCAGACGCCCGTGGGTCATGGCCATGTAGGCAAAACAGGCCACTTGCAAGGCCAAAATGCCACCCTCACAAGGGTCAACCCTACAAGCAAAATATCCCAATTAATTTCATACACAATTAACATCCCAAAGCATGTCAAACTAATCAACAAAACTTTGTATCCAATCTCATTTCCAAACATGCTAGTTTGCACAACTAAAGCACATATATATTCAAGCATGATTCATCCATATTTACCATTCATATAACCACTTCTTTGATCAAATACGCATACTCAAATTTCATCCAAATGCTTACCTTAAACTTGATCATTTCATAGTAATTGGATCATACCAAAACAAACATCATATACCATATTCACAAATGCATAATACCAACATATAACTAGCCATATCACATAGCTAATTTCATTTCTCCAATTTATACCATATGACTAGCCTATACATGCCATATTTAGCTATATACATATTTCAAAGGTACCAAAATTAGTTTGAGTAGTGTGATGACGATCCTCGATGGTCCTCGAGCCTTCAGTAGCTTTGACGATCTATAAAATAGAGCAAACACACATACAGAGTAAGCTTTCAAAAGCTTAGTAAGCCATATACAAATAAACTTAGCATAAAATGCACATAACCATATTGATACTATAACATTATGATTTCTCAATAGAAATTCATCACATAATCATTGGCTCAATTGCTTAGCCATAGTTTTCCACATTCTTCAACTTAAATATCACATATACACATGATTCATTCAAGCATATCTTCTCATATTATCTCATCATTTCAATACACATATGCATTTTAGTAAGTTCATATAGGCACTTACCTTTCTTATACACATAATGTACTTTTCAAACATACCTGAAACAGATATTCAATTCACATAGTCATTCGTATCTCGAACTTGCCCGTTGAACCGTTCAGAATCTAATAGGATACTCAGAGTGTTCGGAATAGTTGTACAATGCCAACATCCCAGACGTGGTCTTACATGTAATCAGATATCGATGCCACTCTATAGGGAGGTGTTTTATTGTTGTTAAAATTCAGCAAATAGATGGATAAATGATGGATTTTTATTGATATTTTTATTAAGAGATAAGAGATAATTATTGGATTAAGTTTTAGGTGATAATTAAAGTGATAAAGCTATCAAAATAGAAGAGTGGTGGCCAAGTAAGGGATTCTAAGCTAGTAAATTCAGCTATAAAAGGAAAAGAGAGGCCATTCAGCATTATTTTCTTTTTCCTTGAAGACTCTGCCGAAATTCTCTAGCAAATTTCTCCACTCTTTCTTCTCTCTGCCGAATTCTCTCTGCTCATCATCCTCTTTTTCTTTTTGATTCTCTTTGGCCGAATCCTTCTACACCTTATTCTCTTATTCTTGTTCTCTCAATCTCCTAAAAGCCGAATATTGCTAAAGGTTCAAGCAAGGATTGCCGATCTCTAAAGTAAGGGATTTACTAAGTGTCGACTACAAGGAAGGAGAAGTTCTTTTCCCGAAGGTACAACATAGGCCACATGTTCCCTAGTTATTCGGTGAGTTTCGGGATTTAAAATCCACAAGGTAAGTGTCTATAGCATTCGGCCAAGGCCATGTTTGGTAAATATATGTGTTCATTAATTATTTAAAAGCCGAAACTAATTAGTTAAGTGATTTTAGTGCCTAGCCGATTGCAAGGGGAGAACTCTACAAAGTTTCGGGATTTGACTATAGTCAATTCGACAGCAAGGTAAGTTTTAAGTATACAAATCCTACTAGGATTTGGTTTTATAGCCGAATAGGCTTTATGCTAATATATTAAGGTTGGCCGAATGTAGGAATTGAGATCTAAGGCATTAGATCAAGCTTTTCGGGATTTAAGTGAGCCACTAAGCAAATCAGGTGTGTACCCTACCCTAAGTTTTAATATGTTCATGGCTATGTTTTAAATTGAATGTGTTAAAATGAATGTGAAAATATGGCTAAGTACCATGCTATGGTACAAAAGTACTCAGGTACGTTTCCTACTCCTACTAGGAATATGAAATTATGTTATATATGTAACATGTGAAAAGTGATAAGAATGTGAAATTAAGTAATATGCATGATATGTATGATATGGGGCATATGGGTTATTGAAAAGGGGGAAGTGAATGTGGTGACCTAAGACCACGAGATCTGAATGTGGTGACCTAAGACCACGATATCTGAATGTGGTGACCTAAGACCACGAAATCTGAAAGTGGTGACCTAAGACCACGAAACTATAAGGGCGATGAGCACGTCGACTGCAGCGACTGCCTTCGATGGAGTGTAGCGGAAGGAGGGTTGACTTAGTAGTCCCCACGGTGTACAGGTTGGTACGGGGAAGTGTAGCGGATGGCTATCTAGGTTTGGGTTTGGGTTGCATCATTATTTTTACCTATTATATGAATATGTATGTGTTATGATAATGCATGCCTGAAATGTTAATTCTTAGTGTTGGTTACACATTGAGTCTGTTTGACTCACCCCGTTGTGGGAACTATTTTCAGGTGACGAACAATAATGGATCGGGTTCGGCAGAAGCTTAGGGATGGCCATGCACAGCAAGAAATTTACGATTTGGACTTTTATTTTATTTTAAGTATTTTAAATTTTAAATTTTGGAATTATTTGATGTAATAAGGCCATAGTTGAATTTCTTTACTTTTATTTTTATTTGTTATGACTGTGAACTATTATTAATTAATGGATTAAGTAAATTTATTTTAAAACAAACCCTAAACGTTTTGTCACCTAAAGTAAAGGATTTTAGTAAAATAAACTTGTTTTCAATCCAAGCCCAACCCAATAATAATTTTTCTTTCAAAACACATAGTCTTTCCAAAGTAATCAACGAATTTTGAACTGGTTTCCTTCGAGGAACATACCAGATCCGGTCAAGGCTCGTGGGCCGAGTTTGGGGTGTTTCAATATCACATAACAGACACCTATGTCATGACATATACTATCCTATCTATTCCTAGTTTCAGATGGGACTTCTCGGACATTAACCATCTCTCGATACTTTCTCGGAATCCAAATATTCATCATTTCGAGTATTATTCATAACAGTTCAAATTTCATATATGCACAAATAAATCAATTCAAATACATTTATTTGTATGTCGACTTACCTCGAGTTCGGTTTAACGGAAATGGATACGACTACTCGATTACTTTCGATTTCCCGCGATCTAAGTCCGTTTCCTTCAGTTCTTGATCTATACATATTCAAATTTAACGCTTTTATTCACTATTTTTTCAATTCAATCCAAGGACACATATTTAGGGTAATTTACAAATTAGCCCTCATATTTTCACATTTTGACATTTTAGTCCTTATTAAACAAAACATCAAATATACAAGATCACCATATATCCATGCTTAGCCAAATGCTCATGTATCTCATACAAGTCCAAACATTTCACCAAATTCACAATTTAGTCCCTCAAAATACTATTTTCACAATTTAGCCCTATTTAGCTGAATTCATCAAAAATTCAAGAACAAAACATGTTCATTTAACACCTAAACTCATCACAAAGCTCACAATTTCATCAATGGCACATCTCATAAACATCATCAATTCTTCAAATCACAACATGGGCTTGATAGTAGACTAAGCAACAATCTCAAAAACATAAAAATCATCAAAAATCGAAGTCAAAACATACCTTAATTTGGCCACCTAGCTTTCCTTCTTTCTTTTCTTATGAAATTCGGCCAAAATAAGATGAACCAATGCCACCATCTATTTCTTATGTTTTATTATAAACATATTAATATACATTTTACCAAATTAACCTTTTAATAAACATTTAGTAACATATAAACATAAGGTCAATAATGTCTTTTATTCATCCACTAAATACACATTGGCTTAATTGCCTTTCAAGGCCTCCCCATTTAAAAGCCATCTGAAATAAACAATTTTACAAATATCATACTAGTTTTGCATTTAATGCAATTTAATCCTTTTATCAAATTAAGCACACAGACGGATAAATTAACTGACGAAATTTTATCACAGGTTGAATCACATATTAAAGGCACAAAAAATAATATTAAAATATTATTTTAACTAGGATTTGTGGTCCGAAAACCACTATTCCGACTAGGGTCTAAACCGGACTGTTACAATTCTCTACCCTTAGGGATTTTCATCCCTGAAAATCTTACCGTTAAACAGATTCGGATATTACTATTTCATTGAATCTTTAGGCTCCCACGTAGCCTCTTCCATTTCGTGTCGATGCCATAATACTTTAACTAACGAAATTCGTTTGTTTCTTAATTCTTTCATTTCACGAGCTAAGATATGGATCGGTTCTTCTTCGTAAGTCATATCAGATCGGATTTCAATCTCATACGAAGTAATTACATGTGACGGGTCAGATCTGTATCTACGAAGCATCGAAACATGGAATACATTGTGATCTTTTCAAGCTTGGAGGGCAACAACAATCTATATGCAACTGGCCCAACACGCTCGATAACGTCATATGGCCCGATGAATCTCAAACTCAACTTGCCTTGACGTCCAAATCGAAGTACTTTCTTCCATGGAGACACTTTCAAAAGCACTTTATCGCTGATCTCAAATTCGATCTCTTTTCGGTTTAAGTCCGCATAGGACTTCTGACGATTAGACGCTGCTTTCAAACTATCTCGGATCACTTTCACTTTCTGTTCAGTATCTTTTATCAAATCAACCAAGTGTAACTTATTTTCACTGAGCTCGGTCCAATATAGAGGTGTTCGACATTTACATCTGTACAAAGCTTCATATGGTGCCATTTTGATACTCGACTGAAAACTATTATTATATGCAAATTCAATCAGTGGTAAGTATGATTCCCACGTACCGTTGAACTCAAGAATGCAACATCTCAACATGTCCTCGAGAATCTGAATAATCCGCTCGAATTGACCATCCGTTTGTGGATTGAAAAGTGGTACTGAAATGCAATTTCATGCCTAAAACTTCTTGCAACTTCTTCCAGAACCGTAAAGTAAATCTCGGATCTCTATCAGACACAATAGACAATGGCACCCCATGCAATCTCACAATTTAGAAATATAAAGCTCAACTAATCTATCAAGTGGGAAATCAGATCGTACTGGAATAAAATGGGCAGATTTTGTCAATCGATCAACTACAACCCAAATCGTATCTTTCTTTCTTGGAGTCAGGGGCAATCCAGAAACGAAGTCTATCGTTACTCTACCCCATTTCTACTCGGGAATCAGAATCAGTTGTAGAAACCCAGACGGAAACCTGATGTTCAGCTTTAACTTGCTGATAGATTAAACACTTTGAAACAAAGTCAGAAATGTCTCTTTTCATACCAGACCACCAATAGTGTTACTTCAGATCATGGTACATCTTTGTACTACCTGGATGAACAGATAGACGACTGTTATGAGCTTCATTCGAAATCAACTGAATCAACTTTGAGTTTCTCGGAACACATATAAAATCTCGAAATCTCAAGCAATCATCATCACCCACTCGAAATTCAGAATCAGAGTTTGAATCACACTGAGCTCGTTTTGCCATCATCTCATTATCCACTTTCTAAACATCACAAATTTGTTGTCTAAACAACGATTTCATTCTCTATCCAACTATCACTGAACTATCATCAGACAGATCTAATTGAGCATTCAAAGCATGTAGTGCAAACAATGATTTCCTACTCAATGCATCGGCAACGACATTTGTTTTACCCTGATGATAATCAATTACAAGTTCATAATCTTTGAACAGCTCTAACCATCTTCTCTGTTGCAGATTCAAGTCTTTCTGAGTCATCAGATATTTTAGACTTTTATAATCTAAAAACACATGGCATTTCTCACCGAACATATAATGACGCTAAATCTTTAATGCGAATACAATCGCAGCTAGCTCAAGGTCATGTGTCAGATAATTCTTTTCATGAGGCTTCAGTTGTCTCGAGGCGTAAGCTATGACTTTGCCTTCTTGCATCAGAACACATCCCAGACCATTTAATGAAGCATCACTGTATATCACAAATTCTTTACCCGATTCTGGTTGTACCAACACTGGAGCTTTAGTTAACAGAGTTTTCAACTAATCAAAACTTTTTTGACATTTATCAGACCATTCAAATCTAACATCTTTCTAAAGTGATCTAGTCAACGGAGTTGCAATCATCGAAAAGCCTTTTACAAATCTGCGGTAATAACCAGCAAGTCCCAGAAAACTACGAACTTCAGATGCATTTTTCGGAGGTTTCCATTCCAAAATAGCAGAAATCTTGCTCGGATCAACTCTTATTCCAAAGGCCGATACAATATGTCCCTGAAAACTAACTTCACGCAACCAAAATTCACATTTGTTGAATTTTGCATATAATTGCTTATCTCGCAGAGTTTGCAACACAACTCTCAGATGTTCGGCATGCTCGTTTTCATCATGTGAATAAATCAAAATGTCGTCAATGAAAACAACAACAAATCGATCTAAGTACGGTTTGAAAATTCTGTTCATCAGATCCATAAAAATAGCAGGAGCATTTGTTAGTCCAAAAGGCATAACTAAAAACTCATAATGCCCGTACCTCGTTCTGAAAGCAGTTTTTGAAATGTCTGGATCTTTTACTCGCAACTAATAGTATCCCAATCTCAGATCTATTTTTGAAAACACAGTGGCTCCTTTTAGCTGATCAAACAAATCGTCAATCTTGGGCAATGGATATTTGTTCTTTATAGTCACTTTGTTCAACTGACGATAGTCAATACACATTATCACCGTGCCATCATTCTTTTTCACAAACAGAATGGGAGCACCCCAAGGTGAAAAACTCGGTCTTGCAAACCCTCTATCGATTAATTCTTGCAACTGAGACTTTAACTCTTTCAATTCCGTTGGTGCCATTCTATACGGAGCTATCGAAATAGGTGTCGTACTAGGCAACAAATCAATACCAAATTTGACTTCTCGTATCGGAGGCAATCTCGGTAATTCTTTAGGGAATACATAAAAAAAACTCAAAAATAACTGGCACTGATTCAATTTTCTTTTCAGACACTTTTGAATAAATTACATAAGAAAAATAGGCTTCATATCCCTTTTTCAGATATCTTTGAGCTTTCAATACAGATATCACAGCAAGCAATCCATTTAAATCATTAGACTCAACCCGAATTATTTCATCATTCGGACATCTCAAATTAATAGTTTTTCTTTTACAATTTACAACAACATCATGTAATGTCAACCAGTCCATACCCAGAATGATATCAAACTCATCAAACGGTAATAACATCAGATCAGCAGGAAAATAGGTATCTCAAAACATTAACGGACAGTTCTTGCATACTTTGTCAACCATGACACTTTTACCTAAGGGGTTCGATACTTTTATAACAAACTCAGTAGACTCTATAGGCAAAGTCTTACTGGATACTAAGTTCATGCATATATACAAATGAGTAGAACCAGGGTCTATTAATATCATAAAGTGTAAATGTACCCGTTATAACATCTGGAGATGAAGCCTCCTTCCGAGCTCGGATAGCATACGCTCTGGTAGGTGCTCTAACTTTGGATCTCGCAATAATATATTTCGTAGTTCTTTGACTGCCACTAACATTTCTTACATTTCGAGAAGGTCTACCTCTCACTAGAGCATTATCGGATCTCGGATTCTGAGCAGTCTCTTGCTCAACAGATTCTGGGCAATCACGAATGAAATGATCTAATGATCGACATCTGAAGCAAGCTCGATCATTTAATCTACAACTTCCCAGATGCCTTTTTCCATAATACCTACATTCAGGTTTCTCGGTTTGAACATTATCAACACTTGCTATTGAAGTTGTTGGAGTTTTGGAGCTCATTTGTGATCTAACTCGATCTCTATTCAAATGTCCCACATTAACTCTTGAACGGCTTTGTTCATCTCTGAATTTCTTCGAAGCAGACTGAAATGATTTACCTAGAAATCTCTTTCTCACATCTCTAGCTTCAGACTCAGCTTTTCTTTTATCTTTCTCGAGTGCCTCAGCTTTGCACGCTCGATCAACAAGCACTACGAACTCTTTTATTTCCAGAATCTCGACTAGTAAGTGGATATCTTCATTAAGGCCATCTTCAAATCTTTTAAACATTATTGCTTCAGACGATACACATTCTCGAGCATACTGACTCAATCTCACAAATTCTCACTCGTATTTCGTAACAGACATGTGGCCCTATTTCAATTCCAGAAATTCTTTCTATTTCTAATCAATAAATCTCTGACTGATATATTTCTTCCAGAATTTGGACTGAAAGAAATCTCAAGTAACCCGCTCTTTTGGAACAACAGAAATTAAAGTCTTCCACCACTGATAAGCTGCATCTCGTAGCAATGAAACAACACATTTAATACTTTCTTCTGGAGTTAAAGATGTCTCATCAAATACCCGAATAGTGTTTTCTAACCAGAACTTGGCTCTTTCGGCATCATCATCACTGGTAGCCCTAAACTCTTCAGCTCCATACTTACAGATTTTGTCAACAGGAGGCTTGTTCAACAGATTTAAATTCAAAACCGGAGGTACAACTGAAGTCTGAGGGGGATTAACCGGGGGTGGAGGTTGTGAAACAGTTGGGTTATTTCTAACGAATTGAGTCAACCACTCACTCATCATCTGGAAGAAAGCTTGTTTAGCTTCTCCCTCTTGACCGCTCGTAGCCGGTCTCGAATTAGATGGCGTTGTCCCTTGTGCAGGAGCAAGCACATTGCTTTCTACATCATCAGCAACGGCTCTTTCGGGATCTATTACTATACGAAAATCACATTTTACATGTCAGGATTCATCACACTATTACAATTCAGATATATGGCATGTATAGCTAGACTCTCACACGCCACGTTAGTCCGAGAATCGACTAAACCATAGCTCTGATACAAATCAAATGTAACACCCCTAACCCGTATCCATCACTGGATTTAGGGTTTAAGGCGTTATCGAACAGATCAAAAACTTTTACATACATTTCATAATACAAATCATCAATCACAATCAAAGAGTCCCTTTTTATAGGTCAACGAGACCTTAATCATGCTTTAGAACAGGGTGGGGACTAAACCGAACACATATCGTATTTCTCAGAAATTTAAAACTTTTCTAAGTTACAGAGGTCACACGCCCGTGTCGGCAAGTTGTGTCCTTCTACAGCTACTAGACACTCCCATGTGTCCTGGCCGTGCTAAAACAGAGCATGTATACTGACTTATCCAAATGGCCACCAGACACGCCCGTGTGCCATGGCCGTGTATAATAGGCAAGTTACTGACTTACTCATACGACCACCAGACACGCCCATGTACATGGCCGTGTATAATCAGGCTAGCAACTAACTTATTCACACGGCTACCAGACACGCCCGTGGGTCATGGCCCTGTAGGCAAAACAAGCACTTGCAAGGCCAAAATGCCACCCTCACAAGGGTCAACCCTACAAGCAAAATATCCCAATTCATTTCATGAACAATTAACATCCCAAAACATGTCAAACTAATCAACAAAACTTTATATCCAATCTCATTTCCAAACATGCTAATTTGCACAACTAAAGCACATATGTATTCAAGCATGATTCATCCACATTTACCATTCATATAACCACTTCTTTGATCAAATATGCATGCTCAAATTTCATCCAAATCCTTACCTTAAACTTGATCATTTCATAGTAATGGGAACATACCAAAACCAACATCATATACCATATTCACAAATGCATAATACCAACATATAACTAGCCACATCACATAGCTAATTTCATTTCTCCAATTTATACCATATGACTAGCCTATACATGCCATATTCAGCTATATACATATTTCAAAGGTACCAAAATAAGTTTGAGTAGTGTGATCAATGGTCCCCGAGCCTTCAGTAGCTTTGACGATCTATAAAACAAAGCAAACACACACACAGAGTAAGCTTTCAAAAGCTTAGTAAGCCATATACAAATAAACTTAGCATAAAATGCACATAACCATATTGGTACTATAATATTATGATTTCTCAATACAAATTCATCACATAATCTTTGGCTCAATTGCTTAGCCATAGTTTGCCTCATTCTTCAACTTAAATACCACATATACACATGATTCATTCAAGCATATCTTCTCATATTATCTCATCATTTCAATACACATATGCATTTTAGTAAGTTCATATAGGCACTTACCTTTCATATATACATAATGTACTTTTCAAACATACCTGAAACGGATATTTAATTCACACAGTCATTCGTATCTCGAACTTGTCCGTTGAACCGTTTGGATTAGTTGTACAATGCCAATGTCCCAGACATGGACATGTGATCAGATATCAATGCCACTGTCCCAGACATGGTCTTACACGAATCAATACGATGCCAATGTCCCAGACATGGTCTTACACGTAAATCTCATCTCGATGCCAACGTCCCAGACGTGGTCTTACACAAAAGATCGAATCAATGTCAACATCCTAGACGTGGTCTTACATGATATCACATAACAGACACCTATGTCATGACATATACTATCCTAGCTATTCCTAGGTTCAGACGGGACTTCTCAGACATTAACCATCTCCCGATACTTTCCCGAAATCCAAATATTCATCATTTCAAGTATTATTCATAACAGTTCAAATTTCATATATGCACAAATAAATCAATTCAAATACATTTATTTGTATATCGATTTACCTCAACAAAAACGGATACGGCTACTCGATTACTTTCGATTTCCCGTGATCTAAGTCTGTTTTCTTCGGTTCTTGATCTATACATATTCAAATTTAACCCTTTTATTCACTAATTCATTCAATTCAGTCCAAGGACACATATTTAAGGCAATTTACAAATTAGCCCTCACATTTTCACATTTTGACATTTTAGTCCTTATTTTACAAAACATCAAATATACAAGATCACCATATATCCATGCTTAGCCAAATGCTCATGTATCTCATACAAGTCCAAACATTTCATCAAATTTACAATTTAGTGCCTCAAAATACTATTTTCATAATTTAGCCCTATTTAGCTAAATTCATCAAAAATTCAAGAACAAAACATGTTCATTTAACACATATCTTTCATTTAACACCTAAACTCATCACAAAGCTCACAATTTCATCAATGGCACATCTCATAAACATCATCAATTCTTCAAATCACAACATGGGCTTGATAGTAGACTAAGCAACAATTTCAAAAACATAAAAATCATCAAAAATCAAAGTCAAAACATACCTTAATTTGGCCACAAGAGTGCCAAAACCTAGCTTTCCTTCTTTCTTTTCCTATGAAATTTGGCCAAAATAAGATGAACCAATGCCACCATCTATTTCTTATGCTTTATTATAAACATATTAATATACATTTTACCAAATTAACCTTTTAATAAACATTTAGTAACATATAAACATAAGGACAATAATGTCTTTTATTAATCCACTAAATACACATTGGCTTAATTGCCTTTAAATGTCTCCCCATTTAAAAGCCATTTGAAATAAACAATTTTACAAATATCATACTAGTTTTGCATTTAATGCAATTTAATCCTTTTATCAAATTAAGCACACAGACGGATAAATTAACTTACAGAATTTTATCAGAGGCTGAATCACATATTAAAGGCACAGAAAATAATATTAAAATATTATTCTAATTCAGATTTGTGGTCCCAAAACCACTGTTCCGACTAGGGTCTAAATCGGACTGTTACACTCCGCATCTCAGAGAGGGTTGCTGGATCTAATACTAGTGCAGTGGGTCGAGGGTCAATTTCAGAGCGACTCCAGTCTAATGGAGCGGTAATTTTCAGGGGTATTTCTGGAGTAGCCCCAAATGTGGCAGAATACTGGCTGGAGCTCACTGAAAGAATAATGGACGACCTCGACTGTACGGTGGAACAAAAGTTAAAAGGAGTAGTGTCCTTACTGTGAGACGAGGCCTACCAGTGGTGGCTCACCGTGAGAGAGGGTACGCAGGTCGGTCGATTAACGTGGGATTTCTTTAAGGTGACCTTTTGGGGGAAGTATGTAGGTGCAAGTTATGTGGACGCCTGGATAAGGGAATTTCTGAGCCTGACCCAAGGGAATAAGACAGTGGCAGAATATGAGGCAGAGTTCTTACGTTTGAGTCGATATGCTCGTGGGATAGTAGCCACTGAGTATGGACTCTCAGGTTCTTCTAGAAGGCCTATAAAGAAGGCCAGGTTTGATGAGCTAGTTCGGGTCGGAGTTCCTGTTGCTATTGCTAGACCGCAGCCTTACGCTGATTGTGGGAGGTCTCACCAGGGTGAGTGTTGGAAGAGGATTAGGGCGTGCTTTAAATGCGGGTCCACGGATCATCAGGTTAATAATTGTCCTCAGAGGCCTATTTAGATGTAAGCTATAGGACAGGGTTAAGTATAGCCAGTGAGAGGTGGTCAGCAGCCATCGAGAGGCCGTTGGCAGGCCAGAGGTGGAAACGGTATGGGATGAGGTCGTGGAACACCAGGCAGAGGTGCTGGTAATACTGAGGAGAGGTAGTCAGATCTAGTTTATGTTGTTCGTCCCTGAGAGGATGGTGACACTCCAGACGTGATAACCAGTACGTCTCTAATCTATAATGTACCATACACTGCTTTAATTGATATCGGGTCTACACATTCATACGTTCCATGCAATGTGTCTGGGACGTTGGGCACTCAGTTTGAAAATAATGTTAGTGAGATGACTATGGTAAGTCCACTGGGACAGTCGGTTAGGGTGAATATGTTATTCAAGGATGTGCCTTTAGAGGTTCAAGGAGTTATATTTCCAGCGGATTTGATGGAGCTACCGTTTGGTGAATTCGACCTAATCTTGAGGATGGATTGGCCGGTAAAACACCGTGCACGGTTGGATTGTGTTGGTAAGTGTATGGTGTTGAAGACTACGGAGGATGAGGAGGTGGCTATGATTAGGGAGCGAAGGGACTTTTTGTCTAATGTAATCTCTGTATTAAGGGCCGAAAAGCTGGTTCGCAAGGGTTGTGAGGCATTTCTAGCCTATATTGGTGTATCTGGTTCTAAGGGTCCTTTTGTTGGAGATATCAGAACAGTTAAGGATTTTTCTGATGTATTTCCTGATGAGCTCCCTAGGTTGCCTCCGAACCGTGAAGTGGAGTTTGGTATTGAGCTCCTACCTAGAACAGCTCCAGTATCCATCGCTCCTTATAGGATGGCACCGAAGGAACTGGGGGAGTTAAAAGCTCAAATCCAAGAACTATTGGACCGAGGATTCATTCGACCGAGTGTGTTTCCATGGGAGCACCAGTGTTGTTTATGAAGAAGAAGGATGGATCCATGCGCATGTGCATCGATTATCAGTAGTTGAATAAACTGACTATCAAGAATAAGTATCCTTTGCTGATGATAGATGATCTATTTGATCAACTACAAGGAGCTTCGGTTTTCTCCAAAATAGATCTTCGTTCTAGGTACCATCAGCTTGGAGTTAAGGAGGATGATGTGTATAAGACTGCATTTAGGACTCGTTATGGTCATTACGAGTTCCTAGTGATGTCGTTTCGGCTGACGAATGCACCAGCTGCTTTCATGGATCTGATGAACCGATTATTCCAGCCCTATATGGATCGGTTCGTAGTAGTAGTTATAGATGATATCCTAGTGTATTCGAGAACCGAGGAGGATCATGATGCACATCTTTGAATTGTTCTGCATTGAATTGTTCTGCAGGTTCTGAGGGAGAAGCAACTATATGCGAAGTTCAGCAAGTGTGAGTTTTGGCTGCGAGATGTGACATTTCTGGGTCACGTGGTATCTGCCGAGGGGATTAGGGTTGATCCTCGAAAAATTGAAGCCGTACTGGATTGGAAACCACCTAAGACCGTATCTGAGATTCAAAGTTTCCTGGGTCTAGCAAGGTATTACAGACGTTTTGTTGAGGGGTTTTCTTGAATGCTGCACCTCTGACTAACTTGCTGCGAAAAGGGGTACCGTTTAACTAGACTGATAAGCAGCAAGAAAGTTTTGAAAAACTGAAGAAGGTTTTGACTGAGGCCTATGTCTTGATACAGCCAGAGTCTGGAAAGGAATTCACTGTCTACAGTGATGCATCACACATTGGATTGGGTTGTGTGCTGATGCAAAAGGGTAAGGTGGTTGCATATGTGTTTCGCCAGCTTAAGCCTCACGAGGCGAATTACCCAACTCATGACTTGGAGTTACCTGCAGTGTTTTTTGCACTGAAAATTTGGAGGCACCACTTATACAGTGAGAAGTGTATTATTTATAGAGATCACAAAAGCCTCAAATACCTCCTTACTCAGAAGGAGCTGAATCTTAGGCAGCGAAGATGGATAGAGCTGCTTAAGGATTTTGGCTGCTCGATTGAGTATCACCCTGGTAAGGCTAACATGGTAGCTGACGCACTAAGCCATAGGGCTATATTTGATTTGAGAGCATTGTTTGCTCATCTCAGCTTGTATGATGATGGTAGCTTGTTGGCTGGGCTTCAAGTGAGACCGACATGGACTGAGCAAATTAAGGGGAAATAGTTGTTGGATGAGTCACTAGTTCCTCGTTTCCGACAAGTTGAGAATGGTGAGACTGCAGATTTTGAGTTGAATGGTGAGGGAGTATTGTGTTTCCGTGGGAGAGTCTGTGTACCGAGGGATTCTAAGCTGGGGCAGTCTATATTGTGAGAGGCGCATAGTAGTCCATATGCTATGCATCCTGGTGGAAACAAGTTATACCGAGATCTTTGTGAGCTATACTAGCGGCTAGGATGAAACGCGAAGTTACTGATTTTGTGAGTAGGTGCTTGACGTGCTAGGAAGTTAAGGCTGAGGATCAGCTGCCTTCTGGGTTACTATAGCCAGTTAAGATTCCACTCTGGAAGTGGGAAAGGGTAACCATGGATTTTGTGAGTGGGCTACCCTTAATGCCTACTAAGAAGGATTTGGTATGGGTTATTGTAGACCGATTGACTAAATCTGCCCATTTTATACCAGTCCGCACTGATTATTTGTTGCACAAGTTGGAAAAGTTGTATGTGGCTGAGATTGTGAGACTGCATGGGGTACCGGTTTCTATCATTTCCGGCAAAGACCCTCGATTCACATCTCGGTTCTGGAAGAAATTACACGATGCTTTGGGTACTAGATTGAGCTTCAGTACTGCGTTCCATCCTCAGACAGATGGTCAGTCAGAGAGGGTAATTCAGATATTGGAGGACATGTTAAGAAGTTGTGTAATAGATTTTTGAGGCAGCTAGGAAGACTATTTGCTGCTAGCGGAGTTCGCGTTTAATAATAGTTACCAGTCTAGTTTTCAAATGGCACCATACGAGGCGTTATATGGTCATAGGTGTCGCACTCCTACATGTTGGACTGAGCTGGGCGAGCGGCAAGTTATGGGGCTAGAGTTAGCTTCTGATACCGAGGAAAAGGTAAAGTTGATTTGAGATCGGTTAAAGGAAGCGTCTAATATGTAGGAGTCATATGCAGACTTGAAGTGTAAAGAGGTTAAGTACTCTGTGGGGATTATGTTTTCCTTAAGGTCTCACCGTGGAAGAAAATTCTAAGATTTGGACGGAAATGCAAGCTGAGCCCTAGTTTATGGGGCCTTACCGAATACTGAAGCGGGTGGGGCCAGTTGCCTACCAGCTTGAGTTGCCTCCAGAATTAGACAAGATTCATGATGTGTTCCACGTTTCTATGCTAAGACGTTACCGCTCTAATCCTACACATATAGTACCGGTCAAGGAGATCGAGGTTAGGCCAGATCTAGCCTTTGAGGAGGAGCCACTGCAGATATTGAACCGTGAGGTTAAAATACTAAGGAAGAAGTCTATTCTGCTAGTAAAAGTGCTTTGCCGCATCACAGTTTAGAGGAAGCCACGTGGGAACCTGAGGAGGTGATGCTACAACAATACCCTCATCTATTCTGACCAGGTAAATTTTGAGGCCAAAATTTCTTTTAGGGGGCAGAGTTGTAACGCCTCAAAAATTTAGGGTCTTTAATTTTGCATGATCTGACACAAATACTTGTTTGCTTCAGTGGTTAAGTGATTTGGGTGTGTTTGGGAGTATTTGAGAAGCCTGGGTTCAAGTCTTGGCTTTTGCAGAAATTTTAAGATTTGCTCTAAAATGAATCTGGACACTAGCACATGGGTCTTATTAATTATTGTGCTTGTTTTAAGTCACAAAATGCCTATTGGTGCAGTGGTTGTGGCGTTACAAGTGTGGCAAAGGGGTCTGAGGTTCGAGTGTTGGCATAGCATGAGGGGGTATTTATCTTGCTGTGGGTTTGGCTAGTAGTTGAGTTGCAGTAAAATTCTGATAAATGAGAGGTTGGAGAGATTTGAGGAGTGGATTGTAGTGCAAATCGTGGAAAGGATTGGGGAGAGATTTTAGGAGGAAATCAAGGAGTTTGGGTGTGGGGAGAGTAGTGCCGAATTAGGTGTCTAGCTACTCAGAATTTCGGTAGAGACTTCTTTTGGGTATAGTCCTTGTTCGGCTTCTTTCTTTTGACATTCTATTTTATTCCTTTTGTTTTCTCCCTAGCCAAATTGACCTATTGTGTTTTGGCATCGTAAGTCACTTTGGTCGATTCCTGGTAAGTCAAGTGCCTCTCGGCACCTTTCGGGTTCCTTTTTATCTGCTATTTTCCCTTTCAACCAAATTCATTCTTCTCCCCTTATTTCTCCTTCACCTTTTCTCAACTTTCACCTCTCCTCTTTGACTGAGTGGCCGACTCCCTTTTTCTTTCTCTACTGTGCCAGTCGGTTTGGTAGTGGGTGGCGATCTCTTTTTTTCTGTTCATAACACTGTGGTAAGCCAAATCCTACATCTCCCCTTTTCCCCTCTCATTTGTTTCTCTATTTTTCCAATATAGACTGAATATCATAAATCTTGTCTTGTTATTTCGAAACCATGTGGATGATAGTCTCTGTCAATTGGTGGAGAGTCGACTGCCTTGTTTCTCTGCATATCTCTACTTTCTTCTTCGAATATCTCTTTGGTCGAATACTATGGGGTAAGTAGGTTGTTTTGTAGTATTGGCCGAATACCCAATCTGCTTTAACTCTAATTCTTTGGACTTTGGGCATGAATTCAAGCCTTGTATTAAACGATTATTGCTAATAAAATCCATTATATGCGCAGTAAATCGAGAAGAAGGGTGTGATCATTTTCAACCAGTGATCTAAGAGTAATAATCGCAAAACTTTCGGTCAAGGTAAATGGTGATATCGGTTTGGGGCTTTAGTGTTAATGATCTGAAGAATGAAAGATTGATTGTGTTGGGATGATTGTAGGTTGATCGCGCGTGGGGTAATCTGTTCGTTATGCAAATAGGTGTGTAGTCACACTCCTCTCTTCTGTGAATCGGCAAAAGTCAAAAAGCCAAAACTTCGGCATTTGAGGCCTCACGAGCGTGTGATCGCTCGTGTGGTAAATCGAGCCCAAAAATCGTGGGCGATAGATTGTAGAGGCCACTAAGAGCGTTCTCGTGCTCTTAGGCCAATATGGGCCTTATTTGGTAGAAATGGGCTGTGTGGGCCCAAGTAGGCCCCACACGAATAAAATCCACGATAAGTGGCAAATACTAGACTAGCTATGTGGTTCGCATGGTCGTGACTGAGTTTGGGCTAAATGGGCCACACGAGCGTGTGGGCCCACTTGGGCCGAATAATAAGCCTTGGGCCATTTACACCGTTATGACCAATTAGGTTATTTGTGTCTCTCGAGGCGACAGTAGACCATCGGAGAGGTCGTTATCTGCACCAAGACCCCAAAATAAGTAAAGTGACCGAAATACCCTTAAAGGGTAAAATTACTATTTTACCCCTAATAGATGGAAATGACCATTTTACCTATAGAGGTAGGTTGACTGATGAGTGTATGATAATTTGTAAGACTGTACTGAGTAGGACACTTTGCATACACGAACTATTTATGACATGACATATTGCATGGGGTTGGGATTCTGATATGGAGGAAGTACTGTACTGGTGGCTCTGCCACATTCATTGTTACTAGTAGCTCTGTTGCGTTATTATTACTGGCAGCTATGCTGCGATATTGGTTTGCTAGGTGGGTGGGTCGATTTTATCCCCACATGGTGTGTTGGTTGGTACGGGTGGTGTGTTGGCTGGATTGGGGTGGGTTGCATATTTGCACCGTACTGATACTGTATTGGGCTTAGGCCCACACTGTTACTGTAATGGGCTAAGGCCCACACTGCACTGTTACTGAATAGGGCTTAGGCCCTGACTGTTACTGCATATATTATTACTAATTGACTGTTAGGAGATTACACACTGAGTTTTCGTAAACTCACCCTTTCTTTTAACTGTACAGGTAATCCCTAGCCTTAGACGATTTGGAGCCGCAAGGGACTCGGAGGTGGCCACACGATTGCTAGTGTTTTGCTTTAGACTTGTAACACCCCAAACCCGATCAATACGCTACGACCAAATCTGGTATGCTACAGAAAAAGGAATTTGGAAAAAACTAACCAAACATCAAGACTTGGGAAAAACCTTACATTTCGATATTGTATTTTAGAGAAAACTTAAAGTAGTTGTTTAATTTGAACTGAGTTACCAAGTTAGGTTTATTTATCGAAAGTCGAACTTAAGGAATTCCATAAAACTTATCAGTTGAAAGTGTTGTTGTGGTTTTAAATAAAATCTCTAAATCGATTAATAGCTTGTTATCCATTTTTCGTTAACCACTTGAAAACAATTTGTTCAAGGTTTTTAAATCTTAGAAAATCCCCATCTTTGATAGTTTATAAAACATGCAATATCATCTTTATAACAAAATCCAAATTAAAGTTGAAGTGGCCTTATTACATAACAAAAACCCAATAAAAAGAAGTTTAACTAAGAGAACGAGTTTACGAGAAAAACATTGTATGGCCACCGCAAGTCCCCCTCGGCTCCCAAATCCGCAATCTAATGATTACCTGTAAAATTAAGCAGGGAGGTGAGTCACCGAGACTCAGTGTGTAAATCCTCATACCACGCAATCTGGGCCTTAAGCCCATTGGGCCTAAGCCCTCACAACGTAGCATATTAATCATGTATGCAATGCAGCCCAAACCCAACCTAGTATTTCCATCCTCTAGGTCACCTGGATCATCCAAACACCCGTGGCATTATGCCACTGTGGTTCTAGACCACCGTGGTCCCAGACCACTCGTGACGAAGTCACTAAAATAAATAATCGTGGGGCCAATCCACTGTAGTCTCAGACCACCGTGACGATCTCTGATAAGTTTATGGATACATGGGGTCAACCCACTGTGGTTTTAGACCACCGAGACAAGTCACTGATATATGTATACGTGGTTTCAAACCACCGTGGTTCTTAGACCACTGTGACAATAGTCACTGATTCGCACTTCCCCCATCATTCAATCCTAAGCCCATGCTCATTTCATCATACTAAATATGAATGCAGACACACTCTCAATGTGTAACAGATAATTATTTCATACATGCATAAAATCGTAACTGTCATCATAGCAGAACTTACCCGATGTTTCCAACCTTACCCACGAGGGTGTCTTGACTGTCGATACAGTCGTTTCGGCTTTCAACCATCACAGTTAATAACGTAATTTAATATACAGAGTGTGAGAGTTACACACCTGATTACACGTAAAACTAGACTCTCCACCACAACCCGGCAGAAAATCTCGAACCACCGACACAGCATGTCTTTTAAATCTAAGAGCAGAGACTACAGGTTCGCCTCACTCATTAGATTGACCGGTACTTGCATCCATGAATAGACTTGATCAGAGGTCAGAGAAAAACCTTTGATTGGCTAACCAAAAGATTCGATTAATACAGAGTAAAATGAATAGAATCTTGCCGAAAAGGATAACAGAAGAACTCCTTACCTTGATTACCAATGAGTAGTACCAGAGGATTCGTCTTGCAATTTCGGTAACCCCAAATAACTTCCGAAGACCAAGGTTGAAAGAAGAATGAACGGTAGCAGAGTGTGATTCGATTCGGCCCAAGTCGGCTGTTGACCAAAAAAGAGAATGGTAGAGCAAAAGTATTCGGCACTTGGCAAAAGAAGAAAGCAAAAGATTCAAAGAAGGAGAAGAAGGATAATAGTGGTTTCGGCCAGGTGAATAGAACAAAGAACGAAATGAAGAAGAAAAGCTAGTGGTTAATGTTGAGATTCGACTATGGTGAAAAAGGGTGCAAGAAAAGGTATAGAACAAAAGAAGAAGAGAGTAGAATGAGCAGGAAACAGAAGTAGTGAGGAGGGATTCAGCTAGAGGGCAAAGGGAAGTGGAAAGAAAAGAAGAGGGAAAAAGGGTGGTCACACAACTTTCGGCTAGTGTCAAAGGAGCAAAACGAGATGAATAGAGGAAGCTGACAATTTCAGCACTGAGAGGAGTAGGGGAACCCGAATAAGAGAAAAGAAAAATTCAAGGAGACTAGCAAAATCGGCACTCACTTCCCTTAATGACCGAATATCCTCCAATGAAAAGAAACAAATGCCTAAGGCCTAAGGAATTTCGGCACACCACCTATGCAAGCACTAAACCAAATTCTCCCCCTTCAAGCTTCCCACAATCGGCCAACACCTCCACCATGGCCACATTCCTTGATTTCCTCCTACTTCCACTCTCCAACATCCATTCGAATTGGTTTGACCAATTCAAACCCCACTAACTCCTCATGTCCACTCATTTTGAACACCTTGACCCATTTAACCAACAACCTTAAAGAGTCCTTGCCGAATCGACCTTCTCCTCATCCAGGTGCCAAAAATAAAGCTTCATAATGAGGCTTATGGGATTCGAACTCCTCCCCTAAAGCTACTCCCTTGTGACGCCACTTCCTTGCTCCTTAACTGGTGTCACTTACCACTTTACCACACACCATCTTGTGTCAGCAAACACAAGAAAATAATCCTAAGACCCGCTTCGATCAGCTCTCCCCCCTGAAGTGCCTAAAAACAAAATTTTTACCAAGGCTCTAGCTTGACCTTGAGCCTTCCCGGGACCCCCAAACACACCAAATTAACAAGCAGAACAGGCCAAACACATAGAAAACATAAAATGCAGTACCCCTAATTCCAGGATGTTACTAGACTTATTTATATAAATTTCATATTGGGATTTTGATTATGTAATAAGGCTGTAACATCCCCAAACCCGGCCCATTCATTACGACCGAATCTGGTTATGTCACTGGGGAAAGTCGGTTGAAAATCTTTCTAATTTAAGATAAAACATTGTAATTTGTTGAATTTTGGAAAACTTATCCATTGAAGCTTTTGAGTAAAACTTTATTATTAAAACTTATGCATTTTTAAAGCTTTAGTATGAAAACCGGTTTGAATAAATAGGTTGCAACCCATAAATCATTCTCACCTAGCAACTTAAATTAAATAACCATAGTTAAAGTAATACCAAAATAATAGAATGGCCTTTATTACAAACCAATACTAACATGAAATACTCGAATCAATATTAAGCATAATATAATTAAACTTGATCTTCGGCATGGGCCACCTTGTCCTCTCCGATCCCGGTCCAGCTTTATGCACTACCTGAAACAGTTAAGGAAAAAGGTGAGTCACCAAGACTTAGTGTGCCACCCTTTTTCCCGGATTAGCAAAATATCATATACAAACATAAACATGATCATCATGCATCTCATTAATATGCACCCAACCTAACCGTCCATAACACCTTTCTCTACCCCGTGTGGTACCAAACCACTGGTGGTGCCAAACCACTGGTGACGTATAGTCACAGATGTGATGCCAAATCACTGGAGGTGCCAAACCTCTGGTGTCCGCAGACACGATATCCGTCAATGTGGTGCCAAACCACTGGTGTCCCAAAGACACAAAGTGTGTTACCAAAACACTAGTGACCGAAGTCACAAATCAATTGATGGGGCCAACCCATCGTGTGATACCAAATCACTAGCGTCAATCCCTCAATACCACCTTGTGGGGCCAACCCACTGTGGTGCGAAACCACGGGGACGAGACGCTGAGGTGCCAAACCTCTGGAGGTGCCAAACCTCTGGTGACCCAAAGTCACAAAGTGTGTTACCAAAACACTGGTGCTCGTCAGCACAAAATATCACTGCCCCCTCCACTCATATCACCCATCATCATACCAACTCATGTATAGTATTCAAATCATGCAAACATGTTTAACGTTACATCTCATAGCACATATATCATAAATCATGACATCATGTATCAATAACAGTACTCATAATGAAACGGACTTACCTGAATCCGTGCACATACCCCATAGGGTATCATATCACTCAACCATACTATTTCGGTTTTACCAATCAATCAGTTTATCAAACATATACAAAGCAAGAAGTGTGCTAGTTTACACACCTGGTTACTAATGCGACTATCAAATCCCGTAGATCAAGATCTAACGCACTAGATCCCCCTTCCTTAACACTTTTCGAGCACTAGCCACAACCCGAGATATGCGAGATCAAGCCTTCCCCTACAATCGGCCAAAACTAAACAACATAATCATGCTAATCAACCTCTAAGGGTATAATCGTAATTTTACCTACTAAGGGTATTTTCGTAAATTCACACCTGCAATGGCCTTTCTGAAGGCCTAATGTCGCCACTAGCGACTCAGCTACCATTTCCGGTTGTACCGGACGATTGGGCCTAAAACCCGATTTCGGCCCATCCGGGCCCACACGCTCGCGTAGCCCACCTAACACGAATCTAGCCACGTATATAACTTCCACCTAGTCTAGTTCAACATATACTAACCAATCATGCAATTTACTCATATGGGCCCACGGGCCCATTGGGCCCACTTCGGCCCATCGAGGCCCAAGCAGCCCCAACCCACGAGAATACTATTGATGGCCTCAACTATCGCGTCGAAGCCCCACACATGCGCTCGCACGCTCGTGTGGCTACTAATGCTGTGTGACCGGCATTTCGGCATTTGCCGCTCTACAACTAGAGTAGAGAGAGTTACACACCTGATCGGACTCTGGGCTAATCCACGCTCCGACCACTCTTGTGCCCAAACGCCCTCCAAGATGTGTTTACTCTCCTCCTGGAATGCTCTTTATATAGCTAGCTCTTCACCTTCATTCTTTGTGTCTTTCCGATGTGGGATCCCTTCGTCAGTAGAGTTTAAATTCAACTGAAACTCTTGCCGTCCAATCCGCAAAATAAATACTCCATTGCTTGTCATGAGATTCGAACCCAGGCTCCCTTGCAACATAATCCACGCTGCTAACCACTTGGCCACAAGCTCCTCTTGTGTCTTAAACCATGCGCAACTAAATATAAACTATGGGCCAAATTCTAAGGTCCAAGCAAAAAGAAACCAAAATGCAAAAGCCAAGACTTGAACCTTGGACCTCCTTCCTTCCCTTGTGGCGTCACTCCCTTGTCCCCTAAGTGGCGTCACTTTGCCACTACACCACACACTCCTTTTGTGTTATTTTTCTCCATATTTTATTCTTAAGGCCTATCTGCCAACTTCTAGGGTTTTTTTTCACCTAAAACCAAAATTTCCCCAAAGCCAATATTTGATCCCGGGACTTCATAGAAGCCCTCTAACCTTCCAAAATCACTTATCCAATGGGTCTAACTAGCATTTAAGCCGATCTCTTGTTCTCCAAAAATTTAAACGCTACTACGCCTAAGGCCCATTGGGCTCAATTCTCCTAGGCCCAATTTTGGGATGTTACAAATCTACCCTCCTTAAAGAAATTTCGTCCTCGAAATTTCCAACTAACTAACAGTCGCACATCCTAACGTACCACACTACGCTCTTGCTGCGCACTCTGATCTTAATAAAGCTGTCATTCCACCTTGACCACGTCCGCGACAACCACGTCCCCTAGAACTCATATCTAGCGTCGTGATTTAATCTGATTAAAAGTTTTATGCATTAGAAATTTTGTTCCACTGTTTTATCCACGAGCAAATTTTATGAACAGAAGTTTCTGGAAGTCGTTCTTTCGAGCAATCAAAGTTTCATCTCAAGTTCTCTGTTCTAATTCAAACATTCACATACTTCACTAAAGACACATTCATTCATCCATGTCACTTTCTTGAGCGTTCCCAACCCAGGGGTAATTTCGACATTTTCCTATAGGGGTATTTCGGTAATAACTCAGGGTCAATTTGAAAATAGTTTTCAAATTAAAGATATTTCAAAGTTTACAAAATCTCAGGAGTCATCTTGAAAATTTTGTTTTTCAAACAAAGTGTGTTGCAAAAATTTCAGAAAGCAGGGTTATTTTTGTAATTTTGGAAATCATGGGCATTTTTGTAAATTCTCCAAATCATAATTCCACAATATTTCACAAAATGTAATTTCTGATATTTGCTAAAATAGGAATATTTCAGTAAAAGTTGAGAGAAATCTGAAAATTTAGAAACCCAAGGGCGTTTTGGTAATTTCATCATCCTGGGGTATTTTCGTAAATTTTCACAAACCAAGGTATCTTAATGTTTGAAATTCCGAGATTTTGGTATTTTACAAAGTAAAGAGCATTTTATCAAAAATTAAGGGTAATACGGTAATTTTATAACACAGGGGCATTTTTGTAATTTTCCCACTAGGGCATTTTGGTAATTTTGTAAACCGAGAAAACATCTTTCAAAATCTGATTTAGAGTTTTACAAACCAAAGGGGTAAAGTTGAAAATTTTAAAACCAGAAAGTTTAAAAACAGCAAGGCTAGTTCCCTTTCGGGTTTTAATAATCGGTTTAGCCTATGAACAAGTCCTCTTGGTTAAGGTGAACCGTAGCTACGCACCAGGTAGGATTCCTGCGAAGAGGAGGTGGGTCACGAGGACTACTTAAGTACCAAGCTCTTCCGGATCCAATCCTGGACATGCGTACCAAGGTTACCACACCTTAACTCGGCGACTTACTTCACAGGTTTGTTTAAGAGCTTTAAGTCTTATGCATATGTTTGAGTAGACTAGTCCTAGGGTCCAATAGTCCTAACTTTCTAATCTACGAGCCCAAACTAAGCCCAAATCAATTCATGTAAACAATTCACTTCAAGAAAGTCCGAAGTACTTACCTGGTGGACTTCGGGTCGGAGGTACAGGTGCCATGCCAGAATACCTGAAAACTTTTTTATAAAACCCATATCTTTGAAAAGCCCATTTTAAAAAAATGTTTTTGGGCCCAAAACCCTCAAAGTCGAGTTTTGAACCTGGCTCTGATACCAATCTGTAACATCCCCAAACCCGGCCCATTCATTACGACCGAATCTGGTTATGTCACTGGGGAAAGTCGGTTGAAAATCTTTCTAATTTAAGATAAAACATTGTAATTTGTTGAATTTTGGAAAACTTATCCATTGAAGCTTTTGAGTAAAACTTTATTATTAAAACTTATGCATTTTTAAAGCTTTAGTATATGAAAACCGGTTTGAATAAATAGGTTGCAACCCATAAATCATTTTCACCTAGCAACTTAAATTAAATAACCATAGTTAAAGTAATACCAAAATAATAGAATGGCCTTTATTACAAACCAATACTAACATGAAATACTCGAATCAATATTAAGCATAATATAATTAAAATTGATCTTCGGCATGGGCCAACTTGTCCTCTCCGATCCCGGTCCAGCTTTATGCACTACCTGAAACAGTTAAGGAAAAAGGTGAGTCACCAAGACTCAGTGTGCCACCCTTTTTCCCGGATTAGCAAAATATCATATACAAACATAAACATGATCATCATGCATCTCATTAATATGCAACCAACCTAACCGTCCATAACACCTTTCTCTACCCCGTGTGGTACCAAACCACTGGTGGTGCCAAACCACTAGTTACGTATAGTCACAGATGTGATGCCAAATCACTGGAGGTGCCAAACCTCTGGTGTCCGCAGACACGATATCCGTCAATGTGGTGCCAAACCACTGGTGTCCCAAAGACACAAAGTGTGTTACCAAAACACTGGTGACCGAAGTCACAAATCAATTGATGGGGCCAACCCATCGTGTGATACCAAACACTGGCGTCAATCCCTCAATACCGCCTTGTGGGGCCAACCCACTGTGGTGCGAAACCACGGGGACGAGACGCTGAGGTGCCAAACCTCTGGAGGTGCCAAACCTCTGGTGACCCAAAGTCACAAAGTGTGTTACCAAAACACTGGTGCTCGTCAGCACAAAATATCACTGCCCCCTCCACTCATATCACCCATCATCATACCAACTCATGTATAGTATTCAAATCATGCAAACATGTTTAACGTTACATCTCATAGCACATATATCATAAATCATGACATCATGTATCAATAACAGTACTCATAATGAAACGGACTTACCTGAATCCGTGCACATACCCCATAGGGTATCATATCACACAACCATACTATTTCGGTTTTACCAATCAATCAGTTTATCAAACATATACAAAGCAAGAAGTGTGTTAGTTTACACACCTGGATACTAATGCGACTATCAAATCCCGTAGATCAAGATCTAACGCACTAGATCCCCCTTCCTTAACACTTTTCGAGCACTAGCCACAACCCGAGATATGCGAGATCAAGCCTTCCCCTACAATCGGCCAAAACTAAACAACATAATCATGCTAATCAACCTCTAAGGGTATAATCGTAATTTTACCTACTAAGGGTATTTTCGTAAATTCACACCTGCAATGGCCTTTCTGAAGGCCTAATGTCGCCACTAGCGACTCAGCTACCATTTCCGGTTGTACCGGACGATTGGGCCTAAAACCCGATTTTGGCCCATCCGGGCCCACACGCTCGTGTGGCCCACCTAACACGAATCTAGCCACGTATATAACTTCCACCTAGTCTAGTTTAACATATACTAACCAATCATGCAATTTACTCATATGGGCCCACGGGCCCATTGGGCCCACTTCGGCCCATCGAGGCCCAAGCAGCCCCAACCCACGAGAATACTACTGATGGCCTCAACTATCGCGTCGAAGCCCCACACGTGCGCTCGCACGCTCGTGTGGCTACTAATGCCGTGTGACCGGCATTTCGGCATTTGCCGCTCTACAACTAGAGTAGAGAGAGTTACACACCTGATAGGACTCTGGGCTAATCCGCGCTCCGACCACTCTTGTGCCCAAACGCCCTCCAAGATGTGTTAACTCTCCTCCTGGAATGCTCTTTATATAGCTAGCTCTTCACCTTCATTCTTTGTGTCTTTCCGATGTGGGATCCCTTCGTCAGTAGAGTTTAAATTCAACTGAAACTCTTGCCGTCCAATCCGCAAAATAAATACTCCATTGCTTGTCATGAGATTCGAACCCAGGCTCCCTTGCAACATAATCCACGCTGCTAACCACTTGGCCACAAGCTCCTCTTGTGTCTTAAACCATGCGCAACTAAATATAAACTATGGGCCAAATTCTAAGGTCCAAGCAAAAAGAAACCAAAATGCAAAAGCCAAGACTTGAACCTTGGACCTCCTTCCTTCCCTTGTGACGTCACTCCCTTGTCCCCTAAGTGGCGTCACTTTGCCACTACACCACACACTCCTTTTGTGTTATTTTTCTCCATATTTTATTCTTAAGGCCTATCTGCCAACTTCTAGGGTTTTTTTCACCTAAAACCAAAATTTCCCCAAAGCCAATATTTGATCCCGGGACTTCATAGAAGCCCTCTAACCTTCCAAAATCACTTATCCAATGGGTCTAACTAGCATTTAAGCCGATCTCTTGTTCTCCAAAAATTTAAACGCTACTACGCCTAAGGCCCATTGGGCTCAATTCTCCTAGGCCCAATTTCGGGATGTTACAAAGGCCATTGGTATTTGCTTAAGTTTTTAATTGGGCTTTGTTTACTTATTTTAAACTGCTGGTTTAGGGAAGACGAGTTTTCAAAATAATTACCATTTTCAAAGACACAAAAATTTGGATATCAAATTTTTCAAAAGCTTCCGCGAATTTAACTCAACTTACTATAACAAGAGCAGCTGATAAGGCACATGTTTGACTAAATGATTTGTTGAATAATAATAAAGAGTTTTTTTAAACTTAGAAACAAATTTTTACCAACAAGACAAACTTTCGAAAGACAATTCACTGTGACACGCTAGATTCTTCCATAGCGTTTAGGCCGGGTTTGGGGTGTTACAAGCTTCCTCACATGCGCAGATAGCGTAAGCCCTTGCTGTTTCTCGTGCTTCAGATCTCATAGTAGAGTCTTTTATTCCACCACGGCTACAACTTGTATTTCCAGGGTTACGATGTGGTCTACCCCTCGTGGCAGTGTTTCTGGGTCACACATTCTGAACCTTCTCTTTCTCAGATATTTTTAGGCAATCATGAATAAAATGCTTAAATGAATCATATTTGAAACACGCCCCATCTTTCGCTCTACACTCGCCAAATTGTTGACATCCACACCCGTTGACAATTAGGTTTATTATCTTTAGCGCTACCTAGCTAGCCACAGATGTAGCTTGCATCTTGGAACCTACAAAATGTTTGCCTCGGTCTCTATCAGGCTATCCCACTGAAGCAATCGAATGATTATGGTGTTCTTTTGATCTCTTCAACCGTGACTGGTATGATTTCCCAGTCGATCTTTTTCTTGCATCTCTAGCTTCAAAAGTAGCTTTTCTTTTCTTTTTGCTAAGCTCCTCGGCTTTATGTGCTCTATCAACTAAAACAACGAATTCTTTCAGCTCGAGAATCCTGACTAAAAGCTTTATACCCACGTTTAACCCATCTTCAAACCATTTACACATTGCAGTCTTGGTCAGAATGCACTCCCGGGCATAGTTACTCAATCTAACAAACTCACGCTCATACTCTGACACTGTCATACGAACCTGCTTAAGTTTGAGAAATTCTTTACATTTTTTATCAAGGAATCCCTGACTTATATACTTCTTTATAAACTCTTTTTGAAAGAATTCCCAGTTGATACGCTCTCTCGGAAAAACTAAAATCAAGGTATTCCACCACTGATATACTGAATCTTTTAGTAGGGATACCGTACACTTTACACATTCAGCTGGTGTACAAGATAACTACTCGAAAACTCGGATTGTATTATCTAACCAAAACTCAGCTCTTTCAGGATCATCATCAACTATAGCTCAAAATTCTTCAGCCCCATATTTGTGTATTTTGTTGATTGGTGGCTTATTAACTCGTACTATTTCCACGCCTTGAGAAACAACAGAAACCGGTTGGGGAATAGGTGGGGGTAGAGGTTGTTCTGCCGCCAGGTTTGTTTGTACGAACTCAGTAAACCACTCACTCATCATTTGGAAGAAAGCTTCCTTTGCTTCTTCTCCCAGACCCTAATATACGGGCCTTGAGCCACTTGACACTGCTCCGTGAACGGAGGCTTGCACATTACTTTCAACTTAATTGGAGTCGGCTCGGTTGGATGTCATTGCTATAAGAAAACATGTTATAAGACCGTCAGGAGATATCACATTATCACATGTTATATAATGGCATGTATAGCTAGACTCATACACGCTACGTTCAGTCTGAGAATAGACTAAACCATAGCTCTGTTACCAATAAATGTAACAACCCTAACCCGTATATGTTGCCAAAATAGGGTTACGGAACGTTACCGGAGTTTTAAAATCATACGAACACATATTTTTAAACATTTCATATCATATATAAACATATTAAAATCAAGTCAAAGCATACATATTTTCCCTTATACGAGCCCTTGAGGCCCAAAATATGCGTTAGAAACAAGTCGGGACTAAATCGAAAACTAACAGAATTTTTCAAAAAACATTAAAATTTTCAACACTACATGGGTTACACGATCGTGTGACTCACATGGCCAAGAGACATGCCTATGTCTAAGGCCGTGTGGGCATTCGAAGTAGAGACACATGGTCGTGTCCCAGCCTATGTTCGTGCCCGTGTAACTCACTGACATGGGTCACATGGCCAAGCCACATGCTCGTATGCCAGGCCGTGTGCTAGGCCGTATAACAACCTAACTTGCAACCCTTTAAAAGCTATATGAGAAACATGGCCATGTCACCTGGTCGTGTATCACACACGGCTGAGACACATGCTTGTGTCTCTGCTCGTGTGGACGACAATAGGCCATTTTACAAGCTACTTTTCCCACCCAACATGGCATATACCTACAACCAAAATTGCACATATACACAAGCCATAACAAAGCACCAAAATCATGCATATTCTAGCTAATCAAACATGCTATATAAGCATACAACCAATATGCCCATAGGCACCTCAAATGACAACATTCAGACATGTATAACCATACATTTAAATTGGTCAAATTAACCATCTAACTTGTAACTAAGTTTGCATCAATTCAAAACATCTAGTTTACCTAGCCATCACATACCATTTTGGTTTACCCATAAAAAACACACCAAATGGTACCAAATGTGCCATTCAACAATTAGCACCAATACTCATATATGCCAACCACATTTTCATACCAAAATGACTATTTTCATTTCCATCATCTAAGCATCTCTACAACTACAATATTAACCATTATAAGGCCACATACATATCACAACACATTTAACCATTTAAAACACTTAAAATAGTAAATTGACAAGCCAAAGCATATTGGCTAAAACATCAATCATTATAAGGCCAAATATTTACATACACAAAACTAGTTCCATAACATTACTCTCAACTGTAAACACAAGCCAAAACAAATGGCTACCACAACAACAAAAATTCCTATACATGCCATTATAATTGAACTTAAAAATGTCCAAAAGTACCAATATAGCCGATGGATAGTGTGATAGATCCCTGACGACTTTCCAACCCGATTGAGTCTCCGATTAAGTACAAAACACATAAAAATACACACAACAAAGTGTGCATGCTTAGTAAGTTCGTAACGAATATGAATTAAACTTGTCAATAAATTATAAAATCTCAAAGCTTATATAAACCAATATAATATGATATTAATAAATTCATAAGCTTAGACATATGCATTCAAGCTCTTCATCACCACAAAAATCCACATTTCTTACCTTCCATCATAATAATGAAATTTACAATGAAAGCTCTTATTGAAGCTCACGCAAGGTAATAATACGATGGTTGGCACGCCCCTTTTCATAATTTGATAGCCGAAGCTATCCCTTTACATAATTTAATAGCCTAAGCTATCCCTTTTCATAATTTGATGGTTGTCACCATCCCTTTTCATAATCGATAACCGAAGCTATCCCTTTTTGTATTCGATCTCCGAAGCTATCCCTTTTCATTCGTCGATGATCGCCAATACGCCGTTGGATTTTTCTGTCAGAGCACAATTTAATATCATACAATAATATCATTTAAATTATAATTGAAAACACTATTTAAACATACAAACTTACCTCGACGATAAATATAGAAAATGAAGTTAACTAATTTGAAGCTTTTTCTTTGCCTCGATCTAGAGCCGTACGTGGTTTATCTTGATCTAAATGAATAAATTCAACTCAGTTCAATATGTAATTTATTCAATTTAACACAAAAATCATATTTTTGGCAAAATTACCATTTTCCCTTATACTTTTAATTTCTATTCAATTTAGTCCTTAGTTTATAAAAATGGAAATTCATGCAATTTAATCACCACCCACCACAACTGAATATTAATTAGGTCCTTAGCATGCCCTATATTTCATTTATTTCATAATTTCACCATGTAAAATTTTCTATTTTTGAATTTAATCCCTATTTGACAATTTCACAAAAAAATCACTTAGCAAAAGTTGTTTATCTAACAACTACTACTCATTTTCTTCCATAACTCATCAAAACTCATGCACAATCATTAAGGACAAAACCCTAATAGTTTAACAGTTTCAAAATTTATCCTCGGGCTAGCTATATTAAGCTACAACAATCCCAAAAACATAGAAATCATTAAAAACGAGACAAAATACATACCAATCAAGTGGAAATGAACATGGCCGAACCCTAGCTTAGAAGAATAAGAAGTTTTGTTGGTGGCTTGATGAAAATGAAGAAGATGAGTGATTTTACTTAGTTTATTTTATCATTAATAATTAATTTACCTTTATAACCTTTAAAAATTTAACAAATTTCAAAAATACCAAGCCGTCATATTCCATTATCAACATAAATTGTCCAATTACCACATAAGGACTCATACATTAAGGTTCTACAGCTATTAAATACCTTGAACTACTAGAACACGACTTTTGCACTTTACGCGATTTAGTCCTTTTTATCAAATTGAGTATGTAAACGGTAAAATTTTGATCGCTGAAATCAGAGTTTTAAATTTATAATGAATGAGATCGAACCTGGAAACTAACTCTAACAACGATTAAAGGCAAGTGTACCTATCAAACAATAGTATAGCTTAGGCAAGACCGGATTGTCGAACCCAAAGGAACTAAAAGTACTAATACTAACTTTCTTTTTATTATTTAGCCTAAAATAAAGTGGAGTTTCTTTAATCTAAATTAACGACTACTAAGCTAAGACGCGAAGACAAAAAGAATGAATTGGAAAATAACTTGAAAGAAAACTCAGTTGATTACAACGATACCCTCAGGAAGAATCCACCTAGACTTCACTTGTTATCTAACAATGAACCATACGATTTATTCACTTAGTTTGATTCGCAGGACTCCCTAACGTATATTAAACCCTCTCTCGAGGTGAATAACGTGTAACCCTAGGTTAATTAACGGAAATCTCTTTCTCGAATAATAACCCCCTAGAATAGCAGTAAATCGATCTATGGATTCCCATATTAGGTTTCACCCTAATTCGGCAAAATCTCGTCACCCTATCTCTAGGCGTGCGATCAACTCCGCTTAATTACGCTAGATCTACTCTTAGGCAGGGTCTATTCCTCCTCCACCTAAGCACATCAAATTTGGATTAAGCACACATAATTAAGAACAAACTAAGTATTTATCATATAATTAAGAAATCAATAACAAGATTCATCTGGGTTTCATGCCCTTCAGGTATCTGAAGGGTTTAGTTCATAACAAATAAATAAAACATCTCAGGAGCAAAGATAAAACAAAACATAAGAAATTCCTAAAACTCCCTAAAGGAATTGAAGGAGAAATCCTCTGTCTTGAGTAGAATTCCGGCTTCTTGTGTAATATCCTAGATTTAGGGGTTATGCATTTAATGCATAATTCATGAGTTAGTAGGCTCATTGTATGGCTGAGTGTGTTTTAAGGTTTTTTAGAACTCTAGGATGAAGGAGAATGCTTTGGAAAAATATTGGAATTTAAGTCTAAAAGGGGAAGCTAGGCTAAGGAGGCCTTAAGGGAATTTGTGAGGGAATTTGGACATAATAATTGGCTTGGTAAAGTGGCTGCAAGGCGCCACTTAGGGCCTTGGTGAGTGACGCCTCAAGCAAGGGAGAAGGGAGGAGGTTCGAGTCTTGCTGGCAGCATAAGGTGTGGCTTTTATTTTGCTTTTGCGTCAAGGTAGAGAGGGGAAGTGTTTGGACGGCAATAGGACTTCAAATGGATGAGGATTAAGCTTGATTTTCTTTAAAATTCGGCTAGGATAGAAGATAATTGTTGATTTATTTTATTTAGTTTAAATGGGAAGATATGAGATAAAATAGGAGATTAGTGAAGGATAATTGTTGTTTTATTTTTAATTATTTTGAATGGGTGTTAAAGAGAATAATAAGGGAGTTGTTAGGAGAGGATGTAGTGGCCGAATGTGGGTCTCTTTTGGGTGTTAATTTTCAGTCATGAGTGGGGGAATAGCTGAATTTGCTACAAGGGATTTAGATGTTTTTTTTGGTTCACTTTTCTTTCTTCAGTATTCTCTCTTTCAAACTTTCTTTTCACCTTTGTGTTTGCCAAAATTTGCACCTTATTTCTTGACCAAAAGCCGAAAGTTGGAAGTCATTTTGTGCATCTTTTTCTTTTTCTTTTGCAACTTATCTCCCCTCCATTCACTTCCTAAAAACGAAACCCATCCTCTCATTTGCAGCAAAGTCGAAACCCCTCTAGCATTGTTCTTTATTGCCGAATCCTCTAAGCATAAAACTCTCTTCACTTTGGCGTTTTCTCTCTTCACCATTAAGTGCCGAAACCCTATCTCTTTGGGAGCTAGAAGCCGATTCTCTGAGGGTGTTTGATAGTGGTAGGTATGTTCTCCCTTAGGCAATCGGTTTGGGTTCACTTTTTATTTGTGTGCCGAAATCAAGTGAGTGAGGCCTTGGTTTTAGGCATGGCCGAATGTTCATAGTGCCCTTACAAGTGTTTCTTTTGTGTAGCCAACATTAAGGAGCATCAAAGGAGTTTCGTGGATTCGATTCTTCAAGGTAAGCCTATGTGGTATTCGGCCAAGGGCCATTTTCCTAGATTTATGTATTAAGCCGATTCTAACAGTGGTTAATAGGGATATCGACAACTTCAGGAGCAAGTAACAGTTTCGGGATTTCGATCTAGGTAAAGGTTAGTTTCGGCCAAGGGTTTTATTCATAAGTATTCATGTGTTGAAGCCGAACCTAACTTATGGCATGCAGGGATTTCGTTAACTCCATAGCAAGTGCAGTTTCGGGTTTTGGTTAAGCAAGGTAAGTGGGTTGCTAATATTCGGCTTTAGGCCATATCTTTGGTTATTAAGTGTGACGGATTGTGACTCTGGCTTTTAGGAGGAAATCGACAGGAATAAGAGAAGCTTTCGGGATTCTAGATCGTTTCGGTAAGGAAGTTTAGATTATGGTTTTTAATCGTTTTAGATCTCGTGTAGTGATGATTAATCGTTTGATTCTGATTAAGTGTTCTACGATGGACGCAAATACCAGTCAAGGAGGACAAAGGGTAGTCCCTATCCCTAAGTTCAAGAGGAGATCAGTCTCTGCAGTTCAAGATTGGCCACCGGGGTATGGGCCAGCGTCAGAGCAGGAAAGTAGGCAGATAGCCGTAGTGTCGCTTAGAGATAGTATCGAGATTGAGGGCATAACGCTTCAAGTTATCAGGTGTGTAGTTAGCCTACCGTTTTCCGGGATATACGTTATAATTGCATGTGTAGTGTGTGATTAACCCACCGTTTTCCGGGTTATATGTTATATCTGTATGTATTATGTGTATGTGCTAATAAGTGCAGTAACAATTATGGAAATGGATACCCTTGAGGGGTATGTCGATAATCAGGTAAGTTTCAGATGTGGCTATTAATGTGTATATGTGTGGTATGCTGATTAACATGTACATGCATTATTATATTATGTCATTATCGTATGTTGCATGTGCATGGGATGGGATATGAATATGAAAGAAGGACAGGGTGTACTTCGAGTACGTGGTTTGATGTTAGCTTCAAGCTACATCGTGGATTGACGTTGACTGAGGTCGCGTTGTGGATCATTGTGATTAAGTTCACGTGGAATGATGAGTGGCTCTGTGCCCCATCGTGGTTGATATCAGCTATGTGCTATATCGTGGATTGATGAGTAGCTATGTGCCTCATCGTGGATTGGCGCAGACTGAGGTCGCGTTGTGGATTATTTGCGATTTAGTTCGCGTGGACGGCATAAATTGCCAAATTGGTGTGTAGAGGCTGGAGGGTGATTTAGTAATCCCTGGTGTGTGGTGGCTGGGTACGGGGGTGTGTAGAGGATGGACCCTAGGCTGGGTTGGGTGCATGTTACATGAACTTATTATCTGACATGTGGATTAATGTGGAAATGGGCCAAGCCCAATATGTGAAGTGGATTAATGTGGTAATGGGCCAAGCCCAGTATGTGGAAACACGTGGTTAATTATCCGATATGTGGTATGGAAATGGGCCAAGCCCAATAAGTGAAAACATGTGAATAAGTTGCATTGATATCTGATATGTGGGTTAATATGTGATTTGATATGTGGGTGGAATTCAGTGGACTAATTACACACTGAGTCTGTTCGACTCACCCAAATTTTACCAACATTGCAGGTGATGCATAAAGCTTGGACTGGGTTGGAGTGGATACGAGGTGGCCCATGCAGAAGAGGATTTTCTTTATACAATTTATGTTTCAGTATTTTAAGTATTTATTTATTGTAATAAGGGCCTCCTAAAGTATTTAAGGATTTTTATTATGTTTTAAGTTGGATTGTCGATTATATTAATATCGAAAAATGTTTTATTTTTAGCAACTTTCCTTTTAAAATATATGATAAAGTTTTTAATCGAAGAATTTGAAACAATGTAATTTATGTCAGAATTTTAAATGCCCAATATTTTATTAAAGGCAATAAATTTTTATGTTTTACTTTAAGCCAAAATATTTTTCAAACGTTTTCCGCAGTGGCATTCTGAATTCGACCGTAGAGTATGGGCCGGGTTTGGGGTGTTACATCTTGGGATGGGTCAACTGGAAAACTTTGAGTGATTCCCACAACTCTGACCTTTTTGGCTTGGCTCATTGGCCTAGCTTCACCGCCCTGACAAAAGCCCTGGCAAAAGGCTTCTACCGAACTTCCATTTCAAGTTGCCCCCTTGGGTGTTTATGTAGACTTTGTGATGCCTTGCTTGGCCCTTAAGTATCCTAATTTAAGTAGAATTCCTACTAGGGTGTTTGAATAGGCTTCGGAATGTGTTTCTTTGCCTCCAAGTATCCTTTCCCGAATGAAATTGCTCTTTCCAGTGACAGGGACACGACCATGGCACACGCCGGTGTGGATTGACTTCAGGCCGTGTTCGGGTCTGTTTATGGAGGCACGACCGTGTGAATCGTGGTCAAGCCGTGTTCTAGCTGATTCATGAGGCACAGTCGTGTGGCTTGAAGTCCAGGCTGTGTCAATTTCGTGAATTGGCCCATTTGGCCCGTTTTAAGCCTGTTTTTCATTCTTTTCATCCTCGGGTGCTTTCCTGGGTATAAGGCATGAAAAGAAAGGATTAAGAGCACCTTTTTATATGAATCGAGGCTTAAATCATCGAAAAGCATACTAAATGTGGGATTAAAATATGTTACTATTACAGTTTATTAAATACCCTCACACTTAAGCTTTTGCTTGTCCTCAAGCAAAATTCCCAATTTACAATTTAGATAAACTTTCCATGATTCATAATTCCTATCAATAATGTCTCATCATAATTCATAGATAATTTATACATGGATGATCTAACTCGAAGAGTCCTAAAGATTCAAACAATCAAAGTCATACATTTGTAGCACAAAAAATGTAGGTGTCTCCCCTTATCTAAATAATTACCTTTGATTCAAAATAGACAAGGATTGACATCCTCACTAAGTATTCACTCAAACCACTCGAGGTGTTTAAGGTTAAAAATTAAGCTCTCAGAAGTCAAACCTGAAAAGTTAATCCCATAGGCTTGCCTGAAAATCAAATCTCCACCACTGTAATATGAGATGATACACAAATCAAAAGGTCTTTAACAGGGTTGTAACAGGGCTAGGGTTAAAGGTGTGGATAAAGGCTAGGGTTAGAATCGAGACTGACTTGACGAATTGCCTAACTAACAAAATTTGAACTAATCCTAAATGATTACATCAATTGAAAACTAATAATACGAGCTTTTTCCTCAAGATGTGGAATTTTAACATGTAAGCTCACTTAATAGAACTAATTGTAACATCCTGAATTGGGGCCTTTGCATTTCATGTGTTTGTGTGTGAATGCTATGTTTGTCATGCTAGTTTAGGGTACATTAAGGTCCAGGAATGATTTAGGGGTAAGACGGAGTCTTGGTAAAAATTTTCTTTTGAGCACTTTTGAGGGAAGCAAGCTGAATTAGGCCTTAAGGGATATTGTTTGTGTTGGATGACACAAAGAAGTGCATTAGTAAAGTGGCAATGAGGCGTCACTTAAGGATTGAGGTAGGTGACGCCACAAGGGAGCTGGAGGGAGCAGGTTCAAGTCGCGTGTTCCTCATTTTGAGAACTCTTTTTGGCGTCAAAGGGGAGCAGAGGTGGAGGTCGGCTGGGATGCTTGAAAAGGGGTGAGTTGATTAAGTCAAATAATTCAAAGGAATGGTGGAGAGGGTTTTAAGGAGTTTGAATCATTCAAACTTGTTTGAATGAGTGGAGGGGAGGGAATTAAGGAGAGAAAGAAGGGATTGAAAATGTGTGAGTGTTAGTCGAATTTTGAAAGGAGCTAGGTGGGGTTGAGCATTCGGTTGTGGGTGTTAGCTTAGGGGTGTGCCAAAATTCTTGTGGTTAAGAGCTTTGTTTTTCTCTTTGGGTGTATTTTCGGTCACTTGGGGTTAGCATAGTGCCGTTTATGCTATTTCATTTGTGGGAGTGAATAGAAAGCCGAATGTGGAGGTGCATCTTGTTCTTTCTGTTCATTTTCATAAAAACACCTTGAGTTCAAGCAAAATAATTCTCTCTTCTTCCCTATATCTGAGCCGAAACCCCATTCTCTTAATTCTCCTTTTCTTTCTCGGTCACATATTCCTTCTTATTTCATTAAGTCATAGCCGAACCTTCATTTACTCTTTGTTCTCTTCTCATTTTCGTTCTTCTCGTTTTATTCTCTCCTTTATTCCTCCTTCTTTAGCCGAAACTCATTGAGACCACCCCCTTGCCGAATCTCTTCTTTTATCCCTCTTTTCTATTCTTCATCCATACTTTGTGTTAGCTGAATCTATCAAGGCCATTTGATATTCATTTTCTTCTTTAGCCGAATCTACCAGTATCTTTCTTCTTTTTCTTCAACTCTTACTTTTCCTATTTCTATCTAGTGCCGAATACTCCTTGTTCTGCCGATTCATTGTTGGGACAATTGTTGATGTAGGCAAATCGAATCACCTTTTTTTTTTTTTGCTGGGAGCGCAAGCCGAATCCTCAGGGGGTTATTCGCTAGAAGTTAAGGTAGGGGGTGATTTCTTCTATTTCGTTATCTCTTTTGGGTATTGGTAGCCAAAGCCGAATGGCTAATTGGCCTAATGTTTGGATGTTTGGCTGAATATAGGTGAAAGTGGTGTCGCATTCTTTTTGGAGATTTTCGGGATTCGCTTGACTTGTGAACCAAGCATAAAGCTTTCGACTTTTGTCGATCTAGGTAAGGAGATCTATTCAGCTAACGTGTTAATCTATTCATATCTTACTCTATGTGTTAACTCGGTCTTCTAACCAAGATCTTTTCCATGGACTCAGATGCCAGCAATTCCAAGGAGTGGGTTGGACCTGTAAACCCAGCCCCTAAGTTTAAGAAGCAAGCAGTGTCAGCAGTTAGAGATTGGCCACCAGGTTGTGGGCCAGCTTCTGAGCAGAGTAGTAGGCAGATAGCAGTGGTTTCGATTAGCGATAGTGTCGACGTAAAGAGCGTGATATTACGTGTTATCAAGTGTGTAACTCTCACACACTTCATATGTTATTTTGTTAGTAACTGTTAGGTCTGAAAGCCGAAGTGACGTTGTTGGTCACTAAAATACCTTTGTGGGTAAAAGCGAGGACTCTGGGTAAGATCTACTATGTGTTGATTATCAATGAATATATGTGTTAAAAGCCTGAGTATGCCATGTTAGTTAATCGTTAAGCATGATCATACCATATTAACTGTTAAACATGAACATGAAACTGGGATATGAGGAGAAGAGGGAGGAAACATGATCTTTTAGACTGTCAACAGTGGTTTGGTACCACAAAGTGGGTTGGCCCCACATAATCTTATATTTGTGCTAAGTCTCAGTGGTTTGGAACCACCAGTGGTTTGGTACCACATATATGATGATTTGTGACTCGTCCCAGTGGTTCGGTACCACAGTGGGTTGGCCCCACATATATATCTATTACGGGATTGTCACCAGTGGTTTGGTACCACATGTGGGTTGGCCCCACGTATTATTACTTGTGACTTTTGTCACCAGTGGTTTGGAACCACCAGTGGTTAGGTACCACCAGTGGCTAGGTGCCACAGATTTGGGTAGATTCAGGAGATATGGAGGCTGAACATTATAGGTTGGTTGGGCTGCATTGCATATTTGCATCATATATGAAATTGTGTGAGGGCCCAAAGCCCATTTGGACGGGGATTTACACACTGAGTCTCGGTGACTCACCCCTCCATTAACTTTTGCAGGTAATCCTTAGACCGCGGATATGGAGCCGAGGTGGACTCGAGGTGGCCATGCATAACGTTTTGAGTGATTTTATTTTAATAATTATTTCGGGATCATTACTATTTTAATTTGGATTTTGGTATTGTAATAAGGCCTTTTAAATGTTAACTTGGTTTTGTTCTTTCAGTTTTTGATTCAATTGTTATGAGATGCCTAATAATAACTTAAGTGGACATTTTTCCTACAAGTTAAGTACATTAATTTTATGATTAATAACCGGCTAGTTAATATCGGGTTTTAGTAACTAATCAACTCAAATTTTGAAGCTATAACTCAAGGTAGTTTTCAACTGATCGTCCAATCTAGTTTTTCTTAAAATTTAACTTTGGATTTTGAAACCTAAACTGTACCATGATTTAAGTAAACGACTGTTTTTAAATCATCACCAAAAAGGCACAGTGATGTACAAAGATCCCCAACTCATGATTTTCAACTCGGTTTCTAAAATTCTCCTTTCCTGTAACATGCCAGATTCGGTCGTAGCATTTGACCGGGTTTGGGGTGTTACACTAATACTGAGTATACTTCGGGGGTTTTTTTATTTAGAACAAATGAATGTATCTATTACTTAAAAATAAAGATACCAGCTAGGCAACACATCAAGTTCAATCTCGATATAAGGGTAGTCAAAAGGAATGGTGATAACAAATACAAAGGGGTTTTGGGTTAATATTAGCTGGTAAGTCAATAAAAAGGGTTGTTAGGATCAACGGGGTTCACTAAGGGTTAATTATGGAGGTAGGCCTTTTAGTGGAGTGAGTACGTTAAATCCTAGGTGCCTTTATCATCTATGTATATCAAATCATAGATGTGGTCTCAACATGTATAATCGATGGAAGTTCTAGAATAATAGTTCATAGTTGACACACTCATAATCAAAAAGTGAGCATGTGTAATGACCCAAATTTGGGCCTAGTAGAATTGGGCCCAATGGGCCTTGGGCATAGGAGTGTTTAAATTTTTTTAGAACAAAAGAACGGCATTATTTCGAGTTGGACTTATTAAGAAGGTGATTTTGGAAAGTTACGAGGCTTCTAGGAAGTTCCGGGTTTAAGATAGGCTATAGGTAAATTTTTGTGTTTATGCACTTAAGGGGGAAAAGGTAAAGGGCATCAATACTTAAGGAAATAAGTGTGCATTTTGCTAGCACAAGGACTCTATTGGTAAAGGTGGAAAGTGGCGTGTGGAGTGTACTAATGGTCTGACGTTCAAATCCCATCTATTGCATTTTTGATAAATTTTTTGCCTTATTTTCAATGTGTCGGTCATGACTTTAATATGGTAAGGAAGACTTTTTAATTAGCGGAAGATGAATAAGGATTATGGTAAGGAGGAAGATAAGGGAAAAATAAGGAAGGAAATCAAAGAAAGGGATAAGGGAGGGGGACATGTTGGCCAAATATTAGGAGTTGCCTAGGATAGAATTTTTGGTCAACACACACATCTTTTTGGTAAGGTAGTACACGGTTTTGAAAGGGAGACTTAGGGAGCCGAATTTCTTGAGGCTTTTGGTGCATAGAAGGCCTATTCTTTTTTTTAGCATATTTGGTGTTTCTCTTCCAATTCTTTTCCCTTGGTATGCCAAAATTCTAAAGCCATTTGTTCACCTCATTTTTCTCTTGTTTTGGCCGAAACCCTCAATGCATTTTTGCTCCTTTCTCTTAAATCGATATTACTTGTAGCCAAACCTTCTTTGTTGTCTTGCTACTAGTGCCAAATCGTGTTATTCCTTTCGGTTCACCCCTATTATTAAGGGCCGAATCAAGCCATCTTTTGCTGCTACTTATCTTTCTCTTAGCCTTGGTTTCGGAAGTTGATTGGTAAGTGGGTGATTAGGCCGAATATTGGTGGTAAGATGTTATTCTTTATTTCGATGTTTTGTGCCGCTCATGTGATTCTATTTTTGTGGTGATGATATCAACCTCCTGCTCTTGTGGAAAGGCTGAATATTGGATGAAGGCTAACCCCTTTGGTACATCACTTATTTACTTTAAGAACTCGTTGCAATAGCCAAGGTGCAAGGCCGGATTTTAGAACCTAATAGGGAAGGATCGCGATTGTGGGGGCAACGAAGAGTGGTTCTTTATGGAATCCAAATCAAGTGTGTAATCTCACACTGTAAATCCGTAGAATTATGTTTCGGTAACATGTCGAATAGTAGATTGTTATCATTATACGACTAAAATCGTAAAATTGGCATAAAACGAGGAATATGCTTAAAGTATACTATTTTGAAAGATTTGACAAAATCGGCATTAAGATTGTTAAAATTATGAAAATGCCTTTATGGGCCGAATTACAAAAATGCCCTTATGGGCCAAATTACGAAAATGCCCCTATGGGCCGAACTATGGAAATGCCCTAATGGGCTGTTATGTTAGAATGCCCTAACGGGCCGATTATTATTGCTTAAATGGGCCTAATCACTGTAATAAATTTCTTGATAAAGGGTTGTTATTTATATGCGAACATCTTATTATGTATGTTGCATTTTCATATATTGCATGGGTTGGGAAAAATGTTGAAGAGAAGTGTAGCCTGGTGGCATTGCCACAATAAACTGTTTATTATAATGTTTACACATGATATCGATGGTTTGACCACAATAAAATATTATAAATGGCAATCTGCTTGCGTTTTGGTGTAATGGCGGGGTGGGTTGACTTGATCCCCACATGTGTGATGGTTGGTACGGGGGTGTGTTGGATGGATGGTTGGGTTGCATACATTGCTTATATATATATATATATATATATATATTCTGTTATGTAAATGGGCTTAGGCCCAAGATATTGAAATATGGGTTCAGGCCCAACGGACAACGGTAAGGGGATTATACACTGAGTTCTAGTAACTCACCCCGTTTCCTTAACCCTTATAGATAATGCTCAGTGACGTGGACTTGGGCCATGGATGACTCGATGGGGGCCATACTTTAGAAATGGTCTTTTATTTTGAACTTTAAATTTCTATTTCGTTCACTTATTACTTTTACTATTTTGGGTTTTATGATGTAGTAAGGCCTCTGGATTATTTTATTTTGTTTCATATTTGACGTACTTATATTTTGCTCAAATTACTTTAAATGGGATTTTTCTAGAAACTTAAATAAAGTTTTTCTAAAATGGATTCACAAATGGATTTCATAATAAACTTTTACAAATATTTTAACCCGAAAATTTTCTCTTGAATTATCAACAATATTTTCAAAAGTCACGGTTTATAAGATCTCTTGTTCAAATTATCGATTTATCAATCAATCTTCGAGGTTAGTAGTATTTTATCAAATATTTCAAATCAAACTTGTTTTCTTGATTATAACAAATCAATACCTATTTTAGTACGAATAAAAAAAGATTTAACATGTTTTTCTCATGTGACATGTCAGATCCGGTCATAACGCATGGGCCGGGTTTGGGGTGTTACATTTTATGGTATCAAAGCCCGGTTGTAAAACTCGACTGTGGTTTGGGTTCAAAAGCGTTTCCCAAAGCTGTTTAAAATTTTAATTTGTAAATGCATGTTCCAAAGGAAGTATGGCACCACGAGTATCCGGCATCAAGTCAAGTAAGTTTATGTTTTATTTTATGATTGTTGTGGTATGACTGTAGAAATACTCTAGAACTTGTAGCTTTAGGATCTGAAAACTATAGAGATTGAGACTTTAGGATGCGTATTGTGAAAACAACTTTACTTCCTATACTCCATAAAACATTGTTTAATAAACATTAAATAGTATACTGATCCATAAGACTCTTAATCAGATTAAATCGACTTAGTGAACATGAGTGCTAGAAGACATAGACACGGTATACGTGGACGTGGTAGAGGCCGAAGTGCTAGGGCTAGATCTTCAGCACCGAGGCATGTGCTCAAAAGGGAGGCACTGGCATCGTCAGTGGCTGAGACGGGATCTCATGATCGAGCTGGGGTTGATGAGCTGACTCAGATAGTTAAAGAGGTATTGAAGGAGGTTAAGGGAATTGGTGAAGCACTTTGAGTTGGGTCTGTGGACTGTAAGAAGAAAAGAGATCACGATTCTTTTGAGTCGCAGTCTCATTCCGTAAAGCGTGTTAAGGCACGTCCAAACTTTTCGGCTTGCGATTATTGTAGAAGGCGTCATTTGGGAGAATGCTGGAGGAGGTCAGGAGCATGCTTGAGATGCGGGTCTAAGGAGCATAAGGCTCGGGATTGTTTTATCACCATCAAGTTAGGTATGTTTTGGTTGTACGTGATGATTAAATGTAGAAAATTTTAGGTATAAGTGGTATATAACTGCTTGCTTCTGTGGTTAGATGTTTGGTTGGGTGAAAGAGGATTCAATATTATGTTAAAAGTACATTAGTGTTATTAAGATCAGAGTGCACAGTGAAAGCGTAGTGGTGTGATTTGAGCGGTGCGTTTAGTAGTTGGTTGGAAATTTCGAGGATGAAATTTCTTTAAGGAGGGTAGATTTGTAACGACTCAAATTTGGGCCTAGTAGAATTGGGCCCAATGGGCCTTAGGCGTAGGAGTGTTTAAAATTTTTTAGAACAAAAGAACGGCATTATTTCGAGTTGGACTTATTAAAAAGGTGATTTTGGAAAGTTACGAGGCTTCTAGGAAGTTCCGGGTTCAAGATAGGCTATAGGTAAATTTTTGTGTTTATGCACTTAAGGGGGAAAAGGTAAGGGGCATCAATGCTTAAGGAAATAAGTGTGCATTTTGCTAGCACAAGGAGTCTATTGGTAAAGGTGGAAAGTGGCGTGTGGAGTGTACTAATTGTCTGAGGTTCGAATCCCATCTATTGCATTTTTGATAAATTCTTGTGCCTTATTTTCAATGTGTCGATCATGACTTTAATATGGTAAGGAAGACTTTTTAATTAGGGGAAGATAACTAAGGATTATGGTAAGGAGGAAGATAAGGGAAAAAGAAGGAAGGAAATCAAAGAAAGGGATAAGGGAGGGGGACATGTTGGCCAAATATTAGGAGTTGCCTAGGATAGAATTTTTGGTCAACACACACATCTTTTTGGTAAGGTAGTACACGGTTTTGAAAGGGAGACTTAGGGAGCCGAATTTCTTGAGGCTTTTGGTGCATAGAAGGCCTATTCTTCTTTTTAGCATATTTGGTGTTTCTCTTCCAATTCTTTTCCCTTGGTATGCTGAAATTCTAAAGCCATTTGTTCACCTCATTTTTCTCTTGTTTTGGCCGAAACCCTCAATGCATTTTTGCTTCTTTCTCTTAAATCGACATTACTTGTAGCTGAAACCTTCTTTGTTGTCTTGCTACTAGTGTCAGATTGTGTTATTCCTTTAGGTTCACCCCTATTATTAAGGGCTGAATCAAGCCATCTTTTGCTGCTACTTATCTTTCTCTTAGCCTTGGTTTCGGAAGTTGATTGGTAAGTGGGTGATTAGGCCGAATATTGGTGGTAAGATGTTATTCTTTATTTTGATGTTTTGTGCCGTTCATGTGATTCTATTTTTGTGGTGATGATATCAACCTCCTGCTCTTGTGGAAAGGTCGAATATTGGATGAAGGCTAACCCCTTTGGTACATCACATATTTACTTTAGGAACTCATTGCAATAGCCAAGGTGCAAGGCCGGATTTTAGAACCTAGTAGGGAAGGATCGCGATTGTGGGGGCAATGAAGAGTGGTTCTTTAGGGAATCCAAATCAAGTGTGTAATCTCACATTTTAAATTTGTAGAATTATGTTTCGGTAACATGTCGAATAGTAGATTGTTATCATTATACAGCTAAAATCGTAAAATTGGCATAAAACGAGGAATATGCTTAAAGTATACTATTTTGAAAGATCTGACAAAATCAGCATTAAGATTGTTAAAATTATAAAAATGCCCTTATGGGACGAATTACAAAAATGCCCTTATGGGTCGAATTACGAAGATGCCCCTACGGGCCGAACTACGAAAATGCCCTAATGGGTCGATATGTTAGAATGCCCTAATGGGTCGATTATTATTGCTTAAATGGGCCTAATCACTGTAATAAATTTCTTGATAAAGGGTTGTTATTTATATGTTAACATCTTAATATGTATGTTGCATTTTCATATATTGCATGGGTTGGGAAAAATGTTGAAGAGAAGTGTAGCCTGGTGGCATTGCCACAATAAACTGTTTATTATAATGTTTACACATGATATCGGTGGTTTGACCATAATAAAATATTATAAATGGCAATCTGCCTGCGTTTTGGTGTGATGGCGGGGTGGGTTGACTTGATCCCCACAGGTGCGATGGTTGGTACGGGGGTGTTGGATGGATGGGTTGGGTTGCTACATTGCTTATATATATATATATATATATTCCATTATGTAAATGGGCTTAGGCCCAAGATGGCAATCTGCCTGCGTTTTGGTGTGATGCGGGGTGGGTTGACTTGATCCCCACAGGTGCGATGGTTGGTACGGGGGTGTGTTGGATGGATGGGTTGGGTTGCATACATTGCTTATATATATATATATATATATATTCCATTATGTAAATGGGCTTAGGCCCAAGATATTGAAATATGGGTTCAGGCCCAGCGGACAACGGTAAGGGGATTATACATTGAGTTCTAGTAACTCACCCCGTTTCCTTAACCCTTGCAGATAATGCTCAGTGACGTGGACTTGGGCCATGGATGACTCGGTGAGGCCATACTTCAAAAATGGTGTTTTATTTTGAACTTTAATTTTCTATTTCGTTCACTTATTACTTTTACTATTTTGGGTTTTATGATATAGTAAGGCCTCTGGATTATTTATTTTGTTTCATGTTGACGTACTTATATTTTGCTAAATTACTTTAAATGGGATTTTTCTAGAAACTTAAATAAAGTTTTTCTAAAATGGATTGACAAATAGATTTCATAATAAACTTTTACAAATATTTTAACCCGAAAATTTTCTCTCGAATTATCAACAATATTTTCAAAAGTCACGGTTTCTAAGATCTCTTGTTCAAATTATCGATTTACCAATCAATCTTCGAGGTTAGTAGTATTTTATCAAAAATTTCAAATCAAATTTGTTTTCTTGATTATAACAAATCAATACCTATTTTAGTACGAATAAAAAAGATTTAACATGTTTTTCTCATGTGACATGTGAAATCCGGTCATAACGCATGGGCCGGGTTTGGGGTGTTACCGCATGAAAAAGAATATATGCTCTAATAGGCTCAAAATCTCACAAAAATTATGGGTTTTTGATGTCAATCTTGTAAATTTCAAACTTCAAGGTAATATTCAAATTTAGGTCAACAAACTAAAACTTTTTTTTTTTTTGAAAAATAGACTTATCATGCTTGATTCTCTAGTATCCTTCAATTTTAATCATCAATGCACAATTATCAATGACTTAATCCAGAACATATTAATAAAAATCACAGATCAGGAAAAATTCATTCTAATCATAATCTGAGAGAATTTACTTTCGAACAAGGCATAATTCAGGGATTATCAAATAATACTATAGTTAACCCCCCACACTTAAGTTGTAAATTGCCCTCAATGTACAAAGATAGATAATATCAAAATAATCATAAAATCACAAGATGGGGAGAGAAGTGAAACTTCTTGAATTTTGGATGAAGTCAATGAAAAAAAACTGGATAAGATTGAAGGTGAATGTGGGGAAGCTTCTCAAATCGTTTGAAGTTGAATCCTCGAAGCAGTCGGTCTGATTTTATTGTATCCTAAGCTAAATCTAAATATCATGAAGAATAAGAAGAAAATAATAAAGAAAATAAAGTAAAAATAAAATAAAGATAAAATAAAAAAATTAAATAAATAAAAACAAAAATAAAAATAAATAATGGAAAATGAAAGAAGAAAGACAATTAGAAAAGAAAAAGGAAGAAGGAGGTTTAAATAGAGATGTAGCCTGTGTTTTGGGATTTTATTTATTTATTTTTTTTGCCACACGGCCACGACCACAGCCGTGTATAAGGCCGTGTGGTTTGGAAATCTGCTCTCTTGGTTAGTTCGGTGCTAATAAGAAGAAGAAAATGAAAGAAGAAGAAAAAAATGTAAAAATAAATAGGGTTAGTGCTCGTGTTGCCTCCCGAGAAGCGCTCGTTTATAGTCTTAAGCTAGACTATAGCTCTCATTCATATGGTCATGGTGGTTTTAGGAGGTGAAAATCCTTTCTGATGTGATCAACTCGGTTTTTGATATAAAGTTTAAGTCGAGTAGTGTTTACCTCAAAAGTGCTTAATTTAGGATTGCTTACCTCGACTGCCTATATAGGAAGACATTAAGTTCCTCAAAAGTGATTTCTTCGTTTGTCTTGAGGTATGAATTGGTGATTCGAGGGTCTTCCTTATTCAACAATACCTAATCCCCTATTTTGAAGTGATTTGTTGTTCCTATCAGCTCGTCTGGGGTTTCCTTTGGTTTCACTTGTTGTGGTTTCAGTTCTTCTTTAAATTGTGTTTTCCACTCTTCTAGTTTGTCGACCCTAAGGCTTCGTTCCTCATATAATTCTTCTTTGTTGGCACGAGTTCTAAGATCTAGCTCAGCTAAGTTATTTCGCGATGCTTCCTGTAAAGAAGGTTGAACCAGATGGTTATCGATCGAATTAACGTTCGTACCTTTATTACTTGATGTCCTAACTGAGTCAAGAGCTTGAAGAGTGATTGTTTCATCGTCTACACGAAGTGTGAGTGCACCGAATTCTTCCTCTGTGTGGTCTTTCTTTACTTCACTTACCACAAGTTCTTGCCTTGGGTCAGATTCTACTAACAATTCACTATTATGAGCTTGTACGGCTTGGAGCCCATGATTCGGCTATGGTTTGTAGCCTTGTGTTTCCTGTGGTGAAAGTTGAAAAATTTGATTATCAACTGAATTTACTTTCTCACCTTCATCACTTGATGTCCCGGCCGAGTCAAGAGCTTGTAGACTGATTGATTCGTCACCTACACGAAGAATGAGTTCTCCTGTACCAACATCAATTTTAGTCCTGGCAGTTGCTATAAAGGGTCTTCCTAAAATTAAAGGAATCGAATTGTCCTCATTCATGTCTAAGACAACAAAATCTACTGAGAATATGAATTTATCAATTTTGATTAGAACATTTTCTATTATACCCCTAGGAATTCTGATAGTTTTATCAGTTAACTGAATGCTCATCCTAGTTTGTCTGGGTTTCCCAAGACCTAGTTGTTTAAACATTTTATAAGGCATAACATTGATGCTTGCCCCTAAATCAGCTAAAGCATTATCAATAGATAAACTACCAATTAAACATGGAATTGTAAAACTCCCTAGATCTTTTAATTTTCGTGGCAGTTTATTTTGTAGAATTGTTGAGCACATTGCGTTTAGCTCTACATGCGATGCCTCGTCTAGTTTCCGTTTGTTTGTCAACAGCTCTTTTAAAAATTTTCTATAATCGGGTATCTGCGAAAGAGCTTCGAGAAATGGTAAGTTAATATGTAATTTCTTTAAAATTTTAAGAAACTTACCGGACTGTTCCTCTGTATCGTCTCTCTTCATCACTTCGGGATAAGGTATGCGGGGTTGGTACTCTTTGATTACTGATTTTGACTTTTCTTGTGCTACCTCTATTTTACCTTCATCTAACTCTTTGTTTGGTTCGTCTAACCTTTTGCTATCATGAGCTATGATGGCTTGAATTTGCTCCTTTGGGTTAATCTCGGTGTTACTTGGTAGACGTCCTTGCGGTCGTTCTGTCATTAACTTTGCTAGTTGACTGACTGCATTAGTGACTTCCCCAACTGACTTAGTAAGTTTTTCCATCGACGCTTGTCGATCTTTAAGTGTTCTCTCAGTTTCTTGGAAATGATTTTCCGTGTTTGCCATGAATTTTATCAGCATCTCTTCGAGGTTCGACTCCTCTTCCTGTTGGTAAGGTGGTTGTTGAAAATTTGGAGGAAGTTACTGTCTTTGGCTATTTTTATCATCCCACGAGAAATTGGGATGGTACCTCCAACCTGCATTATAAGTGTTACCATAAAAAATATTTTGAAGTATAGGATAGTTACCCATATAATGGACTTGTTCGTTCTCCATGCCATATCCGTAGGGTGGGTACTCAGGATTCTCCACGCCTCCACTTGGTTCGTACTGCATAACTGGATGTACTGGGTCGAGGTTGTAGATATCGGCTGCTTTTGTTGGCTCTGTCCTCATGAATTGCCACTGATAATTATTCAATGCCTAAAATTATCTGCCAAAGTAAAAAAATGAAAATGAAAAATAAAAATAATAATGAAAGTAAATTGCAATAATAATAATAATAATAAAATGGCTAAAGTAATAAAAATAGAGCTTTCTTAATGTTTTAGTTCCTCGGCAACGGCGCCAAAAACTTAATCGCTGAAATCAGAGTTTTAAATTTATAATGAATGAGATCGAACCTAGAAACTAACTCTGACAACGATCACATGCAAGTGTACCTATCGAACAGTAGTATAGCTTAGGCAAGACCGGATTGTCGAACCCAAAGGAACTAAAAGTACTAATACTAACTTTCTTTTTATTATTTAGCCTAAAATAAAGTGGAGTTTCTTTAATCTAAATTAACGACTACTAAGCTAAGACGCGAAGACAAAAAGAATGAATTGGAAAATAACTTGAATGAAAACTCAGTTGATCACGATGATACCCTCAGGAAGAATCCACCTAGACTTCACTTGTTATCTAACACTGAACCATACGATTTATTCACTTAGTTTGATCCGTAGGACTCCCTAACGTATATTAAACCCTCTCTCGAGGCGAATAACGTCTAACCCTAGGTTAATTAACGGAAATCTCTTTCTCGAATAATAACCCCCTAGAATAGCAGTAAATCGATCTATAGATTCCCATATTAGGTTTCACCCTAATCCGGCAAAATCTCGTCACCCTATCTCTAGGAGTGCGATCAACTTCGCTTAATTACGCTAGATCTACTCTTAGGCAGCAGGGTTTATTCCTCCTCCACCTAAGAACATGAAATTTGGATTAAGTACACATAATTAAGAACAAACTAAGTATTTATCATATAATTCAGAAATCAATAACAAGATTCATCTAGGTTTCATCCCCTTCAGGTATCTGAAGGGTTTAGTTCATAACAAATAAATAAAACATCTCAAGAGCAAAGATAAAACAAAACATAAGAAATTCCTAAAACTCCCTGAAGGAATTGAAGGAGAAATCCTCCATCTTGAGTAGAATTTCGGCTTCTTGGGATGGGTCAACTGGCTAAGTTTGAGTGATTCCCACAACTCTGACCTTTTCGGCTTGGCTCCTTGGCCTAGCTTCACCGCCCTGACAAAAGCCCTGGCAGAAGGCTTCTGCCGAACTCCCCTTTCAAGTTGCCCCCTTGGGTGTTTATATAGACTTTGTGATGCCTTGCTTGGCCCCTAAGTATCCTAATTTAAGTAGAATTCCTACTAGGGTGTTTGAATAGGCTTCAGAATGTGTTTCATTGCCTCCAAGTATCCTTTCCCGAATTAAATTGCTCTTTCCAGCGACAGGGATACGACCATGGCACACACCCATGTGGATCTACTTCAGGCAGTGTTCGGGTCTGTTTATGGAGGCACGACCGTGTGAATCGTGGTCAGGCCGTGTTTTAGCTGATCCATGAGGCACGGTCGTGTGGCTTGAAGTCCAGGCCGTGTCGATTTCGTGAATTGGCCCATTCGGTCCGTTTTAAGCCCGTTTCTCATTCTTCATCCTTGGGTGCTTTCCTGGGTATAAGACATGAAAAGAAAGGATTAAGAGCACCTTTTTATATGAATCGAGGCTTAAATCATCCAAAAGCATACTAAATGTGGGATTAAAATATGTTACTATTACGGTTTATCAAATTTCTTAACAAAATTTTTATACGGTACCACTATCATGCTGTAAGCAATAAAATAATAATAAAGTAAATATTCCAACGTCGAATTTGTGGTTCTGAAACCACTGTTCTGATTCCACTAAAAACGATCAGTTACACAAAGATTTAGAAAAGAGTGTGTGAGCTTAAACAAGCTCAGTGAATGATCTGGAAAAAACTACAAATAAACATGATATCATTCATTAAATGATAACATCTAAATGGGAATCGATATTTCTCAAAATGGGTATCGATATCGTTTGAAAAATTGGTACCTTTTTAACATTCTGATTCTTTTCAAAATCTAAAACCCATCAATTTATCGATACAATTCAAAAGCATCTATATTTTTACCATGAGTATCGATACTCAAAAATTGGTATCAATACCAAAATGAGCTATTGTTTCCCACACATTAGTTTCAAGTCAGAAGTATTGATACATATGCCCTGATTATCAATACCTCTTTATAATTCTGCAAAAATTCCATCAAAACATAGCATTCCACATACTCAATCATATACCACTCCAACATGCATCCATAACATCCATATTCAACATCAAAATGTCCATATATGAAGTCCAGAGTGATATCAATACTTTCAACCAAGTAAACCAATAAACTAATAAAAACACCCATGAACCTAAGAGTATTCAAATCAAAAGAATCATTGAAAACATCATGCTAAAAATCAACCAACAATTCTACCCCATTGTCTTATTCCCACAGTTCAAAAATAATAGCAATAATTTCACCTACTCAAACACTAAACTTAACTTGGATTACTTCCTTGGAATTTCGCACCGCTCGCACCGGAAACACTAACTATCTACAAAGGTTTAGAAAAGAGTGTGTGAGGTTAAACAAGCTTAGTGAATGATCGGGAAAAACTACCAATAAACATGGTATCATACATTAAATGAGAACATCTAAATGGGAATCGATATTTCTCAAAATGGGTATCGATACCGTTTGGAAAATTAGTACCTTTTTAACATTCTAATTTTCTTCAAAATCTAAAACCCACCAATTTATCGATACATTTCAAAAGTATCTATATTTTTACCATGAGTATTGATACTCGAGAACTGGTATCTATACCAAAATGAGCAACTATTTCCTGCAGATTCGTTTCAAGTTAGAAGTATTGAAACATATGTCGTGATTATCAATACCTCTATATAATTCTACAAAAATTCCAACAAAACATAGCATTCCACATTCTCAATCATATACCACTCAAACATGCATCCATAACATCCATATTCAACATCAAAATGTCCGTATTTGAAGTCAAGAACGATATCAATAATTTCAACCAAGCAAACCAATAAACTAATAACAACATCCATGAACCTAAGAGTATTTAAATCAAAATAATCATTGAAAACATCATGATAATAATCAACCAACAATTCTACCACATTGTCTTATTCCCACAGTTCAAAAATAATAGCAATAATGCCACCTACTCAAACACTAAGCTTAACTTGGATCATTTCCTTGGAATTCTGCACTGCCTAAAATGAAAACACTAACTATCTGCAAAGGTTCAGAAAAGAGTGTATGAGCTTAAACAAGCTCAGTGAATGATCGGGAAAAAACTACCAATAAACAAGATATCATACATTAAATGAGAACATCTAAGTTGGAATCGATATTTCTCAAAATGGGAATCGACACCGTTTGGAAAATAGGTACTTTTTTAACATTCTGATTTTCTTTAAAATTCAAAACCTAGCAATTTATCAATACAATTCAAAAGTATCTATATTTTTACCCCGAGTTTTGATACTCGAGAACTGGTATCGATAACAAAATGAGCTACTATTTCCTACACATTCGTTTCAACTCAGAAGTATCGATACATATGCCGTGATTATCGATACCTCTTTATAATTCTGCAAAAATTCCAGCAAAATAGAGCATTCCAGATACTCAATCACATACCACTTCAATATGCATCCATAACTTCAGTATTAAACATCAAAATGTCCATCTTAGCAGTCCATAGCAATATCAATAATTTCAACCAAGCAAGCCATTAAACTAATAACAACGTCTATGAACCTAAGAGTATTCAAATCAAAATAATCATTGAAAACATCATGATAATAATCAACCAACAATTCTACCCCATTGTCTTATTCCCACAATTCAAAAATAATAGCAATAATATCATCTACTCAAACACTAGGCCTAACTTTGATCACTTCCTTGGAATTCTGCACCGCCCACATCGAAAACAATAACTATCTGCAAAGGTTTAGAACAGAGTGTGTGAGCTTAAACAAGCTTAGTGAATGATCAGGAAAAAGCTACCAATAAATATGATATCATACATTAAATGAGAACATCTAAATGAGAATTGATGTTACTTAAAATGGGTATCAATACCATTTGGAAAATCGGTACTGTAACACCCCAAACCCAGTCTATGCGTTAAGGCCAGATTTGACATGTCACATGAAATAAATGTACATCTAGACCTTTAAAGATCTAAGTAAAACAGATTTTCAAAAATTTTGACATGGAGTTTATTGAAAACTAAGGTTGATTGATAAATCAAACAATTTGAGACGTAAGATTTATAAATCGAAAATAATTAATATTTCGAGAGGATTTAAAAGAGTTTGAAAAATGATAATAAAATTTATGAACAATTTAAAGAGAAAATTTTATGAGTTAAAAATATTTATGAAAGTTATTACGAAACCCCCTTTTTGCATATCCATTTGAGAAAAACGTCTATTTATGTTTTTAGAAAAATCTCACTTTGAAGTAATTAAAGTAAAATCTAAAAAAATCCATCAAACATAAAACAATATTAAAAATTTATCCAGAGGCCTTATTACAACTTAACTTAATTTAACCAAGAAATTAAAAGTACTTAAAAGGAAATCCAAACTTTCAATTAACCATTATTCGTAGTATGGCCCCCACCGAGTCATCCATAGCCCAAGTCACCATCACTGATCATTACCTGAAAAGGGTAAGGAAAACAGGGTGAGTTACTAGAACTCAGTGTGTAACCCACTTACCTTTGTCCATTGGGCCAAAATCCATTAAGCAAATATTTGGGCCTAAGCCCATATACAATTATAATAATAATATGAACATAACATGAATATGAAATGCAAATTCCCAAACCAAGCCTAGTATTTCCATCCGCTACACACCACCCGTACCAACCATCACACCTGTGGGGAGCTTTAGTCACCCACCCTGTAACATCCTAAAAATTTGAGTATCATTATGCTGCTTGTGTTAGCTCGGGTCTACTTGGAGTTAGAATAAATTTTAGTAAAGAGTACTTTAATGTAGAGGAATCAGGTGACCTTGAGGGTTAAGTTAATTTAAGTGTCTTAAATTAACACAAGAAGAGTTAGTAGCATGGTGGAAGTGGCGCATGAGTGGTTGCTTGAGGGTAGTGGTTCGAATAACATGGAGTGCATTTTGGAGACTTTATTTTTTCTGCACATTTACATCAAGTGTCGACCAAGCTTTATATTTGGTATGTTGGACTTTAAATTTTTATGGCAAGATGACTAATAATTTAGGTAAGCTTGAACTTGGGGAAAGGAATCATTTTGATTAAGGAATGTTGAGGGAACACAAGGCTTGATGAAAGGTGAATGTTTTGGAAAGTTTTGTGTGGTAAAAACTTTGACTTTGTGTCCATGTACTTGGATGGTTTTTGGGGCTAGGGGGTGGCCGAATTTTTTGAAGAATTTTGGGTAAGGATAGGTGCTTGTTGGGCACAATTCTTGTTGGTCATTTTGTTTTTTCTCAAAGCATTTTCTCTCCATCTTTTCTCTCCCTAGCCGAATGCACATTGAGCATTTGTGAGCATCTTTCGTTTTTCTTCTTTTGGGTCATTTTCATTTTGACCATTTGGTCTTAATTTGCCAAACCTCTCAAGTCATTTTTCCCTATTGCCGAAAACATCAAAAACCTTGAAGATTATCTTTTCTTTTCTTTTCTTCCTCTTTGCCGAATGCACATCAACTTCAAGACTTTTCCTTTTGTTCATTTTTCATTCATAAAAACCGAAACATAAACACCTTACCTCCTATTTCTTTTCTTCTTCTTTTTTTCTTGCAAAAACTCTCAAACATCACTCCCTCCCTAATATTTTCACCATGGCCGAATGTTATTGATCATCTCTCCATAGCCGAATCTCCCTCTTCTCACATATTTTCTTATCAATCAATTTCTTTGCATTTGTTTTGAACAATCGGTAAGAAACCTCTTCGATCCCTTAATTTCTTATTTCCTTTTTCTGAATCTACTTTTGTTTGGGAAGGTCTTTTGATTGAAAATATCATTCTCTACCTTAGATGATATATTTTGTCTTAATAGAGAAATAAAGAAAAGTCGAAAATTCGGAAGTGTTCGTAATCTTCGTGAAACGCCAAGATTTGGTTCATAGTATAAGGTAAGGATTTCTATCAATGGTATCCATATTATTTTTTTTAGGATTGACCGATTTTGACTATGATCTTTTAGGGGCAGTTCGATAGGGATAAACATTTCATTATTATTCTTGTTAGCGAGAGCATTGGTATCGGTAGTTTTGTAATCACTATTATCAGGTGTGTAACCCTTCACTAATTCCTAATAGATCTATGGTATTACTATTATGAATGTGTTAATTGAAAATATAAAAGATATGGCCAAAAGTACCATTCAATGGTACAGAGTATCCAGGTACGTAAACCTACTATTATTATGTTAATAGTGCTAGAACGATGAATATGACATATATAAGAATTTGTTTACGAATATGAAATAAGACATATGGCATAATAATTGCATGATTTGTATGACATGGGGCATATGGGTGATATTGAAAAGGGGAAGTGATCTGGTGGTTTCTACCACAATATCTGGTGACTCATGTCACATAATCTGAATGTGGTGACTTATGTCACAAAATGTATCTAGTGACTCTGTCACATTATTACCTGGTGGCTATGCCACAATTTATAAGGGCTATGTGCAAGTCGTCTGCAGCGACTGCCTTCGATGGTGTGTAGCGAATGGAGGGTCGATTTAGTAATCCCCACGGTGTGATGGCAGGTACGGGTGATGTGTAGAGGATGGATATTTAGGTTTGGGTTCGGGATTGCATCATTATCTGTATTTGCTATATATATATTTATGATTTGATATGTCTAAATCGGTTGGGACTTTGTGTTGACTGTTACACACTGAGTCTGTTTGACTCACCCCGTTGTGGGATATCTTTTCAAGTGACACACAGTGACTTGGACCGGGTCGGCGGAGACTATGTGGTGGCCATGCTGAATATTTTTGGGATTTCAAACAGTTGAACTTGCATTTTCTATTATTTTATTTTCGGGATTTATTTGGTATTTTTTTTCAGTTGTAATAAGGCCATTACTATTGAACTGTTTTATGCATGCATTTTATTTGATTTCATTATGATATGATTATTATTATTACAAGTTTTAAGTAACTTTCCTCAAAAATAAATTGAATACTTTTAACTTATTGATTTCCAGTACTAAAATAAAGTTTTATTAAAATCTAGATTTCAAGAATAACATCATTTTCAATTTGAACTCAACACAAATCAAATTTTCTTCAAAATCACTTAAATTTTTCCAAAGTAACAAACAAGTTTTTGAAATGTTTTACTCAAGGAACATACCAGATCCGGTTAAGGCTCGTGGGCCGGGTTTGGGGTGTTTCAGTTTGGTATTAAAGCCCAGTTTTAAACTCTCGGCCTTGGGTTTAAAGCCCACAACATTTTCAAAATAAAGCCCAATTAAGATTTTGTGAAATATTTTGGAATTAAGCAGGTTTTTCTGACATGGCACCTGAGTCTCCGACCCGAAGTCCACCAGGTAAGTACCCCTATCTATTGTGTGATTTATTATATGATTTGTATATGGGTATAAAAGGGAACGTAGATTAGTACACTAGGAATTATTGAACCCTAGGATTAGCTTACTCCAACACAGAATTACATAAAACATTAAAGCCTAATTAAACAAACCTGTGACTGAGTCACCGAGCTAGGGTGTGGCAACCATTGTGCGCATGTGTAGGATTGGTTTCAGTGGGAGCTTGGTATTTAAGCAGTCCTAGTGACTCACCTCCTCTCCACTCGAATCCTACCTGGTGCGTAGTGATGGTTCACCCTAACCAAGAGGACTTATTCACGGGCTAAATTCAATAATTAAAACCCGAAAGGGACTAGCTACACTGTTTTATAAAAAAAAAAAAAAACCTTAGTTTAAAATTATCAAATTACCCCTTTGATTTGTAGAAAAATTTATTTTTGAAAATTTTTCCAAAAAATTCCCGATTTACAAAATTACCCAAATACCCCTGGTTTGTACAAAATTACTAAAATACCCTTGGTTTATAAAATTACCATAATACCCTCGACTTTTGTTAAAATATTCTTACTTTACAAAAATACCAAAACCCTAATTTGCAAAATATCAAAATACCCCGATTTGGAAAATTACCAAATACCCCTATAGAGCAAATTACAAAAATACCCCTGGGATTAGAATGAACGAAAATGCTTGAGTGGTGAATGTGTGTGTAGTGGGTACTATCGAATGAATGTGTTTTCTCTGAATTAGGGTAGAAAACTTGAAACGAAAACTCTGAAATGATCGAAAGAACTACTACTAAACTTCTTTTCATAAAATTTCTTCGCGGGTAATCAGCGGAACAATGACTAATGCATAAAATTTCTTAAATCAGATTAAATCGCGATTGTAGACATGAATTCTAGGGGACGTGGTCGTAATGTGTGAGGACGTGGTAGAGGCAGAATGGCTGTATCGGAACTCGTTAGGTCTGGTCAAGGGTCCGAAAATGAGGTACCACCACCCCCACCACCAGCGGTTGGAGTTGAGCATCAGGATCAGACGGGGGATGATGCAGTATCGCAGGCGATGCTGCGGGTTCTTGAAATGGTGGCTGGAGCAGGTGGAGGTATGGGAGCTCGAAAATCTGTACCGAGCGACTCCGAGCCAATGGAGCTGAGGTATTCCGTGGTGTATCCAGTGTAGCGCCCAGTACGGCTGAGTATTGGTTGGAGGCGACAGAGCGAATCATGGACGAGCTAGATCTGACTGCTGAGGAGAAACTGAAAGGAATGGTGTCGCTACTTCGCGATGAGGCATATTAGTGGTGGCTCACAGTTTGGGATGGTCTACAGCTGAGGATCTCACTTGGGAGTATGTTAAGGTGGCGTATCAGAAGAAGTATGTTGGAACTAGTTATGTTGATGCGCAGAGTAAGGCATTTCTGGGGCTGGTTCAAGGGAACAAGTCCGTAGCGGAGTACGAGGCTGAATTCTTAAGGTTGAGTCGGTATGCTCGAGGGATCGTGGCTACGGAGCATGAACGATGTGTCCGGTTTGAGGACAGACTGAGGGATGACCTGAGGTTGTTGATAGCTTCACAGCAGGAACGGGAGTTTGCCGTGTTGGTAGAAAAGGCTAAGGTGGCCGAAGGGATTAAGGACTCTGTAAGGCAGAACATGGATCGAAATAAGTAAAAGAGAAGTTTTGGATCGTCAGGGTCATCTGGGAACGTGCAAAAGAGGCCTAGAGTTGATGGGCCGCGAGGACAGCAGGTTGTTACAGGAGGGCAATACTGTACTTGTGCTCAGTGTGGAAAGATGCATCTAGGTGAGTGTTGGAAGAAGACGGGGGGCTGTTTTAAGTGTGGATCCAAGGATCACATGATTAAGGACTGTCCTATGAAGCCAGATGGGAATCGATCAGCAGGTCAGGGCTTTAATCAGGCTGGAAGAGGTGGACAGCAGCCTCAGCGGGGTCGAGGTGCGAATGGTAGAGGTAACGGTGCTGGAAGAGGACGGGGAACACCGGGCAGAGGTGTTGGCAATACTGAGGCAAGACAGCCGGGTCTGGTGTATGCAGTTCACTGGAGGGAAGATGGAGACGCACCGGACGTCATAACCGGTACGTTCCTTATAGCTGGCAAGCCTTACTTTGCTTTAATTGATGTTGGCTCGACCCATTCTTATGTTGCATGTAGAGTAGTTGAAACGCTAGGTATAGCATCTGAACTATCTAATAGGGAGATGACTGTAGTAAGCCCGTTAGGTCAAACGGTAGTGGTGAATAAGATATTTCAGAGTGTACCTCTAGAGATTCATGGAGTGGTATTTTCTGCTGACTTGATGGAACTACCTTTCGGTGAATTCAATCTCATTCTTGGCATGGATTGGCTAGTGGAACATCGGGCTAAATTGGATTGCACAGCTAAGCGAATGGAGTTAAGGACCTCGAAGGATGAGGAAATAATTATGATAGGAGAAAGGAAAAACTATTTGTCTAAAGTAGTCTCCGCATTAAAGGCTGATAAGATGGTTCGAAAAGGGTGCAAGGCATTCTTGGCCTTCGTTAGTGCGCTGGATGCGAAGGAAGAGGGAGTTAGTGGAGTTAGAACATTAAGGGATTTTGTGGATGTTTTTCCGGAAGAGTTACCTGGAATACCCCCGGACAGGGAAGTGGAGTTCGGAATCGATTTGCTACCTGGTACAGCTCCTGTGTCAATTGCTCCGTATAGAATGGTACCAAAGGAGTTGGTTGAGCTCAAGGCTCAAATCCAAGAATTGCTTGACCGTGGGTTTATCCGACCCAGTGTGTCACCATGGGGAGCACCGGTCTTGTTTGTGAAGAAGAAGGACGGAACTATGCGCATGTGCATAGATTATCGTCAGTTGAATAAGCTGACCATCAAGAACAAGTATCCTTTGCCAAGGATAGACGACTTGTTCGATCAGCTTAAGGGGGCTGCGATTTTCTCAAAGATAGATTTACGGTCTGGATATCATCAACTTAAGGTGAAGGAAGTGGATATCCATAAGACAACTTTCCGAACAAGATACAGGCATTATGAGTTCTTAGTAATGCCATTCGAATTGACGAACGCCCCAGCTGCGTTCATGGATATGATGAATCGGGTTTTTCAACCTTATTTGGATCGGTTCGTTGTTGTGTTCATGATGACATCCTAGTATATTCCAAGTCTGAGGAAGAACATGATGAGCATCTCCGGATAGTGTTGCAAGTGTTAAGGGAAAAGAAGCTATATGCCAAATTCAGCAAGTGTGAATTTTGGCTTAAGGAAGTTGCGTTCTTAGGACATGTGGTGTCTGCAGAAGGGATAAGAGTGGATCCTAGGAAGATTGAAGCAGTGTTAGACTGGAAACCACCAAAGTCTGTGGCGGAGGTTCGCAGTTTCTTGGGGTTAGCAGGCTACTACAGAAGGTTCGTAGAAGGGTTCTCATCCATAGCTGCACCTCTGACGAAGTTGTTGAGAAAGGAAGTACCTTTTGTATGGACAGATAAGCAACAAGAGAGCTTTGAGAAGCTTAAGAGGGTCTTGACTGAAGCTCCGGTTTTGATTCAGCCTGAGGTAGGGAAGGATTTTGTGGTGTACTGTGACGCTTCTCATACAGGATTGGGATGTGTTCTGATGCAGAAAGGGAAAGTAGTCGCTTATGCGTCCCGACAATTGAGGCCTCATGAAGTTAACTACCCGACGCATGACTTGGAGTTGGCGGCAGTGGTTTTTTCTCTTAAGGTATGGAGGCATTATCTTTATGGAGAAAAGTCTGTGATCTACACAGACCACAAGAGCCTTAAGTATCTATTGACTCAGAAAGAGCTGAACCTGAGACAGCGAAGGTGGGTGGAGTTACTGAAGGACTATGATTGTTCGATAGAGTATCACCCGGGCAAGGCGAATGCAGTGGCGGATGCCCTAAGTCGGAAGGCTGTGTCGGATCTGAGGGTGATGTTTGCACATCTTAGCTTGTATGACGACGGAAGTTTGTTGGCGGAGTTGTAAGTCAAGCTGACATGATTGAATGAGGTAAAAGAGAGGCAGTTGGTGGATGATGTTTTAGGTGCTAAGTTGCGGCAAGTACAGAAGGGGGAGTTGAAGGATTATGGTATTAATGGCGATGGAGTATTGTGCTTCAAGGGAAAGGTCTGTATGCCTAAGGATAATGGGTTAAGGCAGAGAATTCTTCAGGAATCGCATGGTAGCCCTTATGCTATGCATCCTGGAGGTAGTAAGTTATACAGAGATCTTAGGGAACAGTTTTTGTAACAGCCCAATTATGACCCTAATCGAAACGGTGGTTTCGGGACCACGAATCCGAATTAATATATATATATATGTATTTTATTATTAAATTGATGTCTATGTTATGTGAATAAGTATGTGATAAAAATATTATTTATTAATTTGTGTGTTTGGGTGACTAATTTAAGTGAAAGGACTAAATAGTTAAAATAGTATTTATTTAGTTGAAGGGCTTAATTGAATTGTTTCTTGAATAAATGGTTTTGCATGTCAAATTGCCCTAAAAACTAGTAGGTGGACAGCATGGTGTTTGATTAATGTTTTTGTATTAGTTATTTTAGTAAGTGGGGTAATAATAATAATATTTTAGTATGTGATTAAAATAAAGGAAAAGCATAAAAGATGATAGAAAAATTCATCTTTCTTCTTTTGTTCTTCATCCTGCCGAATGTTAACAAGGGAAAGATGGGGGAAAAATTTGGCTCTTCATTTCGGTCATTGCATGCTTCTTTGAGGTTAGTAATTGAGTTTGATTTCTAGCAATCTATACATTTTTGAGTTAGTTATCCTACATACTATCCAGCCCATGTAAGAATTTTAGTGTATAAAGCATAATAGAGAATCGACCATGGATGGAAAATCTTACTTTGTTGAGCTTGATGGTGAAATGGCGTGCATGTGTATGAAGCTATTATGTATTGGATAGAAATTTTGAATGAAAAGAGTAAGAGGACTTAAATTGTGAAAACTCAAAAGGGAGGGTGTAGAATGCTAAATAAGAGAATAGTATGGACTTGTAGGAAGCTAAGAAAAATTCGGTTCCTAAGGGTTAAGCTCAAATTTTATATGTTTGGTATTTTTTCTTAAACAATTAGGTTGATTGAATTTGTATACTATATAATATGCCTAAGAAAAATTTGGTGGCAAGTGTATTAATTTTCCCATTTGCCGAATGTAATAATGGAAATTGTATAAGTTGACAGATTATAAGTGGTTTCTTGATGATTTAAAATTAATTGTATGAAATGTGTATTTTTAAAATAGTGATACTTTGAGATACAAGATATATTAAATTGAGATATGACATATCCAAAGGAAATGGTTGGTGACTTGATAATGTTTAAGCCGAATATATACATATATATAGTCATGGGAGATTAAAGCATAAAGTATACATGTATGTATGAGTTTATATGTGATAGTTATGATTTTATAATGAGACAAGCATATGTGTTTAATTGGTGGATTAGCCACGAATTAAGTTGAAAAGTGAGATTGAATGTTTGGTCAATATGTGACTTAAGTATGCTTGCAAATATCTGTTAATTTGGTTTTGAGACTCAATATTTTTTAAATGAGATGAAGAATAATGGTATTAAACTTGTTAAATAATTAGTATGAATTTATATGGTTATTAGGTAGGTTCGGCTATGAGGAAGGAATGTGCTATTATGTGTAAAATTTGGGAGAAATCTTAAGTTTGGATTAAATTGAGTCTCATATGGAACTTAAATGAACTAGGGAAAATAATCGGCCTTAACTAATTAGTGAATAAATTGGCATGATTTTGAATAATTATAAACTTTGTTTATAATTGGGTAACATGTGAAATATCAAGGTCGAATTTATAATTGTCCCTTATTCGTTTATGGCTAAATCGAGTAGAAAAGTATTGAATGAGCTCAAATTTAAATTATTTAGATCAAGTACAAAAAGGGAAAGGTTTTGGATCAAGGAAATTAACGAGTAGCCGGGAAGCTTAATTCGACAACTGTCGAGGTAAGTTTTTAAGCAACCGTATTGCATAGAATTTATCTAAATTGATGTATATAATTTTTACTGAAAATATATGTACCTATGTGGTTGAGGTTTAAGCTTTATGAATGTATATATGAATGTGGATAAGTAACAAGCTCGAGATATGATGTTCGAAAAATTCGTACAAAGATTATGAAGTATATAAAAGTTTCGATATATGAATTGGTTGTGAAATAGCTTTATAATATGATATTCAGGCTTTGTGCCGGTGGATAATATCGGGCTTCAAGCCTAGCAGGCTTTGTGCCGGTGGATAATATCGGGCTTTAAGCCTAGCAGGCTTTGTGCCGGTGGATAATATCGGGCTTTAAGCCTAGCAGGCTTTGTGCCGGTGGATAATATCGGGCTTTAAGCCTAGCAGGCTTTGTGCCGGTGGATAATATCGGGCTTTATGCCTAGCAGGCTATATGCCGGTGAATTATTATAAGTATATGCTTAAATAGATTTTTGATGATGTGGAACTTAAATTCGGTAAATAAGTTCGATGTTCAGGTATGTGTAAGTCTATAAGTAAATGGTTGTTCTTAATTTCAAATAAATGTAAATTATTCATGCTGAATTGAAATGTTTACAATTATAATTGCTATTACCGAATGTGAGGGATGATAATTGATATGTTCAAGGAACTACTTGAGTAAGTTTTAAGCAATGGAATTAATTTGAAGTAATGCTTACTTACAAGTTTAAATTGAATGTTGATTTAATTGACCTTATAGGTTCGGTCACAAAGGTATGTGTATATGGGATGATGAATTGAATTTGTGCAAAAGTGGTTGTATGTGATATTATATTAAATTCGAATATATGAGTACATGTGATAGTGTAATTAACTTTGGATGATTGGTCTTATATATATATGATAATGGATTAAACTAGTATATTGGGCCATAAGTGATGGTATAATGAATCATGTGTATTTGATCTAATAAGTAAGTTTAGATGTTGAAAGGAAAATTTGGTAGTTAATATGTATATACGTGAACAAATGTATGTGTATATATATTAAATGTTTGAGATGGGAAAAATGATTTACAGATCGATGTGAAATCTATTATTGAATGTATGAGTGTTTGGCCTTAAGGCTATAAGAGGTGAAAGTTTACGAATGATGATATGAATTATGAGTAAGTGAAGTTACTTAACGAGGAACAGTGATTGTATATGTGTATGTTATTAATTAAAGTCGCCCTTTTTGAATTGAACTATATATGGTTCTATGATGAATTATTTGCTTATGGCTTACTAAGCTTTTAAAGCTTACTTTGTGTAATTTTCCTATGTTTATAGAGATTCAAAGACTTGTTCGGGTTGGAAGTCAAAGGAGATCTCATCACACTATCCAATTTTTGCTTCGGTAAATAAATGCTTGGAGATTTAGTTACGTGGCATGTATAGTCTAGTTTCGATATTGCTGGTGTTGAAGTTGTATATATTTGTATAAGCCATGCGAAAATGGCTATACCCTTGTGTATAAGTATAACTAATGTTTGGAGTTTAAATGAAACAATTTTTGGTCACAGCAGTAACGTGAACTTTGAAAAATCACCAAAAATAGGAGAAATGGAATTAGAGAGTGAATAAGATATAGAATTAAAGTTTATTATGTCTATTTTTATAAGAAATAAACAAAGTAGGAAAAAGAAATTTTATGTTATGAGGTATTTAAAGTTTAGTGAGACTGGTTCCGAATGGCTTTGGTTTTCCTGTTTTGTTTTGGAAATATTGTTATAAATTGTACAAAAATAATTAGGAATCATGGTTTATATGTGTAGAACCCTAAATGAATCTATTTTTCATTGGTATAAACAAGAACATCATAGAAAATTTGTAAAATAAGATAACTGCAGTTTTATAGGGACAGGTCAGAATTGTCCAGCAGTGTAATAAGGGTAAATTTGAAGAATAAACTGTACTAATTGGCCACATGAAAAATTCTGGAAAAATTGTGGTGAATAGTTATATGAGTCTAGTTTCAAGGAAAATTTACGGATCCCAATTTCGAGTTTTGTAACTCGAGTTATGACCGAGTTAGTCTGCGTGACGCAGTTGGACAGCTTTAAAAATTTTACTCCCAGAGTTAATGGTCACGTCTAGTAATACCACGTACTCGATTCCGGCAAGGGTTTCGGGTAAAGGGTGTTACATTTGATTACAGGGTGTTACATTTGATTACAGGGTGTTACAGTTTTGGTGGCCTGGTCTTAAGCGGGAAGTTACAGAATTTGTAGGGAAGTGCTTGACGTGTCAACAAGTCAAGGCTGAACACCAAGTTCCGTCAGGATTGCTTCAGCCAATAAAGATTCCGCAGTGGAACTGGGAGAGAATCACCATGGACTTCGTTAGTGGGTTTCCTCTTACGCCTACTAAGAAGGACTCGGTATGGGTGATAGTGGATCGATTAACGAAGTCTGTACACTTCATTCCAGTACGGGTTGATTATTCGTTGCAGAAGTTGGCGAAGTTGTATGTGGCGGAAATTGTGAGGTTGCATGGAGTGCCGATGTCGATTATTTCGGATAGGGATCCAAGGTTTACGTCTCGGTTTTGGAAAGCACTACATCAGGCTTTAGGCACCAGATTAGATTTCAGTACGACATTTCATCCGCAGTCGGATGGCCAGTCTAAGCGAGTGATCCAAGTGTTGGAAGATATGTTGAGGGGCTGTGTGATAGATTTCAGAGGAAGTTGGGAAGAATATTTGCCTCTAGCAGAATTTGCGTATAATAACAGCTATCAGGCCAGTATTCGAATGGCACCGTATGAAGCGTTGTATGGACGGAAGTGTCGCACTCCTACGTGTTGGACAGAACTGGGAGAACGTCGAGTTTTGGGTCCAGAGATTGTGGCAGAATCTGAAGAAAAGGTTAAGGTAATTCGGGCTCGGTTGAAGGAGGCATTTGATAGGCAAAAGTCGTACGCAGATCTTAAGCGGAAAGAGATAGAGTTTGCTGTGGGAGATCAAGTGTTTCTAAAGGTTTCACCTTGGAAGAAGGTGATGAGATTTGGTCGCAAGGGAAAGTTAAGCCCCAGGTTTATAGGACCTTATCGGGTTTTGAAAAGGGTTGGACCAGTGGCATATCAGTTAGAATTGCCTTCGAAATTGAAGTTGATGCACGATGTGTTCCATGTTTCGATGCTACGACGTTACCGGTTGGATCCATCTCATGTAGTGCCAGTTGAGGAGGTGGAACTAAGACCAGATTTGTCCTACGAGGAGGAGCCGATTCAGATTCTAGAACGGGATGTGAAGGTATTACGGAGAAAATCAGTTCCTCTCGTCAAAGTGTTATGGCGTAATCATGGATCGGAAGAGGCTTCGTGGGAGTCGGAAGAGGCAATGCGATAGCAATACCCTCACTTGTTCTAGCCAGGTTATTTCGAGGACGAAATTTTCTTTTAGAAGGGAAGAGTTGTAACATCCTAAAAATTTGAGTATTGTAATATCCTAGATTAGGGGTTATGCGTTTGGAGCATAACTCAAGTGTTAGAAGGCTTTAAGTGTGGTTGAGTGTGTTTTAAGGGTTTTAAGAATCCAAGGATGTAGGAGGAAGTCTTGGAAAAATAATGGAATTTTAAGTCTAAAGGAGAAGCTAGGTGAAGGAGGCTTTAAGGGGAATTCGTGAGGGATTTATGCCATAAGAAACAATGTGGTAAAGTGGCTGCAAGGCGCCACATAAGGCTTGGGCAAGTGACGCCTCAAGCAATGGGTAGAGGGCCCAGGTTCGAGTTGCGAAGGAAGCAAGAAGGAGCATTTTATTTTTGTGCGGCAAGAAGGTGCTGGGCTAAGGAGGTCTTAAAAGAAATTTTGGGTGAATCATGTCACAAAAAGCACCTTGGCAAAGTGGCTTGGGGCGTTACCTGAGGAGCAGGGCAGCTTGCGTCAAAGGGTTCCAGTAGGTCTCATGTTCGAGTCTTGATGGCAGCATAAGGGAGTGTTTTTATTTTGCATTCTGGCGTTAAGGGAGAAGGAGTATTGGACGGCATATGGGACTTTCAATTGGATGAGGATAAAGCTTGTTTTTTCTTTTTAAAATTCGGCTGCAGTAAGGTAGGATAATTGTTGCTTTATTTTATTTAGATTAAATAGGTGATAAGAGAATATATAGCAGTTTGATATAGGATAATGTGATGATTTATTTTATTTTATTTGTTAAGAGATAAAATAGGAGATTAAATGGGGATTTGATAAGTGGAGATATGGTGGCCGAATATAGGACTTTAGGGGCTGGAATTTTCGGCTATGAAGTGTATCAGGGGAGTGCCGAAATTCTTAGTTAATGATCTAGCTTTCACTCTTTTGTTTTTCTCTTCAAGATTCGGTCAGTAGGTGTAAGGTGAGTTGCCGAAATTTCTTCTACTTTCTCCTATTCTTTTGTTCTTTCTTTCAACACCAAATCTATTTCTATTTCTTTGAAGCCATAACCGAAGCTTAAAGTGCCTATACTCTTTGTTTTGCCGCAAGTCACAAAAGCTAAAACCCCTCTGTCATTGTTCTTTGTTGCCGAAATCTCCAAGCATAAAACCCTCTCCATTGTTGCGTTTTCCTCTTCTCCATTTAAGTGCCGAACCATCATTGTTGTGCTCCAAGCCGAATCTTTAAAGGAGGGTGCTGTCGACTACTTACTTTAGGCTCTTCAAAGCAAACGTGTAATAGTGGTAAGTGAATTCTCCTTTGGTAATCAGTTTTGATTCTTCAAGGTAGGCCAATAAGGCATTCGGCCAAGGGCCATCTTTAGAGTTTTCATGTGCTAAGCCGATTCTAATGGTTGCTAAGCAGGGATTTCGACTATTCAAGGAGCAAGTGGTGATTCGGGATTTAGTTTAGTAAGGTAAGTGGTTGTGGTATTCGGCCTAAGGCCATATTATTGGTATTAAGTGTGACCGATTTTGGCTATGATGTTTTAGGGCCAAATCGACAAGAACAAAGAGAGCTTTCGGGTTTTGGATCTATTTTTGGTAAGGATGATAAGCTGTGATTTTTATTCGTTTTAGATCTCGTACTTTGTCGTTTAACCAAATGGTTCTGATTAAGTGATCTGCGATGGACGTGGATGTTAGTCAAGAAGGTAAAGGGATAGTCCCTATCCCCAAGTTTAAGAGGAGAGCAGTTTCTGTAGTTCGGGATTGGCCACCGGGGTGTGGACCAGCGTCAGAACAGGAAAGTAGGCAGATAGCCGTAGTATCGCTTAGTGATAGCATCGGGATCGAGAGCGTAGTTCTTCAAGTTATAAGGTGTGTAGTTAGCCTACTGTTTTCCGGGTTTATGTTATGTATGTGATATTGTGTATGTGCTATGAATGTGCTAACTAGTGCAGTGGAAATTGTGATATGGATACCCTCATGGGGTATGTCGATAATCCGGTAAGTACCGAATCTGATGAAATGTGATTATTGATGTGAATATGTGATAATATGCTAAATAACATGTACATGCATTATCATGGCATTATTTTATGTTGCATGTGCATGGGTGGGATATGAATATGAAAGAAGGACAGGGTGTACTTCGAGTACGTGGTTTGATGAATGGCTCTGTGCCTCATCGTGGTTGATATAGGCTATGTGCCATATCGTGGTTATTGATGGCTTTGTGCTCATCGTGGTTTTGATGATAGCTTCGGCTACATCGTGGATTGGCGCTGACTGAGGTCGCGTTGTGGATTATTTGCGATTAAGTTCGCGTGGACGGCATTTGTTGCCTTATTGGAGTGAAAAGGGGAGGGTGATTTATTAATCCCCTGGTGTGTGGTAGGCTGGATATGGGGGTGTGTAGAGGATGGACCCTAGGCTGGGTTGGGCTTCATAATTGCATAATTTTGTATATGAATAAATATGGAAATGGGCCAAGCCCAGTATGATATGTGGATTAATGTGAAAGTGGGCCAAGCCCAGTATGTGGAAACATGTGGTTAATTACACTATTATAAGAATGTGATAAGGATATGGGCCAAGCCCAATAAGTGAAATTATATGAATAAGATGCATTGATTTATGATATGTGGGTATATATGTGGTTGATATGTGGGTGGAATTCAGTGGTCTAATTGCACACTGAGTCTGTATGACTCACCCAATTTTTATCGACATCGCAGGTGATACTTGGACCGGGTTTGGAGTGGATACAAGGTGGCCCATGCAGAAGAAGTTGTGTTCCTTATTTTATATAATTTATGTTTCAGTATTTTAAATATCCATTTGTTGTAATAAGGGCCTTAAAGTATTTGAATTTTTGTTATGTTTAAGTTGGATTTATAAGTAAGTTCATATTTTGTAAGTTTAATTTTAAAAGCTATTTAAATCTCAAAAGTCATAATAAAGTTTTGAATCCGGTATTTTTATATTAACTTAATTTTTACTTAGAATGTTTTAAATTACGAAAATGATTTATTAAAGTCAACAAATTCTTAACGGTTTTCACTTTTAAGTAAGAATATTTCAAACGTTTTTCGCAGTGGCATTTCAAATTCGGTCGTAGTGAATGGGCCGGGTTTGGGGTGTTACAAGTATCATTATGCTGCTTGTGTTAGCTCGGGTCTACTTGGAGTTAGAATAAATTTTAGTAAAGAGTACTTTAATGTAGAGGAATCAGGTGACCTTGAGGGTTAAGTTAATTTAAGTGTCTTAAATTAACACAAGAAGAGTTAGTAGCATGGTGGAAGTGGCGCATGAGTGGTTGCTTGAGGGTAGTGGTTCGAATAACATGGAGTGCATTTTGGAGACTTTATTTTTCTGCACATTTACATCAAGTGTCGGCCAAGCTTTATATTTGGTATGTTGGACTTTAAATTTTTATGGCAAGATGACTAATAATTTAGGTAAGCTTGAACTTGGGGAAAGGAATCATTTTGATTAAGGAATGTTGAGGGAACACAAGGCTTGATGTAAGGTGAATGTTTTGGAAAGTTTTGTGTGGTAAAAACTTTGACTTTGTGTCCATGTACTTGGATGGTTTTTGGGGCTAGGGGGTGGCTGAATTTTTTGAAGAATTTTGGGTAAGGATAGGTGCTTGTTGGGCACAATTCTTTTTGGTCATTTTGTTTTTTCTCAAAGTATTTTCTCTCCATCTTTTCTCTCCCTAGCCGAATGCACATTGAGCATTTGTGAGCATCTTTCGTTTTTCTTTTGGGTCATTTTCATTTTGACCATTTGGTCTTAATTTGCCAAACCTATCAAGTCATTTTTCCCTATTGCCGAAAACATCAAAAACCTTGAAGATTATCTTTTCTTTTCTTTTCTTCCTCTTTGCCGAATGCACATCAACTTCAAGACTTTTCCTTTGTTCATTTTTCATTCATAAAAACCGAAACATAAACACCTTACCTCCTATTTCTTTTCTTCTTCTTTTCTTCTTGCAAAAACTCTCAAACATCACTCCCTCCCTAATATTTTCACCATGGCCGAATGTTATTGACCATCTCTCCATAGCCGAATCTCCCGCTTCTCACATATTTTCTTATCAATCAATTTCTTTGCATTTGTTTTGAACAATCGGTAAGAAACCTCTTCGATCCCTTAATTTCTTATTTCCTTTTTCCGAATCTACTTTTGTTTGTGAAGGTCTTTTGATTGAAAATATCATTCTCTACCTTAGATGATATATTTTGTCTTAATAGAGAAATAAAGAAAAGTCGAAAATTCGGAAGTGTTCGTAATCTTCGTGAATCGCCAAGATTTGGTTCATAGTATAAGGTAAGGATTTCTATCAATGGTATCCATATTATTTTTTTTAGGATTGACCGATTTTGACTATGATCTTTTAGGGGCAGTTCGATAGGGATAAACATTTCATTATTATTCTTGTTAGCGAGAACATTGGTATCGATAGTTTTGTAATCACTATTATCAGGTGTGTAACCCTTCACTAATTCCTAATAGATCTATGGTATTACTATTATGAATGTGTTAATTGAAAATATAAAAGATATGGCCAAAAGTACCATTCAATGGTACAGAGTATCCAGGTACGTAAACCTACTATTATTATGTTAATAGTGCTAGAACAATGAATATGACATATATAAGAATTTGTTTACGAATATGAATAAGACATATGGCATAATAATTGCATGATTTGTACGACATGGGGCATATGGGTGATATTGAAAAGGGGAAGTGATCTGGTGGTTTCTACCACAATATCTGGTGACTCATGTCACATAATCTGAATGTGGTGACTTATGTCACAAAATGTATCTGGTGACTCTGTCACATTATTATCTGGTGGCTATGCCACAATTTATAAGGGCGATGTGCAAGTCGTCTGCAGCGATTGCCTTCGATGGTGTGTAGCGGATGGAGGGTCGATTTAGTAATCCCCACAGTGTGATGGCAGGTACAGGTGATGTGTAGAGGATGGATATTTAGGTTTGGGTTCGGGATTGCATCATTATCTCTATTTGCTATATATATATATTTATGATTTGATATGTCTAAATCGGTTGGGACTTTGTGTTGACTGTTACACACTGAGTCTGTTTGACTCACCCCGTTGTGGGATATCTTTTCAGGTGACACACAGTGACTTGGACCGGGTCGGCGGAGACTATGTGGTGGCCATGCTGAATATTTTTGGGATTTCAAACAGTTGAACTTGCATTTTCTATTATTTTATTTTCGGGATTTATTTGGTATTTTTTTTCAGTTGTAATAAGGCCATTACTATTGAACTGTTTTATGCATGCATTTTATTTGATTTCATTATGATATGGTTATTATTATTACAAGTTTTAAGTAACTTTCCTCAAAAATAAATTGAATACTTTTAACTTGTTGATTTCCAGTACTAAAATAAAGTTTTATTAAAATCTAGATTTCAAGAATAACACCGTTTTCAATTTGAACTCAACACAAATCAAATTTTCTTCAAAATCACTTAAATTTTTCCAAAGTAACAAACAAGTTTTTGAAATGTTTTACTCAAGGAACATACCAGATTCGGTTAAGGCTCGTGGGCCGGGTTTGGGGTGATTCACACCCCGCCAACACACCAAATGTAGGCATTAAGCCATTTGTATCAAATTTGTGGACAAGCCACCAGATTAACATAATTTACATGGCGTTGCCATTTTTCAGATTTGTGGCAGAGCCACCAGATTTATGTAGCAGAGCTACCAGAACTTCTCTTCATCAATATCCCATCCCATGCAAACATGTATATAATGCATAGTAAATCATAATAATACATTCGGATATTTATTACAAATATTATGGCCCATTATAACAATTTATCAAGTTGGCCCATTAAGCAGAATATTATCTTGGCCCATTTCGCATATTTTCAGATCGGCCCATTTAGCAAATATATCAATTTGGCCCACATAGCAAAATATATCATTTTGGCCCACATAGTAATCTTATCGATTTGGCACATATTGCAAAATATATCAATTTGGCCCACATAGCAAAATATATCATTTTGGCCCACATAGTAATCTTATCGATTTGGCCCATATTGCAAAATATATCAATTTTATCAATTAATGTGGTTTAAACCATTTTTCTCAGTTTCACCTTAATACGATTTTAATCAAACGGTTTATTATCATTATGACATTAATCTCTAAACCACGGAAAATGGTGTGAGATACACACCTGATTACGGTAAGTACTACGCTCTCTCGATCGTTGACACCTAAAATATTATAACGCTGGATTACAAAATGAACGCGATTTAATAAATCTATTCTAAAACAAACGATCTAAGATTTTACCCTCGGGATCGCGAACTACTTCGATTTGTCGGTTTTCCCCGGTTGACGGTCCACAACCTGGTGAAAATCCTGAATCACTGATGCCTCACAATTGTGAACAACCTCAAATAGTTGATTCTCACCAGATGAGAGTCCACAACCCGGTGGAAAGTCTCGAATCACCGAAACAGCCCTTCGTTTGAATTTAGGAGTTGGGATCGTCAATCCACTCCTTTTGAGATCTCCACTAGATTTCCCTTTCAAATTGTTATCACAAGCCTCCATCGATTAGTATTACGATAAAGTACGAATTTGACAAAAAGGGTAAAGATTGGCTTACCACTAATCCCGAGTGATCAACGATTGGATGGATCAAACGATTTAGTCCCTAAAATTATAATCGGTTAACTATCACCATACTATAAACATCTTAATGATTAAAGAGTGATTATAGAATCTGGGAAGAACTCTTACCTTAAAGATTTTAGAACCGAATGCTAGCGATTGCGAGATGACTTTGGAAAAATAATGATTCAGCCTTCCACTATATCACTACGAAGAAGAAAGGGATTTGTTTAGGAGAGAAATAGATGATGATTTCGGTCAAAAAGACCCTCCCAAGCCAACATATGGATTCAAAAATAAAAAGAAGAAAATAAAAGAATTGAAAAGAGTTCTTACCGATTGTTCAAAGGTGAATGACAACTCGAATGAGAAAGAGAGTTCAATGAAGGGATGGAAGGTTCGGCTATGGAGAAATAGTGGACTCAATATTCAGCTATGGTGAAATTATTAGAGGGCAAATGATGTTTGAAAGATTTTGCTAAAAGAAAAGAAGAAGAAGAAATAGAAAATATAATGGATTAGTTTCGGTTGTTCAAGAATGATGAGTGAACAAAAGATTTGGTCTCAAAGTTTGTGTGCATTCGGCAAGAAGAAGAAAAGAAAAAGAAATGTGTACACTCAAGGTTCCAAATTTCGGCAAGAAAGAAAATTTGCAGAGAAGAGGAAATATCACAAAAGTTGCATAAAAGTGTTTTGGCCAAAACAATGCCCAAAATTTTTAACAATTACCTATCGGCTAGGAGAATGTGTTTTGGAAGAAAATAGCACACTTGCTACTAAAGCAAATTTTACCAAAACAAACACTAAAATTTTACCTAAACACCATAGGAAAAATTTGGCTATCCCCTCCCCTAATACACAAAACCGTCCACATGCATTACAAGGTTGGTCAACACTTGGCCATCCACACCTTCCAAAACAATCAACACGAATTAAGCCCATGTTCCCTCTACTTGCCTTTTCCCTTTTGATTCCTTTTCCCAACCTCAACCTTACCTTATTTCTTAGCCACCTTGCCAAAAATAAAGAAGTCAAACTTGCCATGAATACCTCTTGGCCGACACTTAAGGAAAGGGTGCAAAGATATAAGTCAAAGTTTGCACACAAAGTGATTCGAACCTCTTCCCTCAAGGTACTAACTATGGCGCCATATCCACTTTACCATATGCTCATTTATGCTAGCTATTTACTCAATTATTTCCATATGCTTTAAGGTCACTTACTCCATCTCCTTAAAGTGCTAAATACCAAAAATTCTCACTAGGTCCGTATGAACCCCGAGCCTTCTCAGGACCTCCTCAACATTCACAATTAATAATTTAACTAGCTTAGCACCAAAATAATGCAACACATAAAATTCAAATTCTAGGATGTTACAGGTACCTTTTTAACAATTTCATTTTCTTTAAAATCTAAAACCCAACAATTTATCGATACAATTCAAAAGTATTTATATTTTTACCCCGAGTATCGATACTCGAGAACTGGTATCGATACAAAACTGAGCTACTGTTTCCTGACATTCGTTTCATCTCAGAAGTATCGATACATATGCCGTGATTATCGATACCTCTGTATAATTCTACAAAAAAATCCAGCAAAATAGGGCATTCCACATACTCAATCACAGACCACTTCAACATGCTTCCATAACTTTGATATTCAACATCAAAATGTCAATATTTGTAGTCCATTGCAATATCAAATATTTCAACCAAGCAAACCAGTAAACTAAAAGTGACATCTATGAACCTAAGAATATTAAAATCAAAATAATCATTGGAAACATCATGATAATAATCAACCAACAATTCTACCACATTTTTTTGTTCCCACAGTTCAATAATAATAGCAATAATATCACCTACTCAAACACTAAGCCTAACTTGGATCACTTCTTTGGTATTCCGCACCGCCTACACCGGAAACACTAACTATTTGCAAAGGTTAAAAAAAGAGTGTGTGAGCTTAAACAAGCTTAGTGAATGATAGGGAAAAAACTACCAATAAACATGATATCATACATTAAATGAGAACATCTAAATGGGTATCAATATTTCTCAAAATGGGTATCAATACCGTTTAGAAAATCGTTACCTTTTTAAAATTCTACTTTTGTTCAAAATCCAAAACCCATCAACTTATCGATATAATTCAAAAGTATCTATATTTTTACCTTGAGTATCGATACTCGAGAACTGGTATTGATACCAAAATGAGCGATTGTTTCCTGCACATTCGTTTCAACTCAAAAGTATCGATACATATACCCCAATTATCGATACCTCTGTATAATTCTGCAAAAATTCCAGCAAGACATGGCATTCCACATACTCAAACACATACCATTTCAACATGCATCCATAACTTCAATACTAAACATCAAAATGTACATTTTTTCATTCCATAGCTATATCAATAATTTCAACCAAGCAAACTAATAAACAAATAAGAAAGTCCATGAGCCTAAGAATATTAACATGAAAATAATCATTTAAAATATCAAGATAATAATCAACTACCAATTCTACGACATTTTCCTATTCCCACAATTTAAAAATAATAGCAATAATATCACCTACTCAAACTCTAAGTCTAACTTGGATCACTTTCTTGGAATTTCGCACCGTCCACATCGGAAACACTAATTATCTGCAAAGGTTCAGAAAAGATTCTATGAGCTTAAACAAGCTCAGTGAATGATCGGGAAAAAACTAGCAACAAACATGATATCATGCATTAAATGAGAACATCTTAATGGGTATCAATATTTCTAAAAATCGGTATTGATTTTGTTTGGAAAATCGGTACCTTTTTAACATTCTGCTTTTCTTCAGAATCCAAAACCCATCAATTTATCTGTACAATTCAAAAGTATCTATATTTTTACCCTGAGTATTGATACTCGAGAACTGGTATCGATACCAAAATGAGCTACTATTTCCTGCACAATCATTTCAACTTAGAAGTATCGATACATATGCCATGATTATCAATACCTTTATATAATTCTGGAAAAATTCTAGCAAAACATGGCATTCCACACACTCAATCACATACCACTTCAATATCTATCCATAAATTCAATACTCAACATCAAAATATCTGTATTTGTAGTCCATAACAATATCCATAATTTCAACCAAGCAAACCAATAAACAAATAACAACATCCTTGAAACTTATAGTATTAAAATCAAAATAATCATTTAAAACATCATGATAATAATCAACCAAAAATTTTACCACATTGTCTTATTCCCACAGTTTAAAAATAATAGCAATAATATCACCTACTCAAACACTAAGCCTAACTTAGTGTAACATCCTGAATTTTTGGGCCTATGCGTTTAATGGGTGAACATGTGTAATGAGTTAATTTAAGTGTTAGGGGTCCAAATTGAGCTCAGGCTTAGGCAGAGGCCTTGGTTAAAATTATCTGTTTGGGCATTATAGGGTTTAAAAGGTAGTATCATGTGTTTAAAACATCAAAATGGGCTTGTGGTCCAGTGGTCAGTGGCGCCACTTAGGGAGCAAGGAGGTGACGCCCCACAAGGGAATAAGGGGCCCAAATTTAAGTTTCATGGAGCCCAATTCTTTTAATTAAGTTAGCTAATTTTCGGCATCTGGGTTAGGTGGAGTGGATGGCAACAAGGCTCAAAAATAGGAGGATTTATATGAATAGGATAATGTAGATATTATAGTTGAAATATGGAAGATAAAAGAGAAAAGATAGGAGCTATCTGCAAGGCTAGGTGTTGGCTGAAATTCCCTCACCTAGAGGAGTAAAGAAAGAGTAAAGAAATCGGTTTCTTTATGGCAAAGGGGTGTCGAATTTCCCTTTTTATTTGCTTAATTTTTAGTTATCATGAAGGGCACTTTCGGGTTTTGATAGGTAGGTGCCGAAATTTCTATAAATAAGGGGTAACTCATCAATTCCGGCATTTAAACCCTACTTTTTTCTTCATTCTTTGTGCCAAAATTCTCAATCTTCCTTTGCAATTTCTTTTCCTTTGATTTCTTCAAAAGCCGAAACCTCCCAATCTTTCAAATCGGTTTCTTTAAAATCGAACCTTCTATCTGAAGGGCCTTTCTTCTGCCGATTTCTATAAAAGGTAACTACTTCCGGATTTCTCTTTTTCTTCATTCTTTTCCAAAATTCCAATCTCTTTGAATTCTTTGTTAAGGTCCCAATCTTCTCAACATCTTTTCTTTCAAAATCCGAAACCTTCTCATCTCCCTATTCTTCTGCCGATTCCTTCAACTAAAAGCCGAAACTACTTAGATTTCTTCTTATTATCATCTATTCTTGATCTTCTCAAAAAGCCAGAATCTCAAAGGGGTAGTGGAATTCTTTGTGTTAAGGTGAGTGTCGATTTCCCTATCTCTTCACTTTCTCTTTCGGGTTTTGGAAGACAAAGCTGAAAAGCTAATGGTTTAATGGTTTTATGTATTCTCTTGTTGGGCAACATTTGGGAATTGAAGTAGATCTCTTAGATCTAAAAGCCGGAAACACTAGTCCCTAAATCTCATATCACTTTTCGGGATTTCAATGTAAGGATTTCAATTCTCCTTAAGATGATCAACCGCTTTCTTTTTGTTAGTTGTGCCTTAACCTAATGTTTCGTTACTGACTTCTGAACAACACCTTAGGCAGATAGCGGTGGTGTTGGCTATGGATAGCGTCGACTTAAAGGGTCTCGTTCTAACAGTAATTAGGTGTGTAGATCTCTAACACACTATTAAATCAGTATGTGTATATATGTGTTGGAAAATAGGCTGTGTGAATAGTCGTATTACCCAGAAAGGGTAGGCAAAGGATGTCAGGTACGTAATCATAGGAATCTCTCTATGTGTATCGATGTATGCGATAAACTGAAATCTCTTAGGTAATACATTGTTTGATTTTGCATGTATGTATGCATGGGATGGGATTGATATGATGAAGGGGAAGAAGGTCGCATAGCGATCGATGGCTTTGCCACATAAGTCACATAGTGATCGGTCTTTATGACAGGCAGCTCAGCTGTCGAAATGCTACGATGTATTATTAAGGTCGCATGGCGATCGATGGCTTTGCCACATAGGTCACACAGTGATCGGTCTTTAAGACAGGCAACACAGCTGTCGATATGGTGTGTAGCTGTTGGCGGGTTGATTGTAGAAATCCCCAAGACAGGTTGGTGTGTAGAGGATGGAATTCTAGGTTTGGGTTGGGCCATTCATCATTTATTATTTATCATGTAATTATGATTGTTGCCGTTGTGTATGGGCTAAGGCCCATAATGTGTTTGTGGGCCCAAGCCTTTTATGTGTTTTCGGGATTTGCACACTGAGTCTTGGTGACTCACCCTATTATTTTTTTTCCTACTCTTTCATATGAGCAGTAGATCGTGGACATGGGAGCCGAGACGGACTCGAGGGGCCATCAAGTTTTTATTCCTACAGATTATTTCGGTTTTCTTTAAGTTTTATTTTATTTTATTTTGGGATTATTTATGTCATAAGGCCCCATAGTTTTTATTCAACTAAGTAGTTTTTAATGTTTTGCAACTTATGAATTTGTGTCAAAGGTTTTATTACACTTAATAATAATAATACAAAGGTTTTATTTTTAAAATGTCACTTATTTATTCAATTAATGTCTATTTAACTTACGATTTCCAAAACCAACAAAGCAAAAGTTTTCAATGTACAACCCGTAGCATACCAGATCTGGTCGAAAGGCATAGGCCGGGTTTGGGGTGTTACACTTAGATCACTTGTAACATCCCGAAATTGGCCCTAGTAGGATTGGGCCCATTGGGCCTTGAGCGTAGAAGCGTTTAAAATTTTGAGAAACAAGAGAACGACATTATTTCAAGTGGGACTTATTAGTTAAGTGAATTTGGAAGGTTACGAGGTTTCTAGGAAGTTCCGGGTTCAAGATGGGCTATAGGAAAAATTTTGTGTTTAAGCATTTAAGGAGAGTAGGCAAGTAGCATCGAGACTTAAGGAAATAAGTGTGCATTTTACTAGCACAAAGAGTCTATTGGTATAGTGGCAAGTGGCGTGTAGAGTGTACTGATGGTCTGAGGTTCGAATCCCACCTAGTGCAAATATTTTGGATTAAATTTTTGTGCTATATGGTAAGTGTCGGCCAAGGCTTAAATATGGTAAGTAAGACGTTTTAATTTTTGGAAAGATGGCTAAGGATTATGGTAAGGAGAAAGACTAGGGAAAAAGAGGGAAAGAAATGAAAGAAAAAGAAGGATAAGGGAACATGTTGGCTTATAGTGTGGAAGGTGTTTTGGAAAGATTTTATGTTGGTCAATGTTCATCTTTTTGGTAAAGATGAATACAAGGTTTTGGTTAGGGAATGGGAGGAGCCGAATTTTTCTTGGGTCATTTTGCAAAGCTTTTGCATGATAAGGTTTTGGTTCTTTTAGCATTTTGGGTACTCTTCCTTGTCAACATCTTTTTCTTCCCTTTTCGTTTTGGCCTAAACAGCTAGTGCATTTGTTCATCTTACTCCTTTGTTTTGCCTTAACCCTCAATTCATTTTTGGTTCATCTTCTTTTGATAGCCGAAAGTACCAAGCACTTTTCTCCATCCATTCTTTTCTTTTGACCATTTCATCAACCTCTTTCTTCTTCTTTAATTAACATCACTTTGTGATCACATTTTCTTGTTCGATTTTCTCTATAGCCGAACCCATTATCATCCTATTTCTTCACCATTTCGTTCCCTATCGTGTGGGAAAATTTCTTCTTAATCGAATCGTGATCCTAGTGGGTGGCCGAATATCATTCTAGCCTTAAGTCAAGCGGTGGAAATCGAATCCAATATCAATAAGGGACTAAATCGCTCGATCTATTGACTTGTTGATCATACGATTATAGAGGTAAGTGATTCAAGTGTAAGTAATACGTTGGGTATGAAATCTTTTGGTAATCTGAGGCTAACTTTTGGTTGGTATTGTTCTAGGGTCAACGAAGAGTGGTTCTTTAGGAAATCAATCAGGTGTGTAATCCTGTACCTTCCCAATACATGTTTGAAATGGTGTGTAATCTCACATCTCTCTGAATGTTTGCATGAAATATTCTGTGATTCGGTTGAAATACCGAAGAAAACTGGAAACCGGCATCAGTGACCACTCGGGCGTGCGTATGTTCATAGTAGTAACCATAGTTTGCAATGAAACAGTTTTTGATTAACAGCAGTGATGTGATTTTGAAAAATCACGAAAAATAGGAGAAAGGGAATTAGAAAGTGAATAAGATATCTAATTAAAGCCAACTGTGTCTATTTTTATATGAAAGAAACGAAGAAGGAAAAGGAATTTTATATTCTGTGATATGTTAATTTTAGTAAGACTGGTTCTGATTGACTTCGTGGTTCCCTATTCTGTCTTGGACAAATCGCATAAAATTGCACAAAGTGAATCATGAGTTATAATTTATATGTATAGATTCCTTAGTAAGCCTATTTTTATTAGAATCAAGTGGGAGCAACATTTGAAAACTGTACAGTGAGATATTTGAATTTTGGGTAAGAGAGGTCAGAACCGTTGGTCAGTGAAACAAGAGAAACTTTAAGGAATAAACTGTACTAAATGGTTAAGCCAAAAATTCTGTAAAAATTGTAGCAATAAGATATATGAGTCTATTTTCAAGCTTTCTAACTCGAGTTATAGTCAATTTAGTCAATATGACGCAAATGGACAGTTTCAATTTTATGCCCCACAGTAGTAGTTAAGTCTAAGTTACGAAATTACCAAAATACCCTTGGAGGGTAAATTATCGAAATACCCATGGGTTACGAGATTACCGAATTACCCTTAGTGGGTAGAATTTCTGAATTACGAAAATGACCTTATGGGCCGAATTACGAAAATGCCCCTAAGGCTGATTTACGAAAATGCCCTTATGGGCCGAATTATGAAAATGCCCCTACGGGCCGATTTACTAAAATGCCCCTATGGGCCGAATTGCTAGAATGCTTTAGTGGACCAAATTATCGTAATAAATTACTGGATTAATGATTGTTGTTTATATATGTGAATATTACGTTTTATTAATTATGTTGCATTTGTATATTTTGCATGGGATGGGAAAAATGTTAAAGAAGAGAAGTGTTTTTGTGTTCGCGGAGGTGCTAAGTCTTGTATGGCCTTTATTTTGTCGAGGTCGACCTCGATACCTATCTCGCTAACGATAAAGCCCAGTAGTTTCCCCGAGGTTACTCCAAATGTACACTTAGCCGGATTAAGCTTCAGTTGAAACTTTCCCAGTCTTTCAAACAATTTCCGGAGGTTTCCAACATGCTCTCCTTCTCCCCGAGATTTGGCTATCATATCGTCGACATAAACTTCTATCTCTTTATGCATCATGTCGTGAAACAACATCACCATTGCCCTTTGATATGTTGCCCCAGCGTTTTTCAAACCGAATGGCATCACCTTGTAGTAGAAGGTTCCCCACATCGTCACGAATGTAGTTTTTTCCATGTCCTCGGGGGCCATCTTTATTTGGTTATAACCCGAGAATCCATCCATAAAGGAAAATAATGAATGTTTTGCCGTGTTATCTACCAACGTATCGATGTGTGGTAAGGGAAAATTATCCTTGGGGCTTGCTCGATTCAGATCGCGGTAGTCCACACACATTCTCACCTTGCCGTCCTTCTTTGGTACTGGGACTATATTAGCCACCCATTCCGGATATTTGGAGACTTGTAAGAAGCCGGCGTCAAACTGCTTTTTGACTTCCTCTTTTATTTTTAAGAGCATCTCGGGTCTCATCCGTCTTAGCTTCTGGTGAATTGGCCTGGATTCTGGCTTCACAGGGAGCCTGTGAACCATTACATCTTCGCTTAAACCGGGCATGTCCTGATATGACCATGCAAACACGTCTTTGTATTCATGAAGCAGGGTGACCAAGTCGTGTTTGGTGGACTCTGAGATGGAGGTCCCAATCTTCACTTCTTACCTCTTTTCTTCGTTTCCCAGATTCACCATCTCGATAGATTCTTGGTGGGGGAGTATCTGTTTATCCTCCTGTTCCATTATCTTTAGTAAGTCAGGGGTCGAGACAAAATCTTCGGCATCCTCGTTGGCTTCGAATTCTCCTAAACAAATCACTTGCTCAAAGTCGATTTTAGGATCAGTAGCAGGATTGTTCACGCTGTCGTTATCTGAGCACCTGACAAGTAAAAAAGAAACTATAGAGAAATATCGAGGTATTGGAAACAAAAATGTGCTTCTATGACATGAATGTATAATGTATAAGGACAGATTGTGAGAAGAGGGAATAGACATGAGGCTAATGGGAATGAGAGACAGTGACAAAATGCATCTTCATTGATTGTTCATTTAAAAGTTAGACAGCTGATACAAACTTTTATAACAAATTCCCCTTCGACTTAGAGGAATAACGAAGGTTGTCACTGAGAATTACTTTGGAGGGATCCTAGAAACTACAAGAAGATCTTCAGCGGTCCAATTGTTCAACACATGTCCAGGAGGGCCAAGGCGTATCTTTGAAAGACCTCTCGTCGCATCGTCCGCTTTGTCGACGACGTTTATGTGGAAATTCTGGAGATCCCTCTCGACTAATAGCAGCGTGTTTGGTGAACTACCTCCCTCTGGGTACAACATCCCTGCGGACGTAAAGGTTTTCACTAAGGGTGGGTATGTCATGGGCTCCCATTCTACCTCCCGACCTGAGGCTCGAGCGATCCTTTTTCTTTGATCTTTCTGCAGTTGTTTCCTTCTTTGCCGTCCATCAGGTTTGAATCCTAAGCCATACGGAGCCTTGTGGTGTACAGGGTTTAACGCTCTAGCTATCCCTTGTTGATATCTTCCTAAACCCTTTCCTGCTCGGGCACCTCTTCCTACTGTCAATTTGACTCCCATCTTGGTGCTTCTTGACAGCTTGGGTGTGGGAGCGTTATCTCCTTCAGCTACAAATGTGGCGTTGATGAATTCGAAGGAACGGAAGGAGCATTCTGGCACATCTCTGTTTGCCTCATTGTAGGGTGTGTCGGTAGATAGCGATGCGACGGTGTCCTCTTCACCGGCGATCGTGATCAGGCGGTTGTCAATAATTAGCTTTATTTTCTGATGAAGGGATCGCTCCTGCGGAGTGGATCCAGGGCCTTCCTAAGAGGCAATTATATGAAGGAGCAATGTTCATGACTTGGAATTCCACATTGTACGTGCACGGGCCTACCTCCAGAGGGATCTCAATTTTTCCCATAACTTCTCGCCGTGTTCCGTCGAATGCCTTCACCACAGAATGGCACGGCCTCAGATAAGACATGTCAACAGGCGTCCTAGATAATGTAGCCAACGGCATGACATTGAGCGCGGACCCGTTGTCAATAAGCACATGTGGTATTATATATCCTTTGCACTCAGTTGTGATGTGCAAAGCTTTAACAGAGCCCCTACCATTAGGTGGTATTTCATCATCGCTGAAGGAAATGAAATTATCTGCGTTTAAATTGTTCAACCACCTATCGAGTTTTTCAATGGGCACATTGCTTGGCACATATGCTTGGTTCAACACCGCCAGTAATGCGTTTCGATGTGGCTCTGAGTTCAATAACAAGGATAATACTGAGATTTTTGCCGGTTGTTTATTCAGCTGTTCCACAACATTGTATTCGCTGTGCTTAATGAACTTTAAAAATTCCCGTGCTTCATCCTCGGTCACTGGTTCCTTTACTCCTCGTTCAGATTGTATTTCACCCTCGCCCTCAGCCTCAGGTATCGGTGCCTTCCCTTTCTGACTCGTTCCAATGGTTTTCTTCTTCATTTCAACCATCTCAGGGGAATAGCATCTCCCACTGCGGGTAAAATGCCCCACCTCGCTGATGCTTCCAGTTGTAGCCTCAGGTGTGGTGATGTTGACATCATACTTCCACGGCACCGCTTTACTATCCGTGTAAGGGAAAGGGGAAGGTACTCGGATTATCACTTTTGGTTTCTTCTCTTCCTTCTTTGCCTCGTAGTAGATTATCAGAGGCCGATCGGCACTGTAGGAAGGGCCTGATGATTGGCCCTCAGATGCACATATATCTCTTCCACCGGTCTCTTCCATCTTATTGAAGATTTCCACCTTTTTATTGTCCATCATGCTTTGAAGCAGCTCTCTGAACTCCTCGCAAGATTGGATATGGTGTCCTGACATGCCGTGAAAGACACAGAAACTTGGACTCTTCACGCTTTCCTCCTTGACATTCCTGTCGAGCATGCCTTTCTTAACCATTACTTCCCAGACCTTCTCCAAAGGTGTCCTTATTCTAGAAACACAACTTCTGACTCGCCACCTATCTTTTGGCGTCACCATATTTACGTTCCCTGTAGCGTGATTAGGTAGCAGGTTTCTCGCCATATTGTTGGTACCGTCAAATCGCAAGATCTCGGCGTCGATGAGGCCTTGAACTCTTCTCTTAAAGGCTAAACAGTTATCTGTAGAATGCCCCTGATTCCCGCCATGATACATGCAATTGGCGTTGGGGTCGTACCACTTTGGGAATGGGGGCTTCAATGGTGCCATGTAATGTGGTGAGATTAACTGCTTTTCCAGTAGCTTCGGGCACAATTCTCCGTATGGCACGGGAATGGGGGTGAATTGGGGTCTATCGGGGTTGGGTCTTATTGGTCTTTGTTCGTTTTTTGGCTGATTTTGGGCAGACATGGTATTTGGTGGGATTATAGTGAATGGTCTTTGAGTGTCGGTGGCATAAACGGGATAGGGAGGAGGGGCTTGATAGTAAGGGCTTTGTGGAGGAAAGTATGAACTTGGCGGTGGGCGAAACTGAGGTCGTGGTCGAGTCAGATATGGATTAGGAGCATAGTGGCTCCCGGTCCCCACCATATGGGCTTTGGGGTCTTTCTTCTTTGCAGGTGTTGGTCTTTTAGAGCTCTCAGGGCCTTCCATTCTTCCACATTTAATGCCGTTTTCGATGAGTTCGCCAGATATTACGAGGTCGGCGAAGTCTTTCGTGGCACTTCCCACCAGTTTGTCGTAGAACGGCGCCCTCAAAGTATTGATGAAAAGGACCGTTACCTCACTTTTAGTTAAAGGGGGCTCGACCTGGACTGAGAGATCCCTCCATCTCTGAGCGTATTGTCTGAAGGTCTCCGTTGGCTTTTTTTCCAACATTTGCAGTGTCATCCGGTCGGGAGCCACATCAGTAACATGCTTATATTGTTCGCAGAATGCAGTTGCCAGGTCCTTCCATGACCGTATCTTCTCTGTGCTAAGCTGATCGTACCATCGGAGGGCTGTTCCGATCAAGCTATCCTGGAAATAGTGTATTAATAGCTTGTCCTCATTCAAGTGTCCGGCCATCTTTCGGCAAAACATGATAAGATGTGCCTTTGGACATCTCGTTCCCTCATACTTTTCAAAATCCGGTACCTTAAATTTTAGGGGTAGAACCAGATCAGGCACCAAACTAAGCTCTTTGGCACTTAGTGCAGAGAAGGTTCCGGTACCTTCCACGGCCTTGAGTCTTTCTTCTAGACTCTTATATTTTTCTTCGGCATCATGGCCATCCCTCTTTAACCTAGCTATTTCCATCGGATCATCCAAATCCGGAACCATTGGGTTAGCAGAATTATCCCCAGCGTTTGATACGTATATACCTTCCCCCAGATGGGTAGGTGGGACGGGTCGTTGCTCCAGGCCTACTGGGTTCCCTTGAGGATATCCCCTTTGCGTTGCATGAGCGTGAGGTGGCGTGAATCCTAGGGGATAGAGCGGATCTTGATTATCCCTCGAATGGGGCTCCGTAATGTCAGGACTTTGCGCAAGTCCTTGTCCGTTGGACATGGCCGTCAACATCTTCAACATTCTATCCATTTGATCCTTATGTTCTCGCGATTCCTCGCGAGACCTCATCATCTGGTCCCTCGCTTCTTGCTGTGCCTTGGCTAACTGTTCTTGCAGCTCTTTCTGGGTTCTTTCCATCCTTTCAATCCTCTCATTGAGTTCGGCGTCCATAGCTCTAGTTCTTAAGCGTGTCCTATAGGGATGATGTGATTCCAGGTTCGTAATGTCGTAGCTGTGGATTATGTGATTTTAAGTTTAGCGAATAGTTTAGTGATATAATGCTAATGTATGTAATGCAATGCAAATGCATGGTATGAGTGCAAAAAGGTGTCAACTCTGATTCAATTCCCCATAGAAAACTTCCTTAGATAACAAAGCTCTTTACATAAAATAGATTACAGAAATGGCCTTGCTCTAACACCTAAGGCTCTAATCTTTGTCAGTAGGGAAGCTAATCTCGCCCACGATCCGACTGTGTCTCGAATTGTATGCTCAATGTGTCGGCTTGTATAGCTAGAGTTTGTAAATACTCAGCTATCTCTCGTATTCGGATTATAGCCTCCCCTATGAGGTAATCTCTATCCCTGACTTGACTCTGGGAATGGCACAGCTCCGCTTTCCTTCGTTCCTCGTTCTCTTTTAAATGCCCAATATGATTTTGACAGTGCAGTAGCTCCATTTCTAACTCTTCAGTCCTCTTTTTCATTTCTTCAATTCTACTCAGACTTGCTTTTAACTCTCTTGCTGAGTTACGGTTTCGATAATGGTCGAGGGACTTTTCCAACTCTGACACCCTTGTCTTCAATTCGTTTCTTCTATTCTGGCCTTCTGATATTCGCTTTTCAAGGATCTCATTTTGAACCTTCATTTCTCGAAATTTCTTTTCCCATTGCTCGGTTTTAGCTCTTTCTTCTTGCAACTCTCGTCGCCATTGGCTCGAAGTCTTTCCTAGTCCGGCAGTTTTCATCGAGAGGTGCATCTTCTTGTAGTCCCCCTTTAAGCTATCCAATTCTTCTTCGGCTTTGCTCTTCCCCTTCTGCACCTTTTCCGTCTCTGATTTCTGTATCTCTACATTTAACTTCAAAAACATCTTTTCCTCCTCCAACTGCTCGATTCTCTTTTCAAGCTCGAAACTTCGCTGTACGAAATCTTGCTTTATAATTTCTAATTCTGTTGGTATCACTCGCAACCGTTCCTCCAAAGACTGAGCATTATCTAAGTTTGGTCCCGGGATATTATCATTGATTCACTTGCTTAGCCATGCTTTGTATTCAGAAGTTGCCGTTTCGCCCGCAGCTAGCCTCTTCATTCGGCGTGCTTGTTTCCAAGCATTTGCCATTTCTTTGATCTTCTTCTTATATCCCTCTCCCGTATAAGAGAACTCACTTCGGTTTAACCCATGTGTTGCCGGCACGAATTGTCTAGACTGGTATTGTCTCGCCGCTAGCAATGGGGCATACCCGATGACTCCCCAAATTCCGGGTAGAGGTACCCAATTGAAGTCTCCACACCTATAAAGTATCTCTCCAGGCATCATCCAGGGAGCTCTCCACTCAACGTCTTCTCCTTGAAGGTTCTGAAAAATTGCCATCCATCCTTCTTCTGTTATGTCCTCTTTTCTTGACATAGCAGCTTCCTCTTTTATTGGTGAATAGTCTCTATGAAAAGGTCGACAAGAGACTTTGCCCATCTTCCAAAAATGCCCGTGAAACCATACCATCAAAAGTTGGGCGCATCCGATAAACCTTCCCTCTCCCGCTCTTCTGCAAGCATTTAATGATCTGAAAGTTTCAGCGAGAATCGCTGGGACAGGTGTGACTTGCTTATCCAATCGGTCGAACAGATCCACCACCGCCTCATCTATATGCCTCAGAGCTTTTGGGAATATGACTAAACCGTAAAGGCTTAGGGCGAAAATATCAACCTTCCTTCCCATGTCAGGGTGCGTTGAAATCAGATCCCTTAAATCCACCCAAGGAAAACATCTCCCTTCACCCTTCTGTTGAATCTTGGCTGAGATCCACTGCTCACTCATTCCCGTAACCTTCATCAACTTCTTTGCCAAAGGAGGGACATAACCAGGCCTAATATAGACCTTATCGACTTGCATATCAGGAATACGAAGTAGAGTAGTGTACTCTTCTATGGTTGGCACCAAGTCCACCTCCCCAAAAGTGAAACAACTGTAGGCAGCATTCCAAAATTGGACCATAGCCCGAAACAAGTGTCTATCTACTTTGACGTCCAACAAGTGAGATATATCACCGTAGCAGCGGTAGAACATCTGTTTGGCTTCTTCTTCCCAATGGGTCCAGATATCCCGCAACTCTCGAAGCTCATTTTGCGTCACGCTAACACGGGTGAAGTCCCATAGTTCTGACGTATGACTCTCGACTAAGCTATCTCCTTCCCCGGATTGCAACTTTTCTGACCATGTGCGCACGACTGCATTGTCCTCTACTTTATCAAGAAAGTCATTCTCCATAGCAAACTTTCTATTTCGGCAACCGAGCAGAAATTGACACCTCTATTGTATGAAATGACATGCAAATCAAAAAAACAACGCTAGTTAGTGCTGCATAGTCACACAAGCAAAATATCATGAAACACTTATCCGGATAACTATCTCGATACTATATCTAGGGTAGGTTCTAGGGCTTCTATATGAGGTTCGGTTCTACAGAGGGGTACCCGAACCAGCAGATTCCTCGACCCTCACCCATTATAGGCTCATACGGACCGAGTTCGGTTCAGGGGGATACATTTCCCTACAGCCATGCGGAGGTGAAAACCTCACGAAACACGTAGGTACGGATGTCTCCCGGGAGCAATCCACTAGCCCATGCGGAGGTGAAAACCTCACGAAGGCTTAGTTTCTTACTCCCACTTAAAGGTGCGACCGACGGTCATGCAATGCAATGCCAAATATTTCATGAGACTCGACATTATAGCACGAGCAAATGCATCAAAGAAAAACACGATTTTTCGAAATAATTTTCCAAATTTTCAATCAAAGGGACAAAAATCAATCAATTTACGGCCTGACTCTCAGATCCCCAGTGGAGTCGCCAAGCTGTCGTAACCATTTTTGTTAAAACAGGAATCGACTTTTAAAATGAGGAGTCGCCACCGATCATTTTGGTGTGATCGGGTCACCTTTGTTCTAATAAAACATTTTTGATTTACTAAAACGGCATTTTTGGTCTACGAGAATTTGAGAAAGCGAGTTCGGGAATCGGTTACGTGTAAGGAAGGATTAGCACCCTTGCAACGCCTAAAATCGGTACCGAATTGATTGATATTGCCCCAATGTTGAAAACTTGAGAATATTTAGAGTGAAAAAATTTTAAGAAAATGGGTTAATTAAACCAGGATTAAATCTCAAGATTCACTCGTTTCAAAGAAATAAAGTACCATACCCAACACGTTAGGATATGGCACATTCACATTCTGATACCGAGGTCATCTTTGGTTTTTCAAAATATGCAAAAAGGGTATTTGGTCGTTTAGTCGAACGAAGGAGCGACATCCAACACGTTAGGATATGATCTTTCGAACTTCTAAACGCGCGAATATTACCTTACTTTTTCAAAATGTTAAAACAGGCTGATCTTGTGGAAGTGTGTTTTTGTCTTTGAATGACGATTTTTTTCGCAAAACTTTTGAACAAGATTATTTGAAAGCAATTATGATGTATCAACAATTAAAATAGGCAACAAAACGATGATATCGTGAAATACATTAAGGGCTAACTCGTGTACTAGAGTAATTGTAAATGCATGGCGAAGTATAAATAACTATAATTAATTATCAAACAAATGAACCTATTTAACACATGCTCAAATATGGATAAGAAGACCCATACATGATAAAGTCAATACAAACATGATATAGTAATTTTGAATAAGTATATAAAGTTACGTACGAAAACATTATAAATTGAATATGTCATATAATCATAAACAAATCTTAGCCATAAGCAAAATATGATATAACATTGTATAATATATGGTTTGGAAATTTGTATATATATATAAATATCTAATGAAAATGATTTTTACCTAAATGAAAGTAATGAAAACGATAATAATATTAATAATAATAATAATAATAATAATAAATAGTCTTAATAAATATAATAAAAACAATAATACGGAATATATATAATATATTAATATAAATATAGTAATAGTAATAACAATGATGATACTAATAATAATAATGGTAATTGCAGAAATATTGAAAAAGGACCAAGTTGAAATTATCATGAGATTTTAGGGTCGATTCAGAGTTAAAAATAAAAGGAGGGGTCTGTTTGAACTACGCCCACAAGGGACGGGACCAAAAGCGAAATTATTCCCTCCTTTATACGATGCGTTTCATCTTGGACTAAAATGGAAACGGGGCGAAGTTTAAAGGCTAGATTTAAATCAAACAAAATAAGCTTGCGAGTAAAATAAACAAGGAAGGACTAATTCAGTAAATAGCCCTTTTGACCCAAGCACGCGGGTTCTCCGGGTCGCAGGCGGGTCGACACGCGGGTCACCCCTCTCCAGACGGCGCCGTTTCACGTTTTATACTTAAAGCCGAATATTACGTTTTGAAACCTCATTTCCTTATCTCATAAAACGATTGAGGGCCCCCCTCCCCCCTAATACTCTACTAGGGTTTTCTTTGAAACCATTTTGCGCCGCCGATGGGTCTCCCTCGACCACGCATTCGCGTCGCCGTGTCGTCAACGCACCGGGGGTTGATGGTGCTCGAACTGAAAACCCCTATCAGAATTCGATTTTGACGACGGTGGGCCCTCCGACAATACGACCGTGATGTAGGTATGATCTCTCTTCGTTTCTTTGTTATTCAGTTTACAAGTATTTGAAGTGAACAAAAAAATAAAACGACAGCAATAATCGAAGGGAAATTAAATGGAAATCAACCTTCAAAGTTTCTTCTCCGGGTTGCCGACGATGTGAAAGACGAGAGTTTATTTTAAATTGTTTCTTATTGCTCTTTTGTTTTGCTTTTGGTTTTCGGTGTTTCTCAAAAGAACAACGAGATCCGAACCCCTATTACATGAATTTTTACGGCTTTATAGCCAAATACCAGATTCTCTTCTATTATTCAAACTATTTCTTCCATTCTTCTCTGTTCCTGCTTCGTTTTTGTTGCTTTTGTGTTGTTGCAGGTGATGGGCGAAGTGATCGGGGCGCGCGAGGGTGAGTGGTTGCCGAGGTGTGCGCAGGCGTACTGATACTGGTGGGGAGACGCGAAGGCCAAGGCGCGTGCGTGGGGAATACGAAACGGTTGTCAGGGCGCGTGGGGAACTGGAACGACGCGCGTGGCCGACGCGCGAGGCAGATGAAGGGCCTGCTGGCGGCGCTTGGCTTAGGGTCCATAGGGTTTCTGTTTTGGCTTAATCCTTGGGCCATTGGGCTGCTGTAATTGGGCCGGCAGTTTAGGTTTAATGGATTATTTGTAATTGGGCTTAGTTACTTGGGTTTGTGGGTTAATGGGTCAGGGTGTAAGTGTTTGGGCTTGTACTGTTTAAATATTTTGACTGTAATTGGACTTTTAATGGACTTTGTTTCATTTATTTTATTTTGTTTTGTTTTGGGCATTTTATGTCGGCTTTCAGAAATGTAAATGGACATTTGGACTATATTTTATTATTTATTTATTTGGGCCTTTATAACATTTGGTTTTTCTTTTTTCATCTGATTTTATTTTGGCTAATGGGCCCGGGCTTGGGTTTTGGTTAAGGGCCCGGGCAAGATTGGTGATTACAATACCCACACGGGTAACCATATCAATTTGATAGTTAATCCGGCTTTTGATATCATGCAACATATAAACATATCACATATGAAGTGTGTAAGAGTTACACACCTGATTATTCGTAATACGACACTATCTAAGCTGATGCTGTCGTCAATCGACACCACCAGGATCTGCCTACTCTCCTGCTCAGATGCTGGTCCACACCCAAGTGGCCAGTCACGAACCGCAGACACCGCTCTCCTTTTGAACTTTGGGGCTAGGGTCTCACCCTCTCACTGCTTGGCTAACCTTCGAGTCCATAACCCACCTTAGTCACTAACCGAATCAAAGCAGAGAATCACAAATCAATAAAGTTAACTATTTAGACTAAAGTCCTTACTTAGATCGACAACACTCGAGCCTTTAGGCTTAAATCACAAGCCAACAAATCCCAGAGATCAACAAAATGCGGCTACACTCCTTCCTACAATCGGCCAAGCACACCACTACGAATCCAATAGAAATTTGGCTTTGGTTGAGAAATCCCGAAAGAAATAACGAACCAAAAGAACTCCACTCACCTTAACGCAAGAGATCCCCTTGGCACTTAAGGGAATTCGGCACACCCTCGGAACTGGGATTCGGCCTTGAGTACCAAAGAAGAGATGGATTTCGGCACCTAGGTAGATTAAAAGAAAACGCAAAAAGAAAATGGAAGTATGAACAACGATATTCGGGTTTGCAAGAAATCGAAAGTGAAAAGAGGATTAGGGAGTTTCGGCCTTAAGAACAATTGAAAGAAGAAAACAAACTTACCGCAAACAAGAAGAGAGATCCGGCAGGGATGATAAGGTGATTCGGCTATGATCACACAAGAACAATAGGAAAGAAAAGAAATCCAAACAAAAGGAGGACTGCTCGTTTCGGCTAAAATGAACAAAAAAAAGAAGAAAAGAGAATATGGGTTTTCAGCTTTTCAAGCAAATGGCATGAAGGTAAAACGCAAAAGATGGAAAGAAACAATGTTGGTTCGGCCAAATACCAACAGATGCCGAAAAGGTAAAAAGAAAAAAAAGAGAAGAGATGTAGGAGAGGTTTCGGTTTTGACAAAAGAAAAGAAATAGATGAATGCCCTCAAGCTAGCCGAAAATACTACCTAAAGAGAACCCCAAATTCGGCACACCTCCCTACCAAACACCAAAACTGAATGCACACTAAAACTCCCTTCAAATTTCGGCTACCAACTCCCTCTAACTCAATCCCTTCCTTTCCTCCTCATTACCCTCTCATCCACTCATTCAAACGGATTTGAATGAGTCAAATTCCTAAAATCCCTCTTCTCCACCCATTTTGAATTTGTTGACTCAATCCAACCACATCCAACAAAGTCCCTCCTGAGCACACCTCCTTCCTGATTCTGGTGTTAAAAAGAGTAAGCAGAAAGGGATTTCTGTAGCTCGAACCCAAGCTCCCTTGCTCCCCCTTGTGGCGTCACTTCTCCAAGCCTTAAGTGACGTCCCTTGCCACTCCACCAAGGCTCCTCTTGCGTCAACACTTGCTACCCAAAAATACTTAACTCCTAGCTCTATCAGCTCCCCTTCCAAGCACTCAAAACAAAAATATCTACTATGGCTCTGGCCTATCCAAAACTCGAGCCTAGACACTAAAGTAGTTCAAACTAACACACCTACCATACAATACACATGCAAACACACAAAAATGCAGAGGCCCCGATTTAAGGATGTTACAACTGTACCCCCATTAAAAATAATTTCGGCCTCGAAATTACCTGATCAGAAGAGTTGAGGGTATTGCTGCCGCATCACATCCTCTGGTTCCCACGTGGCCTCCTCAGTTCCATGATTCCTCCAAAGAACCTTCACGAAAGGGACCGACTTCCTACGCAAGACCTTGATGTCCCGATCTAGAATCTGCACTAGTTCTTCTTCGAAGGACAAATCCGGACTCACCTCAATCTCCTTTACTGGCACAACATGCGATGGATCTGATCGATAGCGCCTAAGCATTGAAACATGAAACACGTCGTGAATCTGACTCAATTCTTCTGGCAACTCAAGCTGATAAGCTACTAGTCCCACACGCTTCAATACTTTATACGGCCCGATGAACCTAGGGCTTAGCTTGCCCTTCCGACCAAATCTCAGCACCTTCTTCCATGGCGATACCTTAAGAAAAACCTTGTCACCCACGGCAAACTCTATATCCCTTCGCTTGAGATCGGCATAAGACTTCTGCCTGTCTGAAGCCTCTTTGAAACGAGCCTGAATCAGCTTAACCTTATTTTCTGTTTCCGCCACTAATTCTGGACCCAACAACTGACGCTCACCCAACTCCGTCCAACACGTAGGAGTGCGACACTTCCGTCCATACAGTGCTTAATACGGTGCCATCTGGACGTTGCTCGATAACTATTGTTGTACGCAAATTCTGCCAACGGAAGAAATTCTTCCCAACTACCTCTGAAGTCCAACATACAACCCCGCAACATATCTTCTAAAATTTGGATTACCCTTTCCGACTGTCCATCTGACTGCGGATGAAATGCCGTGCTGAAATCCAATCTTGTACCTAATGCCTGATGCAACGCTTTCCAAAACCTCGATGTGAACCTGGGATCCCTATTTGAGATAATCGATACTGGTACTCCATGCAGTCTCACTATTTCTGCCACATACAACTTAGCCAACCGTTGAAGCGAATAATCCACTCAAACCAGTATAAAATGAACTGACTTAGTCAGACGATCAACAATCACCCAAACTAAATCCTTCTTGCTAGGCGTAAGAGGTAATCCCGTGACGAAATCCATCGTAATCCTTTCCCATTTCCACTGTGGAATCTTGATCGGCTGTAATAGATCCGAAGGTAAATGATGTTCAGCTTTGACTTGCTGACACGTCAGACACTTACCCACAAATTCTGTTACCTCACGTTTCAGCCCCGGACACCAAAACTGTTCCCTCAAATCTCGATACATCTTACTACCCCTAGGATGCATAGCATATGGACTGCTATGTGCCTCCTGGAGAATCTTTTGCCTTAACTCAACTCTTTCGGCATACAAACTTTCCCTTGGAAACACAACACTCCATCACTACTCAAACTATAACCTTCTGATCCCCCATTCTGCACTTGCAAACATCGGGCACTTAAAACTTCATCGACCATCTGCTTCTCCTTAACCTGACTAACCCATGACGGCTTCACTTGCAACTCTGCTAGCAAACTTCTGTCATCATACAAACTCAGGTGAGCAAACATTGCTCTCAAGTCCGCTACCACCTTGCGACTCAATGCGTCAGCCACTACATTAGCCTTACCCGGGTGGTATTCAATCGAGCAGTCGTAGTCTTTTAACAACTTGATCCACCTCTGCTGCCTCAAATTCAAGTCCTTCTAAGTCAAAAGGTACTTCAAACTCTTGTGATCCGTGTAGACGATAGACTTCTCCTCATACAAGTAATGTCTCCAAATTTTTAGAGCGAAAACTACTGCAGCCAACTCCAGATCATGCGTCGGGTAATTCACTTCGTGAGGTCTCAACTGCCGAGAGGCATACGCCACTACCTTACCCTTTTGCATTAGCACACATCCAAGACCAGTATGCGACGCATCACAGTAAACCGTGAACTCCTTCCCTGCCTCAGGCTGAATCAAAACCGGAGCTTCTGTCAGAATCCTCTTTAACTTATCAAAACTTTCCTGCTGCTTGTCTGACCACACAAATGGAACTCCTTTCCTCAGCAACTTGGTCAACGGTGCTGCTATCAAGGAAAACCCTTCCACAAATCTTCTGTAATATCCTGCCAAACCCAGGAAACTCCGATTTTCTGCCACCGACCTAGGTGGTTTCCAATCCAACACCGCCTCAATCTTCCGAGGATCCACTCTAATCCCCTCAGCTGACACCACATGACCCAAGAAAGTCACCTCCTTCAACCAAAACTCGCATTTGCTAAACTTTACGAACAATTGCTTCTCCCCTAGGATTTGTAAAACCACACGTAGATGTTCATCATGTTCCTCCTCAGATTTTGAGTACACCAATATGTCGTCTATAAATACTACCACGAACCGGTCCAAGTACGGCTGAAACACCCGATTCATCATGTCCATGAATGCTGCCGGCGCATTAGTCAACCCAAACGGCATTACCAAGAACTCGTAGTGCCCTACCGAGTACGAAACACTGTCTTGTGAATATCAGCCTCCTTCACCTTGAGCTGGTGATACCCCGACCTTAAATCAATCTTTGAAAAGACTGATGCACCCTTAAGCTGATCGAACAGATCACCTATCCTTGGCAACGGATACTTGTTCTTGATCGTCAACTTGTTCAGCTGTCGGTAGTCTATACACATCTGCATCGTACCATCTTTCTTCTTAACAAAAAGCACAGGTGCTCTCCAAGGCGAAACACTCGGCCGGATAAAGCCCCGGTCCAACAATTCCTGAATCTGTGCTTTCAGTTCTACCAACTCTTTTGGTGCCATCCTATATGGAGCAATAGACACTGGCGCGGTTCCCGGTAACAGATCTATCCCAAACTCAACCTCACGATCTGGGGGTAAACCCGGAAGCTCCTCTGGAAATACATCGGTAAATTCATTTACCATGCGAACATTCTCTACCACTGATACCTTAGCCTCCAAAGCACAAACATGAACCATGTACGCCCCACATCCTTTCCTCACCATCTTCTCGGCCTTCAAAGCGGACACAACATTGGATAGATAATCTCTTCTATTACCTATCATCACCACCTCTTCACCCTCAACGGTTCTCAACACCATACGCTTAGCTGCGCAGTCCAGACTCGCTTGGTACTTCACTAGCCAGTCCATCCCTAGGATCAAATCGAACTCCCCGAATGGCAGTTCCATCAGATCAGCCAAAAACACTACCCCTTGGAGTTCTAGGGGTACATCCCTATAAAGTTTGTTTACTTCTACAGAGTGACCTAGAGGGCTAATTACTGTCATCTCCCTAGAAGAAATCTCAAAGGCTAAGTTCAAAGTTTCCACTATGCTACTGGCAACATACGAGTGTGTCGAACCGACATCAATTAAAGTAATATAAGGTAGTCTAAAAATTAAGAACGTACCGGTTATGACGTCCGGTGCGTCACTCTCCTCTCGACGCCTCGCTGCATAGACCAATCCAGGCTGTCTTGCATCAGTATTCTCGACACCTCTGCCCGGTGCTCCACGACCTCGACCAGAACCATTACCTCCTCTGGCCGGACCACAACCCCTCTGTGGTTGCTGGCCATCCCTCCTGAACTGTGTACGTCCTTGACCTTCAGACTGGACCCAAGCTGATATCCGCGGACAATCCCTTACCCGGTGCCCCATCAACCCACACCTGAAGCACCCTCTGTTTCCTAACCAACACTCCCCCGAATGAGACTTCCACATCGAGTACACCGTGGCGACCACTGAGTAGTAGCAGCAGGCTCTGCAGCTTGGCTCGGCCCGCCAAATCTAGCCCTTTTCTGTAAATTCCCAGTAGACCCTGATGACCCAGAACTCCTCTTATTCCAACGTCTATCCTGATTTTGTCTCACTGATTGCTTCACCCCCTCAGCTATTTTGGCCTTCTCCCCCAAGACAGCAAATTCTCTTTCTCTCTGCGGGGCAATCAACATCCGCAGCTCATCTCTCAGCCCATCCTCAAATCTAACACAATGCTCATGTTCGGTAGCCACGATACCCCTAGCATAACGACTTAACCGAAAATATAATTCCGTACACAGTTCCATAAGCGAATATGAATATCATGCAGCCCAACCTAACCATCCGAAACTCCTGTGTCTACCCCGTGTGGTCACAACCACTGGTGACCAAAGTCACAAATATATATGTATGTGGTCACAACCACTGGTGGTCACAAGCACTGGTGACAGAAGTCACAAATAATATATGTGGGGCCAACCCACTGTGGTCAAAACCACTGGTGACAATCTGGTATCGATATGTGGGGCCAACCCACTGTGGTTCCAAACCACTCAGACGAGTCACGAAGATAGATATGTATACGTGGTCAAAACCACTGAGATTTAGTCACAATAATATAGAAAGCGGGGCCAACCCACTGTGTGGTCACAACCACTGGTGACAGTCTATAATCATGCCTTCCCGCTCCTCTCATCATACCCACATTAATGAACATACTTTCCATGGCTTAAATATCATGTATAAATACAATAATCACATGGCATGGCGTATACAGATTTTAATCGAGGCATTTAACATTAGCCAATCAGAGTGGACTTACCCGGAGTCCTCGCTTATACCCACACGGGTAACCATATCAATTTGATAGTTAATCCGGCTTTTGATATCATGCAACATATAAACATATCACATATGAAGTGTGTAAGAGTTACACACCTGATTATTCGTAATACGACACTATCTAAGCTGATGCTGTCGTCAATCGACACCACCAGGATCTGCCTACTCTCCTGCTCAGATGCTGGTCCACACCCAAGTGGCCAGTCACGAGCCGCAGACATCGCTCTCCTTTTGAACTTCGGGGCTGGGGTCTCAGATTTGACCCCTCTCACTGCTTGGCTAACCTTCGAGTCCATAACCCACCATAGTCACTAACCGAATCAAAGCAGAGAATCACAAATCAATAAAGTTAACTATTTAGACTAAAGTCCTTACTTAGATCGACAACACCCGAGCCTTTAGGCTTAAATCACAAGCCAACAAATCCCAGGGATCAACAAAATGCGGCTACACTCCTTCCTACAATCGGCCAAGCACACCACTATGAATCCAATAGCCATTCGGCTTTGGTTGAGAAATCCTGAAAGAAATAACGATCCAAAAGAACTCCACTCACCTTAACGCAAGAGATCCCCTTGGCACTTAAGGGAATTCGGCACACCCTCGAAACTGGGATTCGACCTTGAGTACCAAAGAAGAGATGGATTTCGGCACCTAGGTAGATTAAAAGAAAACGCAAAAAGAAAATGGAAGTATGAACAACGATATTCGGGTTTGCAAGAAATCGAAAGTGAAAAGAGGATTAGGGAGTTTCGGCCTTAAGAACAATTGAAAGAAGAAAACAAACTTACCGCAAACAAGAAGAGAGATCCGGCAGGGATGATAAGGTGATTCGGCTATGATCACACAAGAACAATAGGAAAGAAAAGAAATCCAAACAAAAGGAGGACTGCTCGTTTCGGCTAAAATGAACAAAAAAAAGAAGAAAAGAGAATATGGGTTTTCAGCTTTTCAAGCAAATGGCATGAAGGTAAAACGCAAAAGATGGAAAGAAACAATGTTGGTTCGGCCAAATACCAACAGATGCCGAACAGGTAAAAAGAAAAAAGAGAGAAGAGATATAGGAGAGGTTTCGGTTTTGACAAAAGAAAAGAAATAGATGAATGCCCTCAAGCTAGCCGAAAATACTACCTAAAGAGAACCCCAAATTCGGTACACCTCCCTACCAAACACCAAAACTGAATGCACACTAAAACTCCCTTCAAATTTCGGCTACCAACTCCCTCTAACTCAATCCCTTCCTTTCCTCCTCATTACCCTCTCATCCACTCATTCAAACCGATTTGAATGAGTCAAATTCCTAAAATCCCTCTTCTCTACCCATTTTGAATATGTTGACTCAATCCAACCACATCCAACAAAGTCCCTCCTGAGCACACCTCCTTCCTGATTCTGGTGTTAAAAAGAGTAAGCAGAAAGGGATTTCTGCAGCTCGAACCCAAGCTCCCTTGGGCCCCTCTTGTGGCGTCACTTCTCCAAGCCTTAAGTGACGTCCCTTGCCACTCCACCAAGGCTCCTCTTGCGTCAACACTTGCTACCCAAAAATACTTAACTCCTAGCTCTATCAGCTCCCCTTCCAAGCACTCAAAACAAAAATATCTACTATGGCTCTGGCCTATCCAAAACTCGAGCCTAGACCCTAAAGTAGTCTAAACTAACACACCTACCATACAATACACATGCAAACACACAAAAATGCAGAGACCCCAATTTAAGGATGTTACATCCACGAACACTCGAATGCTGTTTCAAATGGTGGTTGAAGGAATCTTTTTCAAAAGGTGAAATCGACAAGGGAATGGGGAAGCAAATGAAGAACACTGAAGAGAGAAAAGTGAGAGAGAAGTGAAGAATGAATGGTTTTGAGATATGTTTGAAGTGAGAAGCCAATGGGGTATTTATCGGTTGAGAAGGCTATTAAAAATAGCCAAAATCAAAAGCCAAAGACTCCCCCCATGGCCGGCCACACATGTGGCATTTTTGAAGATTTCAAACATGCTATTTTTAGGTAGGGTTAAATCTTGAAAGGCATGAATAGTGGAGGGGTTTGAATGAAAATTGAAGGAATCTTCAAGGGACATTTTGCAAGCCAAATAATCAGCCTAACAAGCTGATTGGGCCAGCATGTGAGACGGTTTTGGGCTGCCCAGTGCTCGGTTGGATTGATTTTCTTGGTTCAGCTCAATTGGGCCCCTTTTCATAATTAATTAACAATAATTTATTTAACCCCAATTAAATTGGACTAAAATTAAAATTAACTATATTATGAATTAATACACATAATTTGGACCGTCTTAGGCTAAAAAGCTAGTTCACCTTGATGTTTCAAAATTGCTTCTCGGTTTTGTGCTTCTAGCAGTGTCTGCCAAACTGTTTTTTGCCCTTTGTGTAAATCTGTCTAAAATAATCAAAATTAAACAAAATTTGATATAAAATTAATTAAAATTCAACATGTTCATAATTTGAGTGCAATTTAATTATTTTATAATTATTATATATTTTTTGACAAGAATTTTACTGAAACTGCATGAATTTGAGTTAAAAAGGGCATGAAAAAGTGTGTATATTTTCGTGTTTCTACACCCCCAAACTTAATTCATTGCTCGTCCCGAGTAATGCACAAATTTGAAAAGAATTTCTCGGAAATACCTTTGAAAAAAATTCCTTCAGAACAACATTCTTCCCAAAATTATGATGTTAGTATACTTATGCTCAAGAACAATAAATTTGATATTTATGCTACTTAAGTATACAATCATTCAAATTAATCTCAATTATTATTATGACAGCAAAAATAGACTAAATGCTTCCTAATAAAGACATGTTAAATTCCTACCAATTTGCTTTTATTCCCTTGTTCAAGATTAAGCTGCAATCATTAAGTTTAACTTATGCCTTCATATGTTGAACATAGCAATTTCTCTCAACTAATGTAGGTAGCATAGAAACTTGAATCAATAGGTCTTTAAAAAGGTTGTAACGTGGCTAGGATAGGGGTAGGTAAAAGCTAGATAAATTTAGGCTAAAAACCCTAGACTCAACTTGAATTGGACATTTGGAATAAACTTACTTTGCTTTCACATGCTATTTGTACATTTGTTTTCTTTCAAGTACATATGCTCTTTTTTTGTTCTTTTTCTTTTCTTTTCTTTTCTTTTCATGAGCATTTTGCTGTATGTACTACAATTTTTTGAGCATTTGATACTTCTTTTCAACTCCACCAAACTTATTTTCAAAGAACATTCTGAATAGTACTGAGTCTAGTGTTTGGGACAAAAGATAATTAAGAGAAAAGTGATGGCTAGATATTTCAAGGGTTCAAATAAACTTAGGCTATATAGTCTCATAGTTGGGTTTCAAAGGATAAAATTCATCAAGGTTGGCTTAAAAGGCTCAAACGGTCCAAACAAAAGTTGCCTAAATCATTTTCAACATTCCATGCTTCCTAGGATTTCGCCTCAAGAAACTACTAAGTCAATTCTAGAGACTTCAACTTTCATGCATGCCTAACTTTCCTAAGGAACTAAAAATTTTATGGTATGATTTGCATGCTTTATTAAAAATACATTTATGTCATAATTGAGCTAACATAACAATTTTTGAAATATTCGAACTTTATTTATACTGAAGTTTAGCATACTTAACAAAATTTCAAATTTTTGAACAAAATATATCCTAATCATAATTAAAAGAAAAATTTATTCTGAGAGGAAATAATTTCAATTTTTTAGTCCCCCTACTTAAGATGAACAATGTCCTCATTGTTAAAAGTGAATAGATACTATACACCAGGTAGGATTCTAGAAAAGAGGAGGTGAGTCAATTTGATTACTTAAGTACCAAGCTCTCTCTAGATCCAATCCTAGACATGTATATATCTATTGCTACATTTCTTATATTAAACTTGTTCATTTTTATTCATGATTTCCACCTCTTGTTTTATTATGCGAAAATAAAAATTCTAACAGATCCTAATCCTAAAATAACGTAAGAAAGAAAATAACATAAGGTAAAGCTCCCCCCTTTTATTTATTTGCAGATCCATCAGAATTCGACTTATCTTTTGCTCTATCATCTTTATTTTTGCATGAATCACTTCACTCCCTCTTCGATAGTGGACTTTATGGTTCAAATATGAAATTTGGAAACTTAGGCTCAAAAATAAACGGGTCATTGTATATTTTCGTAAGAGCGCTTCTCGTTGAGTCATATCATATTTTTGAATATCTCCAGTAAGCTTGTTGCTTCCACTGCATATGTTGCATTATATCCATCAACTTTGACAGCTCATCTCGAAGATTTGGGCGAGGCGAATGAGTTCTGAACATTGAGGTTGCAACGTCAGGTTCAGCTACTGGTTCCATTGGTTCTGCCTTATTAGGAATTTTAGCTGACTGTATTGGTTCGATCTTTATGGGATGTTCTTCTTCTTCTTCTTCGGGATCCTTGCTCTCTTCAACTCATTGTTGGAGAACAAAATCTTCGGTTATTCCGTAGAGGTCCCAATCTGTGATTGTGCCCTGGCAATAACCTGTCTTCTTTATGTTTGCAAGAAATTTAGCTTTCAAGCACAATCATAATGGGAAAGTAAGCTAGGCCAGAACGTCTAGTGGCACAATTCCACATTTCTCTCAGGATGATTTTTCCCACATCAATGGTCTTTCCAGTTAAAATCGAGTATAATAGGACCATTCACTCTAATGAAATTGTAGTCCCATGTGAAATAGGCATAAGGCTGAATCGAATGAAATAGAACCATACCTTAACTAGTGGTGTCAAATATTCTCTACAACAAGTGTGAATTCCTTGCTTTGACACAGTCCACTTAAAACCTAGAACTATTAGTTCCTCGAGAATTTCTTGTAGATTTTCAGTCTCAATATTTCTCATCAAGGAAGAATATTCATCATCTTAAAAATCGGGAAATTCAAAGAATTCATTAATAGAGTTTGAAGTTATTGGTACCTTGATTCCTCGAACAGAAACTTCTGTTAATTCGTTTGAGGTCAAATTTGCATAAAATTTACGAACTAACTCCTCATCTGCACTAGGTCTTTTCTCACAAAATAACTCCCAATTGAGAGCTTCAGTATTTTTTCGAATGCGTGCCATGAAATCAATAAAGTTGCTTTCTTTCAGCGTGAAGCCTTTTTCTGGGTGCATCTGTTGATTCTTGAAAACGCTTTGGCTTCTTCACAGTGAAATTGGTTTTGTGATTCATCAATTTGGATAGAGGCACGAGTTATCTTACGAGGCATGATTAACCTAAACATCAGACGGCAACAAATATTTTCTCAAAAATTTAATTAGTATAAAATATTAATAATTCAATCAATTGAAAAATAAAATAATTAAAATTTAAAAGAGAAATTTTTCTTACCACCTTTGTATAAAAATTAAGAACTCAAAGAAAAATAAAAATAAATCAAAAGAGGTCAATTTAGGGATGGTTGGAGGGTTATCGGCTAAGTGTGGGGTGTTGGTGCGAGTAGTAAGGCTGGTGTGCCGCACGGATACTGGGAAGATGCTGGGCATGCGGGCATATGTGCGAGGGAGTAACAGGGCCTAGCGTGAGTAGCTACGCGGGTAGCAAGAAGCAATGTTGAGTGGCAGTAGCGTTGGCACGCGTGAGCTGGAGCAGGATGTGCAAGGTAGTAGCAGCACGTGGTGGAGACAGGTGCATGCAAAGTGAGCTGCTGACTAGGTGCGCCAAGTACGTGCAGGGTGAACTTCTGGCCAAATAGGGCTACTGGGCGGTGCTATTGCTAGTGGTTTTTGGATGCTAGGATTGATGGTGGAATGGGTAAATGAAGGTTGGTTTGATGAGTGGTGAATGATGAAGAAGGTTGGTGGAATTTATAGGAAAAAGGGTAGGAATTTAATTAGAATTCTTAGAACAATTTAACAGTTAAAATATTCTAAGTTCTAATTCTACACAAAGTTAACAATAATTAATAATTAATATAATGCATATTAAATTATTATTTGCTATTAATTTATTAAAATAAAAACTTATTAAATAAAATATGATCAAATTTAAACTAATTCTAATTCTATGCAAAGTTGAAAATAATATATATATTATAATAGATATAATTATATATTAATTATTATCATCTTATTTATTAAATGAAATTAAAAACATTTATTCTAGATGCCTTTTGAAAATATTTATAAAAAATAGGCATCTATTTTTTAGTATTTACAAAAAGAGAAACCAAATTTTGAAAATAATTCAATTAAGTACCTAGACTTAAAGAAAATTTGAAATTGAGTTGCAATTAAAACTTGGATCAAAATTGACCCTTTTATTTGAAAAACTAAAAATTTATTTTGCCATTTAGGGAATAATTTCTCAGAAGATTATGTTAAAATCAATTCCTAGGAAAGATTGGAGGGGTCACAAGCGGTTCCGCTTAAGTTCCAATCTTCTAGGCAGAATTTATTTAAACATACGTATTGTAACACCCCAACCCGACTCAGAAGTTAAGCCCGAATCTGGCGTGTCACATTGAAGTGTTTTTCGAAAACCATGTTTTCATTGAAAACCTTCCTTAAAATTTGAAAACTAAAGTCTTAGTTTGTGTTCGTTCAATTTCAAAACGTGGTTCATTGAAAAGTTAATCACTTTTAAAAACGTTACTTCAAGCGCAGACACAGAGACTCGAACTCAGAACCCAGAGACAAACTAACATACACGCAACCACCAGACCAGCAGGCCCATTCTCTTTGTGTCACATTTTACCTTCAATTAATTAAGAGGTATAAAGGCCAAGGTCCAGGTTCCTTTAAAAGAAAAACCAAACTAAATTGCAAGAGCCAATACTTGAACCCAGGCTCCCTTGCACCCTTAATGATGCCACAACCACTAGGCCACATGCTTCCTTATGTCATTTTTTTGACACATAATTTAAAAGGCCTACATCCAAGTATCTAGGGTTTCATCCACTTAAAACCAAAATTTTTGCTAAAGTGCAGGTTTGAACCCAAGACTTCTCCAACACTTTTCAGGGCCTTTAACCACTGAAGCAGATATTTAATTGTGTCATTTCCTTGCATAATTAAATACTTATGTACAACCTCCTTATTGATCCATACACAAGGCCCAATACTTCTAGGCCCAAAATTCGGGGCGTTACAGTTCTACCCCCTTAAAGAAATTTCGTCCCTGAAATTTCCAACTATCAGAACAGTCGCACATCCTAGCCTACCACACCACGCTCTCGCTACGCACTCTGATCCTAATAATACAAGCACGCACCACACCATCTATCCATCGGAGCGGATGGATATCACACGCATACCATTTCCAGAATACACGCAGAACAAATTCAAACTCTAACTTTTAGTGCAACAATACAATCTAATATCTATCTACTGCTCTTCAACGAAAATAAGCAACAGTTTCAGAAACTTACGGATTCGGTGCCGGAGACTCGGTGTACCACACTTTCAGAAAAACTGTCAATACAACATTTCAGAACATCAAATCTTTTCAAGCCTTTTTGAAACAATACTTTCAGAAATTCAATTTTAAAGACCCAATCCACAGCCCAGTTTTGCAACTTGGCTCAGATACCACTAATTGTAACACCCCAAACCCGACCCAAAAGTTAGGCCCAAATCTGGCGTGTCACATTGAAGTGTTTTTCTAAAACCATGTTTTCATTGAAAACCTTCCTTAAAATTAAAAAACTAAAGTCTTAGTTTGTGTTCGTTCAATTTCAAAACGTGGTTCATTGAAAAGTTAATCACTTTTAAAAACGTTACTTCAAACGCAGACATAGAGACTCGAACCCAGAACCCAAAAACAAACTAACATACACACAACCACCAGACCAGCAGGCCCATTCTCTTTGTGTCACATTTTACCTTCAATTAATTAAGAGGTCTAAAGGCCAAGGTCCAGGTTCCTTTAAAAGAAAAACCAAAATAAATTGCAAGAGCCAATACTTGAACCCAGGCTCCCTTGCACCCTTAATGACGCCACAACCACTAGGCCACATGCTTCCTTATGTCATTTTTTTGACACAATAATTTAAAAGGCCTACATCCAAGTATCTAGGGTTTTATCCACTTAAAACCAAAATTTTTACTAAAGCCCAGGTTTGAACCCAGGACTTCTCCAACACTTTTCAGGGCCCTTAACCATTAAAGTAGATATTTAATTGTGTCATTTCCTTGTACAATTAAATACTTATGTACAGCCTCCTTACTGATCCATACACAAGGCCCAATACTTCTAGGCCCAAAATTTGGGGCGTTACACTAATCCTGAAAATATACCCTAAATCATTTATTTAAAAAGAAAAATGAGAAAAAATAAATATTTGATAAAATAAACAAGATTTGATCCCGTCAATTTTATCCCCCAATAATGTTTTAAGCATTGAGTATTGACTCGAAAATTACCTCCCTTACTTTGAAGTTCGACAACTCTGTAAGAAAAAACTTGGTGAATCGTAAATGGACCGGACCAACGTGATTTCAGCTTACCTGGAAAAGAACCTTAATCTGGAATTGGATAGCAAGACTTGCCGACCTATTTCAAATTCTTGAACTTGAATGTGCTTGTCATGCCATCTTTTAAGTCTTTCCTTGAGTAATTTGTCATTCTTGTAGGAGTACATTCGGAATTCTTCTAACTCGTTGAGTTGAATCATCCATTTCTCTTTAACAAGCTTAAGATCCAAGTTGAGTTGTTAGAGAGCCCAGTAAGCTTTGTGTTCTAACTCTAAAGCCAAATGACAGGCTTTCCCAAAGACCAACCGATAGGGTGACAACCCTAAAGGTGTTGTAACGCCCCAAAAATATAGGGTCTTTAATTTTTCATGTTCTGAAAAAATTACTTGTTTGCTTTAATGGCTAAGTGATTTGGGTGTGTATGGAGATATTTGAGAAGCCTGGGTTTAAGTCTTGGCTCTTACAAAATTTTAATTTTTTCCCTTAAATGAACCTGGACACTGGCACTTAGGCTTTATTAATAATAATGCTTGTTTAATGACACAAGAAGAGCTTGTGGCCTAGTGGCAAGTGGCGTGTTGTGTAACTATGAGGTCTGAGGTTCAAATCCTAGGATAAGCAATGGAGTGTTTATTTTGCTGTTTGAGCTAGGAAGGTAGAAGAGTTGGATTGAAACTGTTGATGAGGTGTTTGAATTGGTCATGGGGAGATTGTAGGAGCAAATCGTGGAGAGGATTAAGGGAGAGTATTGTGGAGAGAATCAAGTAAGTGGAAGTGTGTAGGAGTGTGGGTGCCGAATTGGGGGATATGAAATTCGACTGAGGGGTTTTCTCTCAGTTTTGATCAGTTTGTCATGGGTTTTATGAACCTGTTAAGGTTTTTCTTTCTCTGCTCTCTTGTGCCGAATTTGCAAGTGGTCATTTGTGCATTTTGGGTATTCGACTCCGACCATTCTGGTAAAGTAAACCATTTTGTTTTCAAGTCAATTCCTATCCCCCTCTTTTGCACCTTCATCTGCCGAAACCTCCCTTTCTTCTCTATTCTTTCCAAGTCTTGGCCAACTGCCTGTTCACCTCTTCTTGTCTATTGATTCTTTCGGCCGAACCTTTCACTCTAGCCTTGTGACTCTTTCTTCTTTTTCAGCTTGTGACTGAAAGTTCTCCCCTCTTTGTTTCAATTTTGCAATGGCTTTGACAATCGGTAAGAGTTCAAAATCCATTCTATGCTTTACTTCTAAAATCGAAGGCACTTATGCTCTTCCCTTCTTTTACAAAATCGAATAACCCCATTAACTGATTGTTATTTCATTCTTCTCGTATCATACTCATTGCAATTCTAGGGTCTTCCCTCAGGAGTGGTGAAGTGTGAACGGCTTGGAGGAGTCACACTTTCATTCTCAAAACGTCCGGTAAGGTAATAAGGTTACCTCAATTTTTTTGGGGTTGGCCGAATATGCCCTACCACTTGCTAATTGGTTCTCGACCATACTTTAAGAATGCAGCGAAGGTGTGTGATCATTCTGAATAGCGTTCGTTGAGGGATTAAGGTCACCCTCATTCAACCAAGGTAAGAAAGGTATTTTGGATTAAGTGTTATTAAAAGGGTATTACCCTAACAATTAAGGACTAACATCGGATCTCGACGATTCTAGGTTGGGTGCTTGTATATCTTGGAATGACTTCGTAAAAAGGTGTGTAATCACACTATCTCCGCTATGAATCGGCAAAAGATGAAAAGCTGAAAAGCTGAAACTTTGGCATTGGAGGCCTCACGAGCGTGCGATCGCTCGTGTGGAAAAATCGAGCCCACAACCATGGGTGGTAGACTGAAGAGGCCACTACAAGTGTTCTCATACACTTGGGCCGTTATGGGCCTCGTTGGGCGAAAATAGGCCATGTGGGCACAATGGGCTCGTGGGCTCCACACAGATAAAATTTACGAAAGGTGGCACAAACTAGATTGGGCTATGTAGGTCACATACTAAGCCGTGATTGAAATTGGGCCAAACGGGCCACACGAGCGTGTGGGCCTATTTGGGCCGAATATTGGGCTTAGGCCCATTTACAATATTTTAACCAAATGGATTATCTGTGTCACTCGAGGCGACTGTAGGCCTTTAGAAAGGTCATTAACTGTACTAAGACCCCAAGGTAGGTGAAATGTCCAAAATACCCCTAAAGGGCAAAAATTATCGTTTTACCCTTAATACATGAAAATGACTATTTTACCTCTAGAGGTAGGTTGATAGATAAAAGTATGTATTGTATGACTGTGTTGAGTAGTGTAACACCCCAAACCCGGCCTAGACATTACGACCGGATCTGGCAGGTCACATGTGAAACTTGTAATCTCCGAGTTAGGTTGGTGGTTTGGAATCTCAGTGTTCATTCTTGAAAACATGTAATTAATTATAAAAACTTCCTTTATTGTGGGAAAAGGTTAGATTTTAAACTATCGTGGTTAGGTGACATTTGAAAACACTTAATGTTATTTTAAGAAACCCGAAGCGTTGTCCATTATCGATTGTAAGCCATTTGTTAAGTTTTGGAAAATAATCGTTCATAATTTTATCGGATGAAAAATACCATATCACTTAAATTATAAATCAGAGCATTAAAGAAATGAAAAAACAAATTTAAATAGCAGTGGCCTTATTACAAAATAAAACCCCGAAGATTTAGGAAAAGTAAAGTTCTATTTTTGATTTAAGCAATAAAAACCGTGCATGGCCACCTTGTGCCCCTCTCCAGCCCGGTACATTGCACTAAGTGCTACCTGAAATGATGTTAAACAACAGAGTGAGTCGCAAGACTCAGTGTGCAACACTCATGCGCCATCAAATTGGGCCTTAGCCCTACAGAACAGAGTAGCAGAACAACATGTAACCAAAATGATGCAGAACCCAATCCCAACCTAAGTTTTCATCTGCTACACACCACCCGTACCTGCCAATCACACCAATGGGGATTTCTACAATCAACCCTCACCTCTACACACCATCGATGGCAGTCATGCTGCAGTTAGCTGCCCATTGTCAGTATCGTGACATAGTCACCAGAATAGATCGTGGCAGAGCCACTACAACAGATCGTGGCAGAGCCACCAGAACGCTTCCCCTTTCATTTAATAACATCTGCCCAACCCCATGCAAACATAATAATTTTAATGCACAGATGCAATAGGTTTTGGCATGCATGTGTAGTATGCTCATAACGAATATCATATCATTTCATCCTAACAATTTATTTAATATAACAGAAATCACTAACCTGATGTCTCGCCTTTACCCTCCAAGGGTATCTTAATAGCCATACCGAGTTTTCAGCATTCAACAGAATATATTTATATATTAACACAACATTATAGATGGTGTAAGGAGTTACACACCTAATTACGTGCAACACTAAGCTATCTATGACGCCGCTATCACTAGCTGGAATCAAGGCTATCTGTCTACTATTCTACTCGGAGACTAGCGCACAACCTGGTGGCCAATCACGAACAGTAGACACCGCTCTTTTCTTGAACTTAGGGATCGAACCCGAAGGCTTGCTTTCCTCCCCAACTTGTATGTTTCTTGCATCCATTAAAAGCCTCGGTCAATAAATCACTATGAGAGATACGATTCTGAGTAACCACCCAACTAAGTTAAGGAGACGAATAATAGATAATCGATTACTAAAACAATTAGGAGGAATCTTCTTACCTAATTCGATTGGATCCAGAAGTTTGAAGACTTGGATTAGAACGTTGATCGCACCTAAACAAATACCCGAATGAGATTCAATTGAAAAGAGAACATGTTAAAGAAGGTGGCCTTTCGGCCAAATGGGGAACACGAGCCCCCCTTTCACCATTCGGCCAAAATACCACATCATCTACCTACCTTCGATTATCTTCAAGATTCGGCACCCATAGTCAAGACAGAGAAGATTCGGCTACAAGGGAAAAAGAATGAAAAACTAAACCCGAAAGAGAGATTAAGAAAAGATTCGGCCTAAAGTAAAGGTGAGAAATACAAGAAGTAACAGAAAAGAAACAACAAAGGACTTACCAATACCAGAGGTGATGATTCGGCTATTGTCGTAACCATTTTTGATAAAACGGGAATCGACTAAAAATAGGGAGTCGCCACCGATCCTTTATTCGGGGTGTGATCGGGTCACCTTGAGATGGGTTATTTTAGTAAAACGTTTTGGTTTATTAAAATAATTTTGGTCCGCAAAATTTGAGAAAACGGGTTCGGGAGTCGGTTACGTGCAAGGAAGGATTAGCACCCTCGCAACGCCCGAAATCGGTACCAAATTGATTGATCAATGTCCCAATGCTGAAAACTTGAAAATATTCGGGATAAAAAGAATTAAAAGAATGGGTTAATTGAATCGGGATTGAATCTCAAGATTAACTCGCTTCAAAGGGGTAAAGTTGTCATACCCAGCACGTTAGGATATGACGCCTCTAGACTCTGACATCGAGGTCATCTTTGATTTTCAAATCGTGTGAAGAAGGGTGTTTGAACATTTAGTCGAACAGAAAAATCGACACCCAGCACGTTAGGATGTGATCTTTCGAACTTCTGAACATACAAATATTGTCTTTATGGAAGAAATTAATTTCGTGTCGAGTAAAATGTAGAAAATGAAAATATAATGCTAGCAAGCATATAGAACAAATATATTAAATACGAGCAATAATAATAAGACAAAGATAGAAATAAAATGAGTAAAACCCATACGCTAAATGGGATAATAAACAGAAAACGAAATAACGATAAGCCAAATGAAAGCTTTATAAGAAGGCAGGAAAATAAAAATAATAGCAATAATAATGATAACATAATGATGATGAAAGAACACAAAATATGTTCCATATAATAATGTAAATACAGTAATAATAATAATAAGAATGCTAATAATGATAATGACATAGTGGTAATGAATAATATGGCAACAACAATGATATTAATAATATTTATAATAATAGTAATAGTGATAATAATAGAATAACAATAATAGTTCGACACATATACATACTATATCAATATGAATACAATAACAATAATAGTAATAATAGCAATGATAATAATGATTATAGTGATGATAACAATAATACCAATTTAAAGAGAAATAAATACGTCAAAGCATTTAAACGGGTTGGAAACCAAATTAAAATTAGAATAAAATAGTGAGGATCAAAGTTGCAATAAGTCAAAACGAAAAGGGGTGTGGACCGAATTGAAACGCGGTAGAAGTAATGAGGTGAAATTTCGAAAAACGGCGAAACATTGAACTGGACCGAAATCAAGGCACTGAACAAATGGGGGGCTATTGCGCAAATATTCCCTTGAAGGGATATATGCGGTTTCCTGGAACCAAAACGCCACCGTTTGTCCCTGATAAAAAAACCCTCATTTATTTCAATTTTCATTTTCGAACCCTCATCAAAAACGACGGTTTCAGCAGTCCCTCCCTCTCCCCTTCGATTTGTCAGAAACAGAGAAGTCCTTGGGCTCCTCCCCTTTTCCTATCCGGTTCAAAGGGTGACCACGGAAATCGCTCGTGGCCCGCTGCTCCATCACCGCCCGTGGTGGTCGATGGTGCGCGAAGAGAGGGGTCTCCAAACCCACTGCATGGAGTCTGCAGAACCGGGGTTAGATCGACCCAGGAAATGCTGAAACCCAAAGGCTCTTAGCCTGATTTCCCCACGCCGACGCGACGACGAAACGAGTTTCCCGACGGCGCCTCCAGATTCGGGTAAAGTCCTTTCGCTTTCTATCTCATTTTTGTTTGCCGAGATTCGAAGCAATAAAGGAAGTAAAAATAAAAATAAAATCAACAGTAAATATTATCCAAAAAAACGAATGCAAAATCGACCTTTTCAGTATCTTTTGTTTTTTTTGATTCTGTTTCTTGATATCTGGTAATATACGAGTCTTTTTTCGAACCTAAGATTTTCTTGATTTTTATTTCTGTTTGCTTGGAAAAGTTCTCTGCGAAAGGGCCAAAAACCGAACCCTTATTACGTTTGTTTTGAACGGCTTTTTAGCCGGAAAGTTGCAACCGTTTTCTTATTCTATCATTTGCTCCATGCTTCTCTGTTTTTTTCGTTTCCTGTCTCTGTTGTGCGTCTTCTTTTGCAGGTGACGGGTGGCTTGGGGCGTGCGCGAGTGTCCGGTCGAGGTCTCGGGAAGGGGTGTCCGAGGCGTGCGACGAGGTTGGTGCGCACCTAGGGCCACGGGCTTCATCCGTCAGGGCGTGCGCACTGGAGCCAAGGCGCGTGGTGGCCGAGATGTCGTGGGTACAAGAACCAACGCGCGTGGTGGTCAACACGAGGTGAAGCGCACGTGTGTTAGACGCACGGGGCAGACGAGGAGGCTGTTGACGGCGCTGGCTAGGGTTGCTGAGAAAAAAATTTAACTTTGGGCCATTGGGCCTCTGCTAATTTGGATTGGGGTTTGGTTAGGTGGGCTGATTGTATTGGGCTCTGGGTTAAGGCTAATTGGGTTTGTAATGGACATTGAACATTTAAAATTTTATTGGTTTTGGTTTCGTGTATTGGGCTGTTTGGGTTTGGGTTGACTGGAATTGGGTCCTGAATTTTTGTAAATGGACATTTATAAAGACTATTTTTATTTTAATGGACCTTTGTAACATTTGGTTTTTTTTTCAATCTGGTTTTGTTTTGTCTAATGGGCCTGGGTTTGGGTTTGGTGAGTTGTAAATGGGCTTTAAATTGGATTGTCATTTTTTGGTCTGTTTAATGGCATTTTGCTTTATTCCAATTTTGGTTTTGTAATTGGGCTCGGTTTGACCTGGTCTTTAATGTGGTTCCAAATTTGCTCTGTAATGGACTTTCATTTGGACGTTTATTTCGGTTCTTTATGTGGGTATTGGGCCGGGCAGAAATTGGGTATTACAGCTATGAACCAGAATGGAGGAGAATAGAATGAAAAAGCTGAAAATGAAACCGAAAGAGCTTTAATGGAGGCTTAGGAGTTTCCGTACACTAAACAACACCAAAGAGAGAAGAAGATAAGAGAAAAGAATGATAAGGAAAAGAATAGGAAGAGAAGAACAATGCTTTCAGTTTAAGGAAAGAAAATGGGAAGAGAAGAACAAGGTTTCGGTTTTTGAGAATGAATGGAAAAGAGGATGAAAGAATTATGCCTAAATGGTCTTCTTGATTTCGGCTAAAGGTCATCAAAGAAGAAAAGAGTGGATATTGGCTAAGCAAATTTCAGCAAAAGAGAATGGGTAACTTAGAATGAAAGCGCACTCACAAATGCGGAAAATCTACACACACAAGCTACCTAATACCACCAAAATTCGGCAATCACTCCTAATACCCAAAACTGAATACTCCCCTCCTCTCACACTCCTCAAAATTTTGGCTAGCACTCCCCCACTATGCCGTCCCTTCAATCTCTCCCTGCTTTCTTCTCCTCCACACATTCAACCCGGTTTGAATTATTCAAACTCCTTAAATTTCTCTCCACCATTCATTTGAAATGCTTGACCAAGTCTTACCTCTCTCCTCCAGAGTTTGATTGTCATCCAACCACCTCCCTTGCCTGAGCCAAAAATACTATTCCCTTGCTGCTTGAGTGATTCGAACCTTCTCCCTCTCAACTCCTTGTGACGCCATTTCCTAGCATGCTAGGTGGTGTCTCTTTGCCACTATTCCACTACACTTCTTTGTGTCACCAAACGCGAACTAAAACCCCTTAAGTCCTACCCCTATTCTGCTATCCCTTCTTAGGTGCCCAACTAAAATTCTACCAAAGCTTTGGCTTAACCCCGAGCCATCCCGCGGCCCCCCAAACACATCCAACAACAAGCAAAACCCGACAACACACAGGAAACATAAAAAAATGCGAAGCCCCTAAATCCCGGATGTTACAGTTCTACTCCCTTAAAGAAATTTCGGCCGCGAAATTTTCTTGATCAAAAGAGATAAGGGTACTGCTGTCGCATAACATCCTCTGACTCCCATGTTGCTTCCTCTGCACCGTGGTTCTGCCACAAAACTTTGACCAAAGGGACTGACTTCCTTCTCAACACCTTTACATCTCGATCCAAGATTCGCACTGGCTCTTCCTCGAAGGACAAGTCTGATCTTACCTCAATTCCTTCTACTGGCACAATGTGCGACAGATCAGAACGATAACGTCTTAGGATCGAGACATGGAACACATCATGTATTTGCTTCAACTCTGGAGGTAATTCTCGTTGATACTCCACCGGTCCAACACGTTTCAAAACTTGATAAGGCCCGATAAACCTAGGACTTAACTTGCCCTTACGTCCAAATCTCATCACCTTCTTCCACAGTGAAACCTTCAAGAAAACTCAGTCAGCCACTGCAAACTTTAACTCAGTCAAACGCTTCTTTCAACCGAGCTCGAATTAACTTAACTTTCTCCTCTACCTCTGATACCAGTTCTGGACCCAACATCTGACGCTCACCCAACTCTGTCCAACAAGTAGGAGTACGACACCTTCGTCCGTACAATTCTTCATAGGGCGCCATCCGAATACTAGATTGTTAGCTGTTGTTGTATGTGAATTCTGCCAAAGGTAAATACTTTTCCCAACTACCTCTGAAATCGATGACACAACCTCTTAACATATCCTCCAAGATCTGGATTACTCTCTCAGACTGACCATCAGTCTGCGGATGAAAAGCTGTGGTGAAGTCTAACCTTGTACCCAATGCCTGATGCAACGCCTTCCAAAAACGTGACGTAAACCTAGGGTCTCTATCTGATATGATCGACACTGGTACCCCATGCAGTTCACAACCTCTGCCACATACAGCTTTGCCAACCTCTGTAGAGAATAGTCGACATGAACATGTATAAAATAAGTGGACTTCGTCAATCGATCAACAATTACCCAAATTGAGTCCTTCTTAGTGGGCGTAAGAGGTAACCCACTAACGAAATCCATCGTGATTCTCTCCCATTTCCACTGCGGAATCTTCACTGGCTGCAACAACCCCGAAGGCAACTGATGTTCTGCTTTCACTTGCTGACACGTCAAACATCTACCCACAAACTCCGTAATTTCTCGCTTCAAACCAGGCCACCAAAACTGTTCACGTAGATCCCGGTACATCTTATTTCCTCCAGGATGCATAGCGTATGGGCTACTATGCACTTCCTGAAGAATCATCTGTCTCAACTCCACATCTTTTGGTACGCAAACCCTTTTTCGGTAACATAAAACCCCATCACTGTTCAAACTATAATCCTCTACCCCACCATTCTGCACTTGCCGGAGTCGAGCACTCAAGACATCGTCTAACAACTGCTTCTCTTTAATTTGGCTTGTCCACATCGGTTTCACTTAAAGTTCAGCTAACAAACTCCCATCATCATACAAGCTGAGATGGGCGAACATTGCCTTCAATTCTGCTATCACCTTCCGACTCAGCGCATCTGCCACCACGTTAGCCTTACCTGGATGATATTCGATCGAGAAGTCATAGTCCTTCAATAGTTCAATCCACCTATGTTGTCTTAGATTCAACTCCTTCAGGGTAAGGAGGTACTTCAGACTCTTATGATCGGTGTAAATAACAGACTTTTCTCCACACAGGTAGTGTCTCCAGATCTTTAGAGCAAACACTACCGCAGCCAATTCTAGATCATGCACTGGATAGTTTTTCTCATGCGGTCTTAACTGCCAAGACGCATACGCTACAACTTTCCCATCTTGCATTAACACACATCCTAGCCCCGTGTGTGAAGCATCACAGTAGACGGTAAACTCTTTCCCCGCCTCTGGCTGAATTAACACCGGCGCTTCTGTCAAAATCCTCTTCAATTTCTCAAAACTTTCCTGCTGTTCAACTGCCCAAACGAACGGTACCTCTTTCCGTAATAACTTGGTTAATGGTACCGCAACCAAAGAGAATCCTTCCATAAACCTTCTGTAATACCTGGCTAATCCCAAGAAACTTCAAATTTCTGCCACAAACTTCGGCGGTTTCCAGTCCAACAGAGCTTCTACCTTCCGGAGGTCAACCCTAATTCCTTCTGCAGAAACCACATGCCCTAAGAAAGTCACTTTCCTTAACCAAAACTCACACTTGCTGAATTTGGCATACAGCTGTCTTTCCCTCAAAATCTGTAAGACCACTCGAAGATGCGCATCATGCTCCTCTTCTGATTTAGAATAAACTAGGATATCGTCTATGAAAACCATAACAAACCGGTCTAGGTAAGGTTGGAACACTCGGTTCATCATGTCCATAAACGTCGCTGGTGCATTCGTCAACCCGAATGGCATCACCAAGAACTCATAATGACCATAGCGGGTTCGAAATGCCGTCTTGTGAATGTCCACTTCCTTGACCTTTAACTGATGATACCCTGAGCTTAAATCTATCTTTGAAAAGACTGTAGCCCCTTTGAGCTGATTGAATAGATCGTCGATTCTCGGCAGCGGGTACTTGTTCTTTATTGTCAACTTATTCAGCTGGCGGTAGTCAATGCACATACGCATGGACCCGTCCTTCTTCTTCACAAATAGGACAGGCGCTTCCCACGGAAACACACTCGGTCAGATGAAACCACGATCCAACAGTTCCTGAATTTGAGCTTTGAATTCTACCAGCTCCTTCGGCGCCATTCTATAAGGGGCGATGGACACCGGAGCCGTTCCTGGAAGTAGCTCAATTCCAAACTCCACTTCACGATCCAGAGGTAACCCTGACAGCTCCTCAGGAAAGACGTCCACGAAATCCTTTACTGTTCTAACCTCATTAACAATCACTTCTTTTGCGTCCAATGCACTAATAAAAGCTAGGAATGCATTGCATCCTTTCCGAATCATCTTAACAGCCTTCAACGCAGAAACCACGTTGGACAAATAATTCCTTCTTTCCCCTATCACAACCACCTTTTCGTTTCCCGGGGTACTCAACATCATGCGCTTAGTCTCGCCATCCAGCTTAGCACGATGTTTAACCAACCAATCCATTCCTAAGATGAGATCAAACTCCCCAAATGGTAATTCCATTAAGTTTGCCGGGAATACTACTCCTTGAGTCTCTAGAGGTACATTCCTAAATAGTTTGTCCACTATCATGGATTGTCCTAGCGGGCTAACCACAGTCATCTTCCTAGCAGTTATCTTAGATTCTATACATAAGTCTCAGATACCGAGCATGCAACATAAGAGTGGGTTGATCCAATATCAATCAAAGCAAGAAATGAATTATCAGCAATAAGAAACATACCGATTATAACGTCCGGTGCGTCACTATCCTCCCACCGATGAGCTGCATAGGCTAGGCCCGACTGTCTTGCGTCTGTATTACCAGCACCCCTACCAGGTGCTCCACGACCCCGACCGAACCTATTTCCTCCTCTGACTGGGCCATGACCCCTCGGTAATGGCTGACCACCCCTCCTAAACTGATCAGAACCTCGTCCAGCTAGTTGTACCTGATCCACCTGTGGACAGTCTTTCACCATATGATCTACAGATCCACACCTGAAATATCCACCAGTTCTCCTTCTGCACTCCCCGAAATGCACCTTCCCACACAAATAACATGATCGATTCTGACCCCCTGTAGCAGATGTCAGAACACGAGTTGGCCCATCAAACCTAGGCCTTTTTTGAAAACCCCCAGATGATCTCAACGGCCCAAAACTTTTCTTATTCTTACTCCGATCCTTATCTTTATTATGTTTCTCAGTCCGCTTTACCTCTTCGGCTATTTTAACTTTCTCAACCAGAACGACAAAGTCCCTTTCTCGCTGCAGTGCTATCAATACAATTAACTCATTCCGCAGTCTATCCTCGAACCATACACAGCGCTCATAGTCAGTCGCCACAATACCTCGAGTGTAACGGCTCAAGCGCAGAAATTATGCCTCATATTCAGACACAGATTTGCTCCCCTGAACCAAATTCAAAAATGCCTTCCTCTGGGCATCAACGTAGCTGGCCCCGACGTATTTTCCCTGAAATGACACCTTAAAGAAATCCCAGTCAATCTGGTCTGCTGGAGTACCCTCTTTTACTGTAAACCACCATTGATATGCTTCGTCTCGAAGAAGAGACACCACCCCTTTCAACTTCTCCTCTACCGTGAAGTCAAGATCATCCATTATGCGCTCACTTGCCTCTAACCAATACTCAGCTGTATTAGGGGCTACGCCAGAAATGCCCCTAAACATTTCCGCTCCATTGGCTCGAAGTCGTTCAGACACAGATTTCCGAGCCCCAGTACCCATGCTTGCCCCATCAACTCTCTCCAAGACCCACAACATAGCCTGAGACACCGCCTCATCCCCGCCCGTTTGATCCTGAAATTCTGCCTCTACTGCTGACGGTACTGGTATCTCACTACCCGACCCATGAACAGATCCCACTGGTTCCGACACAGTGATCCTACCCCTTCCACGACCACGTACATTACGTCCACGTCCTCTACTACTCATCTCTATAATATCTTCTTATCTGATTAAAAAATTTATGTATTAGCATTTTTTTTCAAATGTTTATTAAAGAAAAATTTTATGAAGTATAATTACGAGTAGTTTCCACGATTCACATACAACCTAAAAGTTTCCATTTCTAAGGTATAGTTCCTTAGTTCTAACATCCATGGCAATATATTCACATGGCACATGCAATTTATACTAATCAGAAACTTACCTGGCGGACTTGGGCCGGAGACTTAGGTGCCATGCTAGAAAAACATGTATTTCATTCTACTATGTTTTAAAACCATTCTTAGAAAACATTTTGAACCCAAAACCCAAAGCCGAGCTTTTGAACCCTGCTCTGATACCAATTTGTAACACCCCAAACTTGGCCTAGATGTTACGACTGGATCTGGCATGTCACATGTGAAACTTGTAATCTCCGAGTTAGGTTGGTGGTTTGGAATCTCAGTGTTCATTCTTGAAAACTGGTAATTAATTATAAAAACTTCCTTTATTGTGGGAAAAAGTTAGATTTTAAACTATTGTGGTTAGGTGACATTTGAAAACACTTAATGTTATTTTAAGAAACCTGAAACGTTGTCCATTATCGATTGTAAGCCATTTGTTAAGTTTTGGAAAATAATCATTCATAATTTTATCGGATGAAAAATACCATATCACTTAAATTATAAATCAGAGCATTAAAGAAAAGAAAAAACAAATTCAAATAACAGTGGCCTTATTACAAAATAAAACCCTGAAGATTTAGGAAAAGTAAAGTTTTATTTTTGATTTAAGCAATAAAAACCGTGCATGGCCACCTTGTGCCCCTTTCCAGCCCGGTCCATTGCACTAAGTGCTACCTGAAATGATGTTAAACAACAAAGTGAGTCGCAAGACTCAGTGTGCAACACTCATGTGCCATCAAATTGGGCCTTAGCCCTACAGAACAGAATAGCAGAACAACATGTAACCAAAATGATGCAGAACCCAATCCCAACCTAAGTTTCCATCCATTACACACCACTCGTACCTGCCAATCACACCAATGGGGATTTCTACAATCAACCCTCACCGCTACACACCATCAATGGCAATCATGCTGCAGTTAGCTGCTCATCGTCAGTATCGTGACATAGTCACCAAAACAGATCGTGGCAGAGCCACTACAACAGATCGTGGCAGAGCCACCAGAACGCTTCCCCTTTCATTTAATAACATCTGCCCAACCCCATGCAAACATAATAATTTTAATGCACAGATGCAATCATAACGAATATCATATCATTTCATCCTAACCAATTATTTAATATAATAGAAATCACTAACTTGATGTCTCGCCTTTACCCTCCAAGGGTATCTCAATAGCCATACCGAGTTTTCAGCATTCAACAGAATATATTTATATATTAACACATCATTATAGATGGTGTGAGAAGTTACACACCTGATTACGTGCAGCACTAAGCTATCTATGACGCCGCTATCACTAGCTGGAATCACGGCTATCTGTCTACTATTCTGCTCGGAGGCTGGCCCACAACCTGGTGGCCAATCACGAACAGTAGACACCGCTCTTTTCTTGAACTTAGGGATCGAACCCGAAGGCTTGCTTTCCTCCCCAACTTGTGATACGAGCTCACCTACGACGCCTGTGACGGATGTTAACAATGACCCGATGAGACTACCTAATGGACCAATTACACGTTCCCGAACCAAACAATTCAATGATGCCGCAATGGTGTTGATGGCACAAATTTGGAATGACGATAGAAAAGATTCCAAAAACATGCTGAGCTATTACAATTTCTTTAGAGTTGAATATACTAGCTAGTCCGACTACTAGAATATTTAACACTATAAAATACGCATGTTTGATTAATTTTCAAAAGTTGTTACATTTTCTTAAATTTTCATTATTTTGTTTAAATAACACAAGTTTTTAATAAATCCTTTGTTATAGTGAATAATAGTGTGTTTTATCTAGTATTTAATGAATTGATTAAAATTGTGTGTTAATTTATGTTCAACCGAAATTTTACTAATGTTGGTTTATATTTTATAGGTGATTCACGACGACAACAATGGAAGCCATAGTGTGGACGGCTTAGAGTGGGAATTAATTAAATTATGTGCAAGCATAAATCTACATGGTGGAAAATTAATTGAAGCCTTACAAGCTAATAGAAATAATGTGCTCATGCGTGAAAGAGTGTGAATATGAAAGCACTTGCAATATGGTGAGATAAAGAACAATAAAAAAAATAATAAAAATATAATAATAATAATAAAACAAGACATGTGTTGATGAACAATCAATTTACATGATATGGACGGCATTGGAGCATTTGGCCATATTATTTTAATGGAAATAATGGAGCATTGTGCAAATAAAATGTGCTTGTGTGCTTGGTGTTGGACGGTAAAAGTGGGGAAGCCATTATGAAATTGGAGCACTATAAGACCATGTGGACGGCAACTTTGGATTACCTATATGGACGGTTCAAGCACTATTAATTAGGATAATTTAAGTATTTTATTTTAATTGTAAGTGGCTATCATTTCTCATTGGCCGATTGTTATCCTCCAATTAATTCTTCCTTATTCGGCTAACAAAGCCTATAAATATTGCACATTCTTGTGAAAGAAGAAGAACAACTTGAATTTTAATGAAAAGAAGAAATTCTTTTGGTGAGTCTTCACTCTCCTTATTCTCGAGGTTTGAATTGACTTATCTAGTTTTCTAGTGGCGTCGTTCTTTCCTTATTTTGAACTTATCATCTTTACGGGTGTGGCATTCATCTACCTATACCGTTGGTTCCTATCTCGCTAGATAGTGGGTCTCGGTTTTATTTCACAACTCATTCCATCAATTTGAACTTATAAGATTCGGGTCTTTAATTTTTATTAAAGGTTCTTTCTTGTTTCAAATACGTCTCCATTCAACCTATCACCTATCTTTACTTTTTCGAAGATATTATTTTTCCAACAAAATTATCCCTTTGTTAGTTAAACGAGAAACTGTCTAATTTACGATCGGGCAACATTTACGATTCGCCTCCTAACCCGAGACGGACCGTCATCAACTTGTATGTGTCTTGCATCCATTAAAAGCCTCAGTCAATAAATCACTACGAGAGATACAATTTTGAGTAACCACCCAACTCAGTTAAGGTGACGAATAATAGATAATCGATTACTAAAACAATTAGGAAGAATCTTCTTACCTAATTCGATTGGATCCAGAAGTTTGAAGACTTGGATTAGAACGTTGATCGCACCTAAACAAATACCCGAATGAGATTCGATTGAAAGGAGAACAGGTTTAAGAAGGTGGCTTTTCGGCCAAACAGGGAACACGAGCCCCCCTTTCACCATTCGGCCAAAATACCACATCATCTACCTACCTTTCGATTATCTTCAGGATTCGGCACCCACAGTCAAGACAAAGAAGATTCGGCTACAAGGGAAAAAGAGTGAAAAACTAAACCCCAAAGAGAGATTAAGAAAAGATTCAGCCTAGAGTAAAGGTGAGAAAGACAAGAAGTAATAGAAAAGAAACAACAAAGGACTTACCAATACCAGAGGTGATGATTCGGCTATGAACCAGAATGGAGGAGAATAGAATGCAAAAGCTAAAAATGAAACCGAAAGAGCTTTAATGGAGGCTTAGGAGTTTCGGCACACTAAACAACACCAAAGAGGGAAGAAGATCGAGAGAAAAGAATGATAAGGAAAAGAATAGGAAGAGAAGAACAGTGCTTTCGGTTTAAGGAAAAAAATAGGAAGAGAAGAACAAGGTTTCGATTTTTGAGAATGAATGGAAAAAAGGATGAAAGAATTATGCCCAAATGGCCTTCTTGATTTCGGCTAAAGGTCATCAAAGAAGAAAAGAGTGGATATTGGCTAAACAAATTTTGGCAAAAGAGAATGGGTAACTTAGAATGAAAGCACACTCACAAATGCTGAAAATCTACACACACAAGCTACCTAATACCACCAAAATATGGCAATCACTCCTAATACCCAAAACCGAATGCTCCCCCACTCTCACACTCCTCAAAGTTTTGGCTAGCACTCCCCCACTATGTCGTCCCTTCAATCTCTCCCTCTTTCCTCTCCTCCACACATTCAACCCAATTTGAATTATTCAAACTTCTTAAATTTCTCTCCACCATTCATTTGAAATGCTTGACCAAGTCTTACCTTTCTCCTCCAGAGTTTGATTGTCATCCAACCACCTCCCTTGCTTGAGCCAAAAATACTATTCCCTTGCTGCTTGAGTGATTCTAACCTTCTCCATCTCAACTCCTTGTGACGCCATTTCCTAGCATGCTAGGTGGCGTCTCCTTGCCACTCTTCCACTACACTTCTTTCTATTACCAAACGCAAACTAAAACCCCTTAAGTCCTACCCCTATTTGGCTATCCCCTCTTAGGTGCCCAACTAAAATTCTACCAAAGCTTCGGCTTAACCCCGAGCAGTCCCGGGGCCCCCCAAACACATCCAACAACAAGTAAAACCTGACAACATACATGAAACATAAAAAATGCAAAGCCCCTAAATCCCGGATGTTACAAGTAGGACATATTGCATACATGAAATTTTGATGACATGGCATACTACATCGGGTTGGGATTCTGTATGGAGGAAGTATTGTTACTGGTGGCTCTGCCACACATACTGATACTGGTGGCTCTGCCACAGTTACTGCTACTGGTGGCTTTGGCACATATACTATTACTGGCAGCTCTGCTGCATTATTATTACTGGCAGCTATGCTGTATTATTGGTGTGTGGGCTGAGTGGGTCGACTTTGTCCCCACGTGGTGTGTTGGCTGGATTGGGGTGGGTTTGCATACTTGCACCATACAAATATTGTATCGGGTTTAGGCCCACACTTTTACTGTATTGGGCTAAGGCCCATACTGTACTGTTACTGAATAGGGCTCAGGCCCAAAATTGTTACTGCATGATAGGGGATTACACACTAAGTTCTCGTAAGTCACCCTTTTCTTTTAACTGTACAGGTAATCCCCAGCCTTAGATGGTTTGGAGCTACGAGGGACTCGGAGGTGGCCACACGTTCGCTATTATTTAATTTTAGACTTAGTTATTTAATTTTTATATTGGGTTGAAAATTATGTAATAAGGCCTCTGGTGATTTTATTTTCTCTTATTTGGGTTTTAAATTCTTAATTTGAAACCGCCAAACTAATATAAATAAGTTTTCAAAAATAACAACGATTTTAAAAGACAAACATGTAACATCTCGGTTTAGACCTTAGTAGGAATAGTGGTTTCGGGACCACAAATCTGAGGTCAGAAAAATATTTTAATATTATTATAGATGTTTATAATATGTGATTGAGCATGTATGAAAATTTGGTGTGAAAATTTTATCGTTTGTGTGTCGAATTATGAAAAAGGACTTAATTGCATAAAATGCAAAAGCTGTGTGCTGATTGTTAAAGTGCTTAATTGGCATGACTTATTAATTGAAAGGTCCTTATGTTGTAATTAGACCATAGATAATGGAGATGGACATATATGTACATAGTTAGTGGAAATTTTAATGAAATAATAAAACGGGCAAAATGGTAAAAAGTCTATTAATGTGTATTAAATAAAACAAAAAGATGAAAACATGTTCATCTTTGTTTCTTTCAACCAAAAATAGGAAAATAGATAGGGCTTGGAAGCTTTGAAGCATTCGACCATCTTGGAGTTTAATTGTAAGTTCATTTTTGTTCGATTTTTGATGATTTCTACGTTTTGTAATAGTTGCTTCTTGTTCTTCAAAACCCATGCTTCAATTTTGTGAATTGATGAAGATTTTGAAAAGTGCCATTGATGAATGCTTGAGCTTTGTGATAGTTGATGATGAAAGATGAAAGATGTGTGAAAGATTAACATGTTTTGTCTTTGAATTTTTGGTGAAATTGAGTAATTTGGACTAAATTATGAAAATAATATTTTGAGGGACTAAAATGTGAAATAAATGAAATGTGTGGGCTTGCATGGATATAGGGGAAATTCGGCTAGGCATGGGTGGAATGAAATTTTGTGTATTTGACGATTTTATGAAATAGGGACCAAAGTGTCGAATTGGGAAAATGTGAGGGCTATTTTGTAAAATGCCCTAAATATGTGTGTTTGGATTAAATTGAATGAATTGGTGATTGAATGAGCTAAATTTGAATATGTATAGACCAAGAAAGGAGAGATTCGAATCGAGATTGAGGTAAAGACAACGTACTCGATTGATCGACTAGTATCAGTATTTCAACGTCTGAGGTAAGTTTGGATGTAATACAAGTTGTTTAATTTGTATCTATGTGATGTGAAATGAATGAATGTATAGTTATTGAATTAGAAATGTTATATGTGATATTGAGAAAGGAGGCACTAAGTGTGCGAAATAAGAATTGAGACAGAAGTGATTAGCACTGTGTGTGCGAAATAATAGAAGCTACGGCTTTAATGATTGGTATTGTGTGTGAGATACCAAATTACATTCGGTTTTATATTGTGGCATTAAGTGTGCGATGTTATATAAGCTTCGGCTATGAATTGGGCACTAAGTGTATGTTTGAATTGAAGAGATAGGGAACGATGAATAAGTTATGGTATCGAGTATTGAATAGTAAGAACGTTAGTTGACTAAGTGTTGGCAAAGTTATGTTTCGAACCTGTGTTGTTGATGATATTGTTTAAAGTTGAATAGATAGATGAATGAGTATATGATTGAGGATGACTTTGTGTTTGGTTGAGAATCGATCTATGTGATGGTCTATTTAGTATATTGATTTGAATTATTGAGTTAAATGTATTGTATTACGAACTTATTAAGCTTTAAAAGCTTACTGTGTGAAGTTTTCTCTGTTTTACAGTGTTTAAAGCTAGCTCAGATCCAGGGATCTTCAGCGACTCAATCACACTATCGTCATATCTATTTTGGTACTTTTGAAAGATGTATATGTTTGGTATATGGCATGTATATGTTAGTGATTATGGTATGTTTTGTAATGTTGGACCTTGCCATGTGATATGGCTTGGAAATTGAGTGTTGATGGTTCATATGTGAAGCTATGAAAATGACGAATGTAGTATGAAATAGTGAGAATTGGAAATGGTATATTTCATGCTTGAATTGGTTGATGAGAATTGTATTTTAAGTGTGAATTTGTGGTATGACTAGATGATGCTTAGTTATATGTTTTGAGTTGTGAATATGATGTTTTGGATGGATTATTTGAGTAGGAATTGAGTATGGAATAAATGATGTAGTAGATGATCAGTTGGTACTTGTATTGGTTTGTTTTAATTGCATTTGAAGCATAAATTGGTATTGGTTTGAGGCTTATAGGTGATTGTAAAGTGTGGATGGTAATTTGGCCTTGAAAAATGGCCAATAATTGCCTACACGGTTGAGCACACGAGCGTGTGGCTCAACCGTGTCCTTCAAGGTTGTGTTTCAAAACAAGTTAGACTCGACCACGGGCTGGACACACGGGTGTGACTGGCCGTGTGGTGCAAGTCAGCGTCGACCACGGGTGAGGCACACGGGCGTGTCTCAGGCCGTGTGGACAAGTCAGTATATATGCCCTGTTTTGCCACTGCTTGGACGCACGGGTGTGTCCGAGGCCGTGTGCCTACCTACACGGGTGTGTGACCTCTGTAACTTAGAAAAATGTTTAAATTTCAGAAATTTTTGTGTGTGTTCAGTTTAGTCCCGGCCCTATTCTAAAGCATGTTTAAGGTCTCATTGACCTATATAAGGGACTATATGAATGTGAATTGTTATATTTGGTTGTGAATGATATGAATTTTTTAGAAATGATTAGTAATGCCTCTTAACCCTAATCCGACGACGATTACGGGTTAAGGTGTTACATTTTATTGGTATCAGAGCTACGGTTTAGCCGATTTTAGGACTAACGTAGCGCGTGTGAGTCTAGCTATACATGCCATATATATAAATACGATAGTGTGATGAATCTTGACAGTTAAAAATGTGTTTTCGTATAGTAAATGGATCCCGATCAAGCAGTTGCTGATGATGTTGAGAGTAATGTGCCTGCTCCCGCTCAAGGGATATTGCCAGCCACATCTAGGCCGAACGTTAGTAGCCACGAGGGAGAGGCTAAGCAAGCCTTCTTTTAAATGATGAGTAAGTGGTTTTCGGAGTTCGTTCGAATGAATTCGGCTGCTCCACAACCTCTACCCCCACAAGTACTCGTTGTACCACAAGTTGTAGATCCGATCAGATTGAATAAACCTCATGTAGATAAAATCTGAAAGAATGGGGCCGAAGATTTTAGGGCCACAGCTGATGATGATGCCGAGTGAGCTGAGTTTTGGCTCGAGAACACCATTCGAGTGTTTGATGAGATGTTGTTGACGACTGATGCATGTATTAAATGTTTTGTTTCCTTGCTGAGAGATACGACATGTAACTGGTGGAAGACGTTGATATCTGTGGTTCTGAGAGAGAGAATCACGTGGGATTTCTTTCAAGTTGAATTCCGGAAGAAGTATATCAGTCAACGATTTATAGATCAGAAATGTTAAGAGTTTCTAGAGCTGAAACAGGGCCGTATGTCAATTACGGAGTATGAACGAGAGTTTGTGAGACTGAGCGAATATGCGCGGGAATGTGTTTTGACCGAAGCTACTATGTGTAAACGTTTCATTGAAGGGCTGAATGAAGGCATTAAATTTTTGGTTGGAATACTTGACATAAATGAATTTATTGTGTTAGTTGAAAGAGCCTGCAAAGCCGAGGAACTTAGCAAAGAAAAGAAAAAAAGCAGATTCTGAGGCTAGAGATGAAAGAAAAAGATTGATGAGTAAGTCATCTCAACCTTTGACGAAGAGATTTAGAGATGCAAGCAATTGATCAAATGTTTCGTCTAGACATTCGGGTAGGGATCGAGTGAGACAAAGTGTGGGTCCAAGAGCTCAAATCCCAACTGAATCAAGTGTTGGAAGTGTCAAAAGCAACAAGCCTGGGTGTAGATAGTGTGGAAGACGACACGTTGGAGAATGCTAGGGCAAGTACAATAATATAACTTTTTATAAGTGTGGATTCTGAGATCATTTTATTCGAGATTGCCTAGAATTGGCTGAGAAAGACAATGTTTAGAGTGCGAGACTAAGTAATACGACAGCTAGGGGTAGACCACTTAGAAACACTAGAAATGTGAGTGGTAGTCAGGAAGGGATGATGGATACGGCTGTGAGATCCGAGGCGAGAGCACCTACCCGAGCTTATGCTATACGCGCACGAGAAGAAGCGTCATCTCCAGACGTCACTACTGGTACTTTTACTCTATTTGATACTGATGTGATTGCATTGATAGATCTAGGTTCTACTGATTCCTATGTGTGTGTGAATCTAGTATCAAGTAAGACTCTACCTATTGAGTCTACTGAATTCGTGATTAGAGTATCGAACCCCTTAGACAAGTGTGTCTTGGTTGATAAAGTGTGCAAGAACTGTCCGTTGATGTTTCGAGGCATTTGCTTTCCAGCTAATTTGATATTGCTACCCTTTAATGAAGTTGATATCATTTTGGGTATGGATTGACTCACTTTGCATAATGCTATTGTAAATTGTAAACGGAAAAGTATTGATTCGAGAAGTTAGAATGGTGAGATGGTTCGAATAGAATCTAGTGATTTGAATGGGTTACCAGCTGTTATATCATCATTGAAAGCTTTGAACTATGTGAAAAAGGGTTGCAAAGCTTATCTTGCATATGTTATTGATACAAAAGTGACAAAAAAAGAAAGTCGAATCTGTACCTATGGTTTGTGAATTCCCTGATGTGTTTCCTGAAGAACTACCGGGATTACCTCCTATACGAGAAGTTGAATTTGGTATTGAATTAGTACCGGGGATGACTCCGATATCGATAGCTCCGTATAGAATGGTACCGACTGAATTGAAGGAGTTGAAGTCTCAGTTGCAAGAGTTGACCATAGAGGATTTGCACAACCGAGTTTCTCGCCCTAGGGTGCTCCTGTGTTATTTGTGAAAAAGAAAGATAGTACTATGAGGATGGGTATTGATTACCGACAGTTGAACAAAGTGACGATAAAGAATAAGTATCCCTTGCCACGTATTGATGATCTGTTTGATCAGTTGAACGACGCTACAGTGTTTTCTAAGATGGATTTGAGATCGGGTTATTCCTAGTTGAGAGTTAAAGAATTAGATGTACTGAAAACTACTTTCAGAACGAGATACGGACATTATGAATTCTTAGTTATGCCTTTTGGACTAACAAATGCTCCTACAATGTTTATGGATTTGATGAATCGGATATTCAGACCGTACATAGATCGCTTTGTTGTGGTGTTCATTGATGATATTCTGATTTATTCTTATGATGAGACGCAACATGCTGAGCATTTGAGAATCTTGTTGCAGACTCTACGTGAGAAGCAATTGTATGCAAAGTTTAGCAAATGTGAGTTTTGGTTGCGTGAGGTTGGTTTTCTGGGGTATATTGTATCAGCTGCGGGAATACGAGTTGATCCGAGTAAGATCTTAGCTATTTTAGAATGGAAGCCTCTGAGAAATGTGTCTAAAATCTGTAGTTTTAGACAGTTTGTGAAAGGTTTCTCGATGATTGCAACTCTGTTGACGAAGTTGTTACAGAAAGATGTTAAATTCAAGTGGTCAGAAAAGTGCCAGCAGAGTTTTGAACAGTTGAAAGCATTGTTGATAGAGGCACCTGTGTTAGTCCAACCTGAGTCTGGTAAAGAATTTATAATTTACAGTGATGCATCATTGAATGGCTTGGGCTGTGTGTTGATGCAAGAAGGCAAAGTCATCGCTTATGATTCGAGGCAGTTAAAACTGCATGAAAAAAAACTACTCGACACAAGATCTTGAATTAGCCGCGATTGTATTCACATTGAAGATTTGGCGTCACTACTTGTTTGGTGAGAAATGTCATGTTTTTACTGATCACAAGAGTTTGAAATATCTGATGACTCAGAAAGAATTGAATTTGGGAGAGAGGAGATGGTTAGAATTGTTGAAAGACTACGAGCTTGTGATTGATAATCATCCGGGTAAAGCTAATGTTGTTGCTGGCGCTTTGAGCCAAAAATCTATATGTGCTTCACGAGCAATGAATACTCAGATGGATCTATGTGATGATGATTTGATTTTGGCTGAGTTGAAAGTTAGGCCGATGTTTATACGTCAGATTTGTAATGCCTAGAAAAGTGATGATAAGATGATGATAAAACGAGCTCAATATGGTTTAAATATCGATTCAGAATTTTGAATTGATAATGATGATTGTTTGAGATTTGGAGATCAGATTTGTGTTTCGAAAAATTTAGAGTTAATTCAGTTGATTTTGAACGAAGCTCACAATAGTCGTTTGGCTATTCATCCAAGGAGTACAAAAATGTATAATGATCTGAAACAGTTTTATTGGTGGCATGGTATGAAACGAGATATCTCAGAATTTGTTTCGAGATGCTTAGTTTGTCAGCAAGTTAAAGGTGAACATCAGGTTCCATCCGATTTATTGCAACCAATTATGATTCTTGAGTGGAAATGGGAGAGAATCACGATGGACTTTGTGTCCGGGTTGCCTTTATCTTCAGGAAAGAAAAATGCAATCTAGGTGATAGTTGACAGATTGACGAAATCAGCTTATTTTGTTTCGGTGAGAACAAATTATTCACTTGATAAATTAGCTAAATTATATATTTCTGAGATTGTGAGATTGCACGGGGTGCCACTGTCAATTGTATCTGATAGAGATCCGAGATTTACTTCGTGGTTTTGGAAGAAATTACAAGAGGCATTAGGCACAAAGCTGCATTTTAGTACTGCATTTCATCCACAAACGGATGGACAATCCGAGCGGGTCATTCAAGTTCTTGAGGATATGTTGAGATGCTGCATTCTCGAGTTTGAAAGTATGTGGGAGAAACATTTACCGTTGATTGAGTTTGCGTACAATAATAGTTTTCAATCTAGTATCAAAATGGCACCGTATGAGGCTCTTTACAGTAAAAAATGTCGAACTCCATTGTATTGGACTGAGCTGAGTGAGAATAAGATTCACGGGGTTGATTTAATAAAAGAGACTGAGCAGAAAGTGAAAGTGATTCGTGACAGTTTAAAAGTAGCGTCAGATCGTCGGAAGTCCTATGCAGATTTAAAATGAGAATATATCAAATTTGAGGTCGGCAACAAAGTGTTTTTGAAAGTGTCTCCATGGAAGAAAATACTTCGATTTGGCCGAAAAGGCAAGCTGAGTCCGATGTTCATCAGGCCGTATGAAATCATTGAACGAATTGGGTCGGTTGCTTATAGATTGCTGTTGCCACCTAAATTAGAGAATATTCATAATGTGTTTCATGTATCTATGCTTCGACGATACAGATCTGATCCTTCGCATGTGATTGCTCCTATTGAGGTTGAGATTCAGTCAGATTTGTCGTATAGTGAGGAACCGATTCAAATTTGGCACGTGAGATCAAAGAGTTGAGAAACAAAAAGATTTCTTTAGTGAAAGTGTTGTAGCACAAAGACGGAGTTGAAGAGGCTACGTGGGAGCCTGAAGATGTTATGAAAGAACAATATCCGAACCTATTAACTGGTAAGATTTTCGAAGACGGAAATCCCTAAAGGGGGGAGAGTTGGAACAGTCCGGTTTAGACCTTAGTCAGAATAGTGGTTTCGGGACCACAAATCTGAGGTTAGAAAAATATTTTAATATTATTTTAGATGTTTATAATATGTGATTGAGCATGTGTGAAAATTTGGTGTGAAAATTTTATCGTTTCTGTGTCGAATTATGAAAAAGGACTTAATCGCATAAAATGCAAAAGTTGTGTGCTGATTGTTAAAGTGCTTAATTGGCATGACTTATTAAATGAAAGGTCCTTATGTTGTAATTAGACCATAGATAGTGGAGATGGACATATATGCACATAGTTAGTGGAAATTTTAATGAAATAATAAAAGGACAAAATGGTAAAAAGCCTATTAATATGTATTAAATAAAACAAAAAGATGAAAACATGTTCATCTTTGTTTATTTCAACCGAAAATAGTAAAATAAATAGGGCTTGGAAGCTTTGAAGCATTCGGCCATCTTGGAGTTTAATTGTAAGTTCATTTTTGTTCGATTTTTGATGATTTCTACGTTTTTGCAATCGTTGCTTCGTGTTCTTCAAAAACCCATGCTTCAATTTTGTGAATTGATGAAGATTTTGAAAAGTGTCATCGATGAGTGCTTGAGGTTTGTGATAGTTGATGATGAAATATGAAAGATATGTGAAAGATTAACATGTTTTGTCTTTGAATTTTTGGTGAAATTGAATAATTTGGACAAAATTGTGAAAATAATATTTTGAGGGACTAAAATGTGAAATAAATGAAATGTGTGGGCTTGCATGGATATAAGGGAAATTCGGCTAGGCATGGATGGAATGAAATTTTGTGTATTTGATGATTTTATGAAATAAGGACTAAAGTGTCGAAATGTGAAAATGTGAGGGCTATTTTGTAAAATGCCCTAAATATGTGTGTTTGGATTAAATTGAATGAATTGGTGATTGAATGAGCTAAATTTGAATATGTATAGACCAAGAAAGGAGAGATTCGGATTGAGATCGAGGTAAAGACAAAGTACAGAATTGATTGGCTAGTCTCGGTATTTCGACGTCCGAGGTAAGTTTGGATATAATACAAGTTGTTTAATTTGTATCTATGTGATGTGAAATGAATGAATGTATAGTTATTGAATTAGAAATGTTATATGTGATATTGAGAAAGGAGGCACTAAGTGTGCGAAATAAGAATTGGGACAGAAGTGATTAGCACTGTGTGTGTGAAATAATAGAAGCTGCGACTTTAATGATTGGCACTGTGTGTGCGATACCGAATTATGTTTGGTTTTATATTGTGGCACTAAGTGAACGATGTTATATAAGCTTCGGCTATGAATTAGGAGCTAAGTGTGCGATTGAATTGAAGAGATAGGGAATGGTGAATAAGTTATGGTATCGAGCATTCAATAGTAAGAACGTTAGTTGACTAAGTGTTGGCAAAGTTATGTTTCGAACCTGTGTGGTTGATGTTTTTGTTTAAAGTTGAATAGATAGATGAATGAGTATATGATTGAGGATGACTTTGTGTTTGGTTGAGAATCGATCTATGTGATGGTCTATTTAGTATATTGGTTTCAATTATTGAGTTAAATGTATTGTATTACGAACTTACTAAGCTTTAAAATCTTACTGTGTGAAGTTTTTTCTATTTTACAGTGTTTAAAGCTAGCTCAAATCTGGGGATCGTCAGTGAATCAATCACACTATCGGCATATCTATTTTGGTACTTTTGAAAGATGTATATATTTGGCATATGGCATGTATAGGTGGCTGGAGCTAGTACTGGAACAGTGGGCTGAGGGTCAATTTCAGAGTGACTCTAGTCTAATGGAGCAGAAATTTTCAGGGGTGTTTCTAGAGTAGCCCCAAATGTGGCGGAGTACTAGTTAGAGACTACCGAATGGATATTGGACGACCTTGACTGTACTACGGAGCAAAAATTAAAAGGGGCAGTGTTCTTACTGCGAGATGATGCCTACCAATGGTGGCTTACCATGAGAGTGGGTACGCAAGCCGACCAAATAACATGGAATTTCTTTAAGGCGGCCTTCCAAGGGAAATATGTGGGCGCAAGTTATGTGGACACCTGATGAAAGGAATTTCTGAGCCTGACCTAGGGGAGTAAGACAGTGGTAGAATATGAGGCAGAATTCTTGCGGTTTAGTCGGTATGCTCGAGGGACAGTAGCAACTCAGTATGAACGCTGTGTGCATTTTGAAGATGGTCTTCGGGATAAGCTAAGGGTATTGATAGCTCCACAGAAGGAGTGAGATTTTGCTGCTCTTGTAGAAACAACAAAGATTGCTGAAGAGGTGAAGCGCTCAGAGCGTCAGAACCGTGAAAAAGATAAGGGCAGAAATAAGAGGGATTTTGGGCCCTTATGTTCTTTTGGGAGGCCTATTAAGAAGGCCAGGTTTGATGGGTTGGTTCGGACTGGAGTTTCTATTGCTATTAATAGACCGCAGCCTTGCGCTGGTTGTAGGAGATCTCACCAGGGTGAGTACTGGAAGAGGATTGGGGCGTGCTTTAGATGTGCGTGCATGGATCATCGGGTTAAGGATTGTCATCAGAGGCCTGTTTAGATGCAAGCTGCAGGACCGGGTCATGTTCAGTCAGTGAGAGGTGGTCAGCAGCCACCGAGAGGCCGTGGGCAGGCCAGAGGTGGAAACTGTATGGGACGAGGTCGTGGAGCCCCAGGCAGGGGTATTGGTAACACTAAAGCGAGGTAGCCAGCTCTGGTATATGCTGCTCGTCGCCAAGAGGAGGGTGACGTCCCTGACATCATAACCGGTATGTTCCTAATTTACAATGTACCATACACTACTTCAATTGATATTGGGTCTACACATTCGTACGTTGCACATACTGCGTTGGGAACTTTGGGTATTCAGTTAAAAAATACTGTTAGTGAGATGACTGTGATAAGTCCACTGGGACAGTCGGTTAGGGTAAATAAGTTATTCAGAGATGTGCCCCTTGAGGTCCAAGGAGTAATTTTTCCAGCAGAGTTGATGGAACTGTTGTTTGGTGAATTTGACCTTATTCTGGGTATGGATTGGCTGGTGAAGGTCCTTCTGTCAGAGATATTAGAACTGTTAAGGATTTTCCGGATGTATTTCCTGATGAGCTCCCTGGGTTGCCTCCGAACCACGAAGTTGAATTTAGTATTCAGCTCTTACCTAGAACAACTATAGTGTCCACCGCCCCATATAGGATGGCACCGAAGGAGCTGGTGGAGTTAAAGGCTCAAATTCAAGAGCTACTGGACCGAGGATTCATTCGACCGAGTGTGTCTCCATGGGGAGCACCGGTATTGTTTGTAAAGAAGAAGGATGAGTCCATGCGCATGTGCATCAACTATCGGCAACTTAATAAACTGACCGTTAAAAATAAGTATCCCTTGCCGAGAACCGACGATCTATTTGAACAGTTGCAAGGAGCGTCGGTTTTCTCTAAAATAGATCTCCGTTCTGGGTACCATCAACTGAGGGTAAAAGGGGCTGATGTGTATAAGACTACGTTTAGGACTCGTTATAGTCACTATGAGTTCCTAGTGATGACGTTTGGGCTGACGAATGCACCAGCTGCTTTCATGGATCTGATGAATCTACTATTCCAGCCCTATCTGGATCGGTTCGTAGTGGTTTTTATTGATGATATCCTGGTGTATTCGAGAACCGAGGAGGACCATGATTCACATCTCCGAATTGTTCTACAGGTTCTGAAGGTGAAGCAGCTATATGGAAAGTTCAGCAAGTGTAAGTTCTGGCTGCGAGAGGTAACATTTCTGGGTCATGTGGTGTCTGCCGAGGGGATTAGGGTTGATCCTCGGAAAATTGAAGCTGTACTGAACTGGAAACCACCTAAGACCGTATCTAAGATTCGAAGTTTTCTGGGTCTAGTAGGGTATTATGGACGTTTTGTTGAGGGGTTTTCCTTAATTGCTGCACCTCTAACTAAGTTGCTGCGTAAAGGGGTACCGTTTAATTAGACTGATAAGCAGCAAGAAAGTTTGAGAAACTGAAGAAAGTTCTGACTGTGGCCCCTGTCTTGATACAGCCAGAGTCTGGGAAGGAATTTACTGTCTACAGTGATGCATCACACATTGGATTGGGCTATGTACTGATGCATGAGGGTAAGGTGGTTGCTTATGCGTCCCATCAGCTTAAGCCTCACGAGGCGAATTACCCAACTCATGGCTTGGAGTTAGCCACGGTGATATTCGCACTGAAAATTTGGAGGCATTATTTAGACGGCGAAAAATGTATTATCTTCACAGATAACAAGAGCCTCAAGTACCTTCTTACTTAGAAAGAGCTGAATCTTAGGCAGCGAAGATGGGTAGAGCTGCTTAAGGATTATGACTGCTCGATTGAGTATCACCATGGTAAGGCTAAAGTGGTTGCTGATGCACTGAGCCGTAGGGTTGTATCTGATTTGAGAGCAATTTTTGATCGTCTCAGCTTGTATGATGATGGTAGCTTGTTAGCTGAGCTTCAAGTGAAACCGACGTGGACTGAGCAAATTAAGGGGAAAAAGTTGGTGGATAAGTCACTGGTTTCTCATTTCTGATAAGTTGAGAATGGAGAGACTACAGATTTTGGGTTGAATGGTGAGGGAGTACTGTGTTTCCATGGGAGAGTCTGTGTACCGAAGGATTCTGAGTTAAGGTAGTTTATACTGCGAGAGGTGTATAGTAGTCCATACGCTATGCATCATGTTGGAAACAAGTTATACTGAGATCTTCGTGAGTTGTACTGGTGGCCAGGGCTGAAACGCGAAGTTACTAATCTTGTGAATGAGTGCTTAACATGCCAGCAAGTCAAAGCTGAGCATCAACTGCCTTCAGGGGTACTGCAGCCAGTTAAGATTCCACTTTGGAAGTGGGAGAAAGTAACTATGGATTTTGTGAGTGGGCTACCCTTAACGCCTACTAAGAAGGATTCGGTATGGGTCATTATAGACCGGTTGACTAAATCTGCCCATTTTATACCAGTCTGTACTGATTACTCGTTGCAGAAGCTGGCAAAGTTGTATGGGGCTGAGATTGTGAGACTGCATGGGGTACCGGTTTCCATCATATCTAACAGAGACCCTCGATTCACATCTCAATTTTGGAAGAAATTACACGAGGCTTTGGGTACTAGGTTGGACTTCAATATTGCGTTCCATCCTCAGGCAGATGGTCAGTCAGAGAGGGTGATTCAAATACTGGAGGACATGTTAAGAAGCTGTGTTATTAATTTTTGAGGCAGCTGGGAAGACTATTTTCCACTGGCAGAGTTTACGTATAATAACAGCTACCAGTCCAGTATTCAAATGGCACCATACGAGGCTTTGTATGGTCGTAGGTGTCGTACCCCTACCTTTTGGACTGAACTGGGCGAGCGGCGAGTTTTGGGGCCAGAGTTAGTTTCTGATATCGAAGAAAAGGTAAAACTGATTCGAGACCGGCTGAAGGAATTGTCAGACAGGTAGAAGTCTTACGCAGATCTTAAACGCCGAGAGATTGAGTATTCCATGGGAGACTTCGTATTTCTTAAGGTCTCTCCATGAAAAAAAATACTGAGGTTTGGGCGAAAGGGGACGTTTAACCCTAGGTTCATTGGGCCTTACCGTATACTGAAACGTGTGGGACTAGTCGCTTATCAACTTGAGTTGCCTCTAGAATTAGATCAGATTCACGATGTGTTCCATGTCTCCATGCTGAGACATTACCGCTCCGATCCCACACATATAGTACTAGTCAAAGAGATTGAGGTTAGGCCAGATCTGACTTTCGAGGAGGAGCCAGTGCAGATATTGGACTGTGAGTTTAATGTACTAAGGAAGAAATCAATCCCACTGGTTAAAGTGCTTTGGCGGAATCAGGGTACTGAGGAAGCCACGTGGGATCCTGAGAAGGCGGTGCGACAACAATACCCTCACCTATTCTGACCAGGTAAATTTCGAGGCCGAAATTCCTTTTGGGGGTAGAATTGTAATGCCTTAAAAATATAAGGTCTTTAATTTTTCATGTTCTGACAAAATTGCTTGTTTGCTTTGATGGCTAAGTGATTTGGGTGTGTATGGGGGTATTTGAGAAGCCTGGGTTCAAGTCTTGGCTCTTACAAAATTTTAATTTTTTCCCTTAAATGAACCTGGACATTGGCAGTTAGGCTTTATTAATAATAATGCTTGTGTAATGACACAAGAAGAGCTTGTGGCCTAGTGGCAAGTGGCGTGTTGTAACTATGAGGTCTGAGGTTCAAATCCTGGGGTAAGCAATGAAGTGTTTATTTTGTTGTTTGAGCTGGGAAGGTAGAAGAGTTGGACTGAAACACTACTGATGAGGTGTTTGAATTGGTCATGGAGAGATTGTAGGAGCAAATCGTGGAGAGGATTAAGGGAGAGTATTGTGGAGAGAATCAAGGAAGTGGAAATATGTAGGAGTGTGGGTGCCAAATTGGGGGATAGGAAATTCGGCTGAGGGGTTTTGTCTCACTTTTGATCAGTTTGTCACGGGTTTTCTGAAACTGTTAAGGTTTTTCTTTCTTTGCTCTCTTGTGCCAAATTTGCAAATGGTCATTTGTACATTTTGGGTATTCAAACTCCTAACATTCTGGTAAAGTAAACCATTTTGTTTTCAAGTCCATTCCTTTCCCCTCTTTTGCACCAACATCTGTCGAAACCACCATTTCTTCTCTATTATTTCCAAGTCTCAGCCAACTGCTTGTTCATCTCTTCTTGTCTATTGATTCTTTCGGTCGAACCTTTCACTCTAGTCTTGTGACTTTTTCTTCTTTTTCGGCTTGTGACCGAAAGTTCTCCCCTTTTTGTTTCGATTCTGCAACAGCTCTAGCAATCGGTAAGTTTTCAAAATCCATTCTCTACTTTACTTTTAAAACCGAAGGCACTTATACTCTTCCCTTCTTTTTCGAAACTGAATAACCCCATTAACCGATTGTTATTTCATTCTTCTCGTACCATACTCATTGCGATTCTAGGGTCTTCCCTCAGGAGTGGTGAAGTGTGAACGGATTGGAGGAGTCACACTTTCGTTCTCAAAACGTTCGATAAGGTAATAAGGTTACCTCAGGTTTTTTGGGGTTGGCCGAATATGCCCTACCACTTGCTAATCGATTCTCGACTGTACTTTAGGAAAGCAAGGAAGGCGTGTGATCATCCTGAATAGCATTCGTTGAGGGATTAAGGTCATCCTCATTCAAACAAGGTAACTGAATAGCATTCGTTAAGGGATTAAGGTCACCCTCATTCAAACAAGGTAAGAAAGGTATTTCAGATTAAGTGTTATTAAGAGGGTGTTACCCTAACAATTAAGGACTAACATTGGATCTCGACGATTCTAGGTTGGGTGCTCGTAGATCTTAGAACGACTTCGTAAAAAGGTGTGTAATCACACTATCTCTTCTATGAATCAGCAAAAGTTGAAAAGCCGAAACTTCAGCATTTGAGGCCTCATGAGCGTGCGATCGCTCATGTAGAAAAACAGAGCCCACAATCGTGGGCGGTAGACTGAAGAGGCCACTACGAGTGTTCTCGTGCACTTGGGCCGTTATGGGCCTCGTTGGGCCAAAATGGGTCGTGTGGGCCTTACACGGATAAAATTTACGAAAGGTGGCAGAAACTGGATTGGGCTATGTAGGTCACATACTACATAGCCGTGATTGAAATTGGGCCAAACGGGCCACACAAGCGTGTGGGCCCATTTGGGCTGAATATTGGGCTTAAGCCCATTTACACTGTTTTGACCAAATGGATTATCTGTGTCGCTCGAGGCAACTGTAGGCCTTCGAAAAGGTCGTTAACTATACTAAGACCCCCAAGGTAGGTGAAATGACCAAAATACCCCTAAAGGGTAAAAATTACCATTTTACCCCTAATGCATGAAAATGACTATTTTACCGCTAGAGGTAGGTTGACAGATGAAAGTATGTACTATATGACTGTATTGAGTAAGACATATTACATACACAAAATATTGATGACATGGCATACTGCATGGGGTTGGGATTCTGTATGAAGGAAGTACTGTTACTGGTGGCTCTGCCACACATATTGATACTGGTGGCTCTGCCACAATAACTGCTACTGGTGGCTTTGCCACATATACTGTTTCTGGCAGCTCTGCTGCATTATTAATACTGGCAGCTATGCTGCAAATTTGGTGTATGGGCTGGGTGGGTCGACTTTGTCCCCACGTGGTGTGTTGGATTGGTACGGGTGATGTGCTGGCTGGATTGGGGTGGGTGGGTTTGCATACTTGCACCATATTAATATTGTATCGGGTTTAGGCCCATACTGTTATTGTATTGGGCTAAGGCCCACACTGTACTGAACAGGGCTTAGGCCCATACTATTACTGCATGATAGGGGATTACACACTGAGTTCTCGTAAATCACCCTTTCTTTTAACTGTACAGGTAATCCCCAACCTTAGATGATTTGGACCTACGAGGGACTCGGAGGTGGCCATACGTTCACTATTATTTAATTTTAGACTTAGTTATTTAATTTTTATATTGGGTTGATAATTATGTAATAAGGCTTCTGGTGATTTTATTTTCTCTTATTTGGGTTTTAAATTCTTAATTTGAAACCGCCAAACTGATACAAATAAGTTTTCAAAAATAAACGGTTTTAAAAGACAAACACATATCTTTAAACTTCAAAATGACATTAATTAGAGTAGCTTCCGCGGGTTTTTAACCAACTAAGAAACCAACAGTAACAAACATGGCTATCGTTTAAAAACAGATTTCTCTCAACAAGCCTGATTTCAAAAAACACTTCGAAGTGACACGTCAGATTAGGTCGTAACGTCTAGGCTGGGTTTGGGGTGTTACAGGTGTCTTGTATGTTGTCTTGTAGGCCCATAAAGCATCATCCAGTCTTTTGGACCAATCTCGTCAGTTCGAGCAAACTACCTTCTCGATTATGCCTTCGATCTCTTTGTTTGCTAGTTCAGCTTGCCCATTCATCTGCAGATGGTAAGCTGTGGCAACCTTGTGCTTTACTCTATGTTTTCCAGGTAACCATTTCAACCATTTGTTCACAAAATGGGACCCTTCATCACTGATGATAACTCTCGGGGTTCCAAACCTTGTGAACACATGCTTCTGCAAAAACTTCATCACCACCTTATCATTGTTCGTCGGATATGCCTTGGCCTCAATCCACTTAGACATGTAGTCTACTACTACTAATATGTACTTGTGACCAAAAGATAGAGGGAAAAGATCGAGAAAGTCAATACCCTAAACATCAAATAATTCTACCTCAATGATGTTTATTTAGGGCATCTCGTTTCTATTGGTGACGTTTCCAACCCTTTGACATCAATCACAACTCTTTTTACGTAAGCATATATGCCTTTGAATAGCGTTGGCCAAAAGAATCTGGCTTGCAATACTTTGGTCACAATATGTGTACCTCCGAAGTGTCCCCCGCTCAGAGCTGAGTGGCAATGATATAAAATCTTATGTACTTTATCTTCTGCCACGCATCTCTTGATCATTTGATCTGCACACTTTTTAAACAAGTATGGTTCTTCTTAGAAATAGTACTTCACATTGTGAAGAAAAATTTTCTTTTGATGATAAGTCTTATCAATCAACATCAAACCACAAGCTAAATAGTTAGCAATATTAGCAAACCAATGGGTATTATAGACATGATTTACCTTTAGTATGTGTTCATAAGGGAATGTCTCCTGAATAGGTGTAAGTGAATAACTCCCTTCTTGTGGCTTCAATGTAGACAAGTGGTCTACTACTTGGTTTTTTACCCCTTTTTGATCTTGAATTTCTAGATTGAACTCTTAAAGTAAAAGTACCCATTAGATCAGTCTCGGCTTAGCGTCTTTCTTGGCAAGTTAATACTTAATTGTTGAATGATTCGTATAGACAGTCAATTTGGTACATACAAGATAAGATAGAAACTTGTCAAAAGTAAACACAATAGCAAGTAACTCTTTCTTTGTTATGGTATAATTCAGTTGAGCTCCTGTCAAAGTCTGACTTGTGTAGTGGATGGGATAAAAAACTTTGTTCCTTTGCTGGCCCATAATAGCTCCTATAGCAAAGTCACTTGCGTCACACATCAGTTCAAATGACAAATCCTAGTCCAGTGTGACAATGATGGGTGCTGAAACTAGTCGACTCTTCAAATATTTGAAAGCTCTTAAGCACTCCTCATCAAATTTGAACGTCATATCCTTATCCAATAATTTGCATAAAGGTTTAGCAATTTTGGAGAAGTCTTTGATAAATCTTTGATAGAACCTGGCGTGGCCCAAAAAGCTCCTAACACCCTTTACAGATGTTGGAGGTAAGAGTTTCTTAGTAACATCTACCTTTGCTTTATCTACCTCAATTCCATGTCTCGTTATCCAATGCCCTAGAACAATACCTTCTCGTACCATGAAATGACACTTTTCCCAATCGAGTACAAGGTTTATTTCTTCGCATCGCCTTAGTACCTTGGCTAGATTGATTAGGTAATCATCATATGTAGCTCCAAATACTGAAAAACCATCCATAAACACTTCCAAATACTTCTCAACCATGTCAATAAAAATGGACATCATACATCTTTGAAATGTAGCAGGTGCATTACATAAACCAAATGGCATGCGTCTAAATGCAAATGTACTATACGAGCATGTGAACATTGTTTTGTGTTGATCTTTTGGCTCTACTGTGATCTGATTATACCCTATCCATCGAGAAAATAGTAATAGTCTCACCCTGTGAGTCTATCCAACATCTGGTCCAGGAACGGTAAAGGAAAATGATCCTTCCTTGTCGCCTTGTTCAGCTTTTGATAATTGATACAAATTCTCCATCCCGTAACCGTTCTGGTTGGAATTAGCTCATTGTTTTCATTCTCTATGACCGTAATACCTCATTTCTTTGGCACACAATGGACTGGACTTACCCATGAACTATCTAAGATGGGGTAAATTATACCTGTATCTAACCACTTGATGACTTCTTTCTTTACCACGTACTTCATGATGGGGTTTAATCTTCGTTATCCACCAATCTTCCCTTTCTCGCCATCTTCTAGGATGATCTTGTGCATGCATAAAGATGGACTAATGCCGCGAATATCAGCTATGGTCCATCAGATAGCCTTCTTTAATTGTTTTAATACTTGAATAAGTTTCTCTTCTTACTCTACGGTTAATTCTGCTGAAACAATCATAGGCAAAGTAGAAGCGTTACCTAAATAGACATATTTTAAATGTAATGGAAGTATCTTGAGTTCTAACTTAGGTGCCTCCTCAATTGACGCTTTTGATTATTCATAATCCCTTTTCTCTAACTCCAAAGATTCAAAGCGGGATTGCGTATCAAATCCCCTTTGATTAGCTTCTAGCAAAGCTAAGTATTCATCCTCCTCTTCATCACTTGGAGGGTCTGATGTCAAAATTTGCTCCAACGGGTCTTCAACAAAGTTAATTTCCCTTTCCATGATTAATTCCTTTAAATTAGACATTACAGAACAATCATCAATTGTGTTAGGAAATCGTATAGACTTAAAAACATTAAATGTTACCTGATCATCCTGAACACGCATAGTAAGCTCGCCCTTTTACACATCGATAAGGGTCCTTCCAGTTGCTAGAAAAGGTCTCCCTAGTATGATTGACATTTTTTTATCTGCTTCAAAGTTTAGAATAACAAAGTCAGCAGGAAAAATAAATTTGTCTACACATGCCAATACATCCTCGATTTTTCCTTCTGGATGTGCTAAGGATCGATCTGCTAATTGAAGTGTAATTGTAGTATGTCTAAATTCACCTATCCCCAACTTCCTAAATATGGACATGGGCATCAAGTTGATACTCACACCCAAATCACATAGTGCCTTACCACAATATGTTGCTCCAATGTTGCAAGGTATGATAAAACATCCAAGATCTTTCAACTTTGGGGCTAGCTTGTCTTAAAGATATGCGCCGTATTCCTTCATCAAGGCTATCGTATCAAATTCTCCTAGTCTTCATTTTTTAGACTGGGTATTCTTCATGAATTTGACGTAGTTCGGCATTTATTCAAGTGCTTCAACCAACAGGATGTTGATATGAAATTGCTCGAGTACATCTAGGAACTTCTTGAATTGGGCTTCCTGTTTCTGCTTCTGAAGTATTTGAGGGTAGGGTGGTGGAGGCTTCTTTACTGGAACTAGTTGATTGATCTTTTGTGGCAACTCTGCATCTAACGAAGTTGTTAGTTTATCAAAATTTAGTTTGGAAATCACCTTATCGAGTTTTGCAGATTCTAGTTCTAGTGAAATTGGAATTTCAACACTCGGTTGAACTTCCACTGAGTCTTGAGCATTAGTTGGCTCCTCTTCAACTTTGACGGTGTTGGACTCTAATGTCTTTCTGGTCCTCAATGTTAATGCTTTACAATGCTCCTTCCCTAGATTCCTCGGATTCTCCGTATCACTAGGTAAAGCACCTTGTGGATGGTTCCCAAGTTCAACAACAAGTTGACCTATTTGATTCTCCAAATTCCTTAGAGTGACACCATTTTTTCCATATATGCCTTCAATAGGTTATTTAAGCTATTGGAAGGTTCAGCTTGAGCTGGTTTTTGAACTTGTTGGAGGAAAACAGGTGGCTAGGTCGTTCTGGGTTGAGCATAAGTGTTACTGGTTCCAGCCACTTGGTTACTCCAGGAAAAATTCTGGTGGTTTCGCCACGATGGGTTATAGAAATTGGATTGCAGTCCTTGCCTTCCTCGATTTTGGTTCTGATTACCCATGTAATACACAGATTCTAGGTTCAATGGACATTTTTCGAACAAATGTCCTTCCCCACAATAGACACAAGCTATATTTTCAAATTGGTTCGGTGGTTGAGCTGCAAAACTATTAAACCCATTTGTGGTAAAATTTTTAAGCATTGAGGATATTGAGGATACCTGAGATGCAAGTGAAGTGAGAGCGTCCACTTCATGTACTCTAGCGACTCATCTTCCTGACACTACTAGATTGGTTGGCCATTGATAATTGTTACTGGCTATACTCTCGATGATTTCATAAGCCTCATTATAAGACTTAGAAAGGAGAGCACCGTTAGCAGAAGAGTCTACTACCATCCTCGTGTAAGCATTGAGACCATTATAGAACGTCTCAAGTTGGATGCAAGGAGGCATTCCATGATGAGGGCATTTTTGTAATAATTCTTTGTACCTTTCCCATGCCTCATACAAGGACCCGTCATCCATTTTTTGGAAAGTAGTGATCTCGTTCCTCAACTTAGCATTATTGCTAGGCGGGAAATACTTCTTGAGGAATCTTTCTGCTAACTCTTGCCATGTGGAAATTAAATTTGGTGGCAATGAGTTCAACTAGGCTTGAGCTTTGTCCCTTAGCGAATATGGGAACAACTTTAATCGTAGTGCATGTTCGGGTACTCCAGCTAGCTTGAAAGAATCTCTCACTTCCATAAACAGTCTTAAGTGAAGATGAAGATCTTCGGTAGGCATTCCACTGAATTGGCCCACTGTCTGAAGCATCTGGAACATGACTGGCTTCAGCTCAAATTGTTGTGCCTCAATTTTGGGTCTCCTAATACCCGAATTAAGATCATTAAACACTGGCACGGCATACTGTCTTAGAGCTCTATCCTTATTATCAGTAATAAGGAAAGGATTTTGAGTAGGGTTTGCTTGTCTCATTCGCTATCGAAAAGTTCTTTCAATCTTAGGGTCTACAGAGAGCAAATCGATGATTCGATCAATACTTATAAACACCTGAAATAAAACAGAAAAAATTAATTAAGTTAAAATTGAACAAAAAAATAAACCAAAATGCAAAATTAACAATTCACAAATAATGACTTTTTAAAACATTCCTCGGCAATGGAGCCAAAAACATGGAATGACGAAAATGTGCAAGTGTACACAATCGCAACAAGTAATAAAGTGACAAGTAAATGTAGAGTTATCGTACCCACAGGGACTGTGAAAAGAATTATTTATGAATGCAATTAAAAAACTTTGGTGAAGAAACATATTTTGATTTGAGGAGGTGATTTAAACCTAATATTTTTAACTAAGTAAAATAAATAAAAATAAAATAAAAGTTCCAATGCACGATTTTAAAAGATGATTTTAATCAAGATGACATAATTGTGTTAGATTAATTACATTTCTTAACTCAGAATTATTATACTCATGTTCATGTTGTTACAAATAAATTCACGGCAACTTGGTAATTTGCTAACTTATGAACATACTCACCTACCAAAATCCATTTATCTCTTGACTATATCTCTATGTCAATTCAACCGATTAAACAAATTTTAATAAGCAAATGTGTTAATGCACATACATACTTATGAAATTAAAATAATCTCTTGTACATATCTCTATACCAATTCAAACAATTAATTCAATCTTCATAAGCACATAAAAGATTACGTGAGGTAACAATGAATTTCTACCTTGAAACAATTTAATCACAATAATCTTTCAAGTTATGCAAGGTTAGTGTATCATTAGATATCGTTGCTAATTTAACCTTCAGCTACCTTAGATGATTAAACATGCACTGACGAAGTATCATGTCAATTAATTACAATTTCAATTCGTTTAAATAATTAATTCATTAGTTACCTTACAATTGTAATGCAAGAATAACTTAGTCATGGTTTTACTTAATCAAACATCTTATCGAGGCCTATAACGACACAAACACAATTTTAATAAATGAACTGGACAAAATGCAATCAACCTAGCACGAATTAAATTTAAGCCATATTAATTACATTAAACATATCAATATCACAAATATTCATAGACATGTTCATAACAACAATAATAAAATTAAAAGTATAAGGAACAAGAATCAAATCCGGTGTTTCTCCAAGGCTTAACTAGTTTGCTCCGCTCCTCTTTCTTTGCTTGTTCTTGTTGAACTGAGGCTTCCACGAACACTTGAATGCTGCACCAAATGGTGGTTAAAGGACTCTTTTTCAATGTAACAGCCCGGTTTAGACCTTAGTCGGAACAGTGGTTTCGAGACCACAAATCTGAGGTCGTAAGAATATTTTAATAATATTTTCAATGTGTTAGTAAAGCTAGCTTGGATATGGGATCGTCAGCTTCTCAATCACACTATCAACATTCTATTTTGGTACTTTTGAAAGGATGTACATAGTTGAAATATGGCATGTATAGGCTAGTTGTTTTGAAATCATGTTTGAGATTGGTGAGTAGCCATGAGATGTGGATAGATATGTGTTAATTTTAGCATGAATGACTTTGGTATATTTATATATGATGCATCTTTTAGTATGGATTGTGAGTTGAGAAATTGACTTATGAATGGAAGTTTTTGTGATGGTAAAATGTTAGTATGATTTAGTGGAATGGAGAATGAATGAAGTTTAGTATATAAATGTGTTCAATGTTGTATATGTTTGAAAATGAGATTGTATGAGTTGATAGATTGATTATATGATAGGAAATGGTTGCCAAATTGTGGGTGTAAACATGCTTAAATGTGCTTGTAGTGATTGACCCTAAGTGGGTGGCATTTTGGGTCTTGAAAATGACCTATAATGTCATACGGTCATGGTACACGGGCGTACCTGGTGACCGTGGGCGTAAGTCAGTATATGGCCTAGTAGTACACGGCCTTAGCACGGGGGTGCTGGATAACCGTGTTGGTTTTGGCAAAATCGACCACAGTCAAGGTACACGGGCGTGCTTTGTGACCGTGGGGGCCAAGTCAAGACAGTCCACAGCCAAGGCACACGGGCGTGCTTGGTGGCTGTGGGAGTGTAGTCAGGATAGATCACGGGAAGGACACACGGGTGTGTCTATTAGCTGTGGAAGGCACACGGCCTACCCATACGGGCTTGTAAGCCCTGTAACTTAGAAAAGTTTTAAATTTTGAGAAGTTTCTGTACGTGTTTCGGTTTAGTCCCGACCCTTCCCTAGCATGTGTTTAAGGTCTTATACGCCTTAAAAAGGGACTATTTGTTTATGTTTGATATATTATGATGATGAATGAATTTGTGCCGTAAATGGGTTGTGTAATGATCCTATTGTACGGTAATGCCTTTGACCCTAATTCAGCGACGGTTTTGGGTTAGGGGTGTTACATTTTATTGGTATCAAAGCTATGGTTTAGTCGATTCTTGGACTAACATAGCACGTGTGAGTCTAGCTATACATGCCATATTATGAGATTGCGATAGTGTGATGAATTCTGACAATTGAAAATGTGTTTTTATATAGTAATGGATCCCGATCGAGCAATTGCTGACGATGTAGAGAATAATGCGCCTGCTCCCGCTCAAGGGACAACGCCAGCCACATCTAGGCCGAATGGTAGTGGTGAGGGAGGAGAGGCTAAGCAAGCCTTCTTCCGAATGATGAGTGAGTGGTTTATGGAGTTCGTTCGAACGAATTTGACTACTCCACAACCTCCACCCCCACAAGTACCTGATGTGCCACAAATTGTAGATCTGATCAGATTGAATAAACCACCTGTAGACAAGATTCGGAAGGACATGGCTGAAGAGTTTAGGGCCACGGCTGATGGTAATGCTGAGCGGGCTGAGTTTTGGCTCGAGAATACAATTCAAGTATTTGATGAGATGCGTTGAATCTTGATGAGTGCATTAAGTGTGTAGTTTTCTTGTTGAGAGACACGGCTTATAACTGGTGGAAAACATTGATATCTGTGGTTTCGAGAGAGAGAGAGAGAATCGCCTGGAACTTCTTTCAAGCCGAGTTTAGAAAGAAGTATATCAGTCAACGTTTCATTGATCAAAAACGTAAAGGGTTTTTAGTGCTGAAATAGCCCCATTTGTCTGTTACTGAGTACGAGCGGGAATTCGTAAGATTGAGTCAATACGCGAGGGAATGTGTTTTGACCGAAGATACTATGTGCAAACTTTTCATACAGGGGTTGAATGAAGACATTAAATTGTTGGTTGGGATACTTGATATAAATGAATTTGTTGTGTTAGTCGAAAGAGCATGTAAAGCTGAGGAGCTCAGTAAAGAAAAGAAGAAAGCCGATTCTGAGGCTCGTGATGAAAGAAAGAGATCGATGAATAAGCTCTCTCAACCTTCAGTAAAGAAATGTAGAGATGCAAACAATCGTTCAAATGTTTCGTTTGGACATCCAAGTAGAGATCGTTCGAGACAAAGTACTGGTCCACGTATTCAAACTCCGAATGAATCGAGTATTGGTAGCGTTAAGAGTAACAAACCTGAGTGCAAACAGTGTGGAAGACGACATGTGGGAGAGTGCTGGGGTAAGTATAACAATAGAGTTTGTTATAAATGTGGATCCCGAGATCATTTTATTCAAGATTGCCCGAAGATGGTGGAAGAAGAAAATGTTCAGAATAAAAAACTGAGTAATGTGACAGCTAGAGGTAGACCACCCAGAAACACCAGAAATATGAGCGATAGCCAGAGAGGGACAACTGATACAGCTATGAGGTCGGAGGCGAGAGCTCCTGCCCGAGCCTATACTATACGTGCACGAGAAGAAGCATCATCTCCAGACGTTATCACCGGTACTTTCACTTTATTTGATACTGATGTCATTGCATTGATAAATCCAGGATCAACTCAATCCTATGTGTGTATGAATTTAGTATTGAATAAGACTATACCTGTTGAGTCTACTGAATTTGTGATTAGAGTATCGAACCCCTTAGGCAAGTGTGTTTTGGTGGATAAGGTGTGCAATAATTGCCCATTGATGTTTCGTGATTTATGTTTTCTGGTAAATTTAATGTTGCTACCATTCGATGAATTTGACATAATTCTGGGTATGGATTGGCTTACTTTGCATAATGCTATTGTGAATTGTAAGAAAAAGAGTATTGAATTGAAGAGTCAGAATGGTGAGATAGTTCGAATTGAGTCCAGTGATATGAAAGGGTTACCAGCTGTTGTATCTGTGATGAAAGCTATGAACTATGTGAGAAAGGGTTGTGAAGCTTATTTGGCATACGTGATTGATACAAAAGTGTCAGAAAAGAAAGTTGAATTTATGCCTGTGGTATGTGAGTTTCCAGATGTGTTTCCTGAAGAGTTGCTAGGATTACCTCCAATTCGGGAAGTGGAATTTGGTATTGAATTAGTGCCGGGAACCACTCCCTTTTCTATAGCTCCGTATATAATGGCACCATGAAACACCCCAAACCCGGCCCACGAGCCTTAACTGGATCTGGTATGTTCCTTGAGTAAAACATTTCAAAAACTTGTTTGTTACTTTGTAAAAATTTAAGTGATTTTGAAGAAAATTTGATTTGTGTTGAGTTCAAATTGAAAACGATGTTATTCTTGAAATCTAGATTTTAATAAAACTTTATTTTAGTACTGGAAATCAATAAGTTAAAAGTATTCAATTTATTTTTGAGGAAAGTTACTTAAAACTTGTAATAATAATAATCATATCATAATGAAATCAAATAAAATGCATGCATAAAATAGTTCAATAGTAATGGCCTTATTACAACTGAAAAAAATACCAAATAAATCTCGAAAATAAAATAATAGAAAACGCAAGTTCAACTGTTTGAAATCCCGAAAATAAAATAATAGAAAACGCAAGCTCAACTGTTTGAAATCCCAAAAATATTCAGCATGGCCACCACATAGTCTCCGCCGACCCGGTCCAAGTCACTGTGTGTCACCTGAAAAGATATCCCACAACGGGGTGAGTCAAACAGACTCAGTGTGTAACAATCAACACAAAGTCCCAACCGATTTAGACATATCAAATCATACATATATATATAGCAAATAGAGATAATGATGCAATCCCGAACCCAAACCTAAATATCCATCCTCTACACATCACCCATACCTGCCATCACACTGTGGGGATTACTAAATCGACCCTCCATCCGCTACACACCATCGAAGGCAGTCGCTGCAGACGACTTGCACATCGCCCTTATAAATTGTGGCATAGCCACCAGATAATAATGTGACAGAGTCACCAGATACATTTTGTGACATAAGTCACCACATTCAGATTATGTGACATGAGTCACCAGATATTGTGGTAGAAACCACCAGATCACTTCCCCTTTTCAATATCACCCATATGCCCCATGTCATACAAATCATGCAATTATTATGCCATATGTCTTATTTAATATTCGTAAACAAATTCTTTATATATGTCATATTCATTGTTCTTGCACTATTAACATAATAATAGTAGGTTTACGTACCTGGATACTCTGTACCATTGAATGGTACTTTTGGCCATATCTTTTATATTTTCAATTAACACATTCATAATAGTAATACCATAGATCTATTAGGAATTAGTGAAGGGTTACACACCTGATATTAGTGATTACAATACTACCGATACTAACGCTCTCGCTAACAAGAATAATAATGAAATGTTTATCCCTATCGAACTGCCCCTAAAAGATCATAGTCAAAATCGGTCAATCCTAAAAAAAAATATTATGGATACCATTGATAGAAATCCTTACCTTATACTATGAACCAAATCTTGGCGATTCACGAAGATTACGAACACTTCCGAATTTTTGACTTTTCTTTATTTCTCTATTAAGACAAAATATATCATCTAAGGTAGAGAATGATATTTTCAATCAAAAGACCTTCCCAAACAAAAGTAGATTCGGAAAAAGGAAATAAGAAATTAAGGGATCGAAGAGGTTTCTTACCGAATGTTCAAAACAAATGCAAAGAAACTGATTGATATGAAAATATGTGAGAAGAGGGAGATTCAGCTATGGAGAGATGATCAATAACATTCGGCCATGGTGAAAATATTAGGGAGGGAGTGATGTCTGAGAGTTTTTGCAAGAAGAAAAGAAGAAGAAAAGAAATAGGAGGTAAGGTGTTTATGTTTCGGTTTTTATGAATGAAAAATGAACAAAGGAAAAGTCTTGAAGATGATGTGCATTCGGCAAAGAGGAAGAAAAGAAAAGAAAAGATAATCTTCAAGGTTTTTGATGTTTTCGGCAATAGGGAAAAATGACTTGAGAGGTTTGGCAAATTAAGACCAAATGGTCAAAATGAAAATGACCCAAAAGAAGAAAAACGAAAGATGCTCACAAATGCTCAATGTGCATTCGGCTAGGGAGAGAAAAGATGGAGAGAAAATGCTTTGAGAGAAAACAAAATGACCAAAAAGAATTGTGCCCAACAAGCACCTATCCTTACCCAAAATTCTTCAAAAAATTCGGCCACCCCCCTAGCCCCAAAAACCGTCCAAGTACAGAGACACAAAGTCAAAGTTTTTACCACACAAAACTTTCCAAAACATTCACCTTACATCAAGCCTTGTGTTCCCTCAACATTCCTTAATCAAAATGATTCCTTCCCCAAGTTCAAGCTTACCTAAATTATTAGTCATCTTGCCATAAAAATTTAAAGTCCAACATACCAAATATAAAGCTTGGCCGACACTTGATGTAAATGTGCAGAAAAAAATAAAGTCTCCAAAATGCACTCCATGTTATTCGAACCACTACCCTCAAGCAACCACTCATGCGCCACTTCCACCATGCTACTAACTCTTCTTGTGTTAATTTAAGACACTTAAATTAACTTAACCCTCAAGGTCACCTGATTCCTCTACATTAAAGTACTTTTTACTAAAATTTATTCTAACTCCAAGTAGACCCGAGCTAACACAAGCAGCATAATGATACTCAAATTTTTAGGATGTTACAACTCTACCCTCCTAAAAGAAAATTTCGTCCTCGAAATTACCTGGCTAAAACAAGTGAGGGTATTGCTGTCGCATTGCCTCTTCTGACTCCCATGAAGCCTCTTCCGATCCATGATTACGCCATAACACTTTGACGAGAGGAACTGATTTCCTCCGTAATACCTTCACATCCCGCTCCAGAATCTGAATCTGTAACACCCCAAACCCGGCCCATTTGTGTGACCGAATTTGAAATGCCACTGCGGAAAAACGTTTGAAAAGATTTTAACTTAAAAGTAAAAACATAAAAATTTATTGTCTTTACTAAAACATTGTGTAATTAAAGTTCCAAATAAAATTAAGTTGTTTAAATTAAAACATTTTCAAATAATAATATAATCGATAATTTAACTTAAAACATAATAAAAGTCCTTAAATACTTAAAGTGACCCTTATTACAATAAATAACCTTTTATAAATGAAATGTGTAAAACAAATAAAATATCTTCTGCATGGGCCACCTCGTATCCACTCCAACCCGGTCCGAACATCACCTGTAAGGTTTGAAAAAAATTGGGTGAGTCACACAGACTCAGTGTGTAATTAATCCACTGAATTCCACCCACATGTTAACCACATATAACCCATATATCAGATAATAGGATATCATATTCACATATTACCACATTCTGGGCTTGGCCCACATTCATATCACATTATTCCACATATCATATACTGGGCTTGGCCCATTACTCAATCCAATCCACGTTCACATTTTGGGCTTGGCCCATTTCCATATTAATACCTCATTTCACAGGTCACATAGAATTATGCAAAGTGCACCCAACCCAATCCTAGGGTCCATCCGCTACACACCCCCTTATCCAGCCTACCACACACCAGGGGATTAATAAATCACCCTCTCCTTTTCACTCCAAAAGGCAATCAATGCCGTCCACATGCAATTAAGCACAATAATCCACAACGCGACCTCAGTCAGCGCCAATCCACGATGTAGCCGTAGCTAACACCAAAACCACGATGGGATACATAGTCACTCATCAACCACGATATGGCACATAGCCGATATCAACCACGATGAGGCACACAGCCACTCATCAAGCCACGCGAACTAAATCGCAATTAATCCACAACGTGACCTTAGTCAACATCAATCCACGATGTAGCTCAAGGCTAACATCAAACCACGTACTCGAAGTACACCCGTACCTTCTTTCATATCATATCCCAACCCATGCACATGCAACATTCCATAATGACATAAAATAGTGATGCATGAACATGTTCATCAAGCATATTATCACATATTCATTTTAGAAATCACTTTTTATCAGATTTGGTACTTACCGGATTATCGACATACCCCTTGAGGGTATCCGTATCACAATTTCCTTTGCACAAGTTAGCACATATTTAATACATACAGATATAACACAAATACCCGGAAAACGGTAGGCTAACTACACACCTGCCTATTAGTGAAATCCCGAACTACTCGAATCTAACACGATCTCGAAACGTGGTTCTTCCTTCTCCTTTAAAGCTGATTTGGTCTCCTACCAAATCCCGAATCACACTCTGAGTTCTCTTCCTTTAGCTACACACAAAAGAACACCTTTTATGGCACTAAGAACATTTGGCCATGCCACAAAACTATAAACAAGGCCATTCAGCCACCAACAAATCCCGAAGGGTTATTGAATGAAATATCAAATCTTACCTATAGGCTTACCCAAAACGATTGTCAAAGAATTGAGGCTTAGAACGATTGCTTCCAAAGTCCCGAAGAGTCTATCTTCCAAAATCGATTGAAGAAAACCAAATGAAATCCTTCCCTTGAATATTCGGCCAAATCAAAGACTTAAAGAGAGTGGGAAGTTTCAGCAATATGGTTATGAAAGAAGAAAGATATGTGTATAAAACTGAGAAAGTATGTGAGTAGAAAAGAGAATGAAAGAGAGAAAGAATGTTCGATTTTAGTAACAATGGAGAAAAGAAAAGGGAGTTTGGAGAAGAAAGAAATTCGGCCAAGAGAGAATTAAAGAAAATGTGATTATGAACCAATCTCAAGAGAAGAAAAGAGAGAAATATGGGAGAGAGGTTCGGCCAAACACTTCTTTGCCAAAAAGAAAGTGCACAAAAATGCACAAAGTTCAATTGTAGTTTCGGTTTCAAAAGAGCAAATGAAAGAAAGAAAATGGTATTTGGTTCAAACAAAATAAGGCTAAAACCAAAGGCAAAATTGCACCAAAATGCACAATAGACATTCGGCCAAGATGGGAGTTTTTGGAGAGAAAGAAAAACAAATGCCAAAAGATGCACAAAAGCTAAATTGGCCAACTATCCTCCCCCAACCCTCCTACCAAAATTCGGCCACCCCCCTAGACACCCATACCGTCCACATACATGCACCAAAGGCCTAGGAATACTTTCCAAAACATTCTCCATATTCCATGCCTTTGTCCCCTCATCAAACCATCCATGCGCCATAACCACCTTGCCACTAACTCCTCATGTGCTTTAATTAACACTTAAATTAACTTAAGTGTCAAGTTCACTTAATCCACTTCATTAAATAAACTATACTAAAAATTATTCTAGCTTCCTAAATAAAATCAAACCTTCACAAGACTTTGCTAACACACAAACAATACTACCCGAGCTAACACAAGTAACTAGATGACATACAAATTTTTCCTAAAGCCCAAGGCCCAATCCTACTAGGCCCAATTTCGGGATCTTACAATTCTACCCTCCTTAAAGAAATTTCGTCCTCGAAATTTCCAACTAACTAACAGTCGTGCAATCCTACTCATCACACTACGCTTATGCTGCGCACTCTGATATTAATAAAACCAATATACTTTCTAAGTACAGTCTCCAAGTTCACACTCAAGGTTCTAGATGCTTCACTAGCGATGGTTCCGACACAGCCATTTAGCCTCTACCGCGTCCACGACGACCACGTCCCCTAGAACTCATATCTAACGTCGCGATTTAATCTGTTTAAAAAGTTTTATGCATTAGTACTTTTGTTCCACTTGTTTATGCGCGAACAATTTTATGAAAAGAATTTTCAGGAGTAGTTCTTTCGATCAATACAAGTTTCTAGTTCAATTTCACTATTCTAGCTCAGAGAATCACACATTCACATTCATTCACATCAATAGAATCACATTCATTCATCCACAACATTTACCATGCTACTATGGGCATCCTTGTCCATTCCCAACCCAGGGGTATTTTCGTCATTTTTCCCTACAGGGGTATTTTAGTAATAAATTGGGGTCAACTTAAAAATAATCTTGACAAATCAAAGGCATTCTAGAATTTTCAAAACTCGAGGGTATTTTAAAATTTTTTTTTCCAAATCAAGGGTATTGCAGAAATTTCGAAAATCGGGGTTATTTTGGTAATTTTGGAAATCGAAAATATTTTGAGAAATGTCTTCAAAATAGTTTGTACAGATCAAAAGGGTAGTTTAATGATTTAAAAACTAGAGTTTTTATAAAACAGTATGGCTAGTCCCTTTCGGGTTTTAATGATTGGTTTAGCCCGTGAATAAGTCCTCTTGGTTAGGGTGAACCGTAGCTACGCACCAGGTAGGATTCGAGTGGAGAGGAGGTGAGTTGCTAGGACTACTTAAATACCAAGCTCCCACTGAAACCAATCCTAGACATGCGCACAATGGTTGCCACACCTTAACTCGGCGACTTACTTCACAGGTTTGTTCGGTTGTTCTTTAAGTCTTATGCATCTTGTGTTTGAGTAGACTAGTCCTAGGGTTCAATAGCCCTAATCTACTAATCTACGTTCCCATAAAAGCCCATCAAATTCACATAATCAATTCACTTCAGTAGTCAGAGGTACTTACCTGGTGGACTTCGGGTCGGAGATACAGGTGCCATGCCAGAATAAACCTGAAAAATTTGTGAAAGCCTATATTTTTGAAAAGCCCAAAAAAAAATGTTTTTGGGCCGAAAACCCTCAAAGCCGAGTTTTTAACCGGGCTCTGATACCAAATTGTAACACCCCAAACCCGGCCCATTTGTGTGACCGAATTTGAAATGCCACTACGGAAAAACGTTTGAAAAGATTTTAACTTAAAAGTAAAAACATAAAAATTTATTGCCTTTACTAAAACATTGTGTAATTAAAGTTCCAAATAAAATTAAGTTGTTTAAATTAAAACATTTTCAAATAATAATATAATCGACAATTTAACTTAAAACATAATAAAAATCCTTAAATACTTAAAGTGACCCTTATTACAATAAATAACCTTTTATAAATGAAATGTGTAAAACAAATAAAATATCTTCTGCATGGGCCACCTCGTATCCACTCCAACCCGGTCCGAACATCACCTGTAAGGTTTGAAAAAAATTGGGTGAGTCACACAGACTCAGTGTGTAATTAATCCACTGAATTCCACCCACATGTTAACCACATATAACCCATATATCAGATAATAGGATATCATATTCACATATTACCACATTCTGGGCTTGGCCCACATTCATATCACATTATTCCACATATCATATACTGGGCTTGGCCCATTACTCAATCCAATCCACGTTCACATTTTGGGCTTGGCCCATTTCCACATTAATACCTCATTTCACAGGTCACATAGAATTATGCAAAGTGCACCCAACCCAATCCTAGGGTCTATCCGCTACACACCCCCTTATCCAGCCTACCACACACCAGGGGATTAATAAATCACCCTCTCCTTTTCACTCCAAAAGGCAATCAATGTCGTCCACGTGCAATTAAGCACAATAATCCACAACGCGACCTCAGTCAGCGCCAATCCACGATGTAGCCGTAGCTAACACCAAAACCACGATGGGACACATAGTCACTCATCAACCACGATATGGCACATAGCCTATATCAACCACGATGAGGCACACAGCCACTCATCAAGCCACGCGAACTAAATTGCAATTAATCCACAACGTGACCTTAGTCAACATCAATCCACGATGTAGCTCAAGGCTAACATTAAACCACGTACTCGAAGTACACCCGTACCTTCTTTCATATCATATCCCAACCCATGCACATGCAACATTCCATAATGACATAAAATAGTGATGCATGAACATGTTCATCAAGCATATTATCACACATTCATTTTAGAAATCACTTTTTATCAGATTTGGTACTTACCGGATTATCGACATACCCCTTGAGGGTATCCGTATCACAATTTCCTTTGCACAAGTTAGCACATATTTAATACATACAGATATAACACAAATCCCGGAAAACGGTAGGCTAACTACACACCTGCCTATTAGTGAAATCCCGAACTACTCGAATCTAACATGATCTCGAAACGTGGTTCTTCCTTCTCCCTTAAAGCTGATTTGGTCTCCTACCAAATCCTGAATCACACTTTGAGTTCTCTTCCTTTAGCTACACACAAAAGAACACCTTTTATGGCACTAAGAACATTCGGCCATGCCACAAAACTATAAACAAGGCCATTCAGCCACCAACAAATCCCGAAGGGTTATCGAATGAAATATCAAATCTTACCTATAGGCTTACCCAAAATGATTGTCAAAGAATTGAGGCTTAGAACGATTGCTTCCAAAGTCCCGAAGAGTCTATCTTCCAAAACCGATTGAAGAAAACCAAATGAAATCCTTCCCTTGAATATTCGGCCAAATCAAAGACTTAAAGAGAGTGGGAAGTTTCGGTAATATGGTTATGAAAGAAGAAAGATATGTGTATAAAAGTGAGAAAGTATGTGAGTAGAAAAGAGAATGAAAGAGAAAAAGAATGTTCGATTTTAGTGACAATGGAGAAAAGAAAAGTGAGTTTGGAGAAGAAAGAAATTCGGCCAAGAGAGAATTAAAGAAAATGTGATTATGAACCAATCTCAAGAGAAGAAAAAAGAGAAATATGGGAGAGAGGTTCGGCCAAACACTTCTTTGCCAAAAAGAAAGTGCACAAAAATGCACAAAGTTCAATTGTAGTTTCGGTTTCAAAAGAGCAAATGAAAGAAAGAAAATGGTATTTGGTTCAAACAAAATAAGGCTAAAACCAAAGGCAAAATTGCACCAAAATGCACAATAGACATTCGGCCAAGATGGGAGTTTTTGGTGAGAAAGAAAAACAAATGCCAAAAGATGCACAAAAGCTAAATTGGCCAACTATCCTCCCCCAACCCTCCTACCAAAATTCGGCCATCCCCCTAGACACCCATACCGTCCACATACATGCACTAAAGGCCTAGGAATACTTTCCAAAACATTCTCCATATTCCATGCCTTTGTCCCCTCATCAAACCATCCATGCGCCATAACCACGTTGCCACTAACTCCTCATGTGCTTTAATTAACACTTAAATTAACTTAAGTGTCAAGTTCACTTAATCCACTTCATTAAATAAACTATACTAAAAATTATTCTAGCTTCCTAAATAAAATCAAACCTTCACAAGACTTTGCTAACACACAAACAATACTACCCGAGCTAACACAAGTAACTAGATGACATACAAATTTTTCCTAAAGCCCAAGGCCCAATCCTACTAGGCCCAATTTCGGGATATTACAGAATCGGCTTCTCCTCGTAGGATAAATCTGGTCTTAGTTCCACCTCCTCAACTGGCACTACATGAGATGGATCCGACCGGTAACATCGTAGCATCGAAACATGGAACACATCGAGCATCAGCTTCAATTTCGAAGGCAATTCTAACTGATATGCCACTGGTCCAACCCTTTTCAAAACCCGATAAGGTCCTATAAACCTGGGGCTTAACTTTCCCTTACGACCAAATCTCATCACCTTCTTCCAAGGTGAAACCTTTAGAAACACTTGATCTCCCACAGCAAACTCTATCTCCTTCCGCTTAAGATCTGCGTACGACTTTTGCCTATCAAATGCCTCCTTCAACCGAGCCCGAATTACCTGAACCTTTTCTTTAGATTCTGCCACAATCTCTGGTCCCAAAACTCGACGTTCCCCCAGTTCTGTCCAACACGTAGGAGTGCGACACTTCCGTCCATACAACGCTTCATACGGTGCCATCCAAATACTGGCCTGATAGCTGTTATTATACGCAAATTCCGCTAGAGGCAAATATTCTTCCCAACTTCCTCTGAAATTTATCACACAGCCCCTCAACATATATTCCAACACTTGGATCACTCGCTCAGACTGGCCGTCCGACTGCGGATGAAATGCCGTACTGAAATCTAATCTGGTGCCTAAAGCCTGATGTAGTGCTTTCCAAAACCGAGACGTAAACCTTGGATCCCTATCCGAAATAATCGACACCGGCACTCCATGCAACCTCACAATTTCCGCCACATACAACTTCGCCAACTTCTGCAACGAATAATCAACCCGTACTGGAATGAAGTGTGCAGACTTCGTTAATCGATCCACTATCACCCATACCGAGCCCTTCTTAGTAGGCGTAAGAGGAAACCCACTAACGAAGTCCATGGTGATTCTCTCCCACTTCCACTACAGAATCTTTATTGGCTGAAGCAATCCTGACGGAACTTGGTGTTCAGCCTTGACTTGCTGACACGTCAAGCACTTCCTTACAAATTCTGTAACTTCCCGCTTAAGACCAGGCCACCAAAACTGTTCCCTAAGATCTCTGTATAACTTACTACCTCCAGGATGCATAGCATAAGGGCTACCATGCGATTCTTGAAGAATTCTCTGCCTTAACTCATTATCCTTAGGCATACAGACCTTTCCCTTGAAACACAATACTCCATCGCCATTAATACCATAATCCTCCAACTCCCCCTTCTGCACTTGCCGCAACTTAGCACCTAAATCATCGTCCACCAACTGCCTCTCTTTTACCTCATTCAACCATGTCGGCTTGACTTGCAACTCCGCCAACAAACTTCCGTCGTCATACAAGCTAAGATGTGCAAACATCACCCTCAGATCCGACACAACCTTCCGACTTAAGGCATCCGCCACTACATTCGCCTTGCCCGGGTGATACTCTATCGAACAATCATAGTCCTTCAGTAACTCCACCCACCTTCGCTGTCTCAGGTTCAGCTCTTTCTGAGTCAATAGATACTTAAGGCTCTTGTGGTCTGTGTAGATCACTGACTTTTCTCCATAAAGATAATGCCTCCATACCTTAAGAGCAAAAACCACTGTCGCCAACTCCAAGTCATGCGTCGGGTAATTAACTTCATGAGGCCTCAATTGTCGGGACGCATAAGCGACTACTTTCCCTTCCTGCATCAGAACACATCCCAATCCTGTATGAGAAGCGTCACAGTACACCACAAAATCCTTCCCTGCCTCAGGCTGAATCAAAATCGGAGCTTCGGTCAAGACCCTCTTAAGCTTCTCAAAACTCTCCTGTTGCTTATCTGTCCATACAAAAGGTACTTCCTTTCTCAACAACTTCGTCAGAGGTGCAGCTATGGATGAGAACCCTTCTATGAACCTTCTGTAGTAGCTTGCTAACCCCAAGAAACTGCGAACCTCCGCCATAGACTTAGGTGGTTTCTAGTCTAACACTGCTTCAATCTTCCTACGATCCACTCTTATCCCTTCTGCAGACACCACATGTCCTAAGAATGCAACTTCCTTAAGCCAAAATTCACACTTGCTGAATTTGGCATATAGCTTCTTTTCCCTTAACACTTGCAACACAATCTGGAGATGCTCATCATGCTCTTCCTCAGACTTGGAATATACTAGGATGTCGTCGATGAACACAACAATGAACCGATCCAAATAAGGTTGAAAAACCCGATTCATCATATCCATGAACGCAGCTGGGGCGTTCGTCAATCTGAATGGCATTATTAAGAACTCATAATGCCCGTATCTTGTTCGGAAAGCTGTCTTATGGATATCCACTTCCTTCACCTTAAGCTGATGATATCCGGACCATAAATCTATCTTTGAGAAAACCGCAGCCCCCTTAAGCTGATCGAACAAGTCGTCTATCCTTGGCAAAGGATACTTGTTCTTGATGGTCAGCTTATTCAACTGACGATAATCTATGCACATGCGTATAGTTCCGTCCTTTTTCTTCACAAACAAGACTGGTGCTCCCCATGGTGACACACTGGGTCGGATAAACCCACGGTCAAGCAATTCTTGGATTTGAGCCTTGAGCTCAACCAACTCCTTTGGTGCCATTCTATACGGAGCAATTGACACAGGAGCTGTACTAGGTAGCAAATCGATTCCGAACTCCACTTCCCTGTCCGGGGGTATTCCAGGTAGCTCTTCCGGAAAACATCTACAAAATCCCTTACTATTCTGACTCCACTAACTCCCTCTTCCTTCGCATCCAGCGCACTAACGAAGGCCAAGAATGCCTTGCACCCTTTCCGAACCATCTTATCAGCCTTTAATGCGGAGACTACATTAGACAAATAGTTTCTTCTTTCTCCTATCATAATTATTTCCTCATCCTTCGAGGTCCTTAACTCCATTCGCTTAGCTGCGCAATCCAATTTAGCCCGATGTTCCACTAGCCAATCCATGCCAAGAATGAGATCGAATTCACCGAAAGGTAGTTCCATCAAGTCAGTAGGAAATACCACTCCATGAATCTCTAGAGGTACACTCTGAAATATCTTATTCACCACTACCGTTTGACCTAACGGGCTTACTACAGTCATCTCCCTATTAGATAGTTCAGATGCTATACCTAGCGTTTCAACTACTCTACATGCAACATAAGAATGGGTCGAGCCAACATCAATTAAAGCAAAGTAAGGCTTGCCAGCTATAAGGAACGTACCGGTTATAACGTCCGGTGCGTCTCCATCTTCCCTCCGGCGAACTACATACACCAGACCCGGCTGTCTTGCCTCAGTATTGCGAACACCTCTGCCCGGTGTTCCCTTCCTCTTCCAGCACCGTTACCTCTACCATTCGCACCTCGACCCCGTTGAGGCTGCTGTCCACCTCTTCCAGCCTGATTAAAGCCCTGACCTGCTGGTCGATTCCCATCTGGCTTCATAGGACAGTCCTTAATCATGTGATCCTTGGATCCACACTTATAACAGCCCCCTGTCTTCTTCCAACACTCCCCTAGATGCATCTTTCCACACTGAGCACAAGTACGGTATTGCCCTCCTGCAACAACCTGCTGTCCTCGCGGCCCATCAACTCTAGGCCTCTTTTGCACGTTCCCAGATGATCCTGACGATCCAAAACTTCTCTTTTGCTTATTTCGATCCGTGTTCTACCTTACAGAGTCCTTAATCCCTTCGGCCACCTTAGTCTTTTCTACCAACACGGCAAACTCCCGTTCCTGCTGTGGACCTATCAACAACCTCAGGTCATCCCTCAGTCCATCCACAAACCAGACACATCGTTCATGCTCCGTAGCCATGATCCCTCGAGCATACCGGCTCAACCTTAAGAATTCAGCCTCGTACTCTGCTACGGACTTGTTCCCTTGAACCAGCCCCAGAAATGCCTTCCTCTGCGCATCAACATAACTAGTTCCAACATACTTCTTCTGATACGCCGCCTTAACATACTCCCAAGTGAGATCCTCAGCTGTAGCACCATCCCGAACTGTGAGCCACCACTGATATGCCTCATCGTGAAGTAGCGACACCATTCCTTTCAGTTTCTCCTTAGTAGTCAGATCTAGCTCGTCCATGATTCACTCTGTCACCTCCAACCAATACTCAGCCGTACTGGGCGCTACACCGGATACACCACGGAATACCTCAGCTCCATTGGCTCGGAATCGCTCGGGTACAGATTTCTGAGCTCCCATACCTCCACCTGCTCCAGCCACCATTTCAAGAACCCGTAGCCTGCAATACTGCATCATTCCCCGTCTGATCCTGATGCTCAACTCCAACCGCTGGTGGTGGGGGTGGTGGTACCTCATTTTCGGACCCTTGACCAGACCTAACGGGTTCCGATACAGCCATTCTGCCTCTACCACGTCCTCGCACATTACGACCACGTCCCCTAGAATTCATGTCTACAATCGCGATTTAATCTGATTTAAGAAATTTTATGCATTAGTCTTTGTTCCGCTGATTACCCGCAAAGAAATTTTATGAAAAGAAGTTTAGTAGTAGTTCTTTCGATCATTTTAGAGTTTTCGTTTCAAGTTTTCTACCCTAATTCAGAGAAAACACATTCATTCGATAGTACCAACTACACACACATTCATCACTCAAGCATTTTCGTTCATTCTAATCCCAGGGTATTTTCGTAATTTGTCCTATAGGGGTATTTTGGTAATTTTCCAAATCGGGGTATTTTGATATTTTGCAAATTAGGGTTTTGGTATTTTTGTAAAGTAAGAATATTTTAACAAAAGTCGAGGGTATTATGGTAATTTTATAAACCAAGGGTATTTTAGTAATTTTGTACAAACCAGGGGTATTTGGGTAATTTTGTAAATCGGGAATATTTTGGAAAAATTTTCAAAAATAAATTTTTCTACAAATCAAAGGGGTAATTTGATAATTTGAAACTAAGGTTTTTTTTATAAAACTGTGTAGCTAGTCCCTTTCAGGTTTTAATTATTGAATTTAGCCCGTGAATAAGTCCTCTTGGTTAGGGTGAACCGTCACTACGCACCAGGTAGGATTCGAGTGGAGAGAAGGTGAGTCACTAGGACTGCTTAAATACCAAGCTCCCACCGAAACCAATCCTAGACATGCGCACAATGGTTGCCACACCCTAGCTCGGCGACTTAGTCACAGGTTTGTTTAATTAGGCTTTAAGTTTTATGTAATTCTGTGTTGGAGTAAGCTAATCCTAGGGTTCAATAATTCCTAGTGTACTAATCTACGTTCCCTTTTATACCCATATACAAATCATATAACAAATCATACAATAGATAGGGTACTTACCTGCTGGACTTCGGGTCGGAGACTCAGGTGCCATGTCAGAAAAACCTGCTTAATTCCAAAATTTTTCACAAAATCTTAATTGGGCTTTATTTTGAAAACGTTGTGGGCTTTAAACCCAAGGCCGAGAGTTTAAAACTGGGCTCTGATACCAAACTGAAACACCCCAAACCCGGCCCACGAGCCTTAACCGGATCTGGTATGTTCCTTGAGTAAAACATTTCAAAAACTTGTTTGTTACTTTGGAAAAATTTAAGTGATTTTGAAGAAAATTTGGTTTGTGTTGAGTTCAAATTGAAAACGATGTTATTCTTGAAATCTAGATTTTAATAAAACTTTATTTTAGTACTGGAAATCAATAAGTTAAAAGTATTCAATTTATTTTTGAGGAAAGTTACTTAAAACTTGTAATAATAATAATCATATCATAATGAAATCAAATAAAATGCATGCATAAAACAGTTCAATAGTAATGGCCTTATTACAACTGAAAAAAATACCAAATAAATCCCGAAAATAAAATAATAGAAAACGCAAGTTCAACTGTTTGAAATCCCGAAAATAAAATAATAGAAAACACAAGTTCAACTGTTTGAAATCCCGAAAATATTCAGCATGGCCACCACATAGTCTCCACCGACCCGGTCCAAGTCACTATGTGTCACCTGAAAAGGTATCCCACAACGGGGTGAGTCAAACAGACTCAGTGTGTAACAGTCAACACAAAGTCCCAACCGATTTAGACATATCAAATCATACATATATATATATAGCAAATAGAGATAATGATGCAATCCCGAACCCAAATCTAAATATCCATTCTCTACACATCACCCGTACCTGCCATCACACCGTGGGGATTACTAAATCGACCCTCCATCCGCTACACACCATCGAAGGCAGTCGCTGCAGACGACTTGCACATCGCCTTTATAAATTGTGGCATAGCCACCAGATAATAATGTGACAGAATCACCAGATACATTTTGTGACATAAGTCACCACATTCAGATTATGTGACATGAGTCACCAGATATTGTGGTAGAAACCACCAGATCACTTCCCCTTTTCAATATCACCATATGCCCCATGTCATACAAATCATGCAATTATTATGCCATATGTCTTATTTGATATTCGTAAACAAATTCTTTATATATGTCATATTCATTGTTCTTGCACTATTAACATAATAATAGTAGGTTTACGTACCTGGATACTCTGTACCATTGAATGGTACTTTTGGCCATATCTTTTATATTTTCAATTAACACATTCATAATAGTAATACCATAGATCTATTAGGAATTAGTGGAGGGTTACACACCTGATATTAGTGATTACAATACTACCGATACCAACGCTCTCGCTAACAAGAATAATAATGAAATGTTTATCCCTATCGAACTGCCCCTAAAAGATCATAGTCAAAATTAGTCAATCCTAAAAAAAATATTATGGATACCATTGATAGAAATCCTTACCTTATACTATGAACCAAATCTTGGCGATTCACGAAGATTACGAACACTTCCGAATTTTCGACTTTTCTTTATTTCTCTATTAAGACAAAATATATCATCTAAGGTAGAGAATGATATTTTCAATCAAAAGACCTTCCCAAAAAAAGTAGATTCGGAAAAAGGAAATAAGAAATTAAGGGATCGAAGAGGTTTCTTACGGATTGTTCAAAACAAATGCAAAGAAATTGATTGATAAGAAAATATGTGAGAAGAGGGAGATTCGGCTATGGAGAGATGATCAATAACATTCGGCCATGGTGAAAATATTAAGGAGGGAGTGATGTTTGAGAGTTTTTGCAAGAAGAAAAGAAGAAGAAAAGAAATAGGATTTGAGAATTACCTAAATTATTAGTCATCTTGCCATAAAAATTTAAAGTCCAACATACCAAATATAAAGCTTGGCCGACACTTGATGTAAATGTGCAGAAAAAAATAAAGTCTCCAAAATGCACTCCATGTTATTCGAACCACTACCCTCAAGCAACCACTCATGCGCCACTTCCACCATGCTACTAACTCTTCTTGTGTTAATTTAAGACACTTAAATTAACTTAACCCTCAAGGTCACCTGATTCCTCTACATTAAAGTACTCTTTACTAAAATTTATTCTAACTCCAAGTAGACCCGAGCTAACACAAGCAGCATAATGATACTTAAATTTTTAGGATGTTACACACCAACAAAATTGAAAGAGTTAAAACTGCAGTTGCAAAAATTAACTGATAGAGGATTTGCACGACCGAGTTTCTCACCCTGGGGAGCTCCTGTGTTATTTGTGAAAAAGAAAGATGGAACTATGGGAATGTGTGTCGATTATCGACAGTTAGACAAAGTGACGATAAAGAACAAATATTTGTTGCCTCGTATTGATGATTTGTTTGCTTAGCTGAGAGGAGCTACAGTGTTTTCTAAAATAGATTTGAGATCAGGTTATTATCAATTAAGAGTTAAAGAATCTGATGTACCGAAAACTGGTTTCAGAACGAGGTACGGACATTACGAATTCTTAGTGATGCCTTTCGGACTAACAAATGCTCCTGCAGTGTTTATGGATTTCATGAATCGGATTTTCAGACCGTATTTAGATCGCTTTGTAGTAGTGTTTATTGATGATATTTTGATTTATTCGTGTGATGAGACGCAACATGCTGAGCATTTGAGAATCGTGCTACAAACTCTACGTGAGAATCAGTTATATGCAAAATTTAGCAAATGTGAATTTTGGCTGTGTGAAGTTGGATTTCTGGGGCATATTGTATCAGCTGCTGGAATACGAGTAAATCCAAGTAAAATCTCTGCTATTTTGGAACGGAAGCCTCTGAGAAATGTGTCTGAAGTCCGTAGTTTTTCTGGAACTAGCGGGATATTATAGGCGGTTTGTGAAAGGTTTCTCTATGATTGCGACTCCGTTGACGAAGTTGTTATAGAAAAATATTAGATTCGAATGGTCAGAAAAGTGTCAGCAAAGTTTTGAGCAGTTGAAAGTGTTGTTAACAGAAGCACCAGATTTGATTCAACCCGAATCAGACAAAGAGTTCGTAGTTTACAATGATGCATCATTGAATGGTTTGGGCTGTGTGCTGACGCAAGAAGGGAAAGTCATTGCTTACACCTCGAGACAGTTAAAGCCACACGAAAGGAATTACCCAACGCATGACCTTGAGTTAGCTGTGATTGTGTTTGCATTGAAGATTTGGCGTCACTACTTATTCGGTGAGAAATGTCATATTTATACTGATCATAAGATCTTAAAGTATTTGATGACTCAGAAAGATTTGAATTTGCGACAGAGAAGATGGTTAGAATTGTTGAAAGACTATGAACTTGTGATAGATTACCACCCGGGTAAAGCTAATGTTGTAGCTTATGCTTTGAGTCGGAAATCATTATATGCTCTGTGAGCTTTGAGTAATCAGATAGATCTGTGTGATGATAGTGCAGTTATAGCTGAGTTGAAAGTTAAGCCGATGTTCGTACAGCAGACTTATGATGCCTAGAAAAGGGATGTTGAAATGATGACTAAACGAATTCTGTGTGAATCAAATGTTGAATCAGAATTTCGAGTAGATAGCGATGATTGTTTGCAATTTAGAGATCAGATTTGTGTTTCGAGATATTCAGAGTTAATTTTGATGATTTGAATGAAGCTCATAATAGTCATTTAACTATGCATTCGGGGAGTACAAAGATGTATAGTGATTTGAAACAGTTCTATTGGTGGCATGGCATGAAAAGAGACATTTCTGAATTTGTGTCGAAGTGTTTAGTTTGTCAGCAAGTTAAGGCTGAACATCAAGTTTCGTCTGGTTTGTTACAACCGATTGTGATTCCTGAGTGGAAATAGGGGAGAATTACGATGGACTTTGTGCCGGGTTTGCCCTTATCCCTGAGTAAGAAAGATGCAATCTGGGTGATAGTGGACAGGTTGATGAAATCAACTCATTTTATTCCGGTGAGAACCGATTATTCTTTAGATAAGTTGGGTGAATTATATATTGCTGAGATAGTGAGATTGCACGAAGTACCTTTATCTATAGTGTCTGACAGAGATCCGGGATTTACCTCACGATTTTAGAAGAAATTTGCAAGATGCTTTTGGCACGAAATTGCATTTCAGTACTGCTTTTCATCCATAAACGGATGGTCAATCTGAGTGAATCATTCAGATTCTTGAAGACATGCTGAGATGTTGCATACTTGAATTTGAAAGTACGTGGAAAAAGCATTTATCATTTATTGAGTTTGCGTATAATAACAGTTTTCAATCTAGCATTAAAATGGCACCATATGAGGCTCTTTATGGTCAAAAGTGTCGAACTCCATTGTATTGGACTGAGGTGAGTGAGAATAAGATTCACGGGGTTGATCTGATAAAAGAGACTGAACAAAAAGTGAAAGTAATTCGTGACATTTTGAAAGCAGCCTCAAATCGTCAAAAGTCTTACACAGATTTGAAACGAAGGGATATTGAATTTGAAATTGGTGATAAAGTGTTCCTGAAAGTATCTCCTTGGAAGAAAATACTTCGATTTGGCCGGAAAGGCAAACTAAGTCCAAGGTTTATCAGACCGTATGAGATTATTGAACGAGTTGGACCGATTGCTTATAGATTGAGATTGCCATCTGAGCTAGAATAGATTCATAATGTGTTTCATGTGTCAATGCTTCGACGGTACAGATCAGACCCGTCTCATGTGATTGTTCCTACTGAAGTTGAGATTCAGTCAGACTTGTCCTATAGTGAAGAACCAATCCGAATCTTAGCACGAGAGACTAAAGAGTTGAGAAATAAGAAAATTTCCTTAGTGAAAGTATTATGGCACAAACACAGAGTTGAAGAGGCTACGTGGGAGGCTGAGAACATTATGAGAAAGCAATATCCGCACTTATTCACTGGTAACTTTTTCGAGGACGAAAATCCCTAAGGGGGGAGAGTTGTAACAGCCCGGTTTAGACCTTAGTCGGAATAGTGGTTTCGAAACCACAAATCTAAGGTCGTAAGAATATTTTAATAATATTTTCTGTGTGAATAGTATATGACTTAGCCTATGTGAAATTTCTGTGTGATAATTTTATTGACTGTGTGTCAAATTGTGATAAAGGACTTAATTGCATAAAGTGTAAAAATGTTGAGTGATGATTGTTATATACTTATTTGTTGTTGGCTTTTTAAGGAGGAGGCCTTATGTTGTTAATAACCCATTTTTAAGATAGTGGGGGGTTAAATGACATGATAACCATGATGATAATTTGTTTTATATGTGTAATGGAAGGCTATTTTTGTAAATGGATTAATAATATAATTTTTATACAAACAAAAGGTTAAAATAAGATGAACATATTCATCTATGTTAACCGAAAAACACAAAAGAAAGGAAGGAAGAAAAGCTTTGAAAATTTCGGCTAGGGTTAAGCTTGATTCAAATATGTTTGAGCTCGGTTTTTGATAATTTTTACGTTTTTGTAACCGTTGCTTTGTGCTTTACAAAACCCATGCTCAAATTTTGTGAATTGATAATGTTTATGAAATGTGCCATTGATGAAATGGTGAGCTTTGTGATGAGGGTTGGTGTTAAATGAAAGATATGTGTTTAATGAACATGTGTTGTTCTTGAATTTTTGATGAATTTAGCTAATTAGGGCTAAATTGTGAAAATAACATTTTGAAGGATTAAAATGTGAAATAAATGAAATGTGTGGGCTTGTATGAATATAGTGAGAATTCGGCTAGGCATGGATGCAAGCTAATTATGTGTATTTGATGATTTTATGAATTAAGGACTAAAGTGTCGAAATGTGAAAATGTGAGGCCATTTTGTAAAATGCCCTAAATATGTGTGTTTGGACTAAAATGAATGATTTGGTGATTGAATGGATTTAATTTAAATGTGTATAGACCAAGAAAGAAGAAGTTCGGATCGAGATTGAGGCAAAGATAAAGTGCTCGATTAATCGATCGTTTCGATAGTTTGACGTCCGAGGTAAGTTCGGATATAATACAGGTTATTAAGATATGTTTTTGTATTATGAAATGAATGTGTATATGTGTACAAAATCTGGATGCTATGTGCAAGATTTAGATATGGCACTAAGTGTGCGATATTGAAATCGAAACAGAAATGAATAGCACTGTGTGTGCGATGTTATGAAAGCTTCAGCTTATAGATTTGGCACTGTGTGTGTAACATCCCAAATTTGGGCCTAGGAGAATTGGGCCCATTGGGCCTCGGGCGTAGGAGCATTTAAATTTTAGAGATCAAGAGATCCGTATTAGTGCAAGTTGGACCTATTAGGTGAGTGATTTTGGAAGGTTAGGGGGCTTCTATGAAGTCCTGGGATCAAACTTTGGCTTTATGGAAATTTTGGTTTTAGGTGAAAAAAACCCTGGAAGTTGGTAGGTAGGCTTTTAGAATAAAATGTGGAGAAAAATGACACAAGTGGAGTGTGTGGTGTAGTGGCAAAGTGACGCCACATAAGAGACAAGGGGGTGACGCCACAAGGAAGGAAGGAGGTCCAAGGTTCAAGTCTTGGCTCTTGCATTTTGGTTTTCTTTTTAAATGGACTTTAGAATTTGGCCATTGATTTATATTTAGTTGCCCGTGGTTTTAGACACAAAAAGAGCTTGTGGCCTAGTGGTAAGTGGCGTGTTGAGCTATTGAAGGGAGGAAGGGTTCGAATTTCATGACAAGCAAGAGAGTATTTATTTTGTGGATTGGACGGCCAGGGTTTGAGTTGGATTTAAACTCTGCTAGCGGAGGGATCCCACATCGGAAAGATACAAAGAAGGAAGGTGAGAAGCTAGCTATATATAGAGCATTCTATGAGGAGAGAAAACATACCTTGGTGGGCGTTGGGCATAGGAGTGCTCGAAGCGTGGATTAGCAGCTTTCGATTCCCTATCAAGTGTGTATTCTCTTTACTCTAGATGTAGAGCTGCAAATGTCGAAATGTCGGTCACCCGGCGATGGTAGCCACACGAGTGCGCGAGCGCACGTGTGGGGGCTTCGACGCGATAGTTGAGGTTATTTGTAGTATTCTTGTGGGTTGAGGCTGCTTGGGCCACGATGGGCCCATATGAGTAGACTGTATGATTGTGTAGTATATATTAGATTAGACTATGTGAATCTCACATCTGTGGCTAGGAAGTGGGCCCGAATGGGCCGAAATCGGGTTTTAGGCCCAATAGTCCAGTAACAATTGGAAATGGTAGCCGAGTCGCTCGGGGCGACATTGGGCCTTCGGAAAGGCCATTGTAGGTGTAAAATTACCGAAATACCCTTGGAAGGTAAATTACCGTTATACCCTTAAAGGTTGATTAGCTTGATTATGTTGTATTTGTTATTCTGATTATGATGGTAATTTCGTTTCATACATTATATTTGATATATGATTTGCATACATGTCATACTGCATACACGAATTATTATGACACGTGCATGGGCTTTGGGATATGATTAAAATGGGAAGTATGATAATGTGACTCTGTCACGGTGGTCTGGAACCATGGTGGGTTAGTCCCACGTATTTATTGAGTGACTATTGTCACGGTGGTCTAAGAACCACGATGGTTTGAAACCACGTACACATATATCAGTGACTTGTCTCGGTGGTCTAAGACCACAGTGGGTTGGCCCCACGTATATATAAACTTATCAGGGATCGTCACGGTGGTCTGAGACCACAGTGGGTTAGCCCTACGATTATATACTTTCGTGGCTTTGTCACGAGTGGTCCGGGAACACGGTGGTCTAGAACCACAGTTGCACAATGCCACGGGTGTATGGATGATTCAGGTGTGTAGAGGATGGAAAACTAGGTTGGGCTGGGCTGCATTGCATATGTGATTAATATGTTGTGTTTTGTGGGCTTAGGCCCAATGGGCTTAAGGCCCAGATTGCATTGTATGGGGATTTACACACTAAGTCTCGGTGACTCACTCCTCTGCTTAATTTTGCAGGTAATCCCTAGATCGCGGATTTGGAGCCGAGGCAGACTCGAGGTGGCCATGCAATATTTTCTAAGTAATCATGTTTTCTTTATTTAAATTCACTATTAATTTTGGGTTTTGGTGCTGTAATAAGGCCACTTTAACTTTAACTTGGGTTTTGTTATAATGATGATATTGCATGTTTAATAAACTATCCAAGATGGAGTTTTTCTAAAATTAAAAACTTTGAACAAATAGTTTTCAAGTGGTTAACGAAAGATGGATAACAAGCCGTTAATTGATTCAGAGATTTTACCTAGAACCACAACAACGTTTTCAACTGACAAGTTTTATGAAATTCCTTACATTTGACTTTCGACAAATAAACCTGACTTCATAAATCAGTTCAAATTAAACAACTACATTAAGTTTTCTCTAAAATACAACAACGCAATGCAAGGTTTTGTTTCCAAGTCTTGATGTTTAGTTAGTTTTTCCAAATTTCCTTTCCAGTAGCACACCAAATTTGGTCATAGCGTATTGACCGGGTTTGGGGTGTTACAGTGTGTGCGTTACCGAGATAAGTCGGTTGAAAGATTAGGCACTAAGTGTGTGATGACTAATATGTACCGATCATGTATATGGTACTGATTGTGCGATTAAATTGAAAGAATATCAGAAAATGATCGACATGTGATATCGAGCATTGAGTAGCTTGGAAATTGAATAACTATGTGTTAGCTAAGGTATGTATTGAACCTTTTTGGTTGATAAGTTATAAACGAGTTATGATTGAGTGAATGAGTATTTTAGCTATGGATGAGGAGGCATGAATATGAGATAATTGATTTATGTGATTGTTTATTATATACATTGGTTTGATTTGATGAGATAATTGTATTGTATGTCGACTTACTAAGCTTTGGGAAGCTTACTGTGTGGATTGTTTCTCTGCCTTGCAGTGTCAGTAAAGCTAGCTTGGATCTGGGATCGTCAGCTTCTCAATCACACTATCGACATTCTATTTTGGTACTTTTGAAAGGATGTACATAGTTGAAATATGGCATGTATCGGCTAGTTGTTTTGAAATCATGTTTGAGATTGGTGAGTAGCCATGAGATGTGGCTAGATATGTGTTAATTTTAGCATGAATGACTTTGGTATATTTATATATGATGCATCTTTTGGTATGGATTGTGAGTTGAGAAATTGACTTATGAATGGAAGTTTTTGTGATGGTAAAATGTTAGTATGATTTAGTGGAATGGAGAATGAATGAAGTTTAGTATATGAATGTGTTCAATGTTGTATATGTTAGCTTATAAGTTGATATGTTTGAAAATGAGATTGTATGAGTTGATAGATTGATTATATGATAGGAAATGGTTGCCAAATTGTGGGTGTAAACATGCTTAAATGTGCTTGTAGTGATTGACCCTAAGTGGGTGGCATTTTGGGTCTTGCAAATGACCTATAATGTCACACGGTCATGGCACATGGGCGTGCCTGGTGACCGTGGGCGTAAGTCAGTATATGGCCTAGTAGTACACGGCCTTAGCACGGGGGTGCTGGATAACCGTGTTGGTTTTGGCAGGATCGACCACAGTCAGGGTACACGGGCATGCTTTGTGACCGTGGGGGCCAAGTCAGGATAGTCCATGGCCAAGGCACACGGGCGTGCTTGGTGGCTGTGGGAGTGTAAGGATAGACCACGGGAAGGACACACGGGTGTGTCTATTAGCCGTGGAAGGCACACGGCTTGCCTACACGAGCGTGTAAGCCCTGTAACTTAGAAAAGTTTTAAATTTTGAGAAGTTTCTGTACGTGTTTTGGTTTAGTCCCGACCCTTCCCTAGCATGTGTTTAAGGTCTTATACGCCTTAAAAAGGGACTATTTGTTTATGTTTGATATATTATGATGATGAATGACTTTGTGTCGTAAATGGATTGTGAAATGATCCTATTGTCCAGTAATGCCTTTGACCCTAATTCGGCGACGGTTTCGGGTTAGGGGTGTTACATTTTATTGGTATCAGAGCTACGGTTTAATCGATTCTTGGACTAACATAGCACGTGTGAGTCTAGCTATACATGCCATATTATGAGATTGCGATAGTGTGATGAATTCTGACAATTGAAAATGTGTTTTTATATAGTAATGGATCCCGATCGAGCAATTGCTGACGATATAGAGAGTAATACGCCTGCTCCCGCTCAAGGGACAACGCCGGCCACATCTAGGCCGAATGATAGTGGTGAGGGAGGAGAGGCTAAGCAAGCCTTCTTCCGAATGATGAGTGAGTGGTTTACGAAGTTTGTTCGAACAAATCAGACTACTCAACAACCTCCACCCCCATAAGTACCTGATGTGCCACAAATTGTAGATTCGATCAGATTGAATAAACCACCTGTAGACAAGATTCAGAAAGACGGGGCTGAAGAGTTTAGGGCAACGGCTGATGATGATGCTGAGCGGGCTGAGTTTTGGCTCGAGAATACAATTTGAGTATTTGATGAGATGCGTTGAATCCTGATGAGTGCATTAAGTGTGTAGTTTCCTTGTTGAGAGACACGGCTTATAACTGGTGGAAAACATTGATATCTGTGGTTCCTAGAGAGTGAGAATCGCATGGAACTTCTTTCAAGCCGAGTTCAGAAAGAAGTATATCAGTCAACGCTTCATTGATCAGAAAAGTAAAGAGTTTTTAGAGCTGAAACAGGGCCGTTTGTCTGTTACTGAGTATGAGCGAGAATTCGTAAGATTGAGTCAATACGCGAGGGAATGTGTTTTGACCGAAGCTACTATGTGAAAACGTTTCATAGAGGGGTTGAATGAAGACATTGAATTGTTGGTTGGTATATATGATATAAATGAATTTGTTGTGTTAGTCGAAAGAGCATGTAAAGCTGATGAGCTCAGTAAAGAAAAGAAGAAAGCCGATTCTGAGGCTCGTGATGATGAATGACTTTGTGTCATAAATGGGTTGTGAAATGATCCTATTGTCCGGTAATGCCTTTAACCCTAATCCGGCGACCGTTTCGGGTTAGGGGTGTTACATTCAAGAGGTGAAATCGACAAGGGAATGGGGAAGGAAATGAAGAACAATGAAAAGAGAAAAGTGAGAGAAAAGTGAAGAATAAATGGTTTTGAGATGTGTTTGAAGCGAGCAGCCAAAGGGGTATTTATAGGTATAGTAGGCTGCTAAAAATAGACAAAATCAGCAGCCAAATACCTCATTGATTTTTCAACTGGTTTTTACCTCATTGATGTATATGTAGAGGTTGGTAAGGAAGAGTTGCTCGATTTTTCAATTGGTTTTTACCTCATTGATTTCCTCCCCATTTTAGGTTTTGATGATTTTTCCAACTAGGGTTGCATTTATTTGAATAGGGATTTCCACCTGTATTACTGGAACGACCAAAATGTGCAAGTGTATACAATCACAACAAGTAATAAAGTGACAAGTAAATGTCAAGTTCTCATACCCACAGAGACTGTGAAAAGAGTTATTTATGAATGCAATTAAAAACACTTTGGTGAAGAAAAATATTTTGATTTGAGGAGGTGATTAAATACTAAGATTTTTAACTAAGTAAAATAAATAAAGAGAAAATAAAAGTTCCAATGTACGATTTCAAAAGATGATTTTAATCAAGATGACATAATTGTGTTTGATTAATTACATTTCTTAACTTAGAATTACTAAACTCATGTTCATGTTGTTACGAATAAATTCACGGCGACTCAGTAATTTTCTAACTTATGAACATACTCACCAACTAAAATCCATTTATCTCTTGACTATATATCTATGTCAATTCAACCGATTAAACAAATTTTAATAAGCAAATGCATTAATGCACATACATACTTATGAAATTAAAAATAATCTCTTGTACATATCTCTATGCCAATTCAAACAATTAATTCAATCTCGTAAGCACATAAAAGATTACGTGAGGTAACAATGTATTCCTACCTTGAAACAGTTTAATCATAATAATCTTGCAATTTATGCAAGGTTAATGTATCGTTAGATACCGTTGCTAATTTAACCCTCGATTACCTTAGATGATTAAACATGCACTGATTAAGTATCGTGTCAATTAATTAAAATTTCAATCCGTTTAAATAATTAATTCATTAGTTACCTTGCAGTTGTAATGCAAGGATAACTTAGTCATGGTTTTACTTAATCAAACATTTTACCAAGGCCTATAATGACACAAACACAATTTTAATAAATTAAGTGGACAAAATGCAATCAACCTAACAAGAATTAAATTTAAGCCATATTATTTAAATTAAACATATCAACATCACAAATATTCATAGACATGTTCATAACAACAATAAAATTAAAAGGATAAGGAACAAGAATCAAATCCGGTGTTTCTCCGAGGCTTGACTAGTTTGCTTCGCTTCTCCTTCTCCTCTTGTTCTTGTTGAAGCAAGACTTCCAAGAACACTTGAATGCTACTCCAAATGGTGGTTGAAGGACTCTTTTTCAAGAGGTGAAATCGGCAAGGGAGTGGGGGAGAAAATGAAGAACAATGGAAGGGGATTAAAGAGAGAAAGTGAGAGAGAAGTGAAAGAATGAGAGGTTTTGAGATGTGTTTCAAATGAGCAGCCAAGGGGGGTTTTTATAGGTTGAGTAGACTGATAAAAGTAGAAAAAATCAGCAGCTATAGAGTCCCCCCATGGCCAGCCACACATGTAGCAAGTTTGAAGGTTTTAAACTTGCTATTTTAAGGTAGGGGCAAATCTAGAAAGGCATGAATAGTGAAGGAGTTTGAATGCAAATTCAAGGAGTCTTCAAGGGCTGTTTTGCAAGACAAATAATCAGCCAAACAAGCTGAGTGGGTCAGCATGTGGGACGATTTTAGGCAGCCCAGTGCTCGGTTGAATCAGTTTTCTCAGTTCATGTCAACTGGGTCTCTTTTTATAATTAATTAATAATAATTATTTAACCCAAAATAAATTGGATTAAAATTAATTATATTATGAATTAATATTTATAATTTGGACCGTCTTCGGTTGAAAAATTTATTTGCCTCGATGCTTCAAAAATCACTTCTCGGTTTTGCGCTTCTAGCAGTGTCTGCCGAGCTAATTTTTCGCCCTTTGTGCAAATCTGTCGAAAATGATCAAAAGTAATCAAATTTTATTATAAAATTAATAATTTTAATAATTTAAGTACAATTTAATTATTTTATAATTATTATATATTTTTCAACAAGAATTACTACGAAATTGCATGAATTTGTGCTAAAAAGGACATGAAAAATTGTGTATATTTTCGTGTTTCCTATTACGCATGTAGTTAACTTCATTCGGTTGATGATCCAAATTTTGCTCGGAGTGTTGGGCTGGCTCTGTAATGGTTGGTTTAGTTGCCTCTTCCAAGTATTTCAACTTCTCCAAAATGATTTGATAAGCGTCCACTTTTTGGGTAGCTTTTGTCACTTGTGGTTTTGGGCTATAAGTGAACCTCTTATTTGGCCACATGTCGTCAATAATTTGACATGCTTACTCATATGTATGGTTCATTAAAGCACCTCTGGATGCACCATCCAAAGCGGATCTCAAATTATTATATAAATTGTTATAGAATATTTGCATTTGGAGCCACTCTTGCATTTTGTGATGGGGACACTTCCTCAACAGTGACAAATCGATCCCAAGCTTTATATAAATTTTCACCTTTGAATTGCTTGAAGTTGGCGATCTCTCGACGGAGCTAAATGGATATGCTAATCGGGAAAAAAATTATGTAAAACATTTCCCGTTAATTTGTCCCATGTAGTGATGGAACCTAGTTTTAATGAATTTAACCAATCAACAACATGGTCACATAAAGAAGAGGGAAATAATCGAAGACACCCCATACCATCAACTGCCCCATTGTATTTGAAAGTGTCACATAACTAAAGGAATCGCTTCAAGTTCTTGTTTGGATCCTCCATCATGTTCCCTCGGAACTGCAAGGTGTTTTGGATCACTTGGATAATTTTCATCTTGATCTCAAAATTGTTGGCGTTGATCATCAGTCGTTCAATGTTGCCTTATACAAAATCAAGTGTTGGCAATGCATACTCATGCAATGTTCTTTGAGCCATTAGTAGCTCTCCACCAATCTGGGCTTGCAGTTCAATTGGATTGTCAAATAAAGGGTTTTCTCAAGGTAAATGAGTTACCACAAGTGGACCATTTTGCATGAATTGACTATTTCATCTCAACAATCTCTCTGGATCAAGATATGATTCGATTGGAGTACTTCCAGTTTTTGTCATAAACTAAAATTAGAGAAAAATATTGTTGTTATTTATAGTAAAACTTAAAGTTAATAAACAAAATAACGAATCATTTTTATAATTTTTAATGTTCCTATTTATCCTACTAACTATAAAAAAAATTAGATTCAATGCCAAAACCTCTTTAGCAATGGCGCCAACAACTATATCACCTCCAAACGTGCGAACATTTAGAGTATAAATCGTGCAAATAAAAATATATAAAATCAGTGTCGTATTTGCAAGCGAATAGGTCAAATTGTAATATAAATTAGTATTACAATAGAACACCAGAAAGTATTCCGAGGATCATACCCAAGGGAGGTTCAATTAAATCTAAAAATATTATTATCTACAACAACAGATCTAAACAATAATTATTAAAAATAATATAATGAAAATCAATAGTAAAGATTTAAGATAAACAAATAATATTAAAAATCAAAACTACACAAATAATGTTAACAAATGAAAATCCCTTGAATAACAGATAAAAGATTAACTTGCTTCTGTGGTTGTAATCAACTTTAGACTTAAGGTTTTTATGAGAAAATTAATTATTACCTAGACAGTACTACCTCTCGACCTCTACTGCCTAACTAATTAACCACTATACACTTACCTCTTGGCCTCACTTTTCTGACTGGGATGAATACATGATTTACTCGGGAACCTCGTCTCTCGATCCATTTACCTATATTACTTCATAGGCTCATCAAGCCTAGGATTTAAGAACACATGTATTTACACCAACTAATCCTATTAGAAAAACCCTAACTCTTCCATTAATCACTCCCACATTTTCTCGTTAATCTCTCTAAATATCTAGCCACTCATCGTCTTAAAAACCATCTTTTCTACAATTAAATTACTCATGCAAAGAACACAAAATAAAATAAAAGAGAAAAGATAGAAGTTGTCCGTATGATATCCTAGAGTGTTTAGAATAGCGAAATCCTTTGAGAGTGCTCGAGATCTCTCCATTTACAAACAAAGAAGAAAAAAAATACTGAAATATTGAATTGCAAAGACTTGGATTCCAATTGAATCCAAGCTGAAGAACAAGAAATAAAAATGTTTAGAAAAATAAAATAAAACCTAAACTAACCTTATTCTACTAAAACAAACATTAAAACTAATGTGTCAAAAAGCTCCCAAAGCTTTCCTCAATTTAACTATTTATAGGGGAGTTTAGTAGCCATACTTAGGGTAAACACCAACCTTAATTATATAAAACAGTGTATTGTATGGACAGAAACACCCTTGCTTATTTTTGGCCTCACATCACACCTTGTCGTGATACACAACTTCGAATGTGAATTCCTTGGTTAGCTCGATTGTGTTGTGACTTCGAAAGTGTGTGCTACAACTCGACTTCCATTCCTGATGCTCTTGGGCCTTAAATTAGGTGTCATGCGCACTCAAGTAAATCTTTAAAACCACCTTAAGGCTGGTATTGGCCTGATTAGGTCAACTAACTCAAAATAATGCGTAAAAACACTTATTTTGCAATATTTTAATCCTAACTTAAGAAATGCGAAAATGTAATAAAACATATTAAAATTCTTGGTGTCACAAATGACTTGGACAACCTAATAAACTGCTAACTTGTTATTCATAAATTTACTTATGTATCTAAATATCTATCATTTTTAACAATCAACCCTTAATTCCAAGGTTAACGATCAATTTCATAACTAAATTTGCAATTAGATTCAAATCCATTCAATACTAAGCTTTTACAGAAATTCGTTATTATTAACACATATAATGATTTACAAATTTCAACTCAAGTCTTTACTACTGCTACACTATATTAGCCCCTGAAGCGTGGCCTCTAAGGGTTACCATCTATATACATGAAACAACTACATTTCCAATCACTTGAATATGGCAGTATTTGGCTCGGTCTTTCCACTTGATCCCCAAGTCTTCATCTACCCTACATACAAGCAGTAAATTTTATAAGCTCAGAAAAACTTAGTGAGATCCTGATAAAAAAACGTATCACAAAGATTCTTTTTATTTTATTAAGGAAAAATAATGAAGGCATAGAATTTTAAACTCCCTGTGTAACATCCTGGAATTAGGGGCTCTGCATTATTGTGTGTTTCTGTATGTTTGGCTTGTTTTGTTTGTTAATTTGGTGTGTTTGGAGGTCCCGGGAAGGCTCGGGGTTAAGCTTGAGCCTTGGTGAAAATTCTGTTTTTAGGCTCTTTAGGGGGGAAACTAGCGGAGGCAGGTCTTAAGTTTAAATACTTGTGTTTGATGACACAAGAAGAGAGGTGGTAAAGTGGCAAGGAGACGCCACTTGGAGTGCATGGAAGTGGCGTCACAAGGGGGTAGCAGCAGGGAAGAGGTTCGAATCCCATAAGCCTCACTTTGAAGCTTTATTTTTTTTTTTTGCGCCTGGAAAACTAAGGTGGTGGCTTGTGGCTGGACTCTTCAAGGTTGTTGGTTGAATGATTCAAAGACTTCAAATAAATGGCCATGAGGTAACGGTGGGGTTTGAATGGGGCAAATCGATTCAAATTGTTGGAGGAGAGTGAATGTAGGAGGAAAATATGGGATTTGATGTTGGTAGAGTGGTGGCCGAATGTGGGAAGCTTGAAGTGGGGAGAGAGAATTCGGTTTAGTGCTAGCTTGGGGTGTGCCGAATTTAGCTTGGTCTTGAGGTTAGTCTTGATGGCGTTTTCGGTTTAGGGAGTGTGTGTGTGTGTGCCGTTGTGAATGTGAGCACTTTTGAGGACCATTTTCTGGTAGCCTATTCCTTGTAAGTGCCAAATGTCCATAACCTTCTTCATTTTCATCAATACTTTATCTTTTATTACGCATTTCTTTTCTCTTCCATCCTCTCTAGAACCGAATCATCCTTGTGGTTGCTAGCCGAATCTCTCCTCACCATTTTGGATTCTTGCTTGAACAACTTTTTCTCTTCTTTTGTTACTACACTCCATTTCTCCTTAGCCGAACCTTCCCTTGATCATAACACCCTCTTTTCATTCTCTATTCCTTCTACTTTCTTTGATTCTTTTGGCCGAAACTCTCCTCTCCTCTACCTCTTCTTTTTCTAGCCGAAACTTTGCATCCGTTCTATAGACACCCTTTCATTTGTTTTCTTTCTTTTAGCCGAATAGTTCCTGTAACCCCAAGCGAATCGGTTTCACTCTGCTTCTGGATTTTTGAAGGTAATATTTCTTTTCTCTCTTATTGCAAAAGCCAAATCTCTTTCTTCTTTCTTTTCTTTTCGGTTTCTTCTCTAAATTCCTCTACCTCCAATTTCACTAATCGGATTTCTGCTTCTCCTTTTCATTCTAAATCATGCCGTTTGAGTAGCCTAAAGGTGAAGGGTTACTTTTCTGCCGAATCTGCTTTGGCTTTTGATCACCTGTTTCAACGCAAGGCCGAACTCCTGTTTCTCTCACAACTCATCTCCGAGTCAAGGCCGAACCAGTTACTGTGTGGTTCGTTATTTATCAAGGTAATGGCCACTTCTTTTCGGTTCTATTTGTCTATAGCCGAATGGCTATGTTGCTCCTGAGTTATTATTTGTGACTAATCTTTTCTCCCTTCATCTTTTCTCTTTATGGGACGTTACTTCGAGAAACTCCTCTAGTCGAAGTATTTGTAGTCCGAAGTTAGAGAGTTGTTGTTTGCCGAATCAGATCACTCCATTCGGGATATTAAGGTAAGGGGTCATCTCGTGATTTTCCGGTTATTCATTCCTTTCAAATGTGATGTGCCTTAACCAAATTCCGTTATTTAGTCAATCTACACCTCCTTGTGTACTGATCAAAGATTCTCCATGGATGCAAGTATAAGTCAAACCAAGGAGGGGAGTGCGTCCATAATCCCTACTCCTAAGTTTAAGAGGCGTGCTGTGTCGACGGTTCGGGACTTTTCGCCGGGCTGTGGTAGGGAGCCGACGTCTGCTTGGGATAGACAGATAACTGTCGTCCCTGCTAGTGAAAGTGTCGACGTAGAAAGCCTGGTGTTACGTCTTATCAGGTGTGTATTACTCACATGTTTCTTGTTGTTGTGTTATTAACTCTATGGGCTAAAAGCCGAAATGACTAATTCGATAGTCGAGATACCCTTGTGGGTAAGGTTGGAGACACTGGGTAAGTTCTTCGATGATGATATTTCTGATTAAATGGATATATGTATGTTTGCTATTATGCATGTATGAGATAGTTATCTATTACACATTATGATTATGGTTGCATTCATATTTAGCATAATATAAAGAGCATGGGATTGGGATTGAATGAAAGGAGAAGGGAGAACGAGTGACTATTGTCACGGTGGTCTAAGAACCACAGTGGTTGAAACCACGTATACGGATATCAGTGACTTATCTCAGTGGTCTAAGACCACAGTGGGTTGGCCCCACGTATACACAAACTTATCGGAGATCGTCACGGTGGCCTGAGACCACAGTGGGTTGGCCCCACGATTATATAATTTAGTGCCTTGTCATGAGTGACTACTGTCACGAGTGGTCTAGGACCACGGTGGTCGAGAACCGCAGTGGCATAATGCCACGGGTGTTTGGAGGAAAGGCTAGACTGGGTTGGGCTGCATTGCATACATGTGGCATATGGGGGGATTTACACACTGAGTCTCGGTGACTCACCCCTCTGCTAATTTTGCAGGTAATCAGTAGATAGCGGGTTTTGGAGCCAGGGCGGACTCGGGGTGGCCATGCGTTACGATTTCTTTAAGTAAACTCGTACTTCATTTTAAACTTATTTCTATTTTAGGATTTTAATTTGTAATAAGGCCGCTTTAACTTTAATTTGGGGTTTTGTTTAAATGCTGATTTTATATATGTTATGAATTATCGAGAAACGGGGTTTTCATAAAAACGTAAATAGAGGTTTTCCAAAATTTCAACGATTGGATCACAAGCCGTAGGTAATTAAAACTTGGGATTTTTCTTTCTTAACATTACAAATAATATTTTCAAAGGTCATGCACCTCAACATTCACTACGACTATCACTTTTCAAAATTTCCTAAAGTTCAGTTTTGATAAAATAAATCCGTTTTCAGCTCCTAAAGTAATCTAATGAGGAAAGGGTAAAATATGTATAACCAAACAGATCCTTTGTAAAATGGCCCTTAACATGGATTGACCAAACTAAATAATTTCTCAAATCACGATGTTTAACCAAAATTTTCGAATCTACTTTTCCTGTAACAATCCAGATTTGGTCATAACGTATTGATCGGGTTTGGGGTGTTACACCCTGTGTGAGATTGGGAACTTTCCAAATCTTCTAGCATGGTCAACGCCTTGCCTTTCGTGATTCCTATCGTTGGCTGACCTACCCAACAAATTAACTGTATCGTGTTATTCTAATCAGCAATCTTTTTGAAATTTGGTCCTGTCCTATTTCATCTTAGATTCCCATTTAACTCTCATAATCTTGCCTCCTTAAGATAATTAGACTTGTGCATACATAGGCTAGTGACTACATTTTCTACTTGCGGACTACGATTATCGTTTCCATTAAGGTGGATCCCTGCTCCGATCCACTCATCCCACATTAAACTAAACATTTTATTACCACATTACCCAACGATTTCCCTTTTTGACTAATCCCTAGCATAGACTCTTATGAAAGACCTAATCTAACATCCTCCTTTACGGTCTTGAATATGAAATTTGGTGGATGATTTATATACCCCCTTTCCCCTTGCGAAATTGCATTTAGTACAATCCCTTAGGATGTAACATCATAGAATTAGGGGTTCTGTATTTTATGTTTTTTTATGTGCTTGGCTTGCTATGCTGGTTATTTGGATGTGTTTGGGGGTCTTGGGGAGGCTCGGGTTCAAGCCAGAGCCTTGGCGAAATTTTGGTTTTTGGGCACTTTAGGGGGGAGAGCTAGTAGAGGCAGGCTTTAAGAATGTTTGTGTGTACTTGTTGACACAAATGAGCTTGTGTCCAAGTGGTGGTGGCATCTTTGGTAGTGCAAGGGGGAAGGCGTCATTGGCTGAGCAGGGGGGAAGGAGTTCGAGTCTTGTCAGTAGCATGTAGGGTATTTTTTTTTTTTGAGCTCAAGGTGGCGGAGTGTTGGCATTCAGCTGGGACTCTTCAAATATGGTTGTTGACTGGGTCAATACATTTGAATGTAAGGTGTGGAGGAGATTGTGGAGCAGGACTTGGTCTACCATTTCGAATGGTGGATGGAGAGGACTTGGTGGAGCAAATCTAGGAACATATCAAGGGGGTGTTGAGGTGTGTTGATGGTTGGCTGAAAGTGGGAACTTGGAATAGGGGGTGAAATTCGGTTAGGGGTGTAGTAGGAGGCATTCGGTCATATGTGGGGGGTGCCGAATTTGTGAGAGAGCTCCTTTTTTTCCATTTCGAGTTGGCCTAATCTTTGTGTGTGCCGAAATTCCCTAGTGCATCTAAGGTCTCTTCTTGTGTATTCTTTTTGTTTCTTTTCAACTTCTTTTCATCTTTTCGCTTTTGTTGTCAAACCTTCCCTTGCCTATTCGTGCATTGTTTTCCTTTAAGGTTACCAAATACACTTTTGGCCGAATCTAGTTTTGACTCCTCTATACCTAAGCCGAATCTCCCTTCACCATCCTCCCTTCCCATTCAAGTTTCTTCTTCTTCTCTTTGCTACACTCTTTGCTCCAAAGTCGAAACCCTCTCCTTTATCTCTTCTATTACTACTTTTTCTTCTTTATCTTTCCTCCTCTACTATCTTCTTCTCAAGCCGAATCCTCTTTTGGTTTTTTTCTTTCTTTTAGCCGAATACCAAGGAGCAAGGTGCAAGTGGGTTGCCGAAGGTCCCTCTTCAACCGATTGTGATAGTTCAAGGTGATAGGTTCTCTTATTCATATGATTTTCTTCTCTTTTTCTTTCGGTCTTATGGGGGTCATAGCCGAAGTGGCTATTGTTGTTTCTTAATAAACTTTGCGGCTAACCTCTTCTGTCCTTCTCTCAACATGGCGTGGTTGCTCCGGATTGATGTGGATAACCGAATCTCTTCAGCCGACTATAGAGTTCTCTTTTAGACCATAGCCAAACCTAGTGTGGTGCGACTTTTTGATAACCAAGGTAAGGGATCATCTTTTTGAATTCCTTGGCTATTATTTTCCTTTGCGTTTTCGGTTGCCTTAATCAAAATTCCCTTATTAGACAATCGACATTTCTCTCTGACCTTTGATCAAGTCTATTTATGGATGCAAGTGCCGGTCAATCTAAGGAGGGGAGTGGACCCGTAATCTCTGCTCCTAAATTTAAAAGATGTGCTGTGCCGGCGGTTCGAGACTTTCCGCCGGGGTGTGGTAGAGAGCCGACGTCTGCCTGGGATAGTCAAATCGCTGTTATTCCTGCTAGTGAGAGTGTCGACGTAGAGAGTCTAGTTTTACGCGTAATCAGGTGTGTAATGCTCACACTTTACTTATTAAATTGCGTTAATAACTGTGTTGGCTGAAAGCCGAAACGACTATATACATAGTCGAGATACCTTGTGGGTAAGGTTGGAGACACCGGGTAAGTACCGCTATGATTTTACTTTGAATATATGTATGTATGAATTAATTATCCGTTGTACATTGAAAGTATGTTTGTATTCATCTCAGTATGATAAAATGTTGCACGGGCTTAGGATATGATTGGAAGGGGAAGTGTGATTCAGTGACTTCTGTCACAGTGGTCTAGGACCACAGTGGTTTGGAACCACGTATACATATATTTATCAGTGACCTATCTCAGTGGTTTGGTACCACAGTGGGTTGGCCCCACATATATACTTATCAGAGATTGTCACAGTGGTCTGGGACCACAGTGGGTTGGCCCTACGTTTATATATTCTGTGACTCTGTCACAAGTGGTCTGGGACCACAGTGGTTTGGAACCACAGTGGCTTGATGCCACGGGTGTTTGGCCGATTCAGGTGGCCTATAGGATGGAAAACTAGGTTGGGCTGGGCTGCATTGCATACATTTTTACAATGCTATATTGTGTGGGCTAAGACCCAATGTGCATCTGTGAGCTTAAGGCCCAGATTGCGTTATAAGGGGATTTACACACTGAGTCTCGGTGACTCACCCCTCTACTTATTTTTGCAGGTTTGGAGCCGAGGCAGACTTGAGGTGTCCATGCAATATTTTTCTCGTAAATTCGTTTTCTTTATTTAAACTTGTTTTTAATTGGGATTTTGTTATGTAATAAGGCCTCCTAATCTTTAATTTGGGATTTGGATTTTATGCTGTTATAATATATCTTATGAGATGCCAAATATGGAGTTTTCTAAAATAAAAATCTAAACAATCATGTTTTCAAGTGTTAGCAAAAGATGGCAAGCGATTAATTAACTAAATTCGGAAATTTTTCTTAAACCTACAAACACTGATTTCAAATATCACGTTTCGGAATGTCACTAGTTTTTTTGGTTTTTCGTATCACAAAACCCGATTTCAACTAATAGTTCTTTTAAATAGGAGTTGGTAAGAAACTCTTAAACTAAATATTATTTTCAAGATAGAAACACAATACGAAAAGTTTTCAAAATTGCGATGTTTCTTTGAAATTCCAAAGCTCATTTAAACAACCATTCCCTGTGACATACCAGATACGGTCGTGACGTTTAGGCTGGGTTTGGGGTGTTACAATTGTGGTATCAGAGCTTGGTTACAAAACTCGGCTGTGGGTTCGGGGTTCAAAAATGTTTTCAAAAGTTGGTTTGGAATTTGGTTTAGAGAAGAAAAATACATGTTTTCTGGAAGTATGGCACCCGAGTCGCCGGCACCAATCTGCTCTTAAGTTTTCTGATTATTGATTGAATTCTTATGAAATATTGTGATAGATGATTTTAAGCAATACAACTTTAGAAACTGAGACCTTTAGAAATATGTGTTCGCGGAAACTACTTCTAAAGCTATTTTCATAAGACTGTCCGGTAATAAACAGTGGAAGAAATACTAACTCATAAAATTTTAATTAGACTAGGTCAAATTTGTAATCATGAGCGTCAGAGGACGTGGACATGGTATGCGCGACCGTGGTAGAGGCCGGGGTATTGAGGTTGAACCCTCGAAATCAGGGCATGGGCCGGAAGGTGAAGTGCCGGCATCACTAATTGCGGAAGCGGGATTCTATGACCAAACTGGTGGAGACGATGCTGTGTCTCAAGCTATGTTGCGTGTTTTGGAGCGGGTCGTTGGAGCAAGCACGGGATCAGTAGCTCGAAAATCTGTATCTGAGCGACTCCGAGCTAATGGGGATGAGATATTTAGGGGCATTTCTGGTGTGGCTCCTAACGTAGCTGAATACTGGTTGGAAGCGGTTGAACGAATCATGGACGATCTTAATTGCACCGCGGAGGAAAAGTTGAAAGGAGTAGTGTCCCTCCTTCGAGATGAGGCGTACCAGTGGTGGCTCACGGTAAGAGATGGTACATCAGTGGACCGTATTACCTGGGACTTCTTTTAGTCAGCGTTCTAGGGAAAGTATGTTGGGGCAAGTTACGTGGACGCTCAGAGGAAGGCATTCTTAAACTTGGTCCAGGGGAATAAATCAGTGGTTGAGTATGAGGCAGAGTTCCTGCATTTAAGCCGTTATGCACGGGGTATCGTTGCAACAGATCACGAGTGTTGTGTCCGATTTGAGGATGGTCTGAAGGACGAGTTGCGAGTATTGATAGCTCCGCAACGGGAAAGGGAGTTTGCTGTTCTGGTTGAGAAGGCTAAGATAGTTGAAGAGGTGAATCGATCTGAAAGATAGAATCGAGATAAGGATAGGGGCAGGAATAAGAGGAACTTTGGGTCGCCAGGATCTGCTGGGGGTTTCCAAAAGAGGCCTAAGGTTGATGGGCCGAGTCGAGTTGCGAAACCCGTTACTGTTGGTCGGTCTCAACCATGTGTTAAATATGGAAATTTTCATTCGAGGGAGTGTTGGGCAAGAAATAAAGGATGCTTCAGGTGTGGGTCTGTAGATCATCTGGTAAGGGACTGTCCAAAGGAGCCAAACAGGGCACGGCCAGTTGGTCAGGGTTACGTACAGGCCAAAAGAGGTGGTCAGCAGCCGCTGAGAGGTCGTGGTCTGGCCAGAGGAGGAAATGGTTTTGGTCGAGGGCGTGGAGCACCGGGCAGAGGTGCTGGCAATACAGATGCGAGACAGCTTGGGTTGGTTTATGCAGCTAGACATTGAGAGGAGGGCGATGCACCGGACGTCATAACCGGTACGTTCCTTATTTTTGGTTTGCCCTTTACAGCACTGATAGATATTGGGTCTACACATTCGTATGTTGCTAGTACTGTGTCTAGAAATTTGAATATAGAATCTAAGGTTGATTCTAGAGAGATGACTGTGATTAGCCCTTTAGGACAATCTGTAGTGGTAAACATACTCTTTAGGAGTGTGCCTTTAGAAGTTCAAGGGATAGTCTTCCCAGCTGACTTGATGGAATTGCCGTTCGACGAGTTCGATTAGATTTTAGGCATGGACTGGTTAGTTAGGTATCGACCAAACTTGGATCGTGCTGCTAAGCGCATGTTATTGAAGACTCTCGAGGATAAGGAGGTGTTGGTGATAGGTAAGAGAAGGAATTACCTGTCCAATGTGGTGTCTGCATTAAGGGCTGAAAGGATGGTACAAAAACGGTGTGAGGCTTTCTTAGCTTTCATTAGTGCTTTAAAAGCCAAAGAGTTGTCTGTAAGAGATGTTAGAACGGTGAAAGAGTTCTTAGATGTTTTCCCAGAAGAGTTTCCAGGGTTACCTCCGGATCGCGAGGTGGAGTTTGGTATTGATCTTCTTCCAGGAACAGCTCCGGTGTCCATTGCCCCATATAGGATGGCACCAAATGAGCTGGTGGAGCTTAAAGCCCAGATACAGGAATTGTTGGAACATGGTTTTATCTGACCAAGTGTGTCTCCATGGGGAGCACCGGTGTTATTTGTCAAGAAAAAAGATGGGTCGATGCGGATGTGCATTGACTATAGGCAATTGAACAAGCTGACGATTAAGAACAAGTACCCGCTGCCAAGAATTGACGATCTATTCGATCAGTTGCGAGGTGCTTCGGTCTTCTCGAAGATAGAGTTGAGGTCAGGTTATCATCAGCTTAAGGTCAAGGAGGCGGATATTCATAAGACAGCTTTTCGAACTCGTTATGGTCACTAAACCCTACTTGGATCGATTTGTCGTAGTGTTCATAGATGATATCTTGGTATATTCAAGGACGGATGAGGAGCATGATTCACATCTTCGGATTGTTCTGCAGATCTTGAGAGAGAAGCAACTGTATGCCAAATTCAGCAAGTGTGAGTTTTGGTTGAGGGAAGTTACTTTTCTGGGGCATGTTGTGTCTGCTGAGGGGATTAGGGTTGATCCCCGAAAGATTGAAGCTGTTTTAGATTGGAAATCACCGAAGTCAGTAGCAGAAATTCGAAGTTTCCTTGGGTTAGCTGGGTACTACAGAAGGTTTGTTGAGGGGTTCTCGTTAATCGCTGCACCTTTAACCAAGTTGTTACGGAAAAGGGTACCGTTTGTCTGGTCAGATAAGCAACAGGAAAGCTTTGAGAAGTTGAAGAAGATTCTGACGGAGGCACCAGTGTTAATTCAGCCTGAGGCTGGGAAGGAGTTTGTCGTCTATTGTGATGCGTCACACACAGGGTTAGGATGCGTGTTGATGCAAGAGGGGAAAGTAGTAGCGTATGCGTCTCGGCAACTAAGACCACATGAAGTGAACTATCCCACTCATGATTTGGAGTTAGCCGCGGTAGTGTTCGCTCTGAATATTTGGAGGCACTACTTGTATGGAGAGAAGTCTATTATCTACACCGATCATAAGAGCCTAAAATATCTCCTTACCCAGAAGGAGTTGAATTTAAGGCAGCGGAGGTGGATTGAATTGTTGAAAGATTATGATTGCTCGATTGAATATCACCCAGGTAAAGCTAACGTAGTGGCGGATGCGTTGAGCCGTAAGGTGATATCTGATTTGAGGGTAATATTTGCTCATTTCAGTTTGTATGATGATGGAAGCTTGTTAGCTGAACTTCAAGTGAAGCCTTCATGGGTAAGTCAGATTAAAGAGAAGCAGTTGTCAGATGAATCGTTAAGTTTTAAATTTTAGCAAGTGGAAGGTGGTGAGACAGAAGATTTTAGTTTGAACAGTGATGGGGTATTTAGCTTTCGTGGAAAGGCTTGTATGCCGAAAGATTCCGAATTGAGACAGAGGATTCTGCAGGAAGCGCATAGTAGTCCATACTCTATGCATCCCGGTGGGAGTAAAATGTATCGAGATTTGCGTGAACAGTTTTGGTGGCCAGGTTTGAAGTAAGAAGTTATCGAGTTTGTGAGTAAGTGCTTAACGTGTCAGCAGGTGAAGGCGGAACATCAGTTGCCTTCAGGGTTGCTACAGCCAGTGAAGATTCCACTATGGAAGTGGGAAAGGATAACTATGGACTTTGTTAGTGGGCTACCTCTTACGCCTATTAGGAAGGATTCGGTGTGGGTGATTGCCGATCGGTTGACAAAGTCCGCTCATTTCATGCCAGTTCGTGCTGATTAGTCACTATAGAAGTGAGCCAAACTGTATGTAGCAGAAATTGTGAGGTTACATGGGGTACCAGTGTCTATCATATCAGACAGAGATCCCAGGTTTACATCGCGATTCTGGAAGGCGTTGCATAAAGCGTTAGGTACAAGACTGGATTTCAGCATAGCATTTCATCCACAGACTAATGGTCAGTCAGAGAGGGTAATTAAAATTTTGGAAGATATGTTGAGAGGCTGTGTTATCGACTTCAAGGGTAATTGGGAGGATTTCTTGTCGTTGGCAGAATTCGCATACAACAATAGCTATCAATCCAATATTCAGATGGCACCCTACGAAGTGTTGTATGGTCGTAAGTGTCGTACTCTTACCTGCTGGACAGAGTTGGGTGACGACAGTTGTTGGGTCCAGAATTGGTTTCAGAAACAGAGGAAAATGTTAAGTTGATTCGAACTCGGTTGAAGGAAGCTTCCGACAGGCAGAAATCGTATGCAGATCTGAAGCGTAAAGAAATAGAGTTCTCGGAGGGTGATCAGGTCTTTCTGAAAGTTTCACCTTGAAAGAAGGTTTTAAGGTTTGGACGAAAGGGCAAGTTGAGCCCCATGTTCATCGGGCCTTATCGAGTGTTGAAACGTGTGGGACCAGTAGCTTATCAGCTCAAGTTACCTCCGGAGTTGAGTCGGATACATGATGTATTCCATGTTTCAATGTTAAGGCGCTATCGTTCGGATCCATCTCACATAGTGCCGGTAGAGGAAATTGAAGTAAGACTTGATTTATCTTTTGAAGAGGAACCAGTTCAGATCTTAGATCGAGATGTTAAAGTGTTGAGGAGGAAGTCAGTCCCGTTGGTTAAAGTGTTATGGCCAAATCACGGTTTAGAAGAGGCCACGTGAGAGCCTGAAGATACGATGCAACATCAATACCCTCACCTCTTTTGAGCAGGTAAATTTCGAGGTCGAAATTTCTTTAAGGGAGGTAGAACTGTAACATCCTAGAATTAGGAGTTCTGCATTTTATGTTTTTTTGTGTGCTTGGCTTGCTCTGCTGGTTATTTGGATGTGTTTGGGGGTCCTGGGGAGGCTCGGGTTCAAGCTAGAGCCTTGGCGAAATTTTGGTTTTTGGGCACTTTAGGGGGGAGAGCTAGTAGAGGCAGGCTTTAAGAATTTTTGCGTGTGCTTGTTGACACAAATGAGCTTGTGTCCAAGTGGTGGTGGCGTCTTTGGTAGTGCAAGGGGGAAGGCATCATTGGCTGAGTAGGGGGAAAGGAGTTCGAGTCTTGTCAGCAGCATGTGGGGCGTTATTTTTTTTAGCTCAAGGTGGTGGAGTGTTGGCATTCGGCTGGGACTCTTCAAAGGTGGTTGTTGATTGGGTCAATGCATTTGAATGTAAGGTGTGGAGGAGATTGTGGAGTAAGACTTGGTCTACCATTTCGAATGGTGGATGGAGAGGACTTGGTGGAGCAAATCTAGGAACAAATCAAGGGGGTGTTAAGGTGTGTTGATGGTTGGCCGAAAGTGGGAACTTGGAATAGGGGGTGAAATTCGGTTAGGGGTGTAGTAGGAGGCATTCGGTCATATGTGAGGGGTGCCGAATTTGTGAGAGAGCTCCTCTGTTTTCCATTTCGGGTTGGCCTAATCTTTGTGTGTGCTGAAATTCCCTAGTGCATCTACGGTCTTTTCTTGTGTATTCTTTTTGTTTCTTTTCAACTCCTTTTCATCTTTTCGCTTTTGTTATCAAACCTTCCCTTGCATATTCGTGCATTATTTTCCTTCAAGGTTACCAAAAACACTTTTGGCCGAATCTAGTTTTGACTCCTCTATACCTAAGCCGAATCTCCCTTCACCATCCTCCCTTCCCATTCAAGTTTCTTCTTCTTCTCTTTGCTACACTCTTTGCTCCAAAGCCGAAACCCTCTCCTTTATCTCTTCTATTACTTCTTTTTCTTCTTTATCTTTCCTCCTCTACTATCTTCTTCTCAAGCTGAATCCTCTTTTGGTTTTTTTCTTTCTTTTAGCCGAATACCAAGGAGCAAGGTGTAAGTGGGTTGCCGAAGGTCCCTCTTCAACCGATTGTGATAGTTCAAGGTGATAGGTTCTCTTATTCATATGATTTTCTTCTCTTTTTTCTTTCGGTCTTATGGGGGTCATAGCCGAAGTGGCTATTGTTGTTTCTTAATGAAGTTTCCAGCTAACCTCTTCTGTCCTTCTTCAACATGGCGTGGTTACTCTGGATTGATGTGGATAACCGAATCTCTTCAGTCGACTATAGGGTTCTCTTTTAGACCATAGCCAAACCTAGTGTGGTGCGACTTCTTGATAACCAAGGTAAGGGATCATCTTTTCGAATTCCTTGGCTATTATTTTCCTTTGCGTTTTCGGTTGCCTTAATCAAAATTCCCTTATTAGACAATCGACATTTCTCTCTGACCTCTGATCAAGTTTATTCATGGATGCAAGTGCCGGTCAATCTAAGGAGGGGAGTGGACCCGTAATCTCAGCTCCTAAATTTAAAAGACGTGCTGTGTCGGCAGTTCGAGACTTTCTGCCGGGGTGTGGTAGAGAGCCAACGTCTGCCTGGGATAGCCAACTCACTGTTATTCCTGCCAGTGAGAGTGTCGACGTAGAGAGTCTAGTTTTATGCGTAATCAAGTGTGTAATGCTCACACTTTACTTATTAAATTACATTAATAACTGTGTTGGCTGAAAGCCGAAACGACTGTATAGATAGTCGAGATACCCTTGTGGGTAAGGTTGGAGACACCGGGTAAGTATCGCTATGATTTTACTTCGAATATATGTATGCATGAATTAATTGTCCGTTGTACATTGAAAGTATGTTTGCATTCATCTCAGTATGATAAAATGTTGCATGGGCTTGGGATATGATTGGAAGGGGAAGTGTGATTCAGTGACTTCTGTCACAGTGGTCTGGGACCATAGTGGTTTGGAACCACGTATACATATATTTATCAGTGACTTATCTCAATGGTTTGGTACCACAATGGGTTGGCCCCACATATATACTTATCAGAGATTGTCACAGTGGTCTGGGACCACAGTGGGTTGGCCCCACGTTTATATATTTTGTGACTCTGTCACAAGTGGTCTGGGACCACAGTGGTTTCGAACCACAGTGGCTTGTTGCCACGGGGTGTTTGGCTGATTCAGGTGACCTAAAGGATGGAAAACTAGGTTGGGCTGGGCTGCATTACATACATTTTTACTATGCTATATCATGTGGGCTAAGGCCCAATGTGCATCAGTGAGCTTAAGGCCCAGATTGTGTTATAAGGGGATTTACACACTGAGTCTCGGTGACTCACTCCTCTACTTATTTTTGCAGGTAATCCCTAGATCACGGATTTGGAGCCGAGGCGGACTTGAGGTGGCCATGCAATATTTTTCTCGTAAATTCATTTTCTTTATTTAAACTTGTTTTTAATTGGGATTTTTCTATGTAATAAGGCCTCCTAAGCTTTAATTTGGGTTTTGGATTTTATGCTGTTATAACATATCTTATGAGATGCCGAATATGGAGTTCTCTAAAATAAAAATCTAAACAATCATGTTTTCAAGTGTTAGCAAAAGATGGCAAGCGATTATTTAACTAAATTAAGAAATTTTTCTTAAACCTACAAACACTGATTTCAAATATCACGTTTTGGAATGTCACTAGTTTTTTTGGTTTTTCGTATCACAAAACCCGATTTCAACTAATAGTTCTTTTAAATAGGAGTTGGTGAGAAACTCTTAAGCTAAATATTATTTTCAAGATAGAAACACAATACGAAAAGTTTTCAAAATTGCGATGTTTCTTTAAAATTCCAAAGTTCATTTAAACAACCATTCCCTGTGACATACCAGATCCGGTCGTGACATTTAGGCCGGGTTTGGGGTGTTACATAGGACCTTTCTCCAACTCAACCCACTCTACAGGAATACTCCAACAAAAGGTTAGTACTCAGTGAACTATCTCTTTCTAAGTTGCCCTCGGTAAACTTTCTCCTTTGATAATCCCCGAGGACTATTCCATGCTATGCAGTCTCTACGGACATCCGCTTCTTTGGGTGAATTTCCCCAATGTACTTTCCTTCCTAAGATAAATCCTTGACGAACTCCCCTACTACTGGTGGCCTATTTACTCGCAAACCCTTAATATTATAATATGCTTAATCATTTCACTTTATCGCACTCAATGTTGGTTTACTCGTTAACCACTGATGAACTCATAATGGCAGATACTTAAGTGCCTCAAAAAAGGTATCCCTTCTATTATTTCTTCTGTGTTAAGATGTCTTATACTAGTTCCTCTTATCATCATAATTTGGTGGATTCCCTGATTAACAGGATTAATTACATTCTCTGACTCTTTTACTAGTTTTTCTTATCTACGTAGTTTGGTGGATTCTCTTTCTATCCCATTTACTCGCGTTCTCAAATGCGTCACAATCATCCTGTTATACTAATCGCCATGCGAGCTATACATAAATTTCCCTTTTTGCGCCCTGTCGACAATCATTGTGTCTCCCACTAGGGAACCAACTAGTTCCATCCTATCCAAACCAAAATTAAAACTTAACTAATTACCCAACAGTCACAAAAGTTCCACTATTTCCAGTAGAGTCTACCTACTCACTATTTTGTTCAATTAACTCTCAGTCGCTCCTTTAAAATCGGGACCTCAAAGAAATCCAAGTGTGACAACTCCCCCACCCTTGAAGAAAATGTCATCCTCGAAATTTCCTCTCGTGCCTAAACCTAGAATTGGAATCCAAACAATTTCTCTTTCAAGTGATAACTCTCTTCATAACATAGAGGTAGACACATCTACTTTTCCTTAATGTTTTAGTGTTGACCTCTTATTTATAGGTTCATTCTGAACCCGTTTCGCTTAAACGATGGCTCTTTCCTTACTTTATATAAGGCGGATAGTTACATAAAGATAATCTCATTACTATCCTGACAGATTCCTTGGCTTATTCCCTTAACTAGACATTCGTTCAACATGATGCTAGCAGACGACTCCTGAATTGATGAATGCCACTTGGAGGTTACCTAATAAATGGCTAACTCTAGTGGACATTCCCATTTTTATGGTTATCGAAGTGTTTAGGAGAAGCCCTCTTCATCTCCAACAGGTTTCAAACATGAATTAAGGATTTGAACAATTTATTTCAAATTAAACCCAAGCTTCCCTTGGATGTTTGGCTATATAAATCGAGACACAGGGAAAGTGGAGCCTTTCTATCTGAAATCAATTTCCAAATTTCTTGCCGATTAAGTTTCTATCTAAATCTCTGAGTTTCTTCTTTTTGCCTTCTCTGATTCCATTGTCTGAGTCCTATTTCCTTTCTTCCCTTGACTACTTCTCTGCATCTTCTAGGTAATTCTATTAGTCTTCTCTTTTTCTTTCATTCCCCCCAAATGGTTAGGATTAAGAATAGTCATCTTGAGGGTAGAAGCATTCGCAGTGGCAATAGTAGGAGAGGTCGTCGGGTGATATAGAGGGTGATGGGGTTGGTCCCAGTAATCATGAGGTAAGCATCCTTATAGAGACCCTCATTTTTCAGTGTTCGACGGCGTAGGAGGAATGTAATAGCCCACCTAGGGAAGTCTCTGTATCAAGTTACTGTTTGGCATATAGTTGGTATAATAAGGATAGATATGAGTAAGTAAAATACTTGTCTTGCCTAAGTATAGAACTATGTGTATTGCGCTATGTGGCAAACTCTTAGTTTTGACGAGTTTTGTGGTTTGGCTGACACTTCTGTTAAGTATCTGCCCAACCCAGATGCTTTGGATGAATTCGTTAAGTTCGCAACTGTTTATATTTGTTTATTATTTAAGTATGGTAATTTGGTAAGTTAAGTTGAGATTTAGTTAGAACGAAACTAGACTACTGTAGATGATAAGAATTAAATTATGTTAAGTGCAATTAATCATGAGAACCAAGAGAGTTAGTGGAATTATCTTATAGCAATTTGGTACCCACACAGGTGTGTGACCTCTGTAACTTAGAAAAGTTTTAAATTTCCGATAATTTCTGTATGTATTCGGTTTAGTCCCGGCCCTAATCTAAAGCATGTTTAAGGACTCATTGACCTATTTAAGGGACACTTCGATTGCATTGGATGAATTATATTATGAAATGTCCGTAAAAGATTTTGTTTGTCCGGCAATGCCTCTTAACCCTAATCCGGTGACGGATACGGGTTAGGGGTGTTACATGGAACACTGCTCCTAAGTATAGATAGTTGAATAAGGTAAGTATAAAGAATTAGTATCATCTGCCCAAAATTGAAGATTTGTTTGATCAGTTATGTGGGGCTACAGTTTTCTCTAAGATTGATTCTAAGATTTGGATATTATCAAGTGAAGATCAGAGTTGATGATGTGCATAAGACTACCTTTCAATCAAGGTATAACCATTATGAATTTTTAGTAATGCCCTTTGGTTTAACTAATGTGCTTGTAGTATTCATGGACTTGATGAATAAAGTGTTTCAACCATATTTGGATCAGTTTGTGGTGGTTTTTATTGATGATATTTTGGTTTACTCTAAGAATGAAGCTAATCATGAGGAACATTTGAGAATTGTGTTGAGATCATTACCTGAAAATCAGTTATATGCCAAGTTTAGTAAGTGCGAATTCTAGTTGAGAAAAGTACATTTTCTAGGTCATGTGATCTCTACTGAAGGTATTAAAGTAGAACTTGATAAGGTGAAAGCAATACTTGAATGAAATTTGCCCAAAAATGTTACTAAAGTTCGTAACTTTTTAGGGCTAAAAAACTATTACAGAAGGTTTGTGAAAAGCTTTTCAATGTTGGCAACTCCTTTCACTAGATTATTAAAAAAGAAATACAGGTTTGAATTGACCGATAAGTGTCGACAAAGTTTTGAGAAGTTGAAAGCAGTATTGACTAAAGCTCCAGTTTTAGCACAACCAGAGCTTGGTATAAAGTATACTGTTTATATTTATGCATCTATGAATGTGTTTGGATGTGTGCTTATGCAGGAGGGTAAGGTTATAGCTTATGCATCGCGCAAACTCAAACCTCATGAGCTTAAGTGATAAGTTGCATATCAGCGAAGCTCCCTACGTGAGATTAAGGGATAAGTTGTGTATCAACGAAGGTTCCTACGTGAGCTTAAGTGACAAACTATGTATCAGTGAAGCTCTCTATGTGAGCTTAAGTGAGAAGCTGTGTATTAGTGAAGCTCCCCTCGTGAGCTTAAATGACAAGTTGTGTATCAGCAAAGCTCCCGATGCGAGCTTAAGTGATTGTGCTCCTCAGTAAGCCCAACTTTATGCAATCTAGTGTGATATGTCTCAAAGTGCGTACTGCTCTATGAGTTCAGTTGGATTATATCCAATGAGAAAAGTGATGAGCCAATCAAAGTCTGCTCAAAGAAAAATGTTTTTCTAAAAAAGAGCAAGTTGGCTTCGTGATTTTAGGGTGAATCCAGACTCTGTTTTAAAAAGGTTTTTGATAAACGAAATAGGTCTCGCAATTTTAAGGCGACCCTACCAAGTATGTTTTAAGAAAAGGTTAATGAGTTTTCAAAACTATTTTCAAAATTATGTTTTGTAACAGAATGTGCAGTTGTTTCTCGCAATCTCACCCGCGAACCTAGCACGCAAAACATTTTCAAACTTAAGTTTTATACTGTGTTCAAACACTATTTTTAAACATAACCTAATGGTTTCTGATTATTCACTAAGTTCACCATGAACTCAACCACTTATCTTTTACTTTTTCTCAGGTAAGTAGATTGCAGATTAGCATTGGCGAGGTCGATGATGTGGCGAGATGCACTCCTGAGCATATATTGGCGAACCTGGGTTAAAGGCGATGGGATTATTTTTATGAGTTTAGAATTAAATGTTATATTGTTGACTTTATGAATATGACAATATTATTTGAGGTTAAGACTATTTAGTTATGTTTTAAATTCTCAGTACATTGATTTGCGAACCTGTATAAAGTTTTTGTTTTTTTATAAATAAAGTTGATTTTATTCATGCATGAGGGTACTGTGTTATATTTACATGCAAGTTAGAATTATGATTAAGGTTTACTACATGCTGCCTATCATATTTACATGCGTACCCTTAGCTCTACGATCCCATAAATGTAAGAGATCCCGTGTAAGTGGTGCAGACTTAATTTCATGCATACCCCTGTTATGATTACTTTATTTCATGCGAAGTTTGATAAGTATGCAAGCTTTTGCCTTAAACTGAACTGTGAACTCATATATTTTCGTGTTATGCGAACTATGTTGTCATTTGAGAAGTCTAGTTGTGCTGCGAACACTTAAGTATGTTGTTATGAGGCATGCAAACTTCTTTATGTTTGTTTGTAAAGCTCGGATGTTTGCTTTCTGGTTCTACTGTTGTGTTTTTAAGTTAGCGCAACTTTTGTTAAGACTTAAGTGGTGTGTTGGAGGATAGGTTGAGAGTTAACGGAGAGTCACTTTGGTTGCTAATGTAGCTCTCCAAATTTGGGCCAAAACTTCTAGGTCGGGTTTGGGTGTTACATAAAACATCAAGTTCCCTCGGGTAAGTTGTACCCATTGGAGATACCAGAATGGAAATGAAATAGAATTACCATGAATTTTGTGTCAGGGCTACCTCTTAGTCCTTCAAAGAAGAATTTAGTTTGGGTGATAGTAGATTGGCTTACTAAGTTAGCTCATTTTCTGCCAGTGCACACTATTTATTCTCTAAAAAGGTTAGTTGAGTTCTGTGTTTCTAAGATAGTGAGCTTGTATGGAATCCCATCTTTCATAGTTTCAAACAGAGACACAAAGTTTACTTCAAGATTTTGGAAGCAATTAAAGGGATCATTGGGAACTAAGTTGCAATTTAGTATTGCATTCCACTCTTAGACAATGGTCAGTCTGAAAGAGTCATTCAAGTTCTGGAGGATATGTTAAGAAGTTATGTAATTGACTTTGGACTGAATTGGGAAAAGTATCGTTCTTTGGTTGAATTTACATATAACAATAGTTATCATGCCAGTCTGAAAATGTATATCCATTTGAAGCTATATATGGTAGAAAGTGTAGAATGCCTACTTGTTAGATAGAGCTTAGTGAAAGAAAATTAATAGGTCTTGAGTTAGTGCGTGAAACAGAAGGAAAAACCTCTGTCATTCATAGTCATGTCAGAAAGCCTATGTTGATCTGAAGATAAAAGAGATTTTTTTTGAAGTTGGTGATAAAGTATTCTTAAAAGTCTCTCATTGGAAGAAGATTATAAAATTTGGTCAGAAAGGAAAGTTGAGTCCATGATTTGTAGGGCCATATAAAGTCTCAGAGCAAGTTGGTCCAGTGGCTTATAGATTGGCTTTACCTCTCAATTTGTTTCATGTGTCTATGTTAAGAAGATATAGATCAAATCCAGATCATGTTGTGTAAATTGAAGAGTTAGAGGTAAAATTGAATCTACCTTTTGAGGAAGAGCCCATTCATATATTGGTAAGAGATATGAAAGAGCTAAGAAATAAGATGATTCCTTTGGTGAAAGTATTATGGAGAAATCATAATACAGAAGAGGCTACTTGGGAAAGAAAAAGTTTAATGAAAGAACAATATCCTTAGCTATTCAGAGGTATGAATTTTGAGGACGAAATTTTCTAAGTGGGGGAGAATTTTAACAGCCCGTCCAACGAAGTCTCTGTATTTGGTTACTATTTTGCGTATAGTTGGTAAAACAAGGATAGATATGGGTAAGTAAAATGTTTGTTTTAGCTAAGTATAGAATTATGTGTATTGCGCTATTTGGCGTACTCTTAGTTTTAGCGAGTTCTATGATTTGATGGACTCTTCTATTAAGTATCTGCCCTGTAATAGACCGAATTTGACCCTAATCGGAACGGTGGTTTCGAGACCACGAATCCGAGTTCGAGAAATATTTTAATATTATATTTTGTGTTTATTATATGCGAATTAATGTGTGTGAAAGTCTCGTAGGAAAATTTTATCGTTTGTGTGTTTAATTTAGAAAAAGGACTTAATCGCGTAAAAAGTAAAAGTAGCAAACTATAGTGAAAAGTGCCTATTTGATGATGGCTTATTAAAGTGGGGTATTAAAAGAGTAAATAGTCCAATTTTAAACTTAGTGGGTGGCTAAAGTCACCATTGCCCTTATTATATATGTTAGATTTATTTTATTAAAAGGGTTATATTAGTAATTTAGTATTAACTTATTATATGTTAAAATAAATAAAAGAAAAAAATCATCTTGGTGGTTCTTGGCCGAATGTTGAAGAAGAAAAGGGGTTTCATTCCTTTTAAATTTTCGGCACTTTAAAGCTTAAAATCAAGGTTAGTTTGATTTTGGTTTTTGTTAATTTTTACGTTTTTGTGATCGTTGCTTCGTAAATTACCCGACCCATGCTTGAATTTTTGAAAATCATGTGTATATGAGGTTCGACCATTGATGTGTTCATATGGTTTATGATGTTTGATGATTTTAAATTAAATATATGTTAAAGATTAATATGTTTTGTCTTTGAATTTTTGGTAAATTTGAGTATTTGGGCTAAATTGCAAAAAAAAAAAATAAATTTTTAGAGGGGCTTATTTGCGAAATAAGTGAAAGAAAGGAACTTGTATAGTCCTTGGGAGTATTCGGCCCTTAAGTAGTATTGAGAAATTTGGTGTATTTTGTGTTTTATGCAAATAGGATTAAATTGTGAAAATGTGAAATAGTAGGGTTGTAACATCCCCAAACCCGGCCCATTCACTACGACCGAATCTGGTTATGTTAGTGCGGAAAAGTCGGTGGAAAATCTATTTAACTTAGAAAAATTTAAAACTTGCTAACTTTTGAAAAATCCATGTTTATTTAAACTTATGATTAAAACTTTGTTATTAAAATATACATACATAGCCAAATTGAATAAGTAGGTTGGAAAAAATATACTTATCTTCACATAGTGTTTCAAATTCTTCAAACCATAATAAATACTAATATAATCATAACAAAAATAAATAAGAGTTAAAAGGCCTTTATTACATATTCTATTTAAACCCAAATACTTAAAGTAAGCCTAAAACATTTAATCTCTTCTTCTGCATGGGCCACCATGTGTCCACTCCAACCCGGTCCGATCGACGTGTCACCTGCGATGCTTAAAAAGTTGGGTGAGTCATACAGACTCAGTGTGTAACCAAACCATCGAAATCCACCCACATGCTAACCACATAACATCCCAATTATCAAATGCAACATGCAAGTATAATTATTAGACATTACCACAATCTGGGCTTGGCCCACCTTCAAATTATAACAATTACTGGGCTAGGCCCTTTTCACATTAGTCCACTGATCACTGGGTTTGGCCCATGTCCACGTATGTTCCCAAAACATACCTATTCATTGGGCTTGGCCCATTTTCATATTATTTCATAAGCGGAATAATGCAATCATGAAACCCAACCCAAGCCTAGGGTCCATCCGCTACACACCCCCTGATCCAGCCTACCACACACCAGGGGACTATCGAGTCACCCTCTCCTTTTCCCTCCAAAAAGGCAACCAATGCCATCCACGATGTAGCGTATAGCTAACATCAAACCACGATGGAGCACATAGCAATCCATCAAGCCACGATATGGCATAAGCCGATATCAATCAAGGTAACCACGCGAACTAAATCGCAAAGATCCACAACGCGACCTCAGTCAGCGCCAATCCACGATGTAGCACAAAGCTGACATCAACCTCGTACTCGAAGTACACCCGTACCTTCTTTTCATAACCCGCCCATGCACATGTAACATAAAATGATGATAAGGTGGTGCATGTACATATTAAACACAATCATAGGCATACTCACATAATAAAATCAGTGATCATATTTACAAACTTTGCTACTAACCTGATCATCTTCATACCCCTTAAGGGTACCATTTTCACATTTAACTGCACTTATTAGCATCATACAACATAAACAGATATACTCAAATCCCGGAAACAATGGTTTAACTACACACCTTATAACCTGGAGCTCTAAACCCTCGATCCCAACGCTATCGACTAGCGAGACTACCGCTATCTGCCTATAGCTATCTCCTGCCACTGGCCCACACCCCGGTGGCCAATCCCGAACTGCTGAAACCGCTCTTTTCTTGAACTTTGGGATAGGGACCTTCCCTTGCCCACTTTGACTGGTTGTGGCCTCCATCAAAAAGCTTAATCAGGTAAACAGGTTAACCCCCAAAACACCACTTAAGCATTTAATCTAAATAAATATCTCTTACCAACTCAACTTGAATCCCGAACGCTACTCTATGCCACTGCAACTGCTGACTAAACGACCTTGCTAACCACTCCCTATTGCTCCAGCTAGAAACGACCACCACCAAGGAAGTAAGGTTCGGCTCAGGGACTTGTAACCAAAGTGAAGAGAAATGTGAGAATGGGTGATTCGGCAAGGCTCTTAAACAGTGTTTGGGATATTCAGCAATGGTAGTTTTCTATGGATGGTTACGGTTTAAGCAAGGTTTAAAAAGAAAAAGGTGAGAAGGGAGAGGGATATAGGTTCATAAAAGGTTAAGCCCTCTGCTACTTTCGGCTACAAGGAAATAGGATGGAAAAGGGGTTTGCTTGGACTAACTTTCGGCAATGGAGAAGGGAAGAATAAATAAAAATAAAGGGAAGAACTTTTTGCTAAGGGAGAAAGCAAATGGTGAATGAAAAATGAGCACCACCCCCTCCTTTTATATAGCATTCGGCCAAGCCCCAAGCTCCCAAAAAAAAAATCCTAAAATCACTCCTAAAACACCTCCCCTCCATCCATTTTAAAAGTTTGAAAAAGTCAAACCTATCTAGCCAAATTCAAAAAAAATTGACCAAGTCTTTGCCCATCTTTTAAGCCTCCCAAAACCGTCCAACACTCTACCTAGATGACGCAAAAACAAAGCCCCCTGCTACCCTTGCGAATCGAACACTGGCCCCCTTCCCTTGCACCTGAGACGTCACTTCCCCAAGCTCTTAGTGGCGTCTCCCTTGCCACTCCACCAGCCCAATTCTTGTGACATAAACTCCCAAATAATTCTCTTAAGACCCCCTCTATCCAAGTTCCCCTTTTTAGCCCCTAAAACTAAAAATTTTCCAAAGCGTTCTACCATCACCTAGGGTTCTCAGGACCCCTAAAACTTACCCAACCACACACTGAAGTGTGCCAACACTTGAGCTAAGCACCAAAAATCCAACCCCTAAAACCAGGGTGTTACAATTCTACCCTCCTTAAAATAATTTCGTCCCCGAAATTACTTGTCTAAACTAACAGTCCAATTCCTCCCGCTACGCTATAGCTGCGCACTCTGATCTTAAAGAGTTAACATACTTCCCAATCATAGTCTCTAAGTTCGCACTCAAAATTCAAAACAACTCAGAAAAAGCTATTCCCACAAGCAAACAAAGCAATTAGAGCATGCACCAAAGCAGAGGAGCTTACCCGATATCACCTCCTTGGTTGATTCTGACTGGAACCATTCCCTCCATGTCTTGAACCATGACCCCTCATTGATCGAGGACAGTTCTTAACCAGATGTGCCTTAGATCCGCACCGAAAGCATGTTTTACTATTCCCCCAACACTCTCCTGTGTGAGGTCTTCCACATCGAGCACAGAGACAATTCCGATTCTCAGCAACTGGCACGGGTGTATGTACCGTATTCCCAACTCTTGGCCTTTTCTGAGCATCTCCAAACGATGCTGACCATCCAACACTTCTCTTATTCTCGTTCCTATTCTTTCCTCGGTTTTCCCTTACCGTCCTCTTAACTTCTTCGGCTATACGAGCTTTCTCCACTAGCACCGCGAAATCTCTTTCCCTCTGCGGAGCGATCAGCACTCGAAGTTCATCTCGCAATCCGTCTTCAAACCGGACGCACCTCTCATAGTCAGTGGCCACAATTCCCTTAGCATACTGACTTAGCCGTACAAATTCTGCTTCGTATTCCGCTATCGACTTATTTCCTTGCACCAGATTTAGAAATGCCTTCCTTTGCGCATCTAAGTAGCTTGCTCCAACGTATTTTCCTTCAAACTTTTCCTTAAAGTAATCCCAATCCAATTGATCTGCCGGTACACCTTGTTTGACAGTGAGCCACCATCGATAAGCCTCGTCCCGAAGTAGCGAAACAGCACCTTTCAATTTTTCCTCTGGGGCACAATCCAAGTCGTCCATAATTCTTTCGACTCCTTCTAGCCAATACTCTGCTACGTTAGGAGCTACTCCTGACACTCCTCTAAAGACTTCAGCCCCGTTCGACCTAAGTCTCTCGGACACTGACTTCCGAGCTCCATTTCCCCTACTAGCTCTTGCCACTTGCTGAAGCACGCGTAACATAGCCTGCGACACTGCGTCCTCTTCACTTATCGGATCTTGTTCCTCTACATCCACTGCTGGCGGCACTTCGCTTTCTGACCCATAGCCAGACCCTACTGGTTCCGAAGCTGTCATTCTACCTCTACCGCGTCCCCTAGAACTCATCTCTAGCGCTTCGATTTAATCTGTTTAGAAAGTTTTATGGATTAGAAATTATTGTTTCACTGTTTTATCCACGAGCAATTTTATGCAATGAAGGTTCCGAGAGTAGTTCTTTCGAGCAATCAAGTTTCCTTTTCCTACCCAGGGGTAATTTCGTCATTTTTCCTAAAGAGATATTTCGGTAATAAATCAGGGTCAATTTTGAAAATAGTTTTTCCAACTTAGAGATTTTTTTCAAAATTTGCAAAGCTCAAGAGTCATCTTGAAAATTTTGTTTCTCAAACAAAGTGTGTTGCAAAAATTTCAGAAAGTAGGGTCATTTTCGTAATTTTGGAAATCATGGGCATTTTCGTAAATTCTCAAAATCGAGATATCACAACATTTTACAAAATAGAATTTTCCGATATTTAGTAAAGTAAGAATATTTCAGTAGAAGTTGAGAGAAATTTGAAAATTTAGAAACCAAGGGCATTTCGGTAATTTTGTCAACCAGGGGTATTTTCGTAAATTTCCACAAGTTAGAGTATCCTAATATTTTGAAAACTTGGATTTTAGTATTTTGCAAGGTAAAGAACATTTTATCAAAATTTGAGGGTAGTACAGTAATTTTGCAATACAGGGGCATTTTGGTAATTTTGCCACTAAGGGCATTTTGGTAATTTTGTAAATCGGAAGAAAACATCCTTCAAAATCAGATTTAAGGTTTCTCAAACCAGAAGGGTAAATTTGAAAATTTAAAAACAGGGAATTTAGAAAACCGCAAGGCTAATTCCCTTTCGGGTTTTAATAACCGGTTTAGCCTATGAACAAGTCCTCTTGGTTAAGGTGAACCGTAGCTACGCACCAGGTAGGATTCGAGTAAAGAGGAGGTGAGTCGCTAGGACTGCTTAAATACCAAGCTCTTACTGAATGCCACTCCTAGACATGCGTACAGTGGTTACCACACCTTAACTCGGCGACTTACTTCACAGGTTTGTTTAAGAGCTTTAAGTTTTATGCAAGTGTTTGAGTAGACTAATCCTAGGGTCCAATAGCCTTAATATTCTAAACTACGAGCCCAACTAAGCCCATAACAGTTCATAATAACAAATCACTTCCAAAGTTCGAAGTACTTACCTGGTGGACTTCGGGTCGGAGGTACAGGTGCCATGCCAAAATATCCTGAAAACCTTTTATAAAAGCCCATTTTTTCAAAAAGTCCATTTTGAAAACTGTTTCGGGCCCAAAAACCCTCAAAGCCGAGTTTTGAACTTGGCTCTGATACCAAACTGTAACATCCCCAAACCCGGCCCATTCACTACGACCGAATCTGGTTATGTTAGTGCGGAAAAGTCGGTGGAAAATCTATTTAACTTAGAAAAATTTAAAACTTGCTAACTTTTGAAAAATCCATGTTTATTTAAACTTATGATTAAAACTTTGTTATTAAAATATACTCATACTAAAAGATTAATATATACAAGCCAAATTGAATAAGTAGGTTGGAAAAAAATATACTTATCTTCACATAGTGTTTCAAATTCTTCAAACCATAATAAATACTAATATAATCATAACAAAAATAAATAAGAGTTAAAAGGCCTTTATTACATATTCTATTTAAACCCAAATACTTAAAGTAAGCCTAAAACATTTAATCTCTTCTTCTGCATGGGCCACCATGTGTCCACTCCAACCCGGTCCGATCGACGTGTCACCTGCGATGCTTAAAAAGTTGGGTGAGTCATACAGACTCAGTGTGTAACCAAACCATCGAAATCCACCCACATGCTAACCACATAACATCCCAATTATCAAATGCAACATGCAAGTATAATTATTAGACATTACCACAATCTGGGCTTGGCCCACCTTCAAATTATAACAATTACTGGGCTAGGCCCTTTTCACATTAGTCCACTGATCACTAGGTTTGGCCCATGTCCACGTATGTTCCCAAAACATACCTATTCATTGGGCTTGGCCCATTTTCATATTATTTCATAAGCGGAATAATGCAATCATGAAACCCAACCCAAGCCTAGGGTCCATCCGCTACACACCCCCTGATCCAGCCTACCACACACCAGGGGACTATCGAGTCACCCTCTCCTTTTCCCTCCAAAAAGGCAACCAATGCCATCCACGATGTAGCGTATAGCTAACATCAAACCACGATGGAGCACATAGCAATCCATCAAGCCACGATATGGCATAAGCCGATATCAATCAAGGTAACCACGCGAACTAAATCGCAAAGATCCACAACGCGACCTCAGTCAGCGCCAATCCACGATGTAGCACAAAGCTGACATCAACCTCGTACTCGAAGTACACCCGTACCTTCTTTTCATAACCCGCCCATGCACATGTAACATAAAATGATGATAAGGTGGTGCATGTACATATTAAACACAATCATAGGCATACTCACATAATAAAATCAGTGATCATATTTACAAACTTTGCTACTAACCTGATCATCTTCATACCCCTTAAGGGTACCATTTTCACATTTAACTGCACTTATTAGCATCATACAACATAAACAGATATACTCAAATCCCGGAAACAATGGTTTAACTACACACCTTATAACCTGGAGCTCTAAACCCTCGATCCCAACGCTATCGACTAGCGAGACTACCGCTATCTGCCTATAGCTATCTCCTGCCGCTGGCCCACACCCCGGTGGCCAATCCCGAACTGCTGAAACCGCTCTTTTCTTGAACTTTGGGATAGGGACCTTCCCTTGCCCACTTTGACTAGTTGTGGCCTCCATCAAAAAGCTTAATCAGGTAAACAGGTTAACCCCCAAAACACCACTTAAGCATTTAATCTAAATAAATATCTCTTACCAACTCAACTTGAATCCCGAACGCTACTCTATGCCACTGCAACTGCTGACTAAACGACCTTGCTAACCACTCCCTATTGCTCCAGCTAGAAACGACCACCACCAAGGAAGTAAGGTTCGGCTCAGGGACTTGTAACCAAAGTGAAGAGAAATGTGAGAATGGGTGATTCGGCAAGGCTCTTAAACAGTGTTTGGGATATTCAGCAATGGTAGTTTTCTATGGATGGTTACGGTTTAAGCAAGGTTTAAAAAGAAAAAGGTGAGAAGGGAGAGGGATATAGGTTCATAAAAGGTTAAGCCCTCTGCTACTTTCGGCTACAAGGAAATAGGATGGAAAAGGGGTTTGCTTGGACTAACTTTCGGCAATGGAGAAGGGAAGAATAAATAAAAATAAAGGGAAGAACTTTTTGCTAAGGGAGAAAGCAAATGGTGAATGAAAAATGAGCACCACCCCCTCCCTTTATATAGCATTCGGCCAAGCCCCAAGCTCCCAAAAAAAAAATCCTAAAATCACTCCTAAAACACCTCCCCTCCATCCATTTTAAAAGTTTGAAAAAGTCAAACCTATCTAGCCAAATTCAAAAAAATTGACCAAGTCTTTGCCCATCTTTTAAGCCTCCCAAAACCGTCCAACACTCTACCTAGATGACGCAAAAACAAAGCCCCCTGCTACCCTTGCGAATCGAACACTGGCCCCCTTCCCTTGCACCTGAGACGTCACTTCCCCAAGCTCTTAGTGGCGTCTCCCTTGCCACTCCACCAGCCCAATTCTTGTGACATAAACTCCCAAATAATTCTCTTAAGACCCCCTCTATCCAAGTTCCCCTTTTTAGCCCCTAAAACTAAAAATTTTCCAAAGCGTTCTACCATCACCTAGGGTTCTCAGGACCCCTAAAACTTACCCAACCACACACTGAAGTGTGCCAACACTTGAGCTAAGCACCAAAAATCCAACCCCTAAAACCAGGGTGTTACAAGGGTAAAATGGTAAATTGCCTATTTATATGTTTAGGGACTAAATTGAGATGAAATGTACTTGAATGAGCTAAATTTTAATGTGTTTAGATCAAGAACAAAGAAAAATGGATTTGGATCGGGGGAAAACAAAGGTTCTCGAGTAGCTGGTTTACGCGGTCCGTCGACAGTCGAGGTAAGTCCTTAAGCAAGTATACACCAAAGAATTATTTACGAACATAGTATATGATGATGTTTGAATATTTAAAGCATAAATATACATGTTGGCCGAATGTGGAGTATGAATTTGTAGTGAAATTAATTTGGTTAATACAATGTGAATATGTATGTTTGGATTAATAGGTGAAAGTAAAATGAAGAATATGAGATGGTTAATAGTTTAGTACTAAGTACTGTGTATCGTAAAGTTGAATGTGTTGATATTCGGGCTTCGTGCCTAGCAGGCTTAGTGCCGGTGATATATTCGGGCTTCGTGCCTAGCAGGCTTAGTGCCGGTGATATATTCGAGCTTCGTGCCTAGCAGGCCTAGTGCCGGTGATATATTCGGGCTTCGTGCCTAGCAGGCTTAATGCCGGTGATACTTTAAAACGAAGGAACCATAAATTGCTCAAGGTGTAACATAGTGAATCTATTGAGTTAAAAACTCAGGTAAGCATAAGTCCTATTTGAATTCATCAGAAGTAAGGTAAGTTGTGATTAATGTTACTTGAGTTGAAATATTATGTTAAGAACGATGTTATGTGAATTTGAGCTTATAATCGACGTGTATGAAGATAGAAATAATAGAATTGTTGGTGTGATAATGTAATGGATATGAATGTTGAATTTACATGATTATAAACATGCGATTCATGTAATATATGTACTTTGTGCTTTGATGAGTTGCAGGTTGATGGTAGTGAAGTATAAGTAATTGAGTTAATATATTACCAGTATTCGATTTTGTATCAATTGCATATCAAAGTATACATATACAATGTCCTACATTTATTGATTAAAATGTTAAAGTGCTTGATTAGTGAATTATCTTTTGCTTAAGACTTACTAAGCTAGTGAGCTTACTCTGTATGTGTTTGTATTTCTGTTTTATAGATCTTTGATTCAACTACGGGCTCAGGGGATCATCAAGAAAGTCGACCACGCTATCACTCTCTTTGGTATATATATATGTTTACTTTTTGAATCAAAGGCATGTATAGGCTGTATTTTGATAAGTAATGAATGATGTTCGGTTTTGTAAATGTATATATATGGCCTTACGAATAAGGCTGTTACTTTGGGATTAAGCATCGTTTATATGTTTGATATAATGGTCTGTTTTAATTTTTGGTATAAGACGTATGCTTATAATGCTTGGAAGTTAAATGTAGTTGTATAGAAATGATCATATATATGTGTAAGTATGCTTATTCTGTCGTGTGAATATCTCCACTTAGATTATTATGTGCTTGGTATAATTCAGAGATGATCATGAAAATGTATATACTAATGCTTTGGGTTGATCATTGAAGTTTTATATTGAGAACCGAATATATGGTCAGTGGGTTGGCTGTATTTATATATATAATTTGAATTAGTCACATATCATGTGTGTTTGGTAGGTTATTCAATGATCTTGTATCCATGAATTAATAAGGTAAAATGAATTGAAAATTATGGATTGACATGGCTTATGTTTTAGGGACATTGCGCATATTATGGTAGGATGATGTGTTTGTTTGGTCATGCTATACTGTCCGAGTGTCATAAGTGTGAATGATAAGCTATTTAAGTATCATGGACCTATCCTTTTTAATATGCATATTTGCAGAATGTATAAAATAATATGCTGATATTCGGTTAATGAGATGGATGTATCATATATGTTTGACATACGAAATTTGGGGTTGTTAGGTGGAAACTTGATTCGAAACTTGTATAGATTAGGAGTTATGATGTATTGCTTTATGGAACATGGTTTGTAAAGTAAGTCTTGTTCATTATTTGTGGATATGGAAAAACGTAAATATGCGTATTGGGTTTATTCCATAAATGGCTGTGAAAAATTGTGTCTAGTTCGGTAACCCTAATTCGGCGACGGGTACGGGTTAAGGGGTGTTACATGCCCAACCTAGATGCTTTGGGCGAACTAATAGTTCGCAGCTGTTTAGATTTGTTTATTATTTAAGTATTATGCATTTTTATTTTTCAAATTTTTTATTTCATTAAATAGACAATTTAATTTAATTTTCTAATCTTTAATATTTATAAGTTAAATTATTGTTAATTAATAAAATAAAATATAGACAAATTATGCTTTCAAATGATCAAAATTAATATCAAGTGATAAAATGCAATAAAAATTTAAAATTAATGACAAAATTTAATAAAATTAAAGCTTAGTGCAAAAATTTAATTTTATAAAAATATAATATTTCCAAAATATAATAACAAATATCAATAAAAATAAAGAATAATTGTAAATTTTAATAATAAAGGTAAACACACACAACGTATTCCTCTTGGCTCTTGCCCTAATTCACTTGCTATAGTATTTTTTCACTTCACATCTGCAACGAAAAAGAAAGCGCCCCTTTATCTGGTAGGTTAGTTTTGATCGACCTTTTCTTTTAAGTTCTTTTAATGATATTTTTTAATTTATTTCTTTATTTTAAGATCCGTAGGCTTTCATTTCTTGGACTTGTTTTTTTTTTTTTTTGCTTTCAGATGCATACAATGCGTGTTCTTTTAGCTTTTTATATTGATTTTGTTTTAGTGGTTCTGGCTCGATTTGTTTTATATTTGAGCTTATATTTCTTGGTTTGACAAGTTAGGGTTTTGTTATTGTTGCGATCAGTATGGTTCCTAAAAATGGGAAAAAATAGGACATGATTTTTTTATTCATTGTTTGATTGCTCAGATTTGGAGTAGATAAGTTCTTGTAACAAAAAAGAAAAGTTTGAATTTGATCTGTTTGGTTCCTGCGAAACTGGTGGAAGTACAGTAGCTAGTATAAATAATATACCTTCCTTGCATTTTGGATTTTTTTTTTTTAAGAATAAAAACACACTTCGAAGTTTCGAACAAATTATATTTATTCTTAAAGTTTGAAATTTTTCACGAAAAAAAAAAAATTTAGACTGATAATGTTTTATGATCGAGGAATGCAAATGTCTCCAATGATTGTTTGTGCTATTCATTTACTTGTTTAGACGGATTAAGATTTGGTTAGAAATGTTTGATTCATAAAGTACATCTTGTATTGCAGGATCACGTAGTGGAGTGGTATAGTAAAAATGTCTTCAACTGGGTCAACACGAGAGGAAAATGTTTACATGGCCAAGTTGGCTGAGCAAGCTGAACGGTATGAGGAAATGGTGGAGTTCATGGAGAAAGTTGTAAAAGCTGTCAATGTAGAGGCGCTAACTGTTGAGGAACGAAATCTTCTCTCCGTGGCTTACAAAAACGTGATTGGGGCTAGGAGGGCATCATGGAGGATAGTCTCTTCAATTGAGCAGAAGGAAGATAGCAGAGGAAATGGGGATCATGTTGCTATCATCAAGGAGTATAGGGGCAAGATTGAAGCTGAGCTTAGCAAGATCTGTGATGGGATTTTGAGCCTTCTGGAATCTCATCTCATCCCTTCAGCCTCAACAGCTGAGTCCAAGGTGTTTTACCTTAAGATGAAGGGTGATTATCACAGGTATCTTGCTGAGTTTAAGACTGGCGTCGAGAGGAAGGAAGCAGCTGAAAGCACTTTGTTGGCTTACATGTCTGCTCAGGTAGGTGAAATTGGTGATACATGTTGTCAATATTTCTCAATAATTCCTTTAGGATTTTTTTTTTTTTTTTTTTCAATTACAGAAACATTTTAGATTTCTTATGATGGCAGGATATTGCTATTGTTGAACTTGCTCCTACTCACCCAATTAGACTTGGGCTTGCTCTTAACTTCTCTGTTTTCTACTACGAAATCCTCAACTCACCTGATCGTGCCTGCAATCTTGCAAAACAGGTGTTTATTCTCTACTGTTTTGCTATTGATTTTTTTTTTACTCTTTTTGGTCTTTGTTGACCTAGAACAGCTAATTATCTAAACTACAGAGCTTTCTTTGCCTGGTTTTTATTTTTTAACTGTGTAGGCAACTATTTGAATAGCATAGTAAATTGTTCTAATCTAATCCCACCCGAACTAGAAATTGGTGTGCCAATCTTGTTGATACTCAGAATGGTGCTGATAATGAGCTTAGGGGGGAAAAAGAATTACTATAGATCCACTCATTTTTCCCATGAAATCTGCTGGTAAAAAGTTGATTTGTTATTTGTTATTTGTTATGTAGTGTACAGTGAGACTTGAACATTTTTGTGATTCCCTAGTACTTGAATTGAATCTCAAAAGATTGCTTGTCAACTATTATAAAATGACATTTTTCATTTGGCAGGCTTTTGATGATGCAATTTCAGAGTTGGATACTTTGGGTGAGGAATCTTACAAGGATAGTACATTGATCATGCAACTTCTCAGGGACAATCTGACCCTTTGGACATCTGACATCACGGTATCTCTCTCACCTCCATGTGTTCATTAAAACTTAAAACCAACTCTGCTGCCTTTAAATGTCAAATACAATTATTTTTAAATCTCCATAATTCTCACGAACAATTTGTTGGTGCAACCTGGGTGGTTGTTACCTCTGTTTGTTCCATGCTCAACCTGGATTTTACAAATTTCTACAGCCATATTCTTGAGCCGATCTTTTCACGTTCATTATCTTGAGCAGCGTTCTCTGCTGTACTCTTTGAACTTCCATGCATTACATCAGACAGGACTAAGATCCTGAAGTTTCAATTCATCTTCAAGATAATTGTTGCTTCTACTGTATTAAGAAGTAGTGTTCTGAAGTTATTGCTGATAACTCGGGCCTTGTATTACACATGCTAATTGTTTCATTTATAAATGTGCAACTTGCATGTTTCATTTTAGCTGTTAATGATTCTTAAGGATTTATTTTTTATTTTTTTTATTTTTAAGGATGAAGCTGGAGATGAGATCAAGGAAGCACCTCCAAAGCCTGAGTCAGGGGAGGGACTGCAGTGACGAGTCAAGCTCATTGGATATGTACCCTGTACTTCATCTAGTAGTTTCTTATAGATGCAATCTAGGTTGTAGAAGTGTTCCTTTTACCTTTTTTTTTTTTTCCCTCTAATCAGCACTTGGAATCAAATGTTCCAATGGATTATACATTCGCTTTATTATTGGACAGAAATTTGTTTGGTTTTCATGTGGTAATATGCTAAAATAGTGTTTCCCAATATAAATAAATATGCACACTTTAGGTATGCATTAGGTTCAGAGTACTAAAGGGATGGGGTTTAAGCACTAAAATAATTATATCAAATTGTGGTCTATGGATCCAGTGTTTATTTTTTTAAGGATGGTTTGGGTTTGAAACACAATTATATATAAAAAAAAATGTAGAACTTCAAAACTACAATTAAAGATCCAATTGTTGTGAACAAAAGGAGAAAAGTACAGGAAATCAGGACAAATGAGATTCAAGGTTTTGGAAATTTTATTTTTCAATAACTAGTTTATATTGTCTTTCATCATTTTTTTTTATAGATCAAATCTTTATATAAGACTCTTAAACATAAATTTGTAAAGAATTGGATTTGGCATATTAGAAACACCACCAAAAAAAAAAAAAAAAAGATCTCGGATATTAGGAAATCAATCATCGATGGGTAATAAAAAACACATCATTTCAGAAATTATTTTGTTTTCATCTCTAAGGTTTAGATGCATTTATCTTGTAATGGAAGTGTGGTTGAGTCCATACACAACAACACTGTTTTCGTATTGACATTAGTAATAAAAATAAAAAAGGACCCTATTATTTACCAATCTAGGTAAATTCAATAGTGTAAAATCGGTACCACCTGACCAATTGACGGTACCCTTCTTTCTTGCCACCAATAATTGAAGCAATTATCACATTTGAAAAAAAAATGTACATCTAGTCGTTATTGAAATCAGCGTGCTTAGTGAAGATGGATCCAATAATAATGGTTGTTCTGATCACAAAGGTGAAGATTTTAGTAACCCCGATTTAGACGATGTCCCAGATGATGGAAATGATCACGCCCCTTTGGTTGGAAACTCGAGTTGTGGCATCGTCATATGCAATGATCCTGTGGCCCATATGTCGATCATTGATCCCGATGCAACGTATGCTTCTGAGTTCCCCAAGTTCCCAGACATAATACCTGCTCACCTGATGTTAGCATATCCTGAATTGGAAGAGTTGTTCGTGGGTCAAAGATTTGCGAGGAAAGACGAGTGTGTCGATGTCATCAAACGTTATAGTATGAAGGTGTCTGTTGACTACAAGGTGGCTGACTCTAAACCGACAATCTATGTTGGTGAGTGTTGGAAGTTGATAGAAGGGTACAAGTGGCGGGTATGAGTTGCATTTATTTAAAGGTCCCAACAGTGGGAGATATGGAAATATGTTGGGCCTCATATATGCATTTTTGCATGTATGACGCAGGACCACCGCAAGTTTGATTCAAAAACCATCTACAATTGCATATTGGTAATGGTTAAAGACATGCCTACCATTCTTGTATCGGTGCTGATTGCCAAAATGAAAGAACGATTCTAGTACCAAGTTTCATACCAAAAGGCATGGTTGGCTAAACAAATGGCCATGGATCAGTTGTACGGAGGTTGGGATTCATCGTACAACGAACTCCAAGGGTGGATAGCCACAATGCGAGAGTACGTTCTAGGGATTGTCGTTGAGTTGCAGATGCTGCCTTATTACGACCAGGACAACTTTCATCGGATGTTCTGGACATTTGATCCATGCATTTGGGCCTTTCCCCATTGTAAGCTACTTGTGCAGGTCGATGAGACTTGACTTTACGAAAAATATACGTAGATCCTCATTATTACAGTTGCACAAGACGAGAACTGGAACTTGCTATCGATAGTGTTTGCCATTGTTGTAGGAGAGAAAATGGAGTCGTGGGAAATTTTCCTAGAGAACTTGAGGAGGTATGTTGTCACTCAAGACAATGTTTGCATAATTTTCGATAGATCAAATGGGCTAATTGCCACAATTAGGCCTTCGGGTGTTCCGTGGAGATCCGTCTATTGCATTAGGCATATTACGGTGAACTTTCACAAGGAATTCAAAAATACGGATTGGCATAGACAAGTTGTGAAGATGTGTAATTATCTGTTTAATTTTTTTTCCACATGTTTAGAGTATATGAAATGGCATGTAACATGTTGTAACAGTCCAGGGTATGAGCTGGAACCACATTGGTTTAGACAAAGATTGGTTGACCTCTAAGCTGATATGCAAGGTCAAACGAATACTACATTATAGGATTGGTTTGAAAGTATAGAGCTCTGGTAATGGGCTCAAAGTTTCTATGACGGTTCGCAATATAGTCATATGACCATCAACCTAGAAGATGCCGTTAACGCGAAATTACCACCCGAGACAATCGTCTTGATCGACTGGAATGTGAATTTATGTATCCCAAGTTCAAAATTATGTATGCCATTTTGTATTGAATTTCTATTCTTGTATTAACTTCAATTATTTACATATATTTGTATGAACTTGATTGTCACGTATATTTGTATGAATGTTATATGGTCCCATATATTTGCATGAACTTGTAACATATTTGCATGAACTTGATAGGCACATATATTTAAAAATATATCAAACATTTCATTAAGATGAAGTAAAATTACAAACTTTAAATAAACTGAACATTACAATAATTCGAATTTTTTGAATTAAAACCTTCAAAATTTATGGTTTGATGGAGTTGTCCGTGGGGTGTATCGTTGTGGTGGTCTTCTTTTGTGTAGTGGGTGCTCCCAACGGTCAATGCCCATCTCACTTGAACCGACATTCCCATCACCCATGGGTGATCCTTGGGGTGTATTGAACAAACTCGAAAAATCATGTGTCACAAAGGTTTGCTCGGAAAGGGTGTAGTACCGAAGTGACAATAGGCTAAATATGTGGCCTTCTCTCCAACCAGATATTCCACAACACAATATATGGTTGATGCTCTAATGCCCAATTCTTTGCATGTTTCCCCTTCTTGTCAATTCCATGGACGTCTTTACCTAACTGTATAAGAATATCCAAAATAAGTTGACAACACCCGAATTGAAGAAGCACCTGATCCCCGTCATATGTAACATCCTGAATTTTTGGGCCTATGCGTTTAATGGGTGGATATGTTTAATGTGTTAATTTAAGTGTTAGGGGTCCAAATTGGGCTCAGGCTTAGGCAGAGGCCTTGATTAAAATTATCTGTTTGGGCATTATAGGGTTTAAAAGGTAGTATCTATGTTTAAAATACCAAAGTGGGCTTGTGGCCCAATCTTAGGAGGTGACGCCACACAAGGGAGTAAGGGGCCCAAATTTAAGTTTTATGGAGCCCAATTTTTTTAATTTAAGTTAGCTAAATTTTGGGCATTAGGATTAGGTGGAATGGATGGCAACAAGGCTAAAATTTAGGGGTTTTAATGTTTAAAATATATGGATAATAAGCAGATAAAGGCTATTATTTAGGAATTTATTTTATGTGGATAATAAGCAGATAAAGGCTAAAATTTAGGGATTTTAATGATTAAAATATGTGGATAATATGCTGATAAAGGAGGGAGGAGTTAGAGATAATTAAGTCTCTTTTAGATGAGCTAGTAGATTAAGATAAAGGAGAAAAGATAGGATTTATCTGCAAGGTTAGGTAAGTGCCGAAATTTCTATAAATAGGGGGAATATTTCTTCAATTTCGGCATTTGGGTTTTTCTCTCATTCTTTTCTCTTCTTCTCTGAGTAAAAGCCGAAAACTCCTAAAGTTCCATCTTCCTCTTCATTCTCTGCAAAAACCGAAATCTCTAAGCCAATTCCCTCATCTTCACTTTGATTCAAAAGCCAAAACTCTTTCCATTCTTTTTCTTCAGTTAGTCGAATCTTCAAGCCTCTCCTTGCTCTCTTTTCACTTTTCTTTTTAACCGAAACCATATCAGTTCATCCTTCCGAGAATTACATAAAAAGCCGAAATCACTAAGATCTCACCTTCTGAAGTTGCCGAATTTCCTTTAATGGAGTCTACTTGTGCCGAAATCTGAGGGAAACAATAGGTAAGTGTTGATTTCAGGATTTCAAAGTTCTTTCGGCTTTTCAAAGTCCTTAGCCGAATGGCTATTTAGAAACTAATCCTTTATTTTACTATTATTTTCGGCATTTCGGGATTTGAAGAAGGAGTCAATCGCATAGATCTCTAAGTTATAGAATCGTGATACTTTCGGGATTTCAAGGTAAGAAATTTTATTGATTTTAGTATATAAAATCGGGTAGAATACTAACTATGGCCGAATATAGGAGAGGCCTATTTTTCACATCTTTTCCGGCTTTTCGAAGCAAAGTGTAGATTGATTTAGCAAGGGGTATCTGCATTAATCAGGTGTGTAATACTTCCCCACCATCTAGAACTGATTATTAATATATGTTCATAAGTTTATATGTTATGATAAATGCCGAAATCTCGACTTAATGTGGGAAGCCCAAAAAGGGTAACGCAAATCACCAGGTCAGTGAATAATCTGATTAAATGTTATAAGTAATTTGCTTGTATATGATTGCATGGGTTGGGTTGATGAAAGGAGGAAGTTATACGTTATATGTGTAGCGGTTTATACCGTGATCTGTTATATGTTGTAGCGGCTAATGCCGTGATCCGTTATAAGGGCTTCGGCTATAATATGTTTATGAGCAGCATGACTGCCATCTTGGCGTGTAGCGGTGTGGGTTGATTGTACAAATCCCCAATGGTGTGAACGGTTGGTACGGGGGCGTGTAGCGGATGGAAACCTAGGCAAACGGGTTGGGCCTTGCATATTATTTGTTATTTATATAAATGAAATTATTAATCTGTTTTATGGGCCTAAGGCCCAAAATCTAGTGGTGCATGAGGGTTGCACACTGAGTCTCGCAACTCACCCTATTAATTAACATTTCAGGTGATACCTAGTGCTTCGGACCGGGCTGGAGAGGAACGCAAGGTGGCCATGCAGAAGAATATGTAGATATGGCAAAAAGACTCAAGTTAATTATTTTATATTTTTAATTAATGGATTTTAAATCTCGTTGTAATAAGGCCATGGGCCACTAGTTTATATTTTGTTTTATTTTGGGCTTTAATTACCTTTAGTTATTTAAATTCTTATTGAACTAATGCATGTATTTAAATTTGGGTTTTTAATTCATAAAGGCATGTTTTATTTAAACTATCAACTATTTATTTTTTCGAATAAAAGGATAAACTTTAGAAAAATATTTTCTGAAAATACGACATGTTTTCCAAAATTTTCTTAGTGACATACTAGATCCGGTCGTGGTGTTTGGGCCAGGTTTGGGGTGTTACATCATACCACTCCACCATTTGAAAATTGATCACGGGTGTGTTAAAACACCACACGAGTGCATAGGCACTAGCCAACAGAGGACTGACGGAAGCAACGTCTGGCGCGCTATACGACATCCACACAAACTGCATAGTTAAACACATGATTAAAATACTAATTACAACGTAATTTAATAAATAAACTAATTACATGACATTAATAAAATTTAATTTTATGAAAAAAATTACCTCATCCCTAACATATGCCTCGATCATTTGTTGGTACACAATGAGTGTTTCTGACTTCTCGATATTCGGACAAGTATACCATCTAAAAATATAAACCAAACTCGTTAGAACATATTTTCATAAAAAAAATCTTGATCTAAGTTTAAATTTTTTTACCTATTCATAAGTGGGAACACATGTACTTGGTGACCTACTGATGCCAGAAATGGCATCCTATATAGCGCCCAAGATTGTAGCAGTATCAGCCAGCCACCAATATCTTGTGTTATGTGTTCTGTGCCACCGACAAAGCTCATGATATATGTAACACCCATACCCCGTATCCATCGTCGGATTAGGGCTACGGGCATTACTTTACTCAACACAAATCCATACATCATATATAAACTGTTACTATGATAAATGAGTACCAATTCATACTATCACAGATAAACATGTGTACTTTATCTAGTTTCAAAACATTATCTACTACATATATGTATTTGTATATATATATATATGTCAAATAATATCATTAAACGTAACCAAACAAATTTCATTTCATGAACTAATCACTATTCATTTGGTCGTTTTTCATCTTCTAGCCGAATAGGTATATTAGCCTTATCCATCTTACAACAATTTAATATCCATACCTATAAAAGTTTAACCACATACACATCATATCTAATTTTTCACAACAATATTTACCCATGTTAAACCTCATTGCCGTATGCTTATAAACCACCCATGAATAATATTAACTTTAAATCAATGCAATACCAAAGCCGAATGATTACGAATCACTTACTTCACTTATTCATTAATATACACAATCATTAACCACATACACAAAATATGGCCTAATCTTCTCATGATATAAATAATAATAATAAATCCTTTTTGATTCTCATGAAAACCTAATTACCAACATGCTTTAATAGGATAAAAAAGATACAAAAATATGCATCACCTCAACAAAGGTAAACCAATCCCAACCATAACTATGAGCCATATTCACATGGCATTTATATACCTCAATCCAAAACCAAACTCAAAAGAGATATCAAGCTTATACATGCCAAAATTTCTAGAAATTTTTGGGTAACAAAAATACCAAAAGAGGGCGATAATGTGATTGACTATGACGGGATTCCCGAGTGCAAGCTTCAACTCCGAAGACAAAGATCTACAAATTCAAAGCAACCGAAAATAAAGTAAGCTCTCCGAGCTTAGTAAGATTTTAAGTAATACACTCATATATATATATATATATATATATATATATAGATAAACATACACGTATACTTATTTGGAAATTAAAAATCAAGATCATTTATAATGTCATACCGAGTATCCCGACGAATTAAAAGTTGAATCCGTACCTACATCAATAGTTCATACCATCTACCGTATACCATAATCATGTAACAATCAACTAATACACATGTCATATACTTACTAAATTCTTTATTTACATCACAAGTTACAATTTAAAAATTCAATTCAATATGTATAGTACATATCTCAAATCTACTTACCTCTCTTATCATTTATTATTAAAAAGCATAGACTCATGATAGTATACTTGTACATTTCTGGATACTAGATAATTCAGAAACGTATCGCTCACATAGAGCCGTTACTTACCATTCTTCGTAACGTACCGCTCACATAGAGCCGTTACTCAACATTTATCGTAATGTACCACTCACATAGAGCCGTTACTCAACATTTACCGTAACGTACCGCTCACATAGAGCCGTTACTCAATACTCCCTGTAACGTATCGCTCACATAGAGCCGTTACTCAATATTTCCAGTAACGTATCGCTCACATAGAGCCGTTACTCAATTTATCCGCACTCGCCAAGCTAGTTATAAAGTTTCCACCTATAATAATTTGGATCGAACCTACGTATGCAAATTAAATCATCACCATCATCGACTTCATAAAAATCACCCATGCATTCGGCCAACACACTTAATTAATCTAAAACTTTGTTGCTTTGGTATTATTTACCTACTATTATACATGTCCCGACCCTTCAATGTATAACCATACCTATAAGACATTATCATGGTGTTATTAAAATTCGGTGACTACACTTATAGTTTCCATATCATCGTTGGCATCATAAAAAATGTACGTACATCCACACATATCCAAATGCCCCATTGTCTTATGTAAATATATACATATCCATCCCTTACTACAACTTTGCATATTTGTTTAACTCATTTATTTAATAGATATACCTATGTATATACACTTACCAACCCCATTCGGTTGTCACATCTAGTAGTTCATATGCCTTATTCGGTAATTTAAATTAAAACTATAATTGTCATTCAAACAATTTCATAGTAATGTAGGGATAATTCAAGTTAGTCCAAATACTTAAATCTTACCTCGGAAATCGATAGGTTTGAATCTCCCGATTATTCGTTTAGCTTAGCTTTGCCCCGATCCGTTTCCAACTCTTTCTTTCCTTGATCTAAACACAAATTAGAAAAGAGTCCATTCAAATAATTTTCATTCATCACCATTTGTAACATTTAATTATTACCATTCTTCCAATCTATCATTCACAATTTGAACCTTTTACAATTTCATACTAGTTCTTTCCATGCATTCGAACATACATAAATAATATAAACATTTTATACATACTAAATCTAAAGCCGAATACTCCTCAAGTTAAATAAATCTCCTTATAACATAAAAATTTAATTCATAGCATATAATTCACCATTTTTCAATTTACCCCTTTAATTTAACTTTCTTGTAAATTGACCCCCAAGCATAAAACACAAGAATTTCATGAAATTCGGACAAGTCCCTTAAGAGCCGAATTTTCTTCATTCATAGATAAGTACATATAAACCATTTATTTAGCATTTAGATCCCTCAACTATTTACTTTCACAATTTAAGCTATCATACTCCATCTCATTCAAACTTCCTACTCAAAACATATTGATCTCAAACACATATTTAATATTTACTCATCAAGCATAACCATTCAAAGTTTATTCATCATGACCGAATCTATGACTTGTTTAAAACTCAAAAATTTAACATGGTTTCATTAATACTCATGGAAATGAACTCAACAATGCTAAAACTTTCAAAAATCAAAATCAAATGCTAACCTTATTGTAGCATGCAAGAACCGAAAATGGAGACTCAAGCTTCTCTTTTTTTTTCTTTGTGTTTTTGTGAAGAAGAAGATGGATAGAAAAAAATAATAATAAAATTTTCTTTTCTAATTTACTAACATCCATGAATAAATTATTACCCCACTAACTTAATTTAATAATATAATAAACAAACATTAGTGCTTTTCATCATGCTTGCCATCCACTACACTTATTTTAGGGCAAATTGACATGCAAGCCCTCCCTTTCAACAATGCTACAATTAAACCCTTCAAATTTATGAATGCTACTTTTACTACTTCATCAATTTGATCCTTTCACTTAATTCAAACACCAAAGCAATAAAATTCACACATTTCAACACATATTCACTCAAAATTACTACACATGAAAAAAAATAATATTATGGGATTTTTTTCCGGCTCGGATTCATGGTCCCGAAACCACCATTCCGATTAGGGTCAAAAATTGGGCTGTTACAATATAGCATCACTAGTACTGCTGAACCCCAACTGTAGGAACGGACATCTTGCAAATTAGCCAGTAAGGGTAGGTACATCAAGTGGACTCTATTATTATTGGAATCCAACATAAGTTGCCTCTCGGTTATATCTTCTCCCTCTCGGTTGCATAATCTGATAATGTTTCAAAATTTGCCTTCAGCCACAAAAATTTTAAACACGTCAATTTATCGGTACTATCACCAGGAGAGCATCCAAGCAAGTCATAGCAGAGCGCCGTGGGATATGCTATGTGGCTTGAATTGGTTACCGCATCACTGTCCACGGTGAGCCCTAATTGCATTGCGGCATCCTCCAGTGTGATGGTGCATTCCCCACACAAGAAATGAAACGTGTGCGTCTCTGGGCGCCACCGCTCAATTAGTGCCGATATTAAGTCGCCCCTCAACTCAAACACACATATTAATGCTGTAACACCCCAAACTCGGTCTATGCGTTAAGACCAGACTTGGTATGCCACATAAATCGTTCATACATCTAGTCATCTAATATTTAAGGAAAACAGGACTTCAAAAACTATTTTGGAGATGGAGTTTATCAAAAACTGAAGTTAATTTGAAATCTATGAATTTTTAAAACATAAAAGTTTATAATTTGATCTCAGAGAAATAATTGATTAATTTTTAAAAGAAGTTTAGAAAGAATTCAGAAGGAATTTGAAAACAGAATTCATAAAAGAGTTTTCATAGAAATTCTTACGAGTTAGTGATTTTTAAGAAAACCCCTTTTTGTTTTTTTATAAGTAAATTAAAGAAAACATTTATAAAGTTAAAATAGTCTCCTTTTAGTATCTAAACATATTAAAAACCATCCATGAGTAAATATCCATAAAAATAATACCAAAGGCCTTATTACATCACAACTGAAAAATTAATTAAGTAAAAAAATACTTAAAGAGTAATTCAAAGTTCATCAAAACCATCATTTGAAGTATGGCCCCCACGAAGTCATCCCCGGCCCAAGCCTCCATCAATTATCAATACCTGAGAAGGGTAAGAAAACGGGGTGAGTTACTAAGAACTCAGTGTGCAACCCACTTACCAAGTCCACTGGGCCAAATCATCAAAGCATTTTATTGGGCTTGAGCCCATTTACGAATTTAACAATATAGTAATTAAAAATGCATGTGAAATGCAAATCCCAACCAGGCCTAAATTTCCATCCGCTACACACCACCCGTACCAACCAGCACACCTGTGGGGATCAAGTCAACCCACCCCGCCAACACGCCAATCGCAAGCATTAAGCCATTTAAAATGTTTGTGGCTGAGCCACCCGAACTAGATTGTGGCAGAGCCACCAGATCTTCTCTTCAATTTTATCCCAACCCATGCAATCATGTATACATATACAAAGCATAATAATATTCATATGATAATTTCAATATAAGGCCCATACTACAAGTTGGCCCATTTCTCATTTTGGCCCATATGGTAATTTATCAAATCGGCTCCTTAAGCAATCTAGCAATTCGGCCCATTAAGCAATCTAGCAATTTGGCCTATTAATCAATCTAGCAAATCAGCCCATTAAGCAATCTAGCAATTTGGCCCATTAAGCAATCTAGCAATTTGGCCCATTAATCACATGAGGCCCAAAAATTAATTTTATCAAATTAGCCCATCGAGGGAGATTCCGTAATTTCCACGACTCTAATACCAATTTCATGCATTTACACAGAAAGTGTTAATATACCGTATTTTTCGATTTTACCAACTTTACGATTTTTATTCAAATGCTTATGGTATAACATCTAACCCATGAGATAAGCGTGAAATTACACACCTGATTACAGTGAGAACTATACTTTCCCGCTCGTCGATACCTAAATACGTGTCACGCTTGATTAGAACACTAATACTTAATATAAATCTATACTAAGGTTAAGCGATCTAGATCTTTACCCTTGGAATTTCGAACAACAACTATTTGTGGTTTCTCCCCGATTGATGGTTCATAACCCGTTGAAGAACCACGAACAGTCAATGGCTCAGGAGTACGAATGACTTCAAATAATTGATTTTCACCAGAAGAGGGTCCACAACCTGTTGGAAAATCTCGGATTGCCGAAACAGCCCTTCGCTTGAACATAGAGGGAATAGCAGAACCTTCCCTCTTCCGAACACTATTCACCACCCTTTTCGACCCTAACTTTTTTTCCACAAAAATATCTTTGCGTTCGCGGGATAAAAATCGAGCGTTAGCGTCCCTAGGATAAAATCGATTAATAACCCATCTTTGACGAGATAACGAAATAATATGGAAGTCCTTGATAGAAATCCTTACCGTAACACTTCGATTCGATTTCTAGCGAGTCACGATGATTATGAATACTCCGAGTTCGGCCTTCTCTATAACACTATTAAGATGAATAGGATTGTTTAAAAGAAAGGAATAAGGAATGCTATTTTCGGTCAAAAGACCCTCTAAACAATATGTATATTCGGCTAAAGATAAAGAGGAAAATAAAGAAATGAAAAGGGTTCTTACCACTTGATTTAAATGAAAGTTGAAAGAATGATTAATCAAGAGAAAAATATGTGAGGAGGAGGGTTCGGCTAAGAAGAAAATTTTGATGGAAAAGATACTAGCAACATTCAACCATGGAGAAAAATAGAAGAGAGAAAATGTGTTTCAATTTTTCAAGGATGAAAAAGAAACAAGGGAGGGATTTGGGACAAGAGAGCATTCGGCCAAAGAGTAGAAAAGAAAGAAAAGAAAAATGGCCTTTGTGCTTTGGTGATTTCGGCATTAGAGAGGAAGAACTTGAGAGGTTAGGCAAAAATTGAAACCAAATGGTCAAAAACAATGACCAAAAGAAGAAAGCAAAAATGCTCACAATGCACCAATTGCATTCGGTTAGGGAGAGAAAAAAAATGAGAAGAAAAGTTTTATGAAAAAAAAAAAAACATCAAAATGACCAAATGAAAGTGACCAAAACATGCTACCATCCTTACCTATGCTACCAAAAATATTCGCCATCCCCCCTAGACCACAAAACCGTCCATGTTCATAGTCAAAGTTTGGCCATGCCAAACTTTCCAAAACACACCCCTTTAATGAGTGCCTTATGTCCCCCTTCCATACCATAAGCTCAAGATTTCCTTCCCTATGTTCAAGTCTTATCCTAATCCAATAACCACCTTACCAAAAAAAAAAAAAAGTCCAACTTACCAAGAATAAGGCTTGACCGACACAAGCTAGGAGAGTGCAAAAATAAAAGTCACAAAATGCATTCCAAAGGGTTCAAACCTCTTCCCTCAAGCAACACTTATGGCGCCAACTCCACTTTACTACTAGCTCATCTAATGCTAGTTTTTGTCACTTAATTTCCTTAAACATCAAGATCACTTGATCCACTTCAATAAAGTACTCATTACTAAAATTTACTCTAATTTCGAATAAATCCCGAGCCTTCTCAAGACTATATAAACACACAAATTAAATCATTCACAAGCTAAGCACCAAAAACATGCAACATATCGATACTCAATTTTTAGGATGTTACAAATGCCATTGATCCAAATCCTACGGCATCTAGGTAGGGCATAATCTGTGTGTCTAATCAATAGCTCGGGCCATGGCCACATAGCCTCAATACGCGGTACGCACCCTAGTCATATTAAATTACAAAATTGGTTAATATCTCAAAATTAAATAAAAAATTACGTGCAACTATGCCCAAAAATACGTGCAACATTAGAACATTCTCTTATAGACAAATGGATCGTCCTTGTAGTGTGATCTGCTGCAGTAATTAACGAACCCATATCGATATCTGCACAAACAATTAAAAATTTAATCATCGACTTAACAAATAAACAATATAGAAATAATGACAACTAGTCTCTTTGAAGACCATTTTCGTAATGAACAAAAATCTAATTACTGAAACGAACAGATAATGTTCACTTTTATATATTAAAAGATACAAATTATTATTAAAATAAAAAAAATACACTAGTCAAACCAATCTTAATATTACTTTCAACACAAATATATCTTAATACAAAATTCTAACAATTCTAATAATTCTACTAAAATAAACATGCACTACTAAATCTATCTTTTAAAAAAAAAAATACATTACAAAATAAAATAAACATACATACACTACAAAATTGACATACACAATTCTATTTTTTTTTAAATATACTATTACAAACATCTAAATTAACACAATTCTAATTTTTTCAAACTTAACATATTATTGCAGAAAAAAAATTAAACTTTTAACACAATTATAAACTATTAATAATTATACTATTAGAAAAAATATATACTATTTTTTTTAGGAGACCTCGGCTATGGAGAGGGGGGGAGGGACCATCCAAGTGTTTGTAATATAAAAAAATCAAATATGCAAAATAATTAGTACTAACCTTTTAACACAAATAAATACCTTGAAACTAAACTATTACTAATATAACTAATTATACTAAAAAAATAAATTAAAACATACCTTTGTTTTTTCACAAGGGGGCCTTGAGCTGTAGCTTCCTTTTTTTTTTTTCTTTAGATCTATGGGGTTGGGGACCAAACCAACCCCTTTTATAATAATAAAAATAATATAAATGTTTTATTAAATTTGAAAAAAAAAACTAAAATTTTATCAAGTATTGGAATCCGGACCTGTCGGTCACGGGTTCGAGTTCCAATGGGTGTTTAATTATTTCTTTTTTATTTTTTTAAAAAAAATTATTATAAAATATTTGGGTGCCGCCTGACACATAGACTACACCAATAAAAACTAAAATTTTTTTCGTTTTATTTTTGGGTATTTCTGGTGTATTTTTGGGTGTATTTTTGGGTCTGAAATACTAGTGCCCCCGATTGCTTAGGCGACACCTAAATCATTTTTTTTTCAAATGTGATGATTGCTTCAACCATCGGTGGTAGGGGAGAGGGGTGCCACCAATTGGTCAGGCAACACTGATTTTACACTGTTGAGTTTGCATAGATTGGTAAATATTAGGGCCCTTATCCTATTTCAGTATTTATTTTATTATTTTATATTATTTGGGTAAAAAGCCCAAATAAAAACAAAGGAAAGTAATGGAGCGTTCCAAAAAAACTTCCCATGAGCTCGATAAATGGTAACAAGAAAGGAAAAATTGAAAGAGAAAGTATATTTTTTAGTATCTGAATTTTGTTTCAATTTTTAATTTGGTAGCTAGGTTTCTTTTTTATCCAAATTGGTAATCGAATTTGGTTTTTGTTACATATTAAGATACATTTTCTTAACATCATTAAAATAATATGACCCAGAAACTAATATATAATGAATAAAAGACATTTAATTTGTTTTTAAATATTATTTAGGTTTAGAAACTAATTTGTGTGAATATTCAAAATTTGCTACATATAAAAAAATTTAAGGATTTAGAGAAATTACTAAGTAGTTACCAAAGTTTCTAATAATTTATCAAAATTTCTAAGGTTATACAAAAATTTCTAAAGCTTTACGAAAATTTCTAAAGATTTACTAGTATCTCTAAAGATTTCGTTTGTATTCTAGACCCGATCAACTCAACATTTTGGCATATCAAAATTTCAAAGGATTTACCAAAACTTGTAAGACATTATCAAAATTTATAAGGTCATAACAAAATATCTAAGGATTTACCAAA